>JAGSMP010000006.1:1220000-2440000 GCA_029286625.1 Parnassius orleans | reverse complement strand
AAAAAATAATACATCGCCTACATAATTTTAGCGCGCAATTATAACAATTAGATTGTATCAATTGTCAAAATCATAACTAATTTTAGAATCGCAGGTGGTTGAAACGGACATAAATATGTAATATAATATACATACAGAACACACCAGTCAAAACTATTAATCGGCACTTCGAGCAAAAATACGAACTTAAAGCGAGGCCACACGATACATGCGTCGTTCTACATATAAATCACAGAGACACGGTGCGTTGCAACGTCGGCGGCGTCGTAAACACAACTCTATTACGTCACAACATACGCCCAATATCTGACAAGGGGACCAAGCTGACAGTGACGAAGGGTGAGGGATGATGTACTGTGACGCCGGAGCTACAGCGTAATGTTTGTTGGGTGCGCTATTGATTTAGCATATAGACGTTTAGAGTACATAAGCAAACACGCGAGTGAATGCTAAATGTGTTTTGTAAAAAAGCGAGCAGATTTTGAATGCAGCTACCTAATAATAATGTATGAATAAGATGTATACTGGAACTGGAACAGTTAACCAGTAAACATACCAGTTACTTCAGTATTTATTATGTTGCCGTCCTCCTCCTAAATGGGGATTACTGCTGAAAAAGTGAGAAGATACTAGAGGAAACAATGTTTCTATTTTAGCAAGACATTAGAGACGAAGTTTTGCCGTATGATAAAGAGTTAAAAATATTTATCATTTATTGAAATTATTGTTGAAATCAATATCCACCCTACCCTACCTACCAATGGAAAATAAGAAAATCTCTAACATGCCATAACAAAGAGCATAATAATTATAATCGCAGCAAGTAAGGAAGATACAAAATATCAAGTGTGAATTGAAAAAAGCAATGGCGCTTTCTGAACTATTTGCTGCAAAATTAAAATTTTAAAAATAAAAAATAAATTTAAATCTTATATTAAAAATAAAATTTTAAATCTTACTTTTAATGGTAACTCCAATTTGAATTAAAAATATATATATTTCTATATAAAATTAAAAACATTGTATCATAAAGATTTATATATTTAAATTTTCACTTATTTACAAAATCATGGTTTGGACCACTTGTATTTTTTAGCTCTGCCTTAAAATATTAAATCATAAAATCTTTCCAAAATTATTCTTATTATATAAACATTCATATAATATATTTAGTGAATTTTCAGTTTATAACACTTAAAAGCTTCGAGAAAATACATATTGCCAAAAGACTATAATACACTGAACTCCGAGATTCAGAATAAAATAGACCAATATTTTTTCTTCCAAAAAACATATGTCAAATAATTATTATATGGTTAATACAAAATAAAATAATTCATTTACAAGAACCTCTATAGAATTTTTTAAACATTGCATAATCATAACAGAATGAAATAATTATCAAGTTAAATTATATTAATTAAGAACAAATTAACATCGAAAATGCACAAATAATTATTTAAGATAAAATAGTAATTTAGTGTACTAAAAGTACGGAAGTAATTAAAGTAGAAACGAAAGATAAAGCCTTCTACTTCTACAGCAAACATTATTTGATTGTTAACACTTTCACTATCCGGTTTTCAGACACAATAGTAAGACAGACAATAGCAATGAATTATATGTAGTACATGGGACAACGAATGGATTATGGGTTTGCAACATTGCATGGGACAAATCCTTTAGAGAAATTTATCTTAATATTAATTTGCTACACTTGAACACACAAATCTGATAATTTCGGAAGTAGATTTGGATTTGAAATATACCACCGAAACTCGAAGAAATTCATTCAAATGGTAAATGTCTTACTTGTGTAATTCATGGCAAATCTGAACACTTATAATTGAAGATAAATTTATCACATTGAATCTGTAAATATAAACAATTATCATCGGTAATTTTATTCGCAGTTAAGAAATTATAAAAAAAAAAGATGAAGGAATCAAGTATTTTAAAGTAAAATAGAATTTAGTCAATTTTTACAAGGAATTCCTCAACCTCCAGTTTCTGTCGCATTATTGCAGATAGCACCACTTCTGTACTGCAAACAACATTCAAAGTCTTCTCTGATTGCAGTAAATAATACACAAGATGCAAATCATTGGGGACAGTCAACACCAAGTAACTGTACGGCTTCTGATTGTGCATTTCTTGTATAGAGACGTATGAGCGACGGCTCCTTTCAACTTTACCGCCACAAAGTTCGATCATTTCTGCCAAAGCGGCCCTGCCGGGTTTCACACAAGGTGTCAGGAAGAAAGTCACACCTTCAAACAATTTCTTTCTCTGTTCCCCGCACAGTAATACTTCGGACACGTCACATTTAAACATCTTGTTAAATGCTTCATCGCGGAGACCGTATTTGGCTTCGTCGGCAAACTTATTTAGTCGCTGACTTTCCCATATCCACTCGGGTGAGAGGAGATGTTTGACTGTGATAAGGCAACTGACCAGTTTACACGTACGCACGAGTTTATCCATTATTAAGTGCGTTGCTTCTGCCGCAGACGTAACGACGAGCCCGCCAAGTTGCCTGCGAACAAGTCAATTATGTATATATTAAGAAAGTGCCTATTGCTTCCGCAAATTGGTTATGTAATAAAATTCATCACACCATTTCGTCCCGTTTGTGTCATAAGAAAAGGTTATAGGAAATCCCAGAAAGATAATAAGAAAGACTTAGACTTATTCAGACGCGTGATGGGTACCAAAGGTGCAAAACATCTTTTATTTCAAGCGTGACAACTAAGGCAAATTCTCTCTACAACGGGAGGTTCTCACCTCCAGTAATGGACTTTTATCGGCTGATAATAAAGGCGACATGTCTTGTTTTTTTTTCTACAGAAGTAAAGGCAAAGCATGGTAAGTGTATGTTATGGACCATAGAGGTTTACAATGAAAATTCAGATGCGTTGTCACTGGATCGTTTTTACCATGTAATGGCGGCGTAAGAATATCCACTAACCCATATAGTCTCGAGGTTGTCGTAAGAGATAACAGAGTACAGAGTGTTTCCTTGTTTAGTGAGGAATTTCATCACCGCATGGTGTTAAATTTTTTTCAACATTGTCGAGTCAATCATTCCCGTCGTGTATGACTGAAGGTTACATAAGAAGTAATGAAGTTATCAAGACGAAATTTCATATTTATACCCCTCATGTAGTGTCGTTAGCTAATGATTTTTCTTAATTACCCACATTTTTAGCAAATCACCCCTAATACCGAGAATACATTGAACGCCCCTCGTATGTGTGTATAAGATTTCGGCTTCCCTTGAAATGTGCATAGTGTAGTAAGTAATAATAACACACGGCCTTTGTTGGATAAAACGTTTGATGTTGTGTATGGTGGTGTGCGCGCACCTGACGACGGTGGCGAGGCGCGTGTGTTCGTGCGCGGACACGCCCGAGAACAGCACGCGCGGCGCCAGGTGCAGCGGGGGGTGCGCGGCGGGGAACGCGGGGGACGCCGCGGGGGGTCCGGGGGTCGTTGCTGCAGGTGGGGCGGGGGTGTCGGGGGGCTCGAGGCGCGGCCGCTTGGCGCGCCGGGCGCCGCCGGCCGCCGCCGCGCTGCGCTTCGCCCGCTCGTGCGACTCCTGCGTTATGTTGATCGGCATCTTCCACGCGTCTGTAATTAGAGTTTACTTGACAAGCATGAGGTGATGGACAGCGGCGTCTTCTTAATAACGACTAAAAATAAAAAAAACTTGCGTTTGCCAACCCGCTTGCCAAGCGGCAACTATGATAAATATCTCCCCTATGAGGCAATCTAGGGTGAGACCTATGTTCAGCAGTGGACTTTAATAGGTTGTAACGGTGACAATCATTACTGTTGGACTAGTTTTGATGTGCCGTGTTGGGGCGGTTGTAAGAGAATTCACTATTATCATCCCGCGAGTGTAAGAGGCAACAGAGGGATCACCTCTTACGACACTCGCGGGACACTTACACTTACACTTACCCCTTATGTATGGCTTATATTCAGCAGTACTTTTGATAAACTGTAATGAACGAATAAACGTGCTGTCAAAATGATCATCTTCGATCTTCTAAAAAAATCAAGTCGAAGCATATTATGCTGTCTCTAGTAAAGTTACTAAGGTAATAAAATTACTAAGCTAATACATATATGAATAATCCTCCTTTCATTTCTTAAAGGATTTTAGGGTAGACATTTTTAAAATTTTAAAACAGGTTCTTTATTGATACTTACTCATTAAATGTGACACTAGACTATAGTCAATTCGGAATGGACTCGCCAAATTAAACTGCTGATACTTGGCGTTTTCAATCTGTGGAAAAATCAGCGTGTTATATTTATCAATTTGAATTAAAAAGGTAACAGACATACAACAATATGTAAACACCATGTCCAATTCGAAAAACACACACACATACACTGGCACGCACGTACCTGCGAGAGCGCGCTCATGTTGCCGAGCTGCAAGTCAGTGACCCACGACGGGCACGCAACTCTAAACACACAGACACAGGCACGCACGTACCTGCCAGAGCGCGCTCATGTTGCCGAGCTGCAAGTTGGTGACCCACGACGGGCAAGCGACTCAACACACACATACACACAGACACTGGCACGCACATACCTGCGAGAGCGCGCTCATGTTGCCGAGCAACAGGTCAATGACTCACGACGGGCACGCAACTGTAAACACACACAGACACTGCCACGCACGTACCTGCGATAACGCGCTCATGTTGCCGAGCAACAGGTCAGTGACCCAAGCGGCGCTCACGACAGGCACGCCCCACTCGCGAGCGCGTCGGTACTTGGCACCCTCAGCACGTTTGCACACCAGAACTGTGTTGTCGCGCGACATGTACGGCGTCAACTGCAAGATATTAAATAAGTTTTATTAAAAATTATAAATATATTTTCATAGGTTTGTATGACCAAGAACGTCATGGAATTATATGGAATAGGATATAGGATACCTTTTTATTCCATAGTTGGGCAAAGATATTCCGTTTTCGACATTTTAAGAGGTCAAATTTTATACGGGCAATGATTTCTTTTGGACCATTTCGATTGAATGTTTCTGCAATCGTTCTGTCTCCAATTAAAAATCTGTCATACAGTCTTGAAGATTTCATGAACAGCTCAACAATAAAATTTCAAGACTTTACGAACAACAGTAAGTCTCGTGGCGCCGACAAGATATAGGGTCGGTCCGTGGACGCTCTAATGGTGCTGGCAGTAGTTACCCAGTTGCAGGCAAGCAGTAATTAGCGTTACCTGCCCCAATGAGATTGAGCGATTGAAATGAGGTTTTGCGCGTGTAAGTTTGCGTTTGGCGTTGCGAGGGCGGTGCAGCGCCTGCCACGTGGTGTCGCGTGGTGTCGCGTGGCGGGCGGTACCTTGGCGCCGACGAGGTCGAGGCAGCAGGCGAGGCGGCGCCGCTCGTCGCGCCGCCAGCCGGAGAGCGCGGCGCGGTGGTGTCGCGCGGGGCGGTCGCGCGGCGCGTGCATGCCGGGCAGGTGCAGCGCCCGCCACGTGGTGTCGCGGTGTCGCGTGGCGGGCGGTACCTTGGCGCCGACGAGGTCGAGGCAGCAGGCGAGGCGGCGCCGCTCGTCGCGCCGCCAGCCGGAGAGCGCGGCGCGGTGGTGTCGCACGGGGCGGTCGCGCGGCGCGTGCATGCCGGGCAGGTGCAGCGCCTGCCACGTGGTGTCGCGTGGTGTCGCGTGGTGGGCGGTACCTTGGCGCCGACGAGGTCGAGGCAGCAGGCGAGGCGGCGCCGCTCGTCGCGCCGCCAGCCGGAGAGCGCGGCGCGGTGGTGTCGCGCGGGCGGTCGCGCGGCGCGTGCATGCCGGCAGGTGCAGCGCCCGCCACGTGGTGTCGCGTGGTGTCGCGTGGTGGGCGGTACCTTGGCGCCGACGAGGTCGAGGCAGCAGGCGAGGCGGCGCCGCTCGTCGCGCCGCCAGCCGGAGAGCGCGGCGCGGTGGTGTCGCGCGGGGCGGTCGCGCGGCGCGTGCATGCCGGGCAGGTGCAGCGCCTGCCACGTGGTGTCGCGTGGTGTCGCGTGGCGGGCGGTACCTTGGCGCCGACGAGGTCGAGGCAGCAGGCGAGGCGGCGCCGCTCGTCGCGCCGCCAGCCGGAGAGCGCGGCGCGGTGGTGTCGCGCGGGGCGGTCGCGCGGCGCGTGCATGCCGGGCAGGTGCAGCGCCTGCCACGGCGGCGCCACGCCGCGCCGCTCCATCGCGTCCGACAGCCAGTACGCGGTCACGCACCGCTTCGCGTCTCGCAGCGCCTAAATGATTTTTTTATTTATTTATTTAAGACAACAAACAGTCATGTATAAAGATGGTAACATGGATAAATATTAATATAACTAAAGACCTATAGTGCCTTTAACTAAACTTTTACAATATTTTAAACTTATTGAGCCACTTTCAAGACTAAAGGATATCATAAATTTATTTATTTATTAATACACTAAGTTCTAAGATAAGGTAATTAGTTAACATTTGGTGTGCAATTAAGGAACAGAGAGAAGAAAATTCTATGTTAAAAATCTGATTATTATAACACTGACAGATTCAATTCAGATTCAATTAGCGAATTGAGTGCTGCATCATTTTCAGTGATAGGTAACTAGATTATTCACAAGCCAAACATTGAATGAGAGCGGATTTAAGCTTTGATACTGACGTATTAAATAAATCAATATCTGTGAATTTTTTATTGTAAACGTTAGTGGAACGATACACAAATCAGTTACGTGTATAATTTTTATGATATCGTGGAGTTACGAAAAGTGGTTTTGGACGCGAGGAGCGCACTGGCAGACGGACTCGTGAAACAAATGACAATCTGCTAAGTAACAACGAGGAGTCGACTAGGTTATTAATAATTTTGTATAGAAATACTATGTCAAACATTTTACGCCTATTACAAAGAGAAAGTAAATTGTACTTTTTTATTGAATCGGTGTGACTGATTTAAAATATTTTGGCGATAATTTAGGGATTTAATAAACAATTTTTGCACTCTTTCTATTGTCCTAATATGAACTTCTTAACAAGGGCTCCAAACAGTGCTGCAAAAATCAAGGAAAGATCTGACAAAAGAGAAGTATAAAATTTTTAGAGTTTCGGGACGTTTAAAGGGTTTACTTATTCGTAGTATAAAACCTAGATTTCTAAAAGCAGAAGCTAATATGTGATTAATATGTGGAATAAATGATAAGGTCGAATCCATAATTATGCCTAAGTCACTGATTGTGGTTACTCTATTCAAGGCCTTCTGATTTATGTGGTAGTCGTAAGTAACTGGATTTTTTTTTGCGAGTATACGATATTGTGTAGCATTTATCGCTGTTTAGGAACAGATGGTTGGACTCACAGTATGCATGTAATCGGTGTAAGTCTTCTTGGAATTTGTGGCAGTCACTAATTGATCTGATGATTCGAAACAACTTAGTATCATCAGCATACAAGAGATGGTGACTATGTTTCAGGACATTACCAATATCATTTATGTAGACTGAAAACAGTAAAGGTCCAATATGAGACCCTTGAGGCACACCCGAAGACACTGGAAGAAATCGTGAGGAATAACCCTTTACAAAGACTGCTTGACTCCTATTACTTATGTAGGATTGGATCCATCTAAGGAGGCTACCATGCACACCGGTCCTCGCAAGCTTCTTTATTAGCAGATCGTGATTTATTTTATCGAAAGCTTTGGAAAAGTCGGTGTAAACGGCATCCACCTGTAGGTTATCATCCATGGCACGCAACAGAAAGTCATTAAAAGTTAACATATTGGTGTCAACGCTACGGCACTTAAAGAAACCGTGTTGTTCCTGGGAAATGTGATTACGAAACGAGTACGACATTTGAGCGGTTACTATCTTTTCTAGGATTTTGCCAAAGATATACAGTTTCGATATGGGTCTGTATTCGTCTATACATTCACGTCTCTTATTTTTTGGAACGGAGGTTACTAAAGACTCTTTCCATAAACTGGGAAATGTCCCAGTTTGGAGAGAGAAACGAAATATGATTGTAATGGGTGTTGCGAGTTCTTTGGCACATTCGGATATGAGAAGAGAATGGATCCCGTCGAGCCCTGCACCTTTATGAATATTTACTTGTTTCAGTTCTTTGATAACATTATCATGGTAGATGTTAATATAGTGTATGTCTACGGCTGAACTGCCTGAGTAAGAAATTGTATGATCAGAACTTTGACGGGTAGAAGGGATGAAAACTGAATGAAAATAATCATTAAAAGCCTCGCATATCTCACCGCCAGTGGAAATAATTTTACCTTTATATATATTTTTTTCAGAAATGCAACTAGAAGCTTTTTTTGACTTTACGAAAGACCAAAATAACTTTGGACTGGCTTTGATATTATCCTCAGAAAGTTCAATGAATTTTTTATAACATTCTGCCTCAATCCTCTTAAACCTCTTCCGAAGACAAGAGAAGGTCTGGTAGTCTCGTAAGTTGTTATTAAGTTTCCATTTCCTATGATATGTAAGCTTTTCCTTTTCTAGTTTTATGAGGCAAGAAGTAAACCACGGCGGGCGTTTATTTTCGCTACAAAGACTTTGAGTAGGTACGTATGTATCTATCACATTGTTTAAAATTTTATAAAAATAACTCGTCGTTGAAACAATATTCGTCACAGTATTAAAAACTTCCTCCCAGTTAACAGTGTTAAGTCCAGTTTTAATCGAGCCAAAGTCAGCTTTATAAAAGTTTTTTTTCTTAATTTTGGCGGAGGGTAATGGGGCGGGGCATTTTAAATTCAAACTAATTTCTAGGGATTTGTGGTGCGCGTCCTCGGGTACTAACGGAAATTCAGGTCGCGTAACATTACATGTATTATTACTAAAAATTAAATCTAATAATCTATTATTAATATTAAATTGATTGTTGTATTGTAATAGTGACGATATATTCATAAAATCGGTAGTAAGACATGCGAGACCATTAATGTTTGTACGTATTTCCATACAATCACTAGAAGAATTAAAATACCAGTCAGCATAAGTGACGTTAAAGTCGCCCAGTATTAGATAAGTATCGTCGGGATTTGAGATTATAAAATCGTTTACTCTGATATAGAACGATGTCAATTGTGATTCATTTCAATTGTGTGGTTACAACCGTGGTATATAAGTTGCTATAATATGGGTGGCGCTGGCCGGCGATCGAGTAGTGTAATACTCGTGCGATGACGTCACGGAGCCCGCACGCGACAATGTTTCAATTAATGGGATATATAACCAAACCTCTTCTGCCTGCGTCGGCGGGTACTCGTGAGGGAGTTGCGACGGGCATAGGCCGCGCCGCACTGCGATCAGTACGCCGCCACCCATCCCACGACCACTAACCGTAACGTTGCGATCACATCGGTACACCTCGTATCGACTGTCAAAGTATTCACTGTCATAGAAATTACTATAAAGCCATGACTCCGTGACACATACCACATCATAATTGCTACACAGAACATTCTTCAGAAAATCGTGCGATTTTGTGCGTAAGCCCCTCACGTTTTGGTGGTAAATAGACAAGTTATTGTTATAAACCACTGTATAGAATATACGGCAAAGTAATATCACAGAATGAAATATTATGGGTTCCACTAACATTCACAAATAATAGAAAACACTAATAACAGTATTTAAAGTTACGTGAGAAATTTATTCTACAGCACTTTTTAACAGGTGATGTTGTTTTAATATGTATTTGTAACAAAAAAAAAATCCTTTCAAGACATTAAAATAGATAACGACATACAGTCATTTAATTTTACTAAGATCCGCATAACATGATATAAGTTGAACTTTAGACGTATCATTTTTACGCAATAAAATCTTACAGTCAGACAACCACACGTATTTGTATTCTTTCTGTTTGGCAAGAAGGCGGGTTTGCTTGTATAATTGTTTGTTGTGCGGCGCGAGGTGGTCATTGACGTAGATGGGACTGGTGGGCCCGTTAAGGCCCGCGTCAGCAGTTGTTAATCCACGTCGCGCGCGCACGGCAGCCAAAAATTCGTTCTTACGATATCTTTGTGAGAATCTGATGATGATGTTCGGTATGGAAGATGAGGTACTGCCATCGTGTTTGGTAGGGATTTCGTTCCTTATCGAGTTAAAACGTCAGACACGGTGAATGTAATAAATATGTGGCGGCAATAACGCAAAACCGACCTTTGTAGCGATGTTATATATAATATTATTTAAATTTTCGCTTTTCAAAAGTGGTATCCCAGAAATTTCCACGTTATTAATCCTCCCAAGCTGCTTCTTCGCTTTCAGCTGGTCAGTAATATTAGTTGTTATGGATCGCAGCTCGGAAATCTCGCTTGAAACTAGATCAACACGCTGGGTAATTAAACCTGTTGCAGAACTCAACGCGCAAAATCTTTTTTCACAATAGCTTGTTCGGCAGCCAATTTTTTTTATTGAAGAGTTTACATCACTAATCTCTCTCTTAAATGAATTGATGTCCTCACGAATGCCATTCAAAACACCCTTTATGGTATTGTTTTGAGAATCCAGCTTTGCTGTGAGCGTGGTCATCATTCTATTACAAAAATCATCCATGAGTTGCTGTTGGTTGCAGTGACAGTCGGCGTCTTTCTTGCAGTTATATTTAGGAAGTCACCATCGCTTATCTTCGATAAATCCGGTTGTGAGCTGGTTTTAGTTGGACTCCTTTGTACGCTCATATTATCGGGTGTAGCTAGAAAGGAGGTAGGTAGCAAATCCAAGCGAGGAGTATGGAGCAGACGCTAAAGGTGTGAATGAAAAGTATGCACATTCGTCGCTTCTGCTTCGCACGATGTCTATGTCGAAGACCGTCGAAAACTTCCGACAGAGCAGAGACAGGGACGGAGGACCGGTCCTCTCACACGTCGCACGCGATAGGGTCTCTTCCGAATTTCACCCGCAATGCACAATTACAGAGAACGCAAAATTAATTAGTTAAGTTACTCTAATCGGGCAATAATGCGGCACACGTCCAGCCTAGAAGGTGCTCATAATAAGACTGATGATACATTAATTATTCATTTAAATAAGTCCCGCTGGGTCATGTTCGCGTTTCACAGTTAATCGCAATCCACTCTTCTCGAGTCTTGATTGATTGCATTGTGAGGCTTGCTTAGAGACGTTGTTGCGGCGCGTAGCTGTGTGAGTTCAGTTACTGGGTTAGCTATATTTTTACTGTAGCACTTGGTTTCTTTTCTTTAGTTATAGACTCGTACTGTTGTACTTTCGCCAGTATTAAATAAAGGAAATTATCCTTTATAATTTGTTATCCCTTATTTTTTAAATTTGTTCAATAACTACCCTACAATATATTGATGCATCACATGGAGGAATTTATGGGAGATTTCGACGACTGCTTAAGCCTGACGATGACATGACAGTATTTCAACATATTAAGGCGCCTAAGCGGACAAAATGACTTGATTTATATATCAACATCATGCGAGCACGCAGACAGAGGTGATTGTTATGTTTTTACAATTTGCCAATTAAGGCATGCAAAGGTCTTATACCATACGGCCTCGTCTGATTAGTTTTTGTTTCAAAATTCTTCACAATACGTTGATGCGTCACATTGTGAACTTCTTGGGAGATTTTGACGACAGCTTAACCCAGAGGGCATTCAATGACGATAAATGTCAAGGCCTCTAAGCGGATAAAAAAACCTGAGATTTATATCACAATCGAAGCACTTGTTACATCGTTTGCTACTAGTTCACATGAACATACATTTAATACACAAAATCACACCCCTTATACGCATCAAAATCTACTTCAAACCATTAATTAAAAACGGTAAAACAGTAGCAGAAACGTTAAATTTCCCGCCAAAACTGCCGCTTGTCAGTATGACAATAGTAAGGTGAGGCGCAGGGCTGTGACCTGCATGACGACGCCGTGGCGCTGCGTCTCGCAGAGCACGTGCGTGACGCGCGCGCAGTAGCCGGCCTCCACCTCGCCGCCGCGCCGCTGGATGGCCTCCGCCCACTTCGCCACGCGCTCCGCGCCGAACGACTGCTGGTACTCCACCTGCACCGCACCGTACAACAACACCAAACGTCAAAACAAAGCCAACCACGATCCCCAAGTGAAATGAAGTTAACAAATAGAGATAAATATTCCCCCTTACACTCCATGAACAAATGCTTAACTATTTATATTGATATTGTTACATAGATAAATAAGTGGAATGCTGCATGTGGTGCACTGTGGTGACCAATGAAAAAGGTATTAGCGATCATCTCATAGCAAATTCATTTAAAACACACCATACTATTTTTATAACTGGTAGAGTTGCAATATAAAGAAACATATAATTAAGTGCCTAATAACGACAAAATATTTCTACAATTAATGTTGTACCACATAAAATAATTTAATAATCAATGTCAACAATTTTTCCTAACAAAATAATTTATAAAAAAAGTTGATAAAGAAACGTAACATATACTAATTTTATACTTCAAAGATTAATTTATGAAAAAAAAAGTGTGTGTGTACTTATGTACACGCACGTAGGAAGTTATACTTCTTTAGCGTAACAAAATAAAAAAACTTGAGGGACAATTACCCACTGAAGTTGTCGCTTTTAGGTGTCAGTGTGCGCGCGCATCGTAACAACTTCATGGTGTCGTTTTTAAGTGTCGGTGTGCGCGCGCATCGTAAAAATTCACTCTCATCATTTTTCCTAAACGCCCCAAAATAAATATAAGTTCAAAACTCACGATGTGGAAAACGCAGCCGAGCAGGAAGAGGTCGGGCGGCAGCTTGAGGTTGGGGTTGTGTCCGTAGAACTGCGCGCGCGGGGGCGCGGCCCGCACGCCGGGCGCCGCGGCCGCGCCGGCCACCGCGCCCACGCCGCCCGCGTACACCTTGCTGCCCACCACGCCCGGCCCTACAGCCTGCATAATTCAACTATTTATTGATGTGTAACATCTTTCCTCTCGCTTTGCCGTAATCTGTGGGAGTGATTTCTTGAAAAGGGACGGAAGTGTGTCCCAGGAAGCCGGGGAAGCACACGCTATTTGATTTGACCTATGAGCGCGCGCGGGGAAGCCGGGGAAGCTCGTGCTATTTGATTTGACCAATGAACGCGTGCGAGAAAGCCGGGAAAACGCGCGCTATTTGATTTGACCAATGAGTGCGAGCGGTAGTAGTAAAGTGTGCTGTTATATAAACTAATATATGTGTAAACTATATTAATAAATCTATTTACTGTTGATAATAAGTGTCTGAAAAAAGTGTAGATTATTGATAAAAAATGCAAGTGAGTCATAATGAATAATTATTTTAATAAATATTTCAGTATTTAGCTTTTATAAATGTTGAGGTTAATTTCTGTCGCTGCTCAATTTATATTGTTATTTTTGATTTAAAAAAAATAGCTTTTTTCAGGGTATAATGTTAATGTTGCTTATTGCCAAGGTGACATGTCAGATGTTACACATCATATGCATCTACTGTAACGCTTGTTCGTTTTTTTATTAAAAAAAGAGTAAAATATAAAATATTATTTTGGATTTATTAGATTGGATAAGACGAAAAAAAAAACGTTAGTGAATATTTACTTAATTAACGACGTGTTGTCTAGGGTCAGTAAGCTACTACTAGTACTAACAACGGCGGTATAACCGGGCAGTTTTAGTAATTTTTGGTTCTTATTTTTATTAATTTATAAAAATTAAATATAGGTACATGGTAGTGACAGGCATAATATATTGTATAATTTTTTATTAAATTTTTTTTTTGAGAAAATGAGGATACATTAATCAACACGAAACAAAGCACCATTATGATGTTACTTCAAGCTGGTGTTTTGCGAGCATAGTTATAACCGTGTAGTGGCGGTGTAAGAATATCCACTACGCCATGTCATCGCGGGGGTGTCGTAAGAGATGATAGATGGAAAGCAAGACAGAATTTCAGTCACGGCGGCCAGTCTCCACGGGGGTTAGTCTGTGAATAATAGGATTATAGTACACGAGTGTATTGCGCAAGCACAAGGGCACCCTCTATTTCCTCAGGTAAAAAAGGATTTTTATAGGGTGTAATCATCGATCACTAATAAAAAACTAGATACACAATCCCATGCAAAAGTTCTCTAAAAATTGTCGCTAATTGTTTTGACGTAATTGTAGTTGAAATAAATATACATTAATGTAAATTCAACCTTAAATGCATTGCCTGAAGTTGTATTCACAAAGCTGTGTACAAAAAGAAATAAATTTTTATGACCGATACTCCTGGTCAACCTATATCAAAACAAATTTAACCTTTTTAAAGTCAGACTTACAAAGTGCCAATAAAAAGCAATCAAATTTTACGACCGAGGCTTGTCGCTTGGACAAGGAATGAATTTTATTAAATCTTAATTTAAAAATGTTTTTACGATGATTTCTTGACAAAATATCAGTATTTACAATACAGTGATAACAATTAAATAATGATAATAAAAAAAAATGTTTTTACGATGATTTCTTGACAAAATATCAGTATTTACAATACAGTGATAACAATTAAATAATGATAATATTAATACTTACCGAAAAAAATTGACATTCCATCCTTTTTTAGAGTCCTGGATGTGTGATTTTTACACTTTTTAAACGAGCACTGAGGCATGTTTACCGTCGGAGCATTCGAATGCTACTAGATTAAAAGCGCACCCAAATGTTCGAGTGGGCGCTCATTCAGTAAGGAAATTTTTTGTCACTGATTGTTTATCTAGTTTATTATTAGTGATCGATGGGTGTAATGGATGGAAGGATGATTAGTGTTGAGGTGTGTGCGTGTGGCTGTGGGTGTGTATGCGGCCGTGCGTGCGTGCGTGTGTGCGTATGTGCGTGTGCGTGTGTGCGTGCGTGCGTGTGCGTGCATGCGTGTGTGCGCGTGTGCGTGCGGCACCTGGTGCGCGTGGTGCGCGGGGCCCAGCAGCAAGCGCGCCGGCGCGCGCACGCCGCCCGCCGCCGCGTGTGCCGCGTGCGCCGCCGTCATCAGCCTGACACAAAAACAACACATTGTTAATACGTCTTTAAATTTACTTCAATGCTTCCATAGTGAGAGGCAATTCAGAAAACTGATCATAACAATATCGAGGGATACAATTTGGTGTTGCAGCTACATATCTATCATCTACATCGAAAATTTTATTACACTACTCGATAGCTAAATGATCAAAGAATTCGGTACGTTAATTGAGGACTCCGACGCATCGTGCACGGCGTAGGGGGGAGCACCGCCATTTTGAGATCGTTTCGCTGCGTCATATAATTTCCGATTAGTATAAATTTTGACGTTACGTACACGTATTCACATAAAATACACGGCCGTATCCACGACACAACCACCCCCCTTTTTTCTTCCTTTCCTTTTTTTCTTTGTTAATGAACTCGTACTACTCGAGCATAATAACATGAGACCTGAGTCCGTTGACGTCACAGCGACGTGCTTGCACAGTGTGGAAGAAGCGGAGCGCGCCGTCTTATGTCGTGAGGTCGCTGGTAAGTGCGACGTAGAGCGGACGGGAACTTCGCATTCCACGCGAATCTCATAGTTCATCATTCATCATCATTACAGCCCTTCACAAGTCCACTGCTGAACATACGCCTCCCCCAAGGAATGCCACAAAGCACGGTCCTGAGCCACCCGCACCCATCGACTTCCTGCATGTCTTACCAGGTCGTCACTCCATCTAGTGGGAGATCGCCCTACACTTCGCCTACCGGTACGAGGCTGCCACTCGAGAACCTTTCTTCCCTATCGGTTGTCGGTTCTTCAAGCTATATGGCCGGTCCATTTCCACTTCAGCTTACTAATCCATTGGGCTATGTCGGTCACTCTGGTTCTCCTCATTTCTAAGTTTATCACGCAGAGAAACCTCGAGCATAGCCCTCTCCATAGCTAGCTGAGCAACCTTGAGCTTCCTCATACGGCCAGCAGTGAAGCACCACGTCTCAGTTCCATAAGTCATCACTGGCAACACGCACAGGTTGTACAGTCTCGTTTTCTAGTTTTAAGGTATACCTGACGAGGAGATGTGTCGTAATTTCCCGAACGCTGCCCAGCCGAGTTGAATCCGTCGATTGACCTCTCGGTCGAAGTTGGACTTACCTAGTCGGACTATTTGTCCCAGGTAAAAATATTCGTCAACAACTTCGAGCTTAGTGCTCCCAACAACTACCGGCATAGGTGTGACATGGACATTAAACATGATTTTTGTTTTGTCCATGTTCATCTATGACCTATCCGTTGGGAGACACTATTGAGGGCATTGAGCATAGTGCTTAGGTCCTCCAGCGATTTTGCCATAAGGACTATATCGTCGCCAAATCGAAGGTGAGTGATGTACTCACCGTTGATGTTAATACCGTATCCTTTTCAGTCCAGTAGCTATTGCTTGAAAATGTCTTCCAATGCAGCGGTGAAGAGTTTCGGGGATATTACGTCACCCTGTCTTACACCTCTCTGCAGTTGTATAGGTTTCGTGCTCTTGTTCTGTACTCGGATAGCCATCGTAGCACTACTGTACAAACACTTCAGCACTTCGATATACCGACAGTCAACTTGGCACCGCTGAAGGGACTGAGCACCGCCCAAATTTCGACGGAATCAAAGGCTTTCTCATAGTCCACATACGCAAGACATAGTGGCAAATTGTACTCCTCGGTCTTCTGTACAATTTGCCGAAGGGTATGTATGTGGTCTATGGTGCTAAAGCCTTTTCGGAAACCGGCTTGTTCGGGAGGCTGGAAGTCGACGATTCGTAATAACTCTCGAAAACAGCACGTAGACGCGGCTCAGAAGGGAAATCGGTCTGTAGTTCTTCGAGAGAGCATTGTCGCCTTTCTTGAAGAACAAGACCACAGCACTTCTGCTCCACGCCTCCCGTGTAATGCCACCATGGAGAACGGAGTTAAAGAGCTTCTGAAGGACTTCAAGTACCGGTTTTTCACCGTTTTCAGAAGCTCAGCTGTAATTCCATCCTCGCCCGGGGACTTGCCGTTTTTAAGGTGCTAATGGACAGCCATTCTAATCTCGCTCAGACTGACGTCCGGAATATCATCGGAATAGTGTCGGATAAGACTTGCTCTTGGATCGTTACTCATACCCCCGTGTAGTAGTAGAGGCGACAGAGGGAAACTGAGGCAGAAGATGGGCAGCAGCATCTTTCTGATAACAGCAAAACAACAATAAAAAAACTGCGGTTGCCAACCCGTTTGCTAAGCGTGGCAACTATGGCAATATACCCCCCAATGAATAAAGTTACGAAGAGACGGCTCCCAGTCCCCGGCGGCCGCGCTATTCCTGGCTACGGTGGCGACCATGGCCGCGGCGAAGCTAGTGCTCCAAACTAGGGCAAGCCCAAGATATGGTTTTGTTGTTTTTAGCAGTTTTATAAAAATTTACCTTTTCTCTTTTTCGATTTTACCTTTTCCTCGCCGATTAGCACTTTAACACACTTCAATTCATCACAAGGAACACTATTATCCTCCATTTTCACTAAAAATCTATAAAAAAGCATAAATTTTCAACTCGCAATATTTATTCGCTCAAGTAAACACACAGAGTAAACATTGAAATGTGAAGTGAACTTGCAAACGTATCGCCCGCGCGCCCCCGCGCTTGACTAACTTCACACCAAAAGCCGGGCTTTATCGCTCCATACAAATTGCTATATAAACAATCGTAGTTATATTTCATTATAGAACATTTTGCCACAGGTTAGAAAGGGAGCGATCGTCTTCTCGAAAGCCCGGTAAAAGCCCACGCGTGCAACAGAGACGACTAATTTTTATGACAGCAGTATCGCGCAGTTTTGACGTATCGACGTTATAAGGCTACTAGGTCATGACCTGTGTAGAACAGAGAAGCGCGCGGGAAATTTGAAATAGTTTGAAACAGTTTACGAGTTATTTTATTAGTTGATATTATTGATTGAGCAGTTTGATAGGGCAAGTCCGGCTTCTCGGCTTCTATGGAGGCTTCGCTAGCGGTTTACGCACCAACTTCGGCATATCCCGATGAGGAGGTGGGGGAAATGTATGAGGATATATCTAGCCATGCATTCCTCCAAAACCGGTGTTAATGGGAGACTTCAACGCAAAACTAGGCACAAGAGAGAACGGTGAGCTGAAGATAGGGAAATTTGGAATAGGGCAACGGAACCCAAGGGGCCAGCAGCTGGCCGACTTCTTGGAGAAAGAGGGACTCTTTATGATGAACTCTCCAGAAGCGGCCACACAGAAAGTGGACCTGGTCGAGCCCCGACGGTTTGACAAAAAATGAGATTGACTTTATTATGATGACCAGACGAAAACGACAACTGTTCAGTGATGTCTCAGTGATCGCGAGGGCGTAAACCGGCAGCGATCACCGAATGGTAAGAAGCACACTGAAACTAAACGTTAAGTTGGAATGGTCTCGTCTAATGAAGTCAACGCTTCGTCCCCCTCGTGCTCTAATCCAAAGTCCTGAAACCCTTCAGCTCGAGCTACAAAACCGTATTCAGTGCCTAGAAGATTGCAATGCAGTGGACGATATGAATGACAAGCTCGTGGAAACTGTCCATGCGGTCGGAGCTAAGTTCTGCAAGACCAGCCGCAGAAGAACACAAAAACTCTTCAATCACACTCTTAATCTCATGACGGGAAATGAAGCTGCAGTCTTCAGCAGATTTGACAGCATACAGGCAACTGAAAAGGCAGATCTCTAAATGCATGCGGCGGGACTTACGCAACTTTAATACTGCTCGTATTGAAGAAGCGATCGAGCGGAACCAGGGCTCCAAATTCTTTGCCAGAGATCTGTTTGCCAGAAAGAGCCAACTATCGAAGCTCGAAGACCGAGTGTGGCAGCGTCGTTTCCGGGATACCTAAGATTTTGAGTGAGATTGAGAGGTTCTATGGGCAGCTGTACACGTCATCGTTAGAGCCACACTCAGGTCATCATCATCATCATCATCATTACAGCCCATCACAAGTCTACTGCTGAACATAGGCCTCCCCCAAGGAATGCCACAAAGCACGGTCCTGCATGTTTTACCAGGTCGTCACTCCATCTAGTGGGGGGACGCCCTACACTTCGTCCGCCGGTACGAGACCGACACTCGAGAACCTTTTTTCCCCATCGGTTGTCGGTTCTTCGAGCTATATGGCCGGCCCATTGCCACTTCAGCTTACTAATCCGTTGGGCTATGTCAGTCACTCTGGTTCTACTGCGGATATCCTCATTTCTAAGTTTATTACGCAGAGAAACCACGAACATAGCCCTCTCCAATCTCCATAGCACGCTGAGCGACCTTGAACTTCCTCATACGGCCAGCAGTGAAGGACCACGTCTCAGTTCCATAGGTCATCACTTGCAACACGCACTGGTTGTACAGTCTCGTTTTCAAGTTTTGAGGTATACCTGACGAGAAGATGTGCCGTAATTTCCCGAACGTTGCATAGTAATTGTATTTTGCCAGTATCAAGTAATAGGAAATTATCCTTTATATGTTTTGTTCGCAAACTTCCCCACAACATGTTGATGTATCATATTGCGGAGTTTCTAGGAGATTTCGACGACAACTTAATCCCGTAGACTGTCGATGACGACACTATCTCAAGCTCTTAAGGCGCCTAAGCAAACAAAATAAGTTGAGGTTTATATCAACCTCGGATCACTTGTAACGTAGTTTCCATAGTTCACATGCGCAGACACTAAATACAAAAATCGTATCACTTTTACGTATCAAAATCCACTTCAAACTACTATTTATGCCACTACTATATAAAACTATTTAAAACAAGAGCAAGAGTCCGCCGATCATGGTCAAGTTTCCACCAAAACCCAACACATTTATAATTTCTTATATAGATTAATGATATTACCTGTTCTACTAGCAATTTTGCGCTAACCATCTGAGCCGTGGTAGCTCAGATGGTTAGCGCTGGCTGTAAGTTACACAGTACGCGAGCAACCCGGGTGCGATCCCCGCCGGCACCAATGAAATTGTTAGTTGCAATTTTAAGTGCTGATTTACCACGTGCTCGGCGGTGAAGGAAAACATCTTAAGGAAACCTGCATGTCTGAGAAATCAAAAAAAAAATATTTCGAAGACATGTGAAGTTCGCCAACACGCATTGGGGCAGCGCGGCGGACATTTCCTTGCCCTAAAACCCTCTCAGAAATGAGAGGAGGCCTGTGCCCAGCAGTGGGACGTATATAGGCTGTAACTTTACTTTTACTAGAAATTTCGCCACAAAATTGAGAATATGATATTACAAACTTTCAAATTGTTTTTTTTTTCAATTTGTGTTCAAATTGTTTTCAAAATGAATCCTAGAATGATAATGAACCACTATAATTTTTATATTTTTTTTAAAACCGAATAGTGCCATAAAAATTACTTTTAGTTTATCGTTTTAAATTTTCAGGCGAAAACGCTAACCACCATGCTGTTCAGCTTGTGACGTCACTACGCTAGTAAGTAAAACGATTTTGCAAAGGAATAAGATATTTTTGGATGTTTAATAATGAGTTATCCATCTTTATCATAGGTGTGTTGTGCCTGAATGCAAAAATACGAGCATAAGAACGCCGGGGAAGTTATGGATTCAAGTGCCAACTGATTTAAATATGAGAAATACTTTGTTAAAACTGGCAAGAAGAGACACGAAGAGACGTTGTCTACAAAAACTAACTTCGTGAATATCACTTTGATGTAAGTATGACTTCTATTCAACTATCGTTTATACAAAACAAAAAAAATCCTGCTACATCTTAGAATAAATGATATATATAAACATTATTACTTTTTAAGCTGTTGTCAAAATCTCTGAGAAATGTGATGCATCAACATATCGGGACGATTTTTTTTTCAGAAGGAAAGAGTTATTGAACCAGGGTCTATCTAATAGCAAAAAGGATTTGTTGTAATCGCCACGCTTTTCATCACAGTACCAAGTCATGAAGGAGTATAAAGATATGAAGAGCTAGTGTATAATAAACAAGCTTTGAGGTATTCCACTGTAGTTTTTAAATGACTGCGCTCCTGTAGCTTTTGTTTAAATTGTTATCAGTTGTCCATAGGGCACTATGAGTTAGTTTGTTATTTTTACGCTACTCCCAGTCTGAGAGAGGTTTCTTTTTTCTTTTCGTCATTTAGTGAGGTAAGGCACCAATAAATTTACACATGTATTGGTGTCGTCTACGCACCTCAGCGTGCCGGCTGCTGACGGCTCGTGGTCGGGCGGGGGAGCGCCACCTTGTAAGCGAATACTCAGCATGTTGGCCAACGCTGTCTTTGTCTTTGGGTTCACCAGCAGTGTATTGCCAGCTGCACCTGCTAAAAATAGAGTAAATGTTTAAGTATACAAGTACAGAAACTTTCAAGGTATAAAATAATACATAACTCAAGAGACTTTAGAAGAATATTTGATAATATGATTTGAATTCCATTCCTCTTCTTTTCCCGTAAAAGTACATTGGACTTGGATAGGTCACTCCCCGTTGCATGAAGGATTCGAACACCTAGCTTTTAGTTTTCAAATCATTCATTCTTATACTCACTCAGATAAACAAACAATTTAACTATGTACATTTTATTCAAAGTGTATAGTGGACGCATGATATCTGAGATCATGCATAAAGTCGGCGTTTCCTTCATTGAGACGCGAGCAGGGATCTCAATCTGTAGGAAAGCAAAATCATACCGCCCTGGGACTAGTTAAACTAGCGCACGCCTCCTTGTCTACAAAACATCAAAAGGCAATGCGCAGAAGTACATTAAGAGCCGCTGCAGGCGATGTTCGCATCGCTCCAGTTGCCATTAAACAGGCAGTCCTTTGTAGACCTATTTGGCTTGTCCGCAGTCATCTTTTGGTTGGCCTTATTACACCAAACTATGGACGCGTAGGTTATAATCGGCCTCACTAAGCTGCTATACAGCCATAGGATCATACTGGGATGCAAGCAACAGTCGATCCCAACCATACATCTCCACGTACCTGAAGCAATTTTAGCCTTATGACATACGTTGCTAAGGTGAGAAATCCACGTTAGTTTTTGGTCGATTAGTACGCCCAAATACTTAACTTCAGTGGAGAATGGTGCTGCATTACCATTAAGCTTCGGTGTAACTAATTCGTCCAACCGTCTCTTATTAGTAAATGGTATTATAACAGTTTCATCAGCATTAACTGATGATCACTAAACAAGTTATTTATGGTGTTTAGGGCTTTTTGTATAATTGATGATAGGGCGCACACATCTTTCTTCTTGCTTTCTTTATCAGCCCTTAAAAGTCCAATTTTTGGCGCAATATGCATCTAAAACCATGCCGTTGGTTACAATGTGATGGACATGGCTTAGGCTTGGTTTCGGCGTCACTTGAAGTAGACACTATCTTTCTTTGGTGGTTTGAGGTGCCAACAAGATCATTACTTTAATAAAGATGCTTGCATGCTTTGCTGGATTAAAAATGTAGCAGTTAATTATTAATATACAATGGGTTTAAAAAAATAGAAAATTAAAGTACTTATTATATACATTGAAAGGACTTTTTTTTTGAATTTTATTTTATAGCAGTCCCACATAATTTTTTATGTAATTGAATTCAGCATATTTTCTAATGATCCAATTATTATTTATGTCCCAATTAGGTATGACAAGAGGCGAACATAGAAACAGAAAGATCATATGATCACGAAAGATAGCAGTATAATCATCTCGTTTATACCTAACGAAATATATCCTTTCTGTTGATGAGGAGCTACATCAAGGCAAAACAACTGTTACTGAGATAACCAATCCGGCTGTTATGCATATCATCCCTACTATGAGAGAACTTCAGTACAGCAGTGAACTTTTACTAGCTGATGAAGAAGAATCTAAAGTTTAATCATTGAAAGCAACTTACCTTGCTGCTGTTCAGGCGTCGGTGTCAATAGTGCTGCGTCAACCGGTTGCTCAGTCAACGTCGTCGCACCCACCACATGTTGTGTTACACCAGGTCCCACCTAAGAAAAAATGGTATAATCGGATTTTTATCATTTTCATCTTCTTTGTCAGCTCGTAGAAGTCCATTGCCGGACATGATCCTTGCCCATAGTTGAGAGGTACCTCGATGACCACGTTTTGCAATTTTTTTCTGTGGCCAGCAATTATATAATTTTGAGAAATATATATTAATTTTGAGAATATTTCAAATTACTTTTTTTAATTTATTTAATGCATGAATCATTAAGATTCCGCTATACTATGCCAGCGGCACGTATTGGAATAGCAAGTAAGAATCTCCCATATTCTTCAATACATTGTTGTATAACCGGTTCGTAAAGGTAAAATGTATTAGTTATGGCAATAAGAAGCAATTAAAAAGGTACTGAGATACTTCAAATCCATCCCACCATAGCAGAATCTCATGTCCAGTAATGAAATACGTATTGCATGAAGGAAACGTTTTTTATTTACATTTTTTTCTGTTTGACATATGTCAGTTTTTATTTGAGCCAGTGTTGAGATAAAAATGAGCATGCCGTAATGACTGTTCGTCATTTTGCCCGAGGTACCGACAGAATAACAGTGCTGCGGCAATGTTTCAGTAGTTTTTTATACGTGGTAGAGCCATGCTGCAGCTATATTAGTAGTATAGTTGTAGTACGAATGCGTCGGCTCGACCGGGGAAGGACCACGCTCTCACAGAATACCAGCGTAAAATAGCAGCTTAACACTGCTGTGTTTTGGTATGGTCAGTGTAGAGAACCGGAGACCCTTTTACTGGAAAAGAGGCATTCTATCTTAGTCCTCACGGGTGACAACGCATCTGCATTTTGATTCTTTATTGAAGATAGATGTAGATGTCTATGGGTCACAGCAACCACTTACCATCAGGTGGACTGTGTGCTCGTTTGTCACCCTAACCTATATAAAAAAAAAGTTTATGATATTTATAGTATGAGTCGGTGAGCGTTATATTGCTGACGACGTGTTGAGACTGCGAATAAATATTTTTCTGATGGTCCACCCTCATACATCATAACATATATACTCTCCCCGTCTTGTAGTTGCTTCAAGCACTGGTACTGCTGCAGGATGGGCACGCTCACCTGTTTGACGGCGGCGTGATGATGCGCGACGTGCTCCCTCTGCGCCTGCAGCTGCTGCAAGCGCTGGTACTGCTGCTGCCGCTGAAGCTGTTGCAGCTGCGTCTCTACCGCCCCGCCGCCTGTGCCCGTGCCCGCGCCCACGGGGCTCGCCACCGGGGCCCCGCCAACTGCAAACACCGATAAATATTTTCGAGTAAGAACCACCAACATTGGCGTAGCACATCACCATCGGAGCTCTTGTTGCACCGTTTCCACTAATAGTTCACATGCGCAGACATTTAATACACAAAATCGCACCACTTTTACATATCAAAATCTACTTCAAACCATTATTTAAACAACAATACAGGAGCAGCAATCCGCCGCCGGTCTAGTTCCCGCCAAAACTCCTTTGACATTCTGATGTGCACCCTAATAACAGATAACCACAATAGAAAGACTTCTATGTTGCCGGTCTATACTATTACTAGGCAATTCAGTGCAAAAACTGTGTCACTGCTGTAGCGGGCCGGGCCGGACACCCGGGCATCGGCTGGGCGGGTAGCTGGCACGGTAAACATGTCACGCACTTGTATTTTCATTTACAATTGTTACTGTTTTCAGGCAATTACGAAATAAAGTTACGCAATTATCTGAAATGAACTTTAAATCACATTGACAAAAGGCGCATATAAATAATGACAGCGTTTTCTTAGTCACATTCAACAAAATCAGTGTTAGATTGTCGAAAACAACGTTTGCGGTTTTCAAAACGCGGTCTTCTCGCCCGCTAGCAGAGTTATGGAAAATTGACCGTAACTTAGTGCGCAATGTATTAAAGTTGAAGTGTCTTTATAGTAGTATACATAGAAGTCTTCACCATAATATTGATATTTCAATTTTAATATGAAAAAATATAAACATTCTTGATAATTAAATAAATATTTTTAAATACTTAAAACATTATTTTAAAAGACAGGCGCTTGTTATTGATTAGATATGTATATATTGCTGAGAATAAAATAAACAAATAAATAAAGTAACCGCCGCCAGTCACCCGCTATAGGATCCAGTCCTTTCAATAGCTACGTCAAAAATCACAACGCAATTTGATATAAAATTATGATGATGTATGTTTGTAGAAATAAAATCGATTACAATTTAGGTACAGCTAACTGAATTAAAAAAATATCTTTCGTAGTTCGAGTTCGTAACACTTGTATTCTATTTTTCATTAGATTTACAAAATTCAAAATTGCTAGATTACTGCGTTGTTAGCTTCACTTTTACGGGATGACGAAAAAAAAGATATTTGACTTACATTCCGATTCAATAAAATCCATCACGTAACTGTGTTAATTATCACAAAGTTAACTACTCTCTAACAAACAAAATTCCAAAAATCTTTATGACCTTATTCCAGAATACTCCATAAAGTACTTGTTACGTATGGTACAGAGAGAAATACTAAATCTAGTCGATGTTGGTTTAGAAGGAAGCAGCTTTGAATTTATAATGTTTGATCAGGCGTCATCACATAACTATGTATGAAGTGTAATCTCAATACCAAAACTCCTAAGTCGAGCATTCCTCCGGGACTGCTTAAGGTTTTTTTTTTACCAATTTGTAACGTTTTATTTATGGATTGCGTTGATAGCAGTGTCGGGAGATCAATTTCAAAAATTTAATTTTTTTAGTTAAGATCTTTCAGCTATTATGTACTACATACTAGAGGCGACACTGCATTTAGTTACACTGTCCCATTCAATTGCGGCGATGTCGCCGCACTTTACTCAGTCACTCGCTAGGCGTTAGTGAGTTGATACGTGCAAGGGGGGGTACAGTTCCATAGTAAGGCATTTGGTCATAGAAAGTAACGCCATCAAGTCATAATTTCCTCAGTTTAGTTAGTTTAATACTCACTAGATGGCAGAATTTAAGAAATGACACAGTGATCCATGTTACGCATTATATTTCAATTGTAGTTTAGGAACTTTAATTTTTGCATTTTAATATCACCTGCCTATTAAAATTATTTTTACTTATCTTATAAATTATAAACTATATATTTTGTAATATACATAACAAATAAAAGTTGTTTAATCCATGATCTATAAAGTATAAATTATACGTTCCGATTATTTTTATGTTCGATTGAAATTACTAGTCTGTACGAGGGGTGATCCAAAAGTAATGATAATCGGTTACTTCAGGTCCGCATAAAAATCCAAAAAAAATATTTTTTGCTTGCTTATATACTCACTACGTCAGCCTAAAAAAATCATACAAAAAGATCACGATTTCCGGGAGATACATTCATTTGAATACGAACTGTCAAAGAGATAACATCAACATGGAGAAAAACGAAATTAGAGCTGTCATCAAGTACCTCTGTTTGAAAAAAATGTCTTCAAAAGACATACACAGTGACTTAGTGGAAACATTGGGGGACTCTGCTCCTCCATATTCTACAGTTGCACGCTGGGCCAAGGAGTTTAAACTGGGCAGAACATCCACTGAAGATGAACATCGCGAAGGACGCCCATCCACGTCCCTCACTGAAGACAACGTGAAAAAAGTCGAAGATGTTGTGTTGGCAGATCGCAGAGCGACCATCAGTCATGTAGCTGAGGTCCCAGGGATCTCATATGGCAGCGTTCAAAGAATCCTTGCGAACGAGTTGCATATGAAAAAGGTCTCTGCGCGTTGGGTACCCTGAATGTTAACCGACGAGCAAAAGAAAAATCGAGTTGACATTTCGAGGGTCAATCTCGAAAAGTTCCAAGCAGATCAAGAAAATTTTTTGTTCCGTTTTGTGACTATGGACGAGACCTGGATCCACCATTTTGATCCTGAAACGAAACAACAATCGATGACTTGGAAGCGAGCCTCCTCACCGACGCCAAAGAAATTCAAAGTTTCAAGTTCGGCGGGAAAGGTTATGGCATCTGTTTTTGGGACGCTCAAGGCATAATTATGGTGGAATATTTGGAAAGGAGCCACTATTACGGGCTCTTACTACGCAGACCAAATAAGAAGATTACGGGAGGCCATTAAGGAAAAAAGACGCGGCAAACTGCGAGCTGGAGTGCTGTTTCACCAAGACAACGCACCGGCTCACAAAGCCGCAGTTGCGATGGCTGCCATTCAAGAAACGGGATTCGAACTGCTCGAACACCCTCCCTATTCGCCAGATCTAGCTCCTAGTGATTTCTACCTCTTTCCTCGGCTCAAGGAACGCCTCCGAGGCAAGAAATTCGAAGACGATAGCGAAGTAATGGCCGCTGTTGAAGCGTTTTGGGAGGGTCAAGACAAAGAATTTTTTTCAAAGGGAATCCTGGGTTTAGATAAAAGATGGACTAAATGTATTGATTTGTTAGGATACTATGTAGAAAAATAAATTATTATTTTAACTTTAATTACCGTGTTTTATTTTCATTATCATTACTTTTGGATCACCCCTCGTACTACAAGCTCCGTAGCCGAAAATATAAATGTATCTGTGGCTGTTGCGAAAAAAAAATAACCTAGATTTTTACATATTTTTATGAAATTAAGAAAAGAAAAAGTTTCAAAGTTCATTTTCATCAATTAGATATTATTTTAAACGGGAAAGTTTCAAATCATTTTCAAATTGAATGAAGTTCGTTTTGTTTAACTTTTCTAAACCAAATTCAAAAGTTTGATGTCGATTTAGTTTATTTCGTATTTCGTAGAATAATTACTTAAGTGTGGTGTTACTAGCCAGTAAATATTTAGTTTATGGTGATTTATTAGAGTCGTTTTACTTAATGAAGATGTTTTACGAATAATAAAGGGTTGCTGAAAACAATTTGTTCTAAGATGCCTCCATAATCATCTAAAATTTAGTGCCCAAGTTTATTTCTGTGTATCTAATTACTGTCAATTATATATTTAAATCTCTATGAAAATAATTGTTTTATTTCTGTAAAACTATTAACCGTGTTCCATTCCAATTTTTTACTTATGTATCAATGCATAGCTAATTGTTTACTTTAATCTTACTCTTAAGGTTTGTGTTATTAAATATTTAAAATTCCAATATGCACCTATTATATTCATTAATTACTATTTCCATTCCAATTTTTTACGAAGAATGTAGAATGTTATTTCTACATTCGTAGAAAATTGGAATGGAAATAGTAATACAAGTTTAAACTATAGATTATTGAATGTGAGGGTGGGCAATGAGCATTATACATATACACACGCACACATTCACAGAGTACTCTCGTGTGAGTGAATTGGAATATACACACACACACGTGAATATTATAGTTAGCGTAACAATCATCAGGTGGCGCTTTTTCCAAGGAGTACCAGTTTTACTCGCAAGAGGGCTCTCTTCTTCCTTATATATTACTATACTCTTTGGACACGTGCTGTATTGAATATATATAAAAAAATCTCTTGATAAAATATGGCATGGTGTGTTTTAGATATTGCACAAAAAATTCAAGAAATGTTAGCAAATACCAAGGAATAACTTTTCATCGGTGAGTAAGATACTTAATTAATAAAAAGTATTTTAGATTAATAATCAAACAAATTATTACTATGACGTCATCTCTTGTCATGGAATATAGATTATGAAATTAATTTGTTCAGATGCGACGTTTATGTGGGTAAGTTTAGGACGATTATATTATGCAATTTTCTTGTAGAAACAAATAAAAGTATTCATAATTAGGCTAAATTTCTGATGTTTAAATTTGGTGATTATTCTTTTATTTTATTTTTAGGTTTCCACGTTCAAGCCATGACGACAGTGAAAAGTGGAATAAATTCGTCCATTTCTAACTCTCGTGCCCAGCATTTATGAACGACTCTTATTCTAACCTAAATAAATATATTTGTAACTTAAATGTTATATTAATAAGTTTTACATAGTTATTAGTTACCTTTTAAAATATTCAAATAAAAATATAATTAAAATGTAATTGTGATATAATATCATGTAATATTATATTAAATTAGCTCATATTATATGCAAAATAAATGACAAATTTTAAAAATTGTGTCACGTGCCCGCTCGAGCTGACGCGCGCCTTACGTTAAAAAAAATATTTTTCTCTAATAAGTATTTAGGCACTTTTGATATTTATTTTTGAGTTTTTATTCAAGTATGGCCTCTCAAAAAGCCAAAAGGTACTGCATAGCACAGGGGTGCTTAAATAACAATAGGAATGTCGACTTTTCATTCTTTACTGTTCCTAAGGATACCGAAAGGTAATATATTATTATTTATAGGTAGATCTAGATAATTAGGTACTTAGTTACTGACGCAATAGTTACAGATTTATTATTTGATTAATGACCCGACCACAGCTTCGCAGTTTCGATTTTTTCGCGTATAATACCAATGACCTTAAAATTTATTTCAGTGTAAGTAGACCCCCAGTACTAGTGACTGCCTACTAATGCAAGATCGGCATATACTGGTTATTGATTGAAAGTAGCAGCACTTCTCATTGCCACTCTTTCATTAATAATGAAGTCGCGTGTCGCATGTTTGTAAATAGCAAAAAATGTGAAACAGACAAGTGACGACTCCGTGGCGCAGTGGCTTAGTAATGAGTTGCAGCGCTAAGGGCCGCGCGTTTAATCATCCAGGTAGGGCTAAGGGTCGGATCCCGGACGGAACAAGTATTTGTATGGCCTACAAATAATTGTTCCGGGTCTAGATGTTTGTCCTTGTGCAATTTATGTTTATTAACTGCCTCCACGATACAGGAGAAAATCCTAGTGTGGGGGTAACGTTTTTTTTAACAAAATAAAATAAATACTAATACATTGCATAACACCTCGGTGTATTCTACTATATACGAGGGGAGGTCAAAAAGTTCGCGGAATGGCGAGGTTGGCGAGGGTGAGTTTACTCATCCAGGTAGGCGCTAGTTGCGTGACTCATTGTTAGTATATATACCAAGTTTCAGCCTAATCGGGTCGTTAGCTTTTGAGTTATCAACGAGTAAACAAGTAAATCGGGAAGAAACTAGCCACTATGGAGAAAATTGAATATCGCACCGTAATTAAGTTTCTCACGAAACAAGGACAGACACTTCAAACCATTTTTCAAGAGATGTCAGCTGTTTATGGGGACTCCGCTCCTGGGTAAACCATGATCTATAAATGGCACGCCCTTTTCAAACAAGGGAGGGACTCCATTGAAGACGACGCCCGACCTGGACGGCCGATTGAGGCTACTACGCCAGAAATAATCGAAAAAGTTGAAAAACTTGTATCGGAAGATGCCCGGCTAAAGAAAAAACAGTTTGCACCATTAGTTGGAGTATCAGAAACAACCATTTTAAACATCCTACCTCAACACCTTGGCATGAATAAAGTCTGTGCAAGATGGGTTCCGAGAATGCTTTCTGCGCATCAAAAACACGAGCGCGTCGAAAGTTGTCACGAGTTTTTGGACCGCTGTGGAGAGCAAAGGGAGGAAGTTATGGCCCGAATTGTAAATGGCGATGAAACTTGGGTTCACCATTATGAACCTGAGTCAAAGCAAGAGTCGATGCAGTGGCATAAAATAAAAGGCACACCCCCTCCTAAGAAGTATAAGGTGTCTCGATCGGCCGGAAAGATCATGGCGACGATCTTTTGGGATACAGAAGGTATTCTTTTGATTGATTATAAGGAACGTGGAGTTTCCGTAACGGGAGAATACTACGCTTCTTTACTAGATCAATTAAAAGAAGCTATTAAAAAAAAAAGGCGAGGAAAGCTTACAAAAGGCGTGATCCTTTTGCACGACAATGCGCCCGTGCACACAAGCCATGTTGCGACGGCTGCCATTCACCGATGCGGTTTTAAACAACTGCGCCACCCACCCTACAGCCCAGACCTGGCCCCAAGCGACTATTATTTGTTTCCAAAAATGAAGAAAGAACTGCGTTGAAAAAAAATGGCGACGATGATGAAGTGAAGTCGGCAATTTCGGCCTATTTTGACGCCCAAGACAATTTTTTTTTTAGACGGTATTAATAAGTTATTTGACAGATCTAATAAATGTATTAGGGTTAAGGGAGAATACATTGAAAAGAAAAAATAGTTTAATGTTTCACTTCATTATCCTTCCCTGTCATTCCGCGAACTTTTTGACGTCCCCTCGTACCAACTAATATCAAAGGATTCAATTTGTTTTCTCACAACACCTAACCCTATAGTAGAAGCGGTCTTAACAAAAGCGAGTAAGTGATACAGACACTGGCACGCGGACGTAAGGCGCATTTTGATTTAATACGCGCGCCACATAATTTTTTTTTCGCGAAATAAACGGTAGGCCAATTTCACGAAGGACACTTCCGAGGCGTGCAAAGTATTATGAACATTAGCGACGTTGTAACTAAGTTTAAACTCGCAAGTTTGCTATCAGAGAGTGATCCTTCTGTTCTTTTAACTATTATTTATTCTGTGATATTACTTCAAATGAAAAGAAAAATTAATTTTAAAAAATTCTGTCCATTTTATCTTTTAAATTCAAAATGCGTGGTAATGCATTATTTATGCATTACCACGCATTATACCGACCAACTGACATCTATATAAAAATATTTTCAATTAAACCTTTTTAATAATAATCGAAATAAATAATCTTATAACTGCGTCAGAAGTATTAAGGCCGGGTGTTCCAAGCACAATAGGTAGTTACGTGCGGACACCGCCGGCGCGACGCCGAAACATAAATATAGATAACTTACAATATTTCTTTCGCGATTCGCGCAAAAATTTGGCACAGGTCTTACCTCGGCAACGTCCCGCAAGACACTGGCAAGCAGTGTTACCAACTCGAATTTTTCTAAATCCGTAGATTGGTATAAACATTTCAATAGAATTCAGTAGATGCTATTTTAAAATATCCGTAGATCTGCAGACTTCTTAAGAGGATCGAAAATTTTTGTGTTTGTCATAGAATAGATAATTTTTTTGAGAAATTATTTCTGTCATGTAAAATTCTTGTTGTAAGTTCAATGTAGTATATAACATCGAATCGAGCTGCACATAAGAAAAAAGTACCATAAAAAATTGATTAAAAGTTAATTGTTTTCTTTTAATTAAATTATTTTTAGTAAAAAAAAAATAATTAACACCTAAATATTTGTGGATAGTTATACTAATTTCATACTTATTTCAAATAAATGCATTAAGTATTTGAAAAAAAGAATATCTGCCTTTCTTATCTGTCAAATTTAATTTTCCCGCTGAGATGATTGTTAAAATTTTCGATTGTCGGTTGTCGGCTAAGTTCACACTCATAATAATTTTTTTTGTTAAGTTTTAAAATATCTAATTATTCTGAAAGGATTTCAACTCAAATTCCGTAGTTCCGTAGACGATGATAAAATTCGTAAAGTTGGCAACGTTGCTGGCAACGTTGCTGGCAAGTGACGCGCGGATCGAAAATCACTTGTGTAATCGATAATTTTTTAATAAATGTAATGAAAACAATACGATCGGGTAGAATCGATTCCAAAATTAATTATCTATAAATTGATATTATTTTAAAAAAGGAGTATTAGTACTTGTTTAAAATGAAATTTGGCTTGTAAAAAAACTGCAAATCGAACGTAGTTCGGTATTTACTAAATGTAATAATTTGCGTATCAAAAACCAATTTTAAAACGAACAAAAACAGGAACACCCAACCTTAATTGAAATCTCTTGCATTAGGTGTACTTGCTAAGTGCAATATAAAGCTGGCGATTTTTTGATTTGGTGACAATAGAGCACTACATCTCCGCTTCGCGTTCGATGTGTGCAAAAATCATCTCAATTCAGATATTTATTTTAAAACAAACTGTGTTTAAAGAAAACCCAATCAGAAAACTTACACTTGTATTCTATCTTTATTCTCTTATTTTACACACTTCTTCGTCTTCATAAGGATCTGCCTTAATCTTCACGCTTGGCAGACGCATTGACGATCCGTTACAGCCTATTAAACTCCACTGCTAAACATAGGCCTCCCATAGGGGATATTTGTCATAGGTTGTCACACTTGTCAAGCAGGTTGGCAACCGCAGTTTTTTATTTTTAGTCGTTAATAGGAAGACACTGCTGCCCATCTCCTGATTTGTTTCCCTCTGTCGCCTTTAACGACACCACTGGATGATATGGGGTAGTGGGTATTATGTTATTAATGGAACAAATGACTATGACTATGACTATTCTTACACCGCCACTACACGGTGACCACGGGACTTTTTATGGTCAAAAATAATTCAAAATAATCCACTATCATCCCGTGGGTATCGTAAGAGGCGACAGAGGGAAACAAATCAGGAGATGACAGCAGCGTCTTTATAACAACGACTAAAAATAAAAAAAGTTGCGGTTGCCAACCCGTTTGCCAAGCGTGGCAACTATCGCAAATATCCCCTATGTGGCAATCTATGGGGGAGGCCTATGTTCAGCAGTAGACTTTGATAGGCTGTAACGGTAACGGCATACAAAATCACTCACTATATTTGAAGACTAATAAGACGGAGGTAAGCGCGACTAATCGTTTAGTCTAAGGTCTATTTAAACGCAGTACGAGATACTAATAGGCGCGAGAGTGTGCAAATTGTGTGACCAAAATACAACAAGTGGTAAAATAAAAAATTTTGTACAACCGGCTTCATTATAAATGAGAACATCATTAATGTAGTCAAAGTTAATGAGGGCTAATAATTTTCTGCTCACCAGATGTCGCTAGTTGACACTAAGGTAAAGTTTTTTGTTACACAATGTAATTTAATTGAGAAGTTGGTTTTTAATAAAATTTTATCAGTTTCTAGAGTATTATATTAATACACAATACAATGCGTCAGTGGTTTGCTCTTTAATTTTTTTCACATTTTTAACTTTTTTTTTTAATTTTTCTACTTTATGAATATCTGTTATTTTGTTTATTTATTTTTAATCTTATTAATATAAAATATAGCTAATAGTACTTCTGTAGAAACAAAAAACTTTACATTTTCTGAAATCTGTCAAATATTATACCTCATTTTCTAGTAGCGCCGCCCTGGTGGCAGAACAAGTCGTGGATGCCCTCATTAAATACGCATTATTAAAGATAACTCAAAAACTACTGGTCAGATCTTGATCAAACTTATACGGGACCGCATGAGAAGCACCAGCTTTCAAATAAAAAAATGATCATCAAAATCGGTTCATCTAGAAAAAAGTTCTGAGGTTCTGAACACAAAAAAATACAGCCGAATTGAGAAGCTCCTCCTTTTTTAGGGTTCCGTACCCAAAGGGTAACCAACGGGACCCTATTACTAAGCCTCCGCTGTCCGTCCGTCTGTCTGTCAGGGGGCTGCATCTCATGATCCATAATGGGTAGACAGTTGAAATTTTCACGGAATGTGTATTTCTCACGCCGCTATAACAACAAATAATAAAAATAAATTAAAAATTAAAGTGGGCTCCCCTACTAGAAACGTGTTTTGCGATGGTACGGAACCCTTCATGCACGAGTCCAACTCGCACTTGGCCGGTTGAAACAACACAAATTTAACTTTTAACATGTGATAATAGCGTGTCATCATACCTGGCGATTGTGGCGGCTGTGTTGGCGCCGGAGCGGGAATAGTTGCCGTGCGAGCGCCTTGCTGTTGTAGCCATTGCACCTTGAAAATATTTTTGAAATATATTATCACGAAATTTACGGTACGGAGTAAAGAATAGCTTTGTTGCCAGGGCGGTTATTTATATAAGTCTCGTGGTGTCACAGTCACTTTGACTTACAAGTGATAGAGACTTAAAGGCGTCTTAAAAATTGAGTAGCGTTTGAGAAACAAAAACAGAGACTTTTTTATTCAAAATGGATTATAAATAATACTTATTGTAAGTCACTCTTTTGTTTAATCACCACTGGTTCGGAAAAAACTCTGTCCTGGGAAGAACCAGCAAGAAACCCAGCGGAATTTAAAAAACAGATTACAATCATGTATGTTACACAATTAACAACACAAAACAAATTAGAAATAGCTTGGTAGCGATCACCTCATTCCCAGGTTATTATCATCCATAAATTCCATAATATTATAATAACCCTTTTTATACAAACTTAGTTTAATAAAGTTTTTGAACTTTGAGCAGGTCAAATTTTGTATATTTTCTGGGATTTTGTTGTAAAATCGTAAACATCGCCCCAATAATGAATTACTGACTCAGTGGAGTCGAATAACCAGTACTACTTGTGTCTGTTCCTAGTATTTACAGAATGAATATCACTTATTTTTGTAAAACTACTTTTATTTTTGTGTACGTACATTACACTTTCATAATTGTATTGAGAGACCAAAATTAATATATTAATTTCCTTAAAGTTTTGTCGAAGCGATTCTAAGTTTTAAATAATAGATTGCTCTTATGGCCCTCTTCTGTAATTGTATTTGAGCATGATCTTAGATCTATTTGTTGCACTTACCGACGATCTCGTCGCCCTCATTCGCATTTCTAATATTAGTAAAGAGTAAGAATTCCATCGAATAATCAGCCACCATGAGAAGCAACCGCAGTGTTGTGACAATCCACTACCACATAATATCATCTCGTGGGTGTCGGTAAGACGCAACAGAGGGAAAAGAAACAAGAAATGGGCAGCATAGTATGTCTGATAACAACTAAAAATAATAAAAAACTGCGGTTCCCAACCCGCCTGCTCTGTGTGGCAACTATTTTTTATTTATTTAAACTTTATTGAACCTTACACATAAAGTAAAGGAACAAAAGGCGGACTTAATGCTAAAAGCATTCTCTGCCAGTCAACCTTAAGGCAGTGATGTAACTACGAAGGCGGTTACAAATAAATATACATACACACATACATATACATATTATACATACATATATGGCAAATTATGACAATTTATGGGGGATTCCTATGTTCAGCAGTGGGGTAAACCGTGACTTGGACCAAGTGATCCTATCTTGCTGCCATCACCACAATAAGCTGGCGGATTAACGATCACTGTACCAATTGTGTACCACCTTTAACTACCGGTGAATAAAAATTAAACCGGCCTTCATGTTATGTGTTTTACGTGGTAGAGCCATGCTGCAGCTATATTAGTAGTATTATTGTAGCACGAATGGGTCGGCTCGACCGGGGAAGGACCACGCTCTCGCAGAATACCAGCGTAAAATAGCAGCTTAACGCTGCTGTATTTCGTATGGTGAATGTAGAGAACCGGAGAATCTTTTTACTGAAAAAGAGGCATTCCATCCCAGTCCTCACGGCTGACAACGCATCTGCATTTTGATTCGTAATCGAGGGCAGATGTAGATGTCTATGGGCCGCAGCAACCACTTATCATAAGGTGGACTATGTGCTCGCTTGTCACCCATATCCTATAAAAAAAATGTTTTCGTATCTGACTAAGTACTTAATACATTCTAAGTACTACTAAATCGCAGACCTTGAGTTATACTTAATAAAGTAACACAGTAATGATCATAATTTAGAATAGTAAACTCAAATTGTTGCTGAAGTCTATTACGCCTTGGAACTGATTAATTTTAACAACATAACACTTACTTGCTGTTGTTGAGTTAGTCCAGGCGGCAGTTGGCTACGTATGAAGGTGACACTTTGAGGAGCTGGTGTTGGTGAGCTCCCGGCACCAGCCACGCCACCCGGTTGCTGTTGATTATGTTTTGATGTTTTTAAAACGTATGTAACTTTTATTCACATGCCCCACGGCAAGTAGTCTCTTAAAACTGGAAGATTACAAGTTGAGCTTCTCTAATATAATATATAATAATCTAGGGTTGAGCCACTGCGTAAATCTACTAACAACGAAGCTTCCGAACGAAACAAAAGAACTACAATAGACGTAAATCCTGAATATATGAATAACTCCAGATATGCCAAAATATAAACTATAATGTAGGTAGAATAATATTTAAGAATATAGAGATGTGTGAGTGCAATCTAAATGCGAAAATCGAATCCATTATCGAATAGACGATACGTAGTTTGGTTTTGCAGTAGCCCTCCTCATTTTGAGTTTTTAATAAGGAATTAAAAGTATTTAGATAGATAGATTAAGCTTAATCTTTATATATATTATAATTCTTTTGTCCGTGTGTACGTTACTGAACTCCTCCTAAGCGGCTGGACCGATTTTGAGGAAATTTTGTGTGTGTAAATATGTTGATTCGAGAATTTTGAGTTTTTAATAAGGAATTAAAAGTATTTAGATAGATATATTAAGATTAATCTTTATTAATATTTTAATTCTTTTGTCCGTGTGTCCGTTACTGAACTCCTAAGCGGCTGGACCGATTTTGATGAAATTTTGTGTGAATAATTATGTTGATTCGAGAATGGTTTAGATTCACAATTGGACCCGGTAGGTGAGGCTGTTGTCAAGATCCAGGAATGACCCGTGCGAAGCCGAGGCGGATCGCTAGTAATAATATATAGCTGAGAAGTTAGCTAGTAAAGGTTATGATATAGTATAGTAGTTCACACCATTTGAATTTTTATCGCCACATAAAAGTTACGTTATTTTAAGAAATTATTACTATTATAATTAATGATAGAAAATGTTTTCCTATTTTTAGCTGATTTCAAAAAAAAAGAAGAGGGTAAGAGTTCGACTGTATGTTTTTTTGTATGATTTTTTTTTAAAACGTTACCTCCACACTAGGATTTTCTCCTGTGTCGTGGGGGCAGTTTACATGCATAAATTTCACAAGGAAAAATATCCAGACCCGGAACAATTATTTATAGGCCATACAAATACTTGTTCCGTGCGGGGTTCGAACCCGTGGCCCTTAGCGCAGCAACTCATTCCTAAGCCATTGCGTCACGGAGCCGTCAATGAGTGAATGACTGATGTGAATGTTACACGATATCTTCGTTGTGGAATATGAAACCGATTTTGATGATTCTTTTTAATTAAATAGGTTACTCTTCAGGGGTGGTCCCATATAAATCTGGAGAAAAAATTTCACCTCTAAGTGTGGCGAAATAGGGGATGAAGTTTTAATGGAACTATTTATACGGCATTGAGGTTGTGATATTTCTTAGGCCACTCAAAAGTCGAAGTTTTAATTCTTCTATACAATATGTCGTAGCATACTTAGTTGTTTTAAGTTGGCTTTTACTATTTATTAAAAGTTTATTATTTTTTATAACTTTCTTTGAGCGTATAACGTAAACAATGATACTTGAATTTACTAAAAAAAAGAAGGTTCAAGAGCGGTTCATTAATTTTATGTATTTATTTGACATTATATACTGCGCACACTTCGGAGCGAAAGTGGAGAGTTCTTTGTTTCAATGTATTGTCTGCTTATATACGGGGCGGAGGTGCAAATCTAAACCATTATCGAATCAACTAAATCACACAGAAAATTTCATCAAAATCGGTCCAGCCGGTTAGGAGTTCAGGCACATACACACGGACAGAAGAATTATACATATAACGATAAAGCGATTATATAATTTAGCTTTTTAATTTTCACATAAGAACACAATGAAATATTTTAAAATACTTTATCAAACTTAACTTACTTATTATTTATTTTATAAATGTTTCGTTTATACAAAAAAACAATCCCAAGTTTTACGGGTAAAATATAGCCTAAAAATGTCTCCAGTCAATGTTCTCTATCTCTTCGTAAAGTTTCATCACATTCAGTTCAGGCATTACGAAGATTAGCTTTGACAGAAAGACAGACAAATTTTTTAAAAATGGTTGCCTTTGTATGTCTTAATAGCATGCAAATAACCCCATGAGCTTAGAGCTTAATAGAAGCCAGTTAATGCAATGTTACAGAAAGACACTTAAATTTTATTTATATGTTCAGAGATACGCCACGATACCCTGTACATTTATAAATTAAATAAAAACACACATCACATCGTCTGTTTAAGCGGTTTTAAAGAGAATAATATCCAGACTGTAAGAAATTTGAAGGATAGGTTTTTAACGATCTATAACTGCCACGCTGTGCCCGAACGACCGAACTATAAAACTGCAGCTTAGAATTATCGAAACAGAACAGTACAGATCATTCCTGATGTGATGTGTTGTTTCCTCTTCCAAATCTGGAATGATTTTTTTTTTCTAAAACAATATTATGAATTGTAGCTGCCTGTATATTTCTCTTTTATTTTTTATGTTGTTGAATTTGTCTGCTGAATGTACAATAGCGGGGGTATAACTATGCAGTTGTAGTAATTTTAGATTCCTGTTTTTAAAATAATAAATTTATGAAAAATAATAATAATTTATGAAATATAGGAAGGAACAGGTAGTATTTGTTCTATTTATACATGTGTTGTTCTAGCATCATTATCCATTCAAAACAATAAAATGCACGGACTAAACGCCACCAGGCCAGGCAACTGCAAGAATGCTAACTGGAATGTATTTACTTTGAAAATTTGCCCATACATACCAGGCTGGGCAGGATTGTAATGGAACCCTATTAATTTATTTAAGTGCTAGTGATGCCTTTGTCCATCACCAGTGTGTAAAATTTGGATTTAAGGTCTTGGAAGGATTAGGCGATATCAATTACATTTTCGTAACATCTTCCTGGTAACAACTCAATAATAACAAAAAAGAAACTGCGGTTGCCAACCCGCCTACTAAGCGTGATAAAATCGTCCCTTATAAGCAATCTATAGATCTATGAGAGAGGCCTATATGTTCAGCAGTGGGCTTATAATAGGCTGTATGAATAAATAAATAAAATAAAATAATGCACCTATTTACTATATCCTCTAGAGTACCCGAAAATTTGGTTGTGATAAAAAAATTAAAAAAACTAAATATTTCAACTATCATTTATTTTAACGAAAATCAGGATCAGCTCGATAAAAATTAACCTTTTGGATCAGGACTGCTCGTTTGTTGCTTTAATCTCTGAAGAAAAGAAATAAAACGGTTTAAATTCAAAGGAAAATTATACCACGAAATTGGACATTCACAACACATATTTAAAAGATTTCATTGATTAAAACCGTGTGGTGACGATGTGAGAATATCCACTACTACCCCATATCATCCCGTGGATGTCCCGTAAGAGGCGAGAGAGGGAAATTTAAACAGGTGATGGATAGCAGCATCTTTCTGGTAACAACTCAAAATAATAAAAAACTGCGGTTGCCAATCCGCCTGCCAAGCGTGGCATCTATGGCAAAATCAAAATAATAAAATTTAAAGTGTGCAAAAGTAATCTCTTCTTCCTTGTTCATGAATTAAGGAAAAGGTGTGTTTAACACTAGAGGGCTCGCGCATCAAAAAATGCCTAGAGTGTTCGCGCGGGGTACATGTGCCACCCATTATTATATAGGTTTTTATCTTATTACTCTTACTTTGAGAAAGTAAACAAGTTATATTATTATGAATCAACTTTATTTGTAATTAAATACTTTTACAAAAGCCAACATTTGCTATTGGTATTTAAATTATAAGCTAAAGATAAACTTCTATAAAAATTAACATATTTTAGGCTTATTGAGATCAATCAGTTTATATTTTTTTGAACACATTATTTTGGCAGATTAATCATCACAATACAAAGTTTACGAACGGTTTGTTCCTATTCCATAGCGTTTTCGCCACAGTTAGGGCATAATATGATCTGGTGATCCGGGCAAATACGCCTATTACACTTGCTATACTGTTTGCGAGTGCTTCGATCTCTCGTTCTACTACAGAAGTCACACCTTCCTTTTCCACCGCGTATGGGCAAGTTTTGTACTTGCGGGTTTTCAGGGAGTCCCAGAAAAAGCCTGGCTTTCATTTTTATAGCTCTAGGTATATTTTCTTGAGAAATACGTCGTGTAATCAGAGGTTTTACAAGTTCAAATACAATCTCTTGCAAATATTTTCGGTGGATTGTCTCGATTTATGGATTATTCAATTGGTATGTGACTAGGACGTTTATAGTTGCCATATTCAAAAAATTATAAAATAATATAAGAGGCCAACGTCGGCTATTGCGCGTCACATCATATTGACGACACATTTTATCGAAAACATCTACGCCATACTTTGTGTGATTGTAATAGGTGATTATTTCGGGCTTTTTCTCTTCTCCGCTTTCGGGGTCAATTTTATCATCATTGTGCAGGGTAGACAGAAGTAAAACGACTTAATTTTTCTTTGATATATAACTAATGAGTATACAATCAGGTTGGAAACCAAAGGTGGAGTCTAGTATTTCTCTATTCTGAGTAGATTTGAATTTCTGGGGTATTTCAGATTTATTCTTTTTTAGCGTTCCAACAACTGTAATCTTTTTTTGTAGTAATCTTTGCTTACAGCTACACTGGTGAACCAATTGTCCATTGTCACGTTACGCCCCAAGCCATATAGAGGATTCAAAACTCTGTAGATAATATCCCGAACTTGATTTGATACGCGATAGGGCCCTTCTGGCTGTTGACCTACGTACACTTCGAAATTGCACACAAACGGATACTTGACGTCTACGACCATAACTATTTTTATACCGAATTTAGCCGATTTGATCAGGCATATAAATTATAAAACCACAACGACCTTTGAATTCTACAAGCTGCTCATCAAGTGTAACGGACTCGCTTGGCGTATAGTATTCTTTGCAGTTGCGAAGCATAATTTCAATAATTTGACGAATCGGTGCTAAACGGTCGGTTGCTTGACGGGCTGCTCTATCCCTTACGTCGTCAAAGCGCAAACATCGTAACAGGAATCGAAATCTACTTTTCGACATTGTGCTGTATACTGCCTCGATACCAAGACCTTTTGAATTGTCCCAGAAGTCTTTGAGGTTTCTCCGTCCAGCTCTACTAACTCCTAACAATAACAACAAGCCGACAAAAGCTTTCATTTGAACCAAATCTGTAGGTGCAGCATCTCTCTCCCTTTGATACTTATGTTTGATTGTGTCAATATAAATATTTGTGCATTCCACAAGAATTCTCAAAATATCAGAGTCAAAAAATAGCAAAAAAGATTGGATAGTAGTCGTGGCATCTCTGGCAATACCTTTCGGACCTGGAGGTCTCGACATAATGTTATGTGCCCTGGTTCTAGATGTAGGTGGTGGTAATTTACTCCATTTTGTTCCATTCGGTGATACATAAAAAGCCAACTGTGACAAAGGCATATTATCTTCGTCTTCGTCAGATTGATTATCACTTTCTTGTTCCGTGTCAGAAACCTGAGGAGAACCAATTGTAGCAGTTTGCTCCTGTGGACCACTGTCTTCTTCTTCTTCCTCTGACGTACTACTTTCGGTGAATTCTTCTTCCAACCACCTACTTATAGTCAAATCCTTCGACGTCGATGCCATTATAACCTAAAACAAAAGGTATGTTGCATTACTTGGCTTGCATTACATTACTTGCATAACAAAACATTTCACTACGTAAATATATAGCAAATTGGTCAAATAGAATAATTTGATCATAAAACATGTAAATTACAAAAAGAATAAATAACTTACGTGAGGGTATACTTGATTTTCAATCACTTATGTTAGATTTCTAAAACTTCCTCAGACGCTCGCGCGGGGGTCATACGTCACCCACGAACTTTAAAAACGCACTGTGCACGCGTCAATGCACCTAGCACGATGGCGCGCTACTGATGTGTGGGGCGATCCTTCCTCGAGGAATACCTGAGAGGACAGCACTAAAGCGCAATTCGTTCAAAAGTTGTTTAACAATATTACACCCTGGGTGACATATGTCACCCGCGCGAGCCCTGTAGTGTTAAGATAAAGGCATTTAAGCCGTAAGTGACTCTGCGCTGACTGTTTCAATAATCTAATTAATAAAAGCAGGCGTTGCTTTTGTGAAATTGTATACTAACTTAACTAAGTAATTTTATTGTTTTCAGATAAGTACAGCATTGACAAAAAAAAACAATAATGGCAATGGGCCGGCCATATAGCTCTAAGAACCGACAACCGATGGGGAAGAAAGATTCTTGAGTGACAGCTTGGTACCGGTAGGCGAAGTGTAGGGCGGCTCTCTACTAGATGGAGTGACGACCTGGTAAGACATGCAGGAAGTCGATGGTGGCAGATGGTTCAGGACTGTGCTTTGTGGCATGGCTTCTTGGAGAAGGCTTATGTTCGGCAGTGGATTTGTGAAGGGCTAATATGAAAGGGTAATGATGATTATTAGTAACAATGTCCTCCAGACCGAGTTTCGGTCACAGTCTCAACGGCGACTAGCCATTTGCCGCAGGACAGACTATAACGCCGGAGTGTATGTGCTAGCACAAGTGCACTCTCTATTCCCTTACTCTCATAGTCAAATGGGACGGTTATGCAACACGGCCGGAGAGAGATCAGGCGCAGGACAAACGGCTTTACGTGCTTGCCGAGGCAAAAAAGCTATCGCGGCAATCGTATTAGTAATATACATTTAATGGCATTGTTTCTCAAAAGAAATTCTTGAGAAATGTGCTAAAAAATTTTGGTAGACATTTTATAAATATAATAAAAATAAAATAGTAGGTACAGTAAAGCGAGTTTAGGTTGTAAAGGTTGTTAATGATAATTTTTAGAGCCACTAAACAATGAGATATTTAAAAAAATGAATAATCATAAAAAAGGGCACCGGAAGTTTGGGTGCTATAAAAGGAGCTTATGCTTGTACCATCATTTATATCTTCTAGACTTTTTTAAGATCCTTCACTGTCACACATATGAGGATATGAGGCAGCTCAAGGTTGCTCAGCAAGTTATGGAGAGGGCTATATAGTTTCTCCGCAAATCAATATTTGCTATAGAACCAGAGTAACCAACATAACCAAACAGATCAGTAAGCTGAAGTGGACAAGAATGGTTTTAAACTTTTAAATAACTAAGAGAGAAACATGTTTACTATTGTCAAAGACAATCTCTTTACTATTGTCAGAGACAATCTCGTATTTAAACTCAAACACCTTGAAAAAGATTGTGACCCTAATATGTGCCACAAATTTTGACATTGTGAAGTAACTCAGGGTCATATTTCATAGTACTCGAGCAAACCGACATCGATACGAATTGAGCACTCACGCTTGCGGTGATCGAAAACCTTGTGAGAAATAACCGCATGTCCAAAAAATTAAAAAAGTCGATAACATTTAAAGTCTGCTAACACGCATTGGGGCGGCGCCTTTTGGCCTAAAACCCTCAAAAGGGTAAGACGAGGCTTGTGCCCAGTAGTGGAGCATACATGCATACTTTACTTACATTAACTTAAATAAAGTGCATATCCATACAATAAAAAATCAGACTATGGGACTGCATTCTGTGGGAGTGGCCCAGATTCAGCTGTGAACTGTCTGTGAGCTGATAAAATATAAAAATACAATATTTTTAAAACTACGTTTAAAAAAATTTATTTTAATATTAAGTTTTTCGACTAAATTGGTGACATTGAAGATGACTAAATTAAGAGAAATATTATCTGAAATATTATAATCTTCACCTACATCGAAAGATGGTGACAATATTATCCGCTTATACAAATATATTTGCACAATAAATCTACAAATATGGCATAGGATATTAACTGCAAATAAATACAGGTTGGTCCCTGAAACAATGTGATTAAATTTGCCTCGGTCCTTTTTAAACTTTATATGACATTCTATCAAAATTCTTCGTCTTTTAGTAAATGCTAATGCAACACGTGCATCAAAATCTGAATCCTATTCTGATGAGCTGTCTAGCAAATCTGAAAGCAATATACGCCAACCCATTGGAGGTAACACTCTGTATAAACAATCCGCTCCAAAAAACATGTCTAGTAAGTTTGAAGGATTTCAGGTGAATGTATCATTTCGTATATTATTGTATCTGCGTAGTGTGTGATACTTTAAGATAATTAAGTTTTTATACACAGATAAAAATTATCATATCTGCGTAGTCTGTGACTCGCTTTACTGAAAAAACCTTTACTTTATAAATATATTTTTCATATTCTTGATGTAGGTAGTGTTAATTAAACAGTTCAGATTACTAGGTACACATCATAAATTAGTATTTAGAATTCTGGACCTACTAGTATAATAAATATGTGTATAAGACCTACTTACTAGTATATCAAGCGCATAAAATGTACAATATGTGCATTTCTGAGAGTGTGACCAACTAGTATTGCACTGCCACAATACTCGTACATTGGGCTGTAGGTGGTTATTATATGTCTAGACACTAAGTGACAGATGCATAGTGATGTCAAGGACTACCACTCCACCTGATGGTAAGTGGTTGCTGTGGCCCAAAGACATCTACATCTATCCTCGTTTGCGAATCAAAATGCAGATGCGTTGTCAGCCGTGAGGATTAAAATGGAGTGCCTCTTTTCCAGTAAAAAGGGTCTCCAGTTCTCTACACTCACCATAAGAAACACATCAGTATTAAGCTGCTATTTTACGCTGGTATTCTGTGAGAGTGTGGTCCTTCCCCGGTCGAGCCGACCGATTCGTGCTACAACTATACAATAAATATAGCTGCAGCATGGCTCTACCACATATTAAACAGAACCTCCACTTGAGTACTTTAGTTTATATTCAAATATATAAATAGGACCACATAAATTGTAACTTGTAATTTGTAAACTGTAAATTGTTAGTCATTTTAGGATCTGCTCAGGCGTGAATCATAAAATTATAAGATAATAAGAAGTACTCTTGAGTATGGTTCTGTTGTATGGTCTCCATTTTGCGAAGTACACTCCAAGCGTCTAGAACAGATCCAAAACAAAGCTCTTAAGATAGTTAGTAATAGGCTGGAAATAGGTTGCAAACTACCGTCTTATCAGGAGAGACTACTTAGATTTGGAGTTTCATCACTCCGCAATAGATGTGCAATACAAGATATTCTTTGCTTACATAAATTAATACACTGCAAAATTGTTTCCCCAAATCTTTTATCCCAAATCAATTTTAATATCAAGTCGAATCCCAGGCGTCATCTTAATATGTTTATATTAAACGTTTATAAGAACAATACTTCATTTTATAATCCTTTAACATGAATGTATCGCTCTTAAAATGATATGGTTTTGACAGAGTCAGGTAGGGACATTGAGTCAGATAATAATATAAACAAGCATCGCACTCAACTGTTCCACTACTTCAAGTCAACTCCACATTATTTATCGTCTTTAATAATATCTAAAAAAAAACTTTCAGTAAATTGTCATAAAATTGTTTAACAAATTTTTTTTCATAGATATGTATGCATTTTGCAACTGTATGTAGGCATTTTGGGTTTGTATTCCAGGTCAAAACTTTGTATATATTAGTTATTTATGTTACGTAAAAGTTAATATAAACTGTTGTGTACATCCAATAAATAAATAAATAATCCAATAAATAAATAAATAAACCTCCACTTGAGTACTTTAGTTTATATTCAAATATTATAAATAGGACCACATATATTCTAACATGTCACTTATTAACTATAATTTTTAAATGTTGTTAGTCATTTTAGGATCTGCTCAGGAGTGAATCATAAAATTATAACGATAAACACTGTAGTCTAATTACCTGTTGCTGTGCTAATGCTGCAGCCCTCTGTATAGATAATTGACGCCGCTTCTGTAGTTGTGCCACAAACATTGCTCTCTGTTTAGGGTCCATTTGTTGCAGTTGAGCATGGGTTTGTGCATCCAAATGGATAAGCTGCCTTCCACCTCCACCAGCTGTCCACGAAACCTTTGGGACCATATGGTATGATCACATATCACAAAAAGGTATGTTTTGATAATAAATTGATAGTAATTTTTTTTTAATATTACAGACAAATCAAAGTGCTTGAAATTTTTGTTTATTTTCTTTACAGTTTTTAGTTTTAATTCTATAGTGTGAACATTATTGTATGGTTATTCTGTTCTCCAATCTTGTGAGTTAACTCTAAGTGAATTCTAAATTAAGCATAAAGTTTATTACTCATTAAAAAGAAATTGGTTAATTTTCTTCTTAATTACACAAATACAACAAATAATGAGGAAAAAAATGAAGATAATGTACTCTACTTATTTTACAATACATTTCTAAATCAGGTAAAAAGTTTTGTTTGTAATTACCTAAATTCTATATACTTAGTAACTCTTACATACTCACACCATTCATATTTTTTTGCTTAGTTACGAAGTTATCTCATAAAATTTTGATTTTATTTATATCGACGCTTTTTTGTCCCCAAAAAGAGCTATGATTAAAAGAGAGCATTAGGAAAGAGAGAAATATGTAAAGTGAAATTATAAGAAAAGTAGATTAATGTAGACTTTTAAGATTCTATAGGAAAAATAATTATAAAAAAGAAGTGTAATAAAAATAATATTATTTTATTTACCCTTGGTCCTACTGTGCCCGCCTGGCCTATCTGCTGTCTTTGCAAATACTGTTGCTGTTGCCAAGAAACATTTTGTCCACCTTGCACTATTTGCTGTCCTCCTGGTGAAACAATCTGTTGACCTCCACTATGTGTGATAATTTGTTGAATGTTTCCACCAGCTGTCAGTTGAGATCCAGGTTGTGGGGATTGAGGCACTTGTGACAGAACTTGTTGACCTTGTCCAACAGTCTGCCCGATAATTTGCTGTCCTGTTTGTGACACAATTTGTTGAGATGACTGAGCTATAACAACTTGGTGCTGTTGCCCTTGCTGTGTTATTACATGCTGTCCACCCTGTGATAACACTTGCTGACCTCCCTGGGTAATAATCTGTTGGCCACCTTGATTGACTATCTGACCCCCTTGATGAACAATTTGATTTTGGGATACAATTTGCTGGCCACCCTGTAAAGTCACTTGTTGGTTACCATGCACCAATATTTGCTGTTGCCCTGTGTGTTGATTAATTAACACTTGCTGTGGCGCTTGCACTAATTGCTGCTGTCCACTGCCATTAAGCAACTGCTGCTTTTGGACCAATATTTGATGGTGAGTTTGACTAATAGTTTGACCTTGAGAACCAATAGACTGCTGTAAGATTTGCTGAGAGGCTTGTTGGATTGTATGTTGTGGACTTAATTGTGCTTGTTGATTGTTTATCAGTGCCTGTTGCTGTGTCTGCATTATCTGTTGCTGTAAAATTACTTGGTTCTGTGGATTGCGAGTTTGCACCAATGGGCTTCTGATTATTTGATGCTGGCCTTGTACATTTTGGACCATTTGTATGTTTTGTTGCCTCCAAGCCCCTTGAACTGGCACATTGCCACTTTGTTGGCTTGTAAGCCCTTGCTGTACAGATTGTATCTGTTGCCCAATAACATTTTGCTGACCAGTATTACTAACAAGCTGATTCAGTTGAACACCCTGATTACTTTGGCTCTGAGAAGAAGTCACAAGCCCCTGCTGACTCACCACACCCATGTTAATACTTTGTTGCTGGTTGGTCAAGGATTGCACCGTTTGTTGTTGAATCAAGGTTTGATTTTGAGCTGATAGCTGCTGCCCTGAGTTTATTAGCTGTTGTTGGTTAAGAACCTGAGTCTGACCCAAATTTTGATTAAGCTTTGCATTCTGCAAGCTCTGCTGCAAGTTCTGAGTCGACTGAGCAAGTTGTTGAGCAATATTCTGAACTGCACTTTGCTGGCTTAGACTCAAACTTTGTTTCATGGCTAAGTTCTGTTGGTTTAATTGTGCTTGCTGGAGATTATTAGCACTTTGGCTTAACATTTGACTAATATTCTCAATTTGCTGCTGTGCAGAGCTCATTGATGTGTTTGGAGATTGATTCAAGTTTTGATTCTGTTGAATATGGTGCTGATTATTCTGAATATGTTGTTGGATTTGATTTGAAATATTTTGATTGATCTGGGACACAGAAACATTAGATTGTTGGAATCCTTGCTGTTTCTGTTGTAACATTTGCATTCTGAGCTGGTGCTGTTGCAACAATTTTTGTTGCTGTATTTGAATTGCAGATAAACCATGTGGTTGTTGTTGCTGTTGATGTTGCTGCTGCTGCTGCTGCTGTTGTTGTTGTTGCTGTTGCTGCTGATGTTGTTGTTGCTGATGTTGCTGTAGCTGCTGTTGTTGCTGTAGCTGCTGTTGCTGTAGCTGATGTTGTTGTTGCTGCTGCTGCTGTTGTTGCTGCTGCTGATTTTGATATGATTGCTGTTGTTGCACATTTATTTGTTGACCCTGCATACTAATACCAGCTTGTGATACTAAAGTGCTTTGACCAAACTTTTGCATTAGTTGGGTATTACCCTGACTACTTTGGATTTGGAGATTTTGGGTGGCAATACCTTGGGGCATTGATTTGCTAATAATGCCAGCTGTAGACATTGCTGTAGTATAACCCATTGAACTTACAGCAGCAGTAGCTATTGCTGAAGTGTTAGTGTTAGATGATGGAGGATGATTCCAAGGCATCCTCTGCTTAAGTTTATCCAGTAGTGCCTGTGTGCTGTCGTCTTTATTTTCAGTCATATTCTGAGTGGGCACTTCATTTTTTGCTATGCCTTCCTCAAAATCAAACCCAGTTATGGCGCTAATACGATCCATTGGTTTAGGAGGTGGTTGAGGTATTATTAACAATTTTGGATGAAAAACTTCAGCTACTGCTTGTATTCTTGCCCTTAAACTCTCTATCACCCAGTCCGGGGTTACTACCTTCACTCGAGAAGGACACAAAGTAAGGGCTAAACTGTACTTTTTTCCAGATGCAGAACCACAAATAAGATGGGTGCACTGAGAGTCAAAATTCAATTTTATCTTTCCCCCATGATATGTAAGGATAGCAAACAATGACTTAATATCTGCTGGGCTTACTTTCGATATGCATGCAATGACATTCGAAAATATTTTATTCTTATTAGGGCTGTATGGTTTAGGATTCGCCAATTTCTTCAAACGGGCGCACGCAATAACCCAGCTTTCGGTTACAGCTGGAATTTGGTAGATGTCCTGTGCGTCATCGAGATCCGTATCAGCGGCATTTTGACCACAAATTAGATGTGTAACATAGTCCGAGAAATATTTTGTGTTTTCTGCGCCACCTGACTGCAGCAAGTGCAAAATCTGCAATAACAACGACGCGAATAGAAACAGCGAACGTCAATTTATAAATAACAACAAAAACAAAAATAAATAAAAACAAACCCTTTCAGAGACATCGCCAGAGAGGTAATATTTAACATCCTTAAATATAGGCTCTTGCAAACTCAAAGAATCTAGATCGTCAACAATCGTTACCATTTTCTGTTTTAACAGACAATAGAAAATTTTGGTTTATACTAACATTTTCATGGTAAAATCTTTTGAATGCGACAAATTATACTATACGACGACGTCCATGTTTAATGTTGCCAATAGGGATGATCGATGTTCGATGATCATCGATGTCAAAAATTAAAAAATCGATGTTGCCACATGTCAAACATCGAAACATCGATGTCAATAAGCCCATAATCGATTATTGGGAACTTGCGGACACTGTGAACCCGCGAAATCAATGTCAACTAAATTTTGCATCTCCCCTAAAATATTGAAAATTTTGAATAATTCAGAATTCCTGAACGCATCGATAACCTAAAAATATATCATTATGGTGTATTAAATTTAACTGTCAAGTGTCAACTGTAATGTCGCAGTTACCACTGATTTCGCTTTGTTATTCTGTGGTGTCGTTGTTGGTTGTCTGTTTCTTTGTCGGTTGTTTTTTAAAAAATCCGATGATAAAAACTTGCAGTGAGATATTTGACCTACATCAATGCCAGCTAAGCGGTTATCTACCGACTTCAAAAAGGAGGAGGTACTCAATTCGACTGTCATCATCATCATCATCATCATTACAGCCCTTCACAAGTCCACTGCTGAACATAGGCCTCCCCCAAGGAATGCCACAAAACACGACCTGAGCCACCTGCAACCATCAACTTCCTGCATGTCTTATCAGGTCGTCACTCCATCTAGTGGGGGGTCGCCCTACACTTCGCCTACCGGTACGAGGCTGCCACTCGAGAACCTTTTTCCCCATCGGTTGTCGGTTCTTCGAGCTATATGGCCGCCCATTGCCGCTTCAGCTTACTAATCCGTTGGGCTATGTCGGTTACTCTGGTTCTACTGCGGACATCCTCATTTCTAAGTTTACCACGCAGAGAAACTCCGAGCATAGCCCTCTCCATAGCTCGCTGAGCGACCTTGAGCGTCCTCATACGGCCAGCAGTGAAGGACCACGTCTCAGATCCATAAGTCATCACTGGCAACACGCACTGGTTGTACAATCTAGTTTTCAGGTTTTGAGGTATACCTGACGAGAAGATGTGTCGTAATTTTCCGAACGCTGCCCAGCCGAGTTGAATCCGTCGATTGACCTCTCGGTCGTGGTTGGACTTACCTAGTCGGACTATTTGTCCCAGGTAAACATACTCGTCAATAATTTCGAGCTTAGTGCTCCCAACAACTACTGGCATAGGTGTGACATGGACATTAAACATGATCTTTGTTTTGTCCATGTTCATCTTAAAACCTATCCGTTGGGAGACACTATTGAGGTCATTGAGCATAGCGCTTAGGTCCTGCAGCGATTCTGCCATAAGGACTATATCGTCGGCAAATCGAAGGTGAATATGAGTGAATTCGACTGTATGATCTTCTTTTTTAATGTACGAGTATGTACTCATAACTTTTTTCTGGGTGAACCGATTTTGATGATTCTTTTTTTGTTTGAAAGCTGGTGCTTTTCATGTGGTCCCATATAAATTTCATCAAAGTATGACTATTAGTTTTTGAGTTATCCTAAATAATTTATATTGAAGTCGATTGTACAATTTTTTTAATTTTAAATTATTTTCAAAAGCTGGCTCAACTCTTTATCAACAGAGAAACAAATTGGAAGGTACTTCTTTGTCAAAATTACTATTTCTTCAATCAATCGGCAAAAATATTGGACTATATAACAAATGAACTACATATATATTCGGAAGGGCCGCCCTAGATGAAGGTTTATCGATCAAATTGACGATATATTGAAAATGGGCCAGATTAGGAGTACCCTTAACCAACGAGCGTGTATGCGTAGATATATGGATGTAAAGCAGGCGAGAGAAGTGTGTCAGGATCGTGCCAAATTGAAGTCCATAGTCTCTGCCTACCCCTCTGAGTGACAGGCGTGAGTATTTATGTTATATATTTGTGAACATCTTACATTTTTTTTAATTGCTGTTTTACACTACATTATTTATTAATTTCTTTTATTTCATTAATTATAAACCATAAACAACATGACTATTTTTTTATTCATCTAATTCTAACCTATATAATACACGTGCAAAAAACATCGATAATTGCTAACATCGATGTTTTGAGTAGAATAAACATCGAACATCGATGTTGAGCTATCGATGCCAACATCGATGTCATCATCGATCTTTCTGCAACATCGATCAATCCTATTTGCCAATTTTTGTTTGCGGCAGCGGCACATATGAGCACAGACATACAAAGAAGCGTCAGTGCCCTCATAGGCCGGCCACATACATACTGAATTCCGTTTCGGGATTCCGTTTCGATATTCCGATTCGAGATTCCGAACGTAGCAAGTCCATATAAAATCTATGACCCGCCACACACGAACGGAATTTCCAAAAAGCCGCTCCGAACGCAAGTCTTCCATAGATTTTGTACGAGTCGCAACACACATACATAAATTCCGTACGGAACGCGCTCAGTGTTCGTTGCACGACCGAAGCGGGTAGGTGTGTTTATGTATGTTTTTACATTTAATCTTATAGGTGTATAGCTTTTCGTAACCTTTCATCTTATTTTATTTAATAATTCGTCGAAAGAGTTTACAGACATCCATATTTAAAACATATCTCTGGATAGATAGATCTTTTATATAATATTGACTATATTGCAAGCTTAGGGTGATAAGGGGATGCACCCAGTAACAATGATACAGCAACAATGGAATCGCAATCAGAAAATCGTCGTCATTATTCGCTGGCAGAATGTCTAGACTCAATGGCTAACCTCTCTCAACTGACCCTTGTTATTCCGAACGGAAATAAACGTATGTGTGTGATATGTTCACGGAATTCCGTTTCGGGATTCCGTTTCGATATTACGATTCGGAATTCCGTATGTATGTGGCCGACCTTAGTAGTCTGTGCCCATAGACTAATATGATGCTATGCTACGCATATAGTGATTTCTTGATGATTTTTCATAAAACTACTATGATTTTTGCAAGACTTAACGCCGCAAGACGGAATATTTGTTTTTGTTTTTTACTTACGACAATTACTTCTCACGGACGACGTTTGTTGCGTACTTGCGTAATGGCGGGCGCTTGATTTATTATTATTGTGAATGTGTGCGTGACTCCTTGTAAGTACAAGCGAACTGACTTATTTGGGTGCTTCACTGGGTTTAATAGCGAGATACAATCCGCCTTTTTTTATACGTCCATGCCTTTCATACGTTTATTTTTTATAAAGAAGTTCCGCCTCTTAAACGTAGTGATCTTCTTATTAATTTGTGGTACTGATTACATACCACAGACTACTAAGAGGATACTGTTGTATACTCTTTGGTTACCTATGATTTAAAGTTGGCAGCACTACAAGGTGCATTTTTTTAATTTTATTATGGCGTTGCCTATAATTCCTTCAGCCAAAAAATACATCTAACGTTGTAATACATTTCACAAAATATAAATATATCAAAAAATTACTTATAAGATGTTGTTCCTCACATTGCGATGATTTTGCAGTTTAAGTCGATGACGATAGTTCAAAAGGCGCCTAATCGGACAAAATAACTTGAGGTTTATATCACCATCGTAGCATTTGTTTCACCATGTTTGTAAATATTAAATGTAATACTTATATGAAAAATAAAACAGCTATTTCAGTAGTAAAACATTTTATAAAATATTTATAGGTATATACTTAATTAAGTATCTACCTATTTATATTTGATTAACGTTATGTTAAAAAAGAAATTCCGGGGAAACTGTCCATGGCAGTAAATTTTTCTCCAAGGGCTTGAAAATACAATTTTCCGATCTGATTCTTGTAGAAAATTGTTTAAGTTTATCGGTAGACCAACCTTTTTGGAGATTATTGGAATTTTGTAGATTTTGAATTAAAATACAACAAAAGTCGGGTAGGTGCAGCTTATTCCCGGGAACATGTTATTTGAATATTTTTAATTATTTTAGAATTATAAATAGAAAAAATGTACATCACTAGCTAACGCACACAATGACAGATCAAAATTTAATAGAATCAGGCGTTACTTTGCAGGAATCCATTATATTAAAGTTAGAAAATTTACTTTGCCAATATCCGCTCAATAAAATGAAATGATGTGTCTTAACTAGTTTGAAGAGCACCTCCCGCCCTCCCTCAATTGCGTGCACTATCTCCGTCCCCACTAATCCCAGCACCACTACTCCTACCACCACTACACTAGGAAAGACACACCACCAACGATAATACGACACGTGATCACCATCAACATCATCACCATCATCATCATCACAGCCCTTTACAAGTTTACTGCTGAACATAAGCCTCCCCCAAGGAATGCCACAAAACACGGTTCTGAGACACCTGCATCCATCGATTTCCTGCATGTCTTACTAGGTCGTCACTCCATCTAGTGATGGGACGCCCTACACTTCGTCCGCCGGTACGAGGCTGCCACTCAAGAACTTTTTTCCCCATCAGTTGTCGGTTCTTCGAGCTATATGGCCGGCACATTGCCACTTCAGCTTACTAATCCGTTGGGCTATGTCGGCCACTCTGGTTCTACTGCAGATATCCTCATTTCTATGTTTATCACGCAGAGAAACCCCGAGCATAACCCTCTCCACAGCTTGCTGAACAACCTTGAGCTTCCCCATGTGGCCAGCTGTGAAGGACCACGTCTCAGATCCATAAGTCATCACTGGCAACACACACTGATTATACAATCTCGTTTTCAAGTTTTGAGGTATACCTGACGAGAAGATGTGTCGTAATTTCCCGAACGCTGCCCAGCGGAGTTGAATCCGTCGATTGACCTCTTGGTCGAAGTTGGACTTACCTAGTCAGACTATTTGTCCCAGGTAAACATACTCGTCAACAACTTCGAGCTTAGTTCTCCCAACAACTACCGGCATAGGTGTGACATGGACGTTATACATAATCTTTGTTTTGTCCATGTTCATCTTAAGACCTATCTGTTGGGAGGCATTATTGAGGTAATTGAGCATGCTTCGGTCTCCAGCGATTCTTCCATAAGGACTATATCGTTGGCAAATCGAAGGTGAGTGATGTACTCGCCATTGATGTTAATACCGTATCCTTTCCAGTCCAGTAGCTTGAAAACGTCTTCCAATGCAGCGGTGAAGAGTTTCGGGTATATAACGTCACCCTGTCTTACACCTCTCTGCAGTTGGATAGGTTTCGTTCTCTGGTTCTGTACTCGGATAGCCATCGTAGCCCTACTGTACAAACACTTCAGCACTTCGATATAGCGACAGTCAACTCGGCACCGCTGAAGGGACTGCAGCACCGCCCAAATTTCGACGGAATCAAAGGCTTTCTCATAGTTCACATACTCAAGACATAGTGGCAAATTGTACTCCACGGTCTTCTGTACAATTTGCCGAAGGGTATGTATGTGATCTATGGTGCTAAAGCCTTTTCGGAAACCGCCTTTTCGGGAAGCTGGAAGTCGTCAAGTCTGCGTGCGAGACGATTCGTAATGACTCTCGAAAACAGCACGTTGATGCGGCTCAGAAGGGAAATCGGTCTGTAGTTCTTCAAGAGAGCATTGTCACCTTTCTTGAAGAAAAAGCACTTCTGCTCCACGCCTCCGGAGTAGTGCCACCATAGATAACAGAATTAAAGAGCTTCTGAAGGACTTCAAGTACCAGTTTTTCAGAAGCTCCGCTGTAATTCCATCCTCGCCCGGGGACTTGCCGTTTTTTAGGTGCTGAAGAGCTACTCTGATCTCGCTCAGACTGATGTCTGGGCGGATATTGGCAAAGAAAATTTTTTCAACTTTAAAATCAAAATTTATGACGCGTTTTCGGGCTGTCAGGTCATCCATACGCTAGTATATTCTAAGTCTATGCTACACACTGTCAATATATCAATGGCACTGGCACCAATTAGCTTACTACATATTTATTTATCTATGGCACCAAAATCCAGAAGGGAGAGTTTTGGCGGGAACTTGACTGGCGGCATAATGCTGCTCCTGTATTATTGTTTAAATAATAGTTTAAAGTGGATTTTGGTATGTAAAAGTGGTGCGATTTTGTGTACTAAATGTCTACGCATGTGAACTATTGGTGGAAATTGTGAAAAAAGTGCTCCGATGGAAAGAATGGATAAGATGTCTGTCTGCTTAGGTGCCTTAAGATACTATCGCCAACTGTCTGGCTCAAGTTGCCGTCAAAATCTCCCAAAAACTACGCAATGTGACGCATCAACATATTGTGAAGCAGTGTACTATAAAGGATTATTATCACTTGATACTGAAAATCTATAAAAACGAAGATCGCGAATGAAATGAAGACATGGTTTAAAAGACAAGCATCCAAGCCAAAAATCTGAATAAAAAAAGAACCTTAAACTAAATTATAGTGCCACTGAGTGCCACTCTCTATGTCTATGAGTGCCACCAACTTTACTGTTCAGTTGACAGAGCTTACTATTGCCACAGAAATTTACCGTGGAAATAGGTGACTGTATATTCATAACATATTTGTATAGAATAATGAACCTACAACTTACTTACCTTCATAATTGTCCGTAATGCATAATTATTATGCAGAATTTAACAGTTCATCATCATCATCATCTCAACCCATTGCCGGCTCACTACTGAGCACAAGAGAGTTTAGACCATAGTCCACCACGCTGACCGAGTGCGGACTTAAGATCATTTTGGAAAACTCTCAGGCATACAAGTTTTCTCACGATGTTTTCCTTTGCCATTTAACAGTTAAAGTATTATAACTAAGAAATAATACAAATTTCGTGTTATTATAATATATTGTAAGAAACTATTCGGGTTGGCTATAGACGTCCGGTACTTGATTTTAATTATGTTTTCAGTTTAGGATGTTTGTTAGGGTTAAGCTTAAACCTTTTACACTATTTTTGGATGTTGGAAATGCGTTTTGAATTAATTACGATAAAAATAAATTTCACTAAAAATTGCGTATAACGAAACGCAAATATGTCAATTTGGTCTAGTATTATGAAGTAGGCGTCCGGTACTTGATTTTAATTATGTTTTCAGTTTAGGAGGCTTGTCAGGATTAAGTTTGAATCTTTTACACTGTATTTGGATGTCGGAAACGCGTTTTGGATTAATTACGATAAAAATAAATTTCACCAACTAAAAATTGATATAACCAAACGGGTCACCCATAAAAACTTAATTACTCGGACCCAGACAATCCATTTGTGGCGATGGTAGGACTCATACACAACTAAGTCTAAGTCGCAGTGGAGAGCAATCAAAGAGGTTTTTCAGAAAACAAAATTATAACAATTTCATTACGTTGTTTCATTTACCACTATCATAGCAGAGTTTAGGGCAACTTGATTTTATAGATAACATAGGTCGAATCTGTACTAAAACTGAATTAGAACGCCCCGACTCCACGTAGTCTTGTCTGCCCTACCCCTAGAGTGTTTTTGTAAGACAGTAGGCGCGGAGGGAGAATAGCCCCCACCCGCTGTAGCAAATCGCAGGCATCTGTGTAAGCCGTAGCGGCTGAGGCTGGTCGTATAAGCCGAAGCTGCGGAATTGCGGCTGGTGTACCTTTCCCGTCTCGGCTCTTTCTGAGTATGAAACGATAAACTCTTGTTTTCAAATCTTTACCAATTGTTATTCAACAGCAGACAATGAGTGAGCTCTTGAATACATTTCATACAGACTAAACTTTTACAGAATTGAATACATCGTCCAAATCAGATTTTAGTGTAAAACGCTTCCTACTAGAGTTAAACGCACGTCTTAGATAACACAATTTTTTCTGAGGAACACTGCGTACATGGCACAGATCGTACTAACACTGAAGATACAGACCAATCAGTTAAACGCGCTCCAGCGAGCGGTTCCGCTGCGTTCGCACCAGCAAGCAGTCTCACTGCACTCGCACCAGCCAGCTGTCACGCCGCACCAGCGCCAGCAAGGCGCTGCGCCGCACCAGCGTCACTGAGCCGCTGCGCCGCACCAGCGTCAGCATGCCGCCGCGCTGCACTCGCACCAGCGAGCAATCCAGACTTCAACATTGTAGGCATAGGCACCAATTTTGCATACCTGATACTGGCTGCTGACATAGGCACAAAGTTAGCGTTAACTAGTAGCTGAAAACTTTTTCATATTGGATTTTACTCAAAGTAGTTTTAATGTAAATTTTGAAGTACATAACAGTAAAAGCAAAAGACATGGAAACAACTACGTCAGATGCACAAGCGTGCACGTAAGTACGTTCAACACAGGTCTCGCAAAATATGTATCCAAAGTAATATAAGATTGAAATAAATGTAAAACGTTTCAGGTGCTTGAAACAGATAAATAATCTGCTTTGCAAAATTAAAAATTAAAAGAAATGAAGATAAATGTATTGAGAACCCTAGAATTCCGGGCTTTCAAAGTTCACCACTCATTCTCTTAAGAAACGGCAACTTTGTGACATGGCACTCACAAACCATTGCACACATTGCAAAAACGGCAACTATGTGAAGAAACTGATCCCACCACATATTCCAAAGGGAAGGAGGCAGCTGCGCAAGATCTACGCAAAAGGCAACTGCATGCAGAAGCGTAGGCCTCTACACACATTGCAAATATAAAAAGCAACTGTATGAAAATACCACACATTGCAAAAATAAAAAAGGCAACTGTCTAAAATATAACACACAGCAAACGACATCACACAAATTGCAATCGTCATTAAGTCGCCTCGGTCGGATAAATATCCGTGTGACATGGCTCACCACTCGCAACGAAAGCTGAGCAAGCGTCAGACGTCTATTTGCCGCGCCAAAACACCATGTGTTCGGCGCCCGCTTGAGCCGCCTGCCATTGGATCCACCGAAAAGTCGCAGGCTGTAGCGATGGCGTGGCAGCACGCACGAGGTCTTATACGGCCCCCGCATGTTGGAGTTCAGCTTTCCCGTAGATTGCGACGAATCGAACAAAAAATCACAGACGGTGAAAGTTCGTGGCTGCCGACGACCCTCGTTAGCATAAGCATCTTGCCGATGCTGCTTAGCGTCCATTAAAGCAGACGCTTGCTGTCCTCCAGGGCTCGGCCACACCTCTCGACATCAAACCCCAATTTTGTCGACCACATAATATTCGGAGTAAACTGTAACACTTATCAACACGCGAGCCTGATGACAGTAGCTAGTAAGCTGCCACTGCGTGTTTTTGTTCAATCAAATTAGCTACGCATTCCGTTGGAAGTATCAATACAATACTATTTAATTCACTTCCGATGCTTTCCATGATACACCCGTTGTGAAAACTTAAAAATGTGCCATAGAGGCAATCGGTAGCGTACAAGAAGCGTGATGAACTGGCTTGTGTATACCTTGGGCAAGTTACACGCATGCCACAAAGCAACTTACATAAAATTTTACTTGCCAATGTATTCAGTGCGCCGTTTTAAGGTATTGACGCTACTTCTCCAATGTGAAGACATGTGATTTTCTGCTTTTATGTTAGCTAACCAGCGTTTTGCAGGTTTTGAGAGCAGGCACGGGCGCACGCAGAATTTCGCTCAGGGAGCATAGGACCTTCCTTACTCTCCATGCGTACGCCCTTTAAACCAGATATTTGAGTATTTAAATGAAGACAAATTGAAATAAAACTAAGTAATGAAAAACATTTAATAAAATCAAACATGGCTAAACAAAATCGATTTGTGGAGTTTCTGCCGTAGGCCAATCTTACTACCTACGTTTCTCAAGACATTAGGTACATTTTGCATGATGGAACATTCTTAAATTTAAATATGAATTAGCCAATGCTTTAACTAATTGCAGTTATATACAATATTAAAAACTATTATAAAAAAAACTAAAACTAGTAACTTAATTATCATACAGTCCTACTTCCCGCGGTATCGTGCCAAGAACGCTGGCTGCGTTTCCCCGCTGAATGACTATACATAGCCTTTGAGCGAGAAGAGAACCAGCCCTCTTATCACCAGCAGCAACGACCAGTCGCGGATGGAGTTCCTTTAGGAACTTCACCGCACGTGGACCCCACGGACCGATAGTCTCTACAGCAAATGACACAAATATGTAGTCATCTCTCAGAGACTCATATTTGCGCCACTTACTCAGTTCAGCTGCCTCTGATGCCGCCCCGGCTCTTAACGAGGTACCCCTGAGATGAGAGGCCGCCAAAGTGTCTACGCAAGTAGCATCCCACACTAGGGCATCCCACACTCTCTCCCAAGGGACCAATGTCATACCGTCGGGTCTCCTGCCATCGTCTCTAAATATTCCACAAGGCTCTAAAACCGAGGGAACATTTATAGAGACAAGAGCCCCTCGGATGACATCGTTCAAAGAACTGTGCCGTGAAACCTACCAGCACTTTTCTTAAATGAGAGTCCGTGTAGCCCAAACTTGTCGACGCTGCTACCACAGGGGCACTGATGGGGTTGACATATCACCGCTCCTAGTCGGATTCCTACGGCGATGCGCAAGCTTCCCATCAAGAAATGTGCCGAGATTAAGTAAAGTAAAGCATGTAACCAGTGCCTAGATTCCTTAGTCGAAACAGCTAGAAGGCGTGCCTAATCTTGGTCACTATGGAAATTGTGAAACAAATCTCTCTGCACGTTCTGTACCAACGGAATATCCCACTGTTTTTGTTGGTTAACTTCCAGTGGAACATTTTTGCCGGGACAGAGCACACGCCATGTCTGCCCTGCCTCCGTAGCAAAGCACAGGTCTACTTTATTATTTAAAATTATGTTACATAAGTCACTGACACTATGCACGGAAGCAAGGAAAGCAGGCAATGTAACGCTAAAAAGATTTATAGGTAAAATAGCTTGAGTCTAGTCTGTTGTATTTAAAGTTAAATTTAGAATTTTTTCTATAGCTATTTTAAGATTATAATCAATATCTTTTAAAATATCCGAACATTTCCAGACTGGACTCGAGCGGAGTAAGTATGTACAAGTAGACAATATTTTAAAATAGTAAGAGCAATGTGGGGGTTTAATTTATACAATTTATCAACGTGGTTTAAAAACTGATCAAATTTAGGTTTAATACTATCGAAAAACAACGGGGCACCTAGCAGGTATAGCGATTCCGTACTGACAGTTTTTATTCCTGGAGAAATATGATTGAAATTTTGAAGTAAAGTGTCTCTGGTAGAACTAGATAAGTTATTGCCAAAAAATATTTCACATTTATTGCTATTTGGTTCAAGACCAATATTTTTAAAATTTCGAAAAATATGAGTAAGATCACTGAGGACGTCATCTGCTCTACTCCCAGTGTACCGTCGTCCAGGTACCAGACATTCAGCTTGGATTTCAAATTTGAAATAATGGGTTGAATTCCCAAACTGAAAAGTGCTGGACCTAGTGGGTCACCCTGCTGAACACCGACTGCAGAATCGATAATATGGTTTTCGTAAAACAAGTTAGTATTTTGATTGTAACATTGCCAAACGTAATGATAAATTTCGGGCGTATTGTTAGCCACTTCTTTCAGCAGGGTTAACCTATCGATAGAGTTAAAAGCATTCCTTAGGTCAATCTTCACAAGAACATCTGCATCAGAGTCTGTTAAAAATGTACGCACTGAATGTACCGCCGCCTCACAGCCACCTCTAGTGCCAAAGCCTAGTTGAGTAGGCTGAAATTTTGTCTTAAGGTTAGAGATTATGTGCCTGCAAGTTAATTTTGAAGTTAAGCGTCGAAATGTGGAACCAACGGCAATAGGACGGATACCGTTATCCTTTTTTTTGAAGGCACATAATCTTGCCTCATATAAGAATGGAATGAAATTTGGATTAACATTACCAGAAAGCATAAAGTTACATAATTTTGTAATGTCATTAAGAAGTACTCCGCCGGCGTCACCGGCAGAAGCGCTTACAAGATCTTTAAGATGTTGAGGCGTCATTCCGTCAATGCCGCCAGCAGAGCCATTCGAAAATGACTTATTGCAGTTCGATTTAAATGAACTCAAAAATTTTTAATTTAGATTCACGTCTATTAACCTAAGTGATAAAACTTTCACTTTTCACTATAAATCATCTTCTGCAGGGCTGCTATGTCTGTACATTTCTGTCTGATCAACCTACATCTTTGAAACACGAACAAAATTTCTTTGCTGTAGGTTGGTCCGATGAGCTTGTAGAAGGGCGCGGTGAAGATACTTCCATAGGTTCCAAAGGTACACCTTAAAAATTAGAAGGGGTAGAAATCAACAATGAATAGAGACAGAAGCAGGATATCACTCAGTATAACATGCTCTGCTGAGCACGCCATGCTTTTTAGAGGCCAATTTAGGCTTCCCTTTCAAGTAACCGTGGAACTGTACGTCATCCGATATCTCGATGCCGAGGATTCCGATGCTGGCTGAGGCAACATGGGGAGTGCCCTGATATGGGCTTTTCGGGTAGGTGTGAAAATAAATAAATTGAGGAGGTACGACAAAGGGATTATATTTAGCGGTAACGCGCAAACCTGCATCTTGTGAAGTTTAAACTGGACTAGAGTCGTCCCCAATCCGAGATTTGGTTTATTAAAGACTCGACTTCAGACACAAGTTTGTTCCGATACTCGATGACGTCTTCCAGAGAAATATTAACACGGCCCGTGTAAAAAGCATCACCAGTGTTACAAGCAGTAACATCAACATATAATTGATATACAGAAGAAACAGCGTAGGTGACAGCATGCAGCCTTGTGGAACACTGGCATAAACAGGCTCATAGTCGTAGTATGCACCGTCTACTACGACCCAGTTATGGTTACACCAGCAACGCCCATAATACAGATAAAGCGTCTCTTTCGGCAGCTCCCCCAACTTGACTACCTTGATGCTCCGATCTGATGAAAATTGATGATCCAAATACACAATTTTTCAGGAAGCTCAAAGCTTCTAAAGAAGCGCTTTGTGACAAAGCCCATCGAAAAAAGGCTTTCGCTATGTCCAAAGTAACGACCAATGCCTCCATCTTGGACTCTACCGCTTACGCTCATCTATGAGTCAGGTAAATTAGAAGACTAGAACTAGATCGAGCAGTATAGTGACCTCGAGTGTAGTCCTTTCATTATTATTATTTCTTCCATTATTTTGGAGTACAAGAAGGCGATGGTGATAAGGCTGGTAGTTGGACGGGTCTGAGCGGTCGCCTTTTTAGAGATCGGGTAGACTAAAGCTGTCTAGCTGTGTAAGTTCAGGATTACGCCTAGAGAGTAGGAGTACCGGAAAAGACGTGTTAGAACCGGTGCTAACTTCGAAGCACCCGTGTTCAGCACAATAGAGGGATACCATCAGGCCCACTCGACCAGGGAGAGGAGTGCTTTGCACACTGAGCGCTGTGTAAACCGCACATCCAGTATGAAGCCATCTCACCGCGGAATGGTCGGCGGTGTGTACTCCCCATCATCGAGAGTTGGAATCAAAAAGATAACCTAAAAGATCGACTTTCTCCTTTGGAGAGTGGCTATCGCATGAGCTAGTGAGTCGTTCTCCCTGTGCAGAGATGGAACACATGGCCGACATAAGTTCCCTTGGACAGCCTTGGCAAAACATCTTAATAAAATTAGAGGTGGAGAGGGGAGCTTGAGCAGTTTAAAATCACGAAACGAAAGACGAAAGGTAACAGATAATTCAAAGTTTTATTTTTACAATCTATTTATTTGTTTTGTACCAAAAATAAAGAAAGGGCAACAAGTAAAATACTTGCGGCACTTACTTTATTATTTATTGAGAATATTATGTATACCAAATTTTATTCTGTACATAGGTGGTGCTTGCAAAGGCAAGCTCAGCGCCCCCTCGAACCTTGCGTCCTAGGCTCCAGCCTCGTTAGCCTGTGCGTAAATTAGGCCCCGAGCATGAGCCCCGATCGCGCGATAATTTATTTAATCTATCCAAGGGGAGTACGCTAGCCTACACCTTAATGTATATTTTGTCTTTTGTATAACTGAATTATTGTAAGTACCCGGTATACCTTCTTGACGGTTTCAACTAAGCAGGACAAAGAGCATGTGCACCAGTGCACATGCTCTTTGTCCTGCTTAGTTATCGAATACTAGCCGCCGTAAATTTCGGTTACGGCGGCTAGTATCCGTTGAGACATCTGCGCAGGATAGGATTATAGGCTCGAGTATATGCGCGAGCACAGGTGCACTCTCTATTCCCTCACTCTCATAGTCCGATGGGACGGTAATCCGGCACGACTGGAGAGAGAACAGGCGCAGCACCAACGGCTTTACGTGCTTTCCGAGGCACGGGGTTAAAACACAGCCAACGTACAACTCCGGAATGATAATTTTTTGACAGCAAGCTCAGTGAATGATTTTTTGACCCGAACGGGTATTTGAACCCTCATGATCGGCAGTCACGTTTACGACAACTATACCAACGAAGCAGTTTGTCACATACTATTAGATATACTGCGAGCTAATTTGACATTTAAAGCTTTAATTATATTATCTTTAAATAAAAATAATAAACATTTAAAATTCCTATTGGGAAAAAAATATTTAGAAATTGAGGTAAACCTAAAAGAAATTTTTTAATATTTAATATTTGGTTATCATGTACTTAGTAATTCTAATAATGAAAGTGACTCTTGGTGGAGGTATAATTCCCTTATTATATACCACTTTAATAACTTTACCAGAAGCTTCATAATCCTTTATCAAGTCTTGGCATGATTCCCTTTTGGAAATTGTTGATCAATCGTAAGTTTATTTATGCGTATTTTAGTATGTCATTGTACGGAGGCTCGAGAACACGAAGAGCTGTCCGTCCAAATAAAATACGGATAAAGTTCAAAGGACAAGGAAATCTAATTTTATGTATGTATCTTACAAAGAAAAACAAACAAAATGAAAAGTGTTTCAACCAGTGTTCTTGTGATTTTAATTATTTTACGGCTTTTTACCGTGAACACTCAATACCAGTCCCCGTGTCCAGAGATTTTCGAATACAGAAACGACGACAGTGGCGTTTATGGGGAAATAACCCTAAAACCAAACGGACCAATAGCGTCTATAACAATAAGAACCAATTTCACAATTTTAGCTAGGCTGCAGTCTGTAAGTACTAAGTATTATTAATTGTATGATTTGCTTATTTGAATAATCACATTTGTCTGGTTTTTGAACTTCTGTAAAACAACTTATTAGAGCTGTATAAGAGCTACCTTTATTTTAAGTTTAATATGCACGTTGGCTGAATTATGTATTAACAGTTATACTGCCTGACTCGTTGGTCTAGTAGTCGTAAGCACGATTGCTGATGTCCCGAGTTCAAATCTCGACTCAGGCCAAAATCAGTATTAGGTTTTTTCTGTCATAAATTTCTGAGTAGCAGGCCGGAGTCAAAAATTGACGGTGTTTCATCCCCGTGCCTCGGGAAGCACGTAGAGCCGTTGGTCCTGCGCCTGATTGTGTCGGACTGCCGTCACATTGGACTATAAGTTTAAGGGAATAGAGATTACACGTATGTTTGCGCATGCACTGGTGCACTATAATCCTGTCCTGCGTAGATGGTTAGTCCCCGTAGGGAGTAGTCGCCGTGGCCGAAATTCGATCTGGAGAACATTAATAGAAGTTATAAAACTGGCATAAAAACTGTATTCAAACTTTTGATAATTCTTTAAGTAAAATGAAGAAAATTAATCTAGAAATTTTACTGAGTGTTTTTTTCCAGGCTAATAGCTGTTGATGTAGCTCGGTTACAAAACTTTGTAACTAATAGTTAGAACAAAATTAACTATTTAACAGCGATCATGCGTTTAATGTTACTATCATAACCTTATTTTAAAAATATTCAAATTTCTCCTAAACAAAATTTATCGTCGGTATAGAAAAAAAATTACAATAATGGTATATAATAAAATAGTAGATGCATTTCGTAAAATCGCAGTTTTAATAACGTTAATAAAGTAAAAGGCATTTGGCAAATAAGTGACGTTTTAAACAAAGATATATAGGTATTACCACAGAACACCATTTCTTTTTATCGAGTTTATGAAATTGGTTTTGAAATATATATAACATACTCGTCCAATCAGTTATATTGTCCAATAATGATTACGCTGATGTGTGTTATATCGATTTGTTGTCGTACCCAAGATTTTCTTAAACTTTTCGGTCCGCCTAAGAATGACCCATGACCATATTACGCAATATAGATCTAAACTTTATTTAAAATTTGACAGAGGCGAAAGTCTATAATGCTGCTTGTTCTTTTCTACATTTTGAATGATCTCTCTTTGATTTCTTATCTAAAGAGGAGATTTCACTATCCTCATCACATGTAGTTAGGGTTCTACGTTCTTCTTCTAACAACAAAAATTGAATTCTTGTTCACTTCACTGGCTTACATTTTCTAATACTTAAATAAAATCATGTATTATTAATTAGCGTTTCCTCTTAATACTAATGTGTTTTTCTTGAAATATTAGTCTTCTATATATATAAACGGTAAACCTGACTGACTCATCTATCAACGCACAGCCGAAACTACTGAACGGATTTCTCTGAAATTTGGCATACAGACAGTTGTAATAACGTAGGCATCCGCTAAGGATTTTTGAAAATTCGCCCCCTGAGGTGGTGAAAAAGGGGTTAAAAGTTTGTATGGAAGTCCGTCATTTTTAGAGCTAGAAGCCTGAAACTTTGTTTTTAGGTTAACGATTAGAAATAAACACTTACGTGTCCTAGGGTTTTTGAAAATTTAACCCCTAAGGGGATGAAAAAGGGGTTGAAAGTTTGCATTTGGAAACAAGATTAGTTAAACTATTTTATTCGAAACTTCACAGGAGTACTCCTATCAATAAATGAGTAAACAAGTATTTCAGGCTCTTTCAGAATTCAACCCCTAAAAGGTGGAAAGGGGTGACAAATTCTGAAAATCAACATGAGTATCGTTTATATGGTTTATCGGGTCGCTGATTACGAAAACAACAACTATTTCAAAATCCAACGTAGCAGACGGGAAATACCTACCATCATCCCCTGTGGGGGTGCGATGTGGTTGAAATGTCAATATGGGTGGCGTTTTATGGTTTTTTGGGACGTTAATTACGAAAATGGCATCGATTATGGTTTGAAACCAACATGGATGGAAGGATGGATGGATGTATGTTTGTATGTAAAAATCATCATGGGTTGGGTGACTTGGGTGTCATTTTTAAGGTTCTTGGGTCGTAAATAACGTAAATGATATTGATAAATATTTTAAACTTAATTTCTTAGAATAGAATAGAATATACTTTTATTGCACAAAAACATAAAACAAAATAGACAAGAAGATTTGTACAAAAAATTTGCACAAAATTACACCTAAACAAAAAAATATTAATTTAAAAATTAAAAAACAATGAAAATAAATAACCAAACCAAATATATTTTTTTACAAATTAATAAAATGGCAAAACCAAAAGAAACACTTAAGGTATAAGGTATACCTACCTATTTTGTATTGATCTTCAAGTTCCAATCCCTACCAATAGATGGCTTTGGTATCGTTTTAGAACGCGGTAACGTTGTGTTTTTTCGAACTAATATAAAGTGAGTGGTGAATGAGCGCTTCAACCTGTACCACATACAGTACCTATTCACTGTTAACGGATATTTGACTAGACTTCGACTTTGTTTGATGGCTTATGGTTTAAGATTTGCTTCGTGTTTCGGATTAGTTGCTTGATTTTGTCTTTCTTACAACCACTGTTCAAACTTGGAATTCGATTTGCTTTGTGATTAGGTATTGTTAATAGAAGTATTTTTTCTCACTGAAAAAATGACTACAGAAACTCTTAATAGTAAAGGAAAAATGGAAGAACATACTGTCGTCCCCATTATAGGTGACGGCGCCTGTTTGTTTCGTGCTCTTTCATTTTTAATGTACGGAACCCAAGAAAATGCGATGGTGGTGCGTTCACAAATTGTTAGAATTGTGGTAAATTATTGGCGTAGGTTTTCAGTTATGACCCACGACAGAAATGGCGATAATTATTCAACAGCAAATGAATATTCAGCCGATATGTTAAAAAATGAAACTTACGGTGGACTTTGTGAATTGGTAGCTGCAGGATTAATATTTCCGTTTCGGTTTGAAGTATTTCGAAACGGTCTGCTACACACAGAGTCCGGAACAGATATCTGTCCAGTAAGGCGATTATGATTTAGCCATGATTTATCTAATGGACATGACGCCTATCTGCCTATTGTTGCGAAGTAAGTTACACAGCGTCGCATGGAGGTACCTGTCGAAGAGCGTGATCCTTTTTCAGAGCTTGACCATTTAACTGTTACATCTTTTGTAAACAGTGAAATATCATCTCCAACCAGCGGAACAGATCAATCTGTATCGTCGACATTAAAATATGAAAAAAAGAAAAATAAGCGAAGGTCGAGATTTACTAATTACACAAGAAAAAGTCAATTAAAAAGTGCACAAGAAAGATGATTGCGGCTTGTACCAGCAGACTCTTTTTCACACATGGGCGCGATATAACCGAACTCCACGCGGACGAAGTCGCGGGTAAAAGCTAGTGAAGTATAAAAATAATATACCGAATTCATTGAGAGCGGCTAACGTGAACTTACAGTAAAGTCCAACGTATCTCGTAAAGTAAAGTAAATATATAACTTGTTTCGAAGGAGGAAAAGTATTGATAAGTCAATAATGACATGGTTTTTAGAATGGCTCGCAAGAACCTTAAGACGCTTATTAGAATAAATTCATTTTTATTTTATTTTATTATGTAGAATTGAAGTGACAAACGGACTTAAAGTCAACCTGGTAGTAAGTGGCCATTGCAGTCTATGGATACCCGCGAAAATTTTACACAAAGATGGCTACTGATGCGTTATCATCCCTGAGGACTAAGATGGAATGCCTCGCAGACAGTAATTATACTGGCTCTCTATACCCTTCAGCCCGAAACACAGCAATGAAAGCACTTCTATTTAGCGGCAGAAATATATAAGAGGGTGTTACAAGCCTACCCAAACGGACTCCTAGATAGAAAAGGACTAAGGAGTAAAAAACTGCGGTTGCTAACCCGCATGCCAAGCGTGGCAACTATGAAGCAATCTATGGGGGAGGCCTATGTTCATCAGTGGACTTTAATAGACTGTAACGGTAACGGAGTAATAATGAATAATTATTCAAATAAATACTTCAGTATTTAGTTTTTATAAATTTTGATGTTAATTTCTGTCGCTGCTCAATTGATATTTTTAATTTTGATTAAAAAAAAAACAAATAGCTTTTTCCAGTATATAATGTTACTGGAAAAAGCTATTTGTTTTTTTTTCCTTATTGTTGCTTATTACCAAGGTGAGGTGTCAGATGTTACACATCATATGTGACTAATGTAAGGCTTGCTCGTTTTTTTTTTATTATTACTCAACTGTAGTCAGGAACTGCCGATCTCCTGGTTCAGTATCCCTTCAGTCCTAGGTCATTGTTATGAAATTATTGTATTGATATGGATAATATACGTTTAAAATTATTCAGACATCCGAAAGTGGGTAAAAATTTAACTACAAAACTCCTTTACATTCATATTTACATACATACTCGTACATATACTGGTCAAGCAATTATTTTGTTTGAACACAAAACTAAAACTTCAATTCGACTGTATGTTTTCTTTTGTGCGTATGTTACGCGATATCTTCGGCAATTGTGAGCTGATTTTAATGAATTTTTTATTAAATAGATTCATATAAAATTAGTAAAAATATTTGAATAAAAATCCTGGTAGCGTTATGGAATGAAGTTTAATGTACCTATTTAGATGACATTGACATTGTGAAAAAGTAAAGCCAACTTCAAGGAACTAAAAAGCATAAAATAATTCACGTACTTTCTGAATTTGGTGCTAAGACATAGTGTATATGTGAATCAAAGCCTCGGCTCGTATGTGAAATTATTTTATTCTTTATATTTCTTTGAAGTAGGCATTAAATGTATTTTTGTTATGTTAAAAGCATTTTAGTAAAAAATTACTGACGAAATCTCGTTGATGTCTTTTGTATGAACAACATTATACTATTATGTTATAAAGTTAAGCGTGTGTAATGTGTATGTATATCAATATAATATGAAATTTAATTTCATTAGCAGAGGTCGTAAATAATAAGACTCACGGTTATTTTTTAAATAGTGCTGGTAATGAAAATTGTTTTATAATACATGTCACAAAAAGAACTAGGCTTCCTAAGACCGTCACCACTTACTATCAGGCGGAGTTACAGTCAAAGACTACCTCTTAATTTATAAAAAAATTAAAAATACTAAAATAATGACGACTAGAAACAACCTTGTTTATAAATGTAGACTCATTGATCTGTACCCCTTTGAGAATAAATTTAATCCGACGCCAATATCTCCATTCAACTCTAATCAAAAACACAAATAAAATGATGATATTTATACGTCATTGATATAATCTATCATGGAAACTGTTTACTATAATTTTAAGGACCTATTAATAATTGGTGAATGAAAACTTTCTGAGAAAATAATTTCAAAATTTTTTTGAAGTGAACCTTCTTTAGCGACGTAGTGGAAAAATTTAGTACGGTATTAAAAATCAAAAACGTCACGTTTTCTTCTAACGTTTCACCGCCGGGGCTGCATGAATATACTATTATTTAACCTACTTATGGAAAATATAAAATAAAAGAAGGATCATATGTCGTAAAGAAGTTTAATTTCGTAATTGTGAACAACAAGTACACAATTACAGGCACAATTTTTATTTTTAAAACGTCTGACACGTTTTTAGGGTTCTGTAGTTACACAACAAAGAAACCTTATAGTTTCGCCATGTCCGTCCGTCCGTCCGTACGCGGTTTTGCTCAGAGATTCTAGGTGCTACAAATCTGTAATTTGGCAGAGTTATAGATATTAATCACGCCTAGAAAACTGTGACCCATACAAGTAAATGGAGGATGATTTTTTTTACCCGTCTATTCCATCATGTGGGTATCGTAGGATAGGTCTTTCAAAAACATTGGGGGTGTGGAACAACATCTTTTCGATTCAGGGGTCCGTTTGCGAAATATTTAGCTTTAAAGTGGTATTTTTCATTAGAGTCATGTGTCCCTCCCCCCTCTACCAACTAAACCGCTGCTTCTGGAAATGTGAAAAGTGTACAAAATAGTAGTACATATAATGAAGTTAAAAGAAAAACTACTACAGCTAAGTAGAGTTAAGAAATGAACGAGTAATATTAGACCAACTTATAAATATACTTGGATTAGTAAAAGTTTCGTTACAACTCCATAGAAAATGACCCAAAACTAGCTGCATTGATAACTTTGTAATATTTTTTTTTATGGGATAGGGTGACAAACGAGCACACAGTCCACCTGATGGTAAGTGGTTGCTGTGACCCATAGACATCTACATTTATCCTCAATAAAGAATCAAAATGCAGATGCGTCGTCACCCGTGAGGACTAAGATGGAATGCCTCTTTTCCAGTAAAATGGGTCTCCGGTTCTCTACACTCACCATACGAAACACAGCAGTGTTAAGCTGCTATTTTACGCTGGTATTCTGTGAGAGCGTGGTCCTTCCCCGGTCGAGCCGACCTATTCGTGCTACAACTGTACTACTAATATAGCTGCAGCATGGCTCTACCACGTACATTTGTTATTGTAAACTGTTAAAAATACACATTTTATGAAAAAAACGACTTATATGTACTACTATTAGCTTTACTTTTTCATTTGCGGGATAGATAGGGTATTATTATCAAAATCGAAAAGTTTTTTTAATTTTTTTGAATACCACTCTCTTATAAGGCTGATTTGAAAATAAGTCCTTCAGTTACGATCTTCCTATTTGGGCCCATTTTTAGTCGTTATAGCGGTCAAACCGCGAACTCATTTATTATGCTCATTATCAAGGAAGCCCACGTATTGTGACGGGCAACTACGGAACCCTACCTCTACATTGTGCGTGTTCCGACACGCACTTGGCCAGTTTTTTGTTATGTTATTTGTGTTTGAGTATTCAAGCACGAAGTTCATTATAATAAATACGGCGAAGCGACCAGATATAAGGTGTCAAAAAAAATTACGTGTACGCCTTCAGGCCATTGACATGAACTTGTTTGACGAATGTTAACTTAAAGATCTCATTCTAAAGGTTACCCTGTAGAGTGGTTCTTAAGGCACATTATTTTTTTGGTAATAACTACTAGAATTTAGTCGCAAAATGCTAAAATTGAAGCATTACCATTACCATTCATATACTCGTACCTCCTTATCTACTATGTAGCTACTTTGCTTTGGGGCTTAGTTGTTTGGAATTCAGAACACACTCTTGATTTATATATTGTTTTTATGTATGAATTTAATGCATCAGCGTGCAGCATTGATATATACGCAGTACGTCGTGTAGTGTTGATGTAAGAGAATTCACTACCCTATATCATTCCGTGGGTGTCAAAAGAGGCGACGAAGGGAAACTGTGACAGGAGGTGGGCAGCAGCATCTTTTTAAAAAACAAATAAAGTAATAGAAACACAGCTGTTGCCAACCTGTCTACCAAACGCAGAAACTAAAGAAAATATTCCCCCTATGAAGCAATCTATGGAGGAGGCCTATGTTCAGCATTATACAGTACAGTAGATAGTTATGATGATGATGAATGATGATTAACACATATTACGTATGTTCACAGTGCCATTTTTTACATTCTGAGTCAAAAATATCTGGGAAATATAAAATTTTGGAATTTTATTGTAACGTGGTAGAGCTACGCTGTAGCTATATTAGAGCTGTAGCACGAATGGGTCGGCTCGACCGGGTAAGAATCACGCTCACTCAGAATACCAATGTTTGAATGATGAATAAATACAGCTGTTATATACAGCTTAAAACTACTGTGTTTCTTATGTGAAGAGAACCAGAGACCCTTTTTACTGGTAACAAGGCATTCTATCTTAGTCCTCAGGGTTAGAAACGCATCTACATTTTGCTTCCTAATCGAGGATAGAGGTAGGTGTCCCAAGGGCCTCAGCATCCGCTTACCGTCAGGTGGACTGTGGTCGTTTGTCATAAAATAAATATTAATATTTTCTTTGAACTGGTTTCTTTAAATATTAAATTTCAAAATCAATATATTTTATTTATTTACAAATCGAAAATAATTGTTTATAATATAGAACCGTTTCGCAAAAGCCTAACAAAAATTGAATTTCAACTCATAAGTTTGTGTATAAACAAGATTTTGTGTTAATGAATTTTAATCCTTCATATAGAAAACTAAGTTTATATTTATGCTTAATTTCATTATTTCAGAATATCGTTAAAGTTATGTATTATAAGGTAAATAACCGATACCGATAACTTTCGTGATGAAAAGTTTATACAATGATACATCCTCGCACGCGACTTGAAAAACTTGTTCTAAGAACGGGGAATCCTTCGCTCTCTTGTACTACATACTTATTTGTTTATTTTATTCGGAACACCAACAGCTTTTATACGTTTCGCTTATCACAAAATTTTAAATCTACATAGCTATTAAAAGGTATTCGCGTATGAAAACGATTAAGTGAATGTGCTGTGAAGAAGTAGTTCTCGAAATAGGTACAAAAAATAAAGACATCGTCAGATAAGTACGGCAGTCACCATTAAATCATAGGCCAGATGTGGCCCATGGTTTGGAGCCCATGCAAGGATATTTAATTAGAATTTTAGTAATCAATACTGTTTTTTTAAAAATACTGCTGCAAACACTGCGACAAATAATAGCTATAATTGACCTTTTTACTATGGCCGGTGATGGTCGGAATCTAAGAAATCTACCAAAAATTTAAGAGCAGCGCGTGCAGTTTTATATTATTAGATAGATAGATTTTTTTTTATTGGACTCAAAACAATTTGGTACAAAGGCGTACTTAATGCCGAAAAGGCATTCCCTCAAACAATAAAATACATACTACACCAATAAAATACATACAATATAGTATAAGAAATAATAATATATAAACCATAATATATTAATGAAATAAATTTAAAAAATGTGCCTCAACCTTACGTTTAAATGTATTTATTGAGGAGGCATCTTTTATATCTCGAGGAAGGTTATTCCAAAGTGTAATTGATAATACCGTAAAAGAATCTGAGTAGTATGTAGATTTATGCATCGGCGTAGTTAGAGTTTTGTTGGTCATCGAACGGGATAAGCTTAAGTATGAAAAACGCTCTTTCAAATAAGCTGGAGAACAAGGATTGTGAAGAATACCATACAAAGTGGTTAGAAGGTGTGTGTTTCGGCGAAAACGGATGGTCTTGAGCGAAATTGTGATATATGAACAAACTTGCGCAGGCCAAAAATATAGCGCATGCATAGATTGAGCAGACGGTCGAGTTTGCCAAACAGCTCCTTAGTTATATCCGGGTAAGCAATATCAGCGTAATCTAAAATTGGAAGCAACAGTGACTTGACTAGCGTAATCTTAGCCGCCTGGGGGATAAATTTTTTCTAGAGCTTCAATTAATGCGTTGTACTAAAAATACTTTTCCGAACCTCATTAACTTGTGGCACCCAACTAAGATCGTCAGCCAAAATTAAGCCGAGGTTCTAAACCTGCCTAGCATATGATAAATATGTACCTTTTAGAGTGACCTTAGGTAGATGTTGATAGTCTAGTCGACATGTAATTTTTCTGCTCCCTATGATTATAACCTGTGTTTTGGTCGGGTTTAATATGACAGTCCATGACAAATCGCCCACTGATGAACTGCAGCAAGATCAAAATTCATTCTGCCACTTTATAATCTATATTTATTTAAATAACATAATATACAATATTTGATTATATACAATATTAAAAAACTTTAAATATTCTATAAATATCTTTATATTTTTCTATAAATTACTTTAATTTTACTTAGATGGTGCTATAGGTATTTTAAAGCAAGGTATAGTTTTATTATACGCGGGTTATGATATATGAATATGACACATCTGTAATAGATGGTGCTTTCAACGCAATTTTATCAGTAGACCATAAAATGTAATTTTCTCACTTTTATCCGACAAAGGCGATACAAAGAAGCGGATTGTTTCTTGCTCCTCATGTTTATATTACTCTTAGCCAAAATAGCTCATATACCAATGTTAACTTTCTTAGAATATATTTACTGTAAATGCGTTCTGTTATAGAGTTTATTTAATAGCGCCTATCTGTTATAAATGCGAACAGAATAAAGAGTTCATTTAAAAAGTATTTTATTACCTACCGGATAAGTTCTAAAACTGACAGGGGTGATATATTTTCCAACAAATTCATTGAAATTTCAATACATATTTTTGGAACGAAGTTCCTTATCGCACGGTACGAATTTGATGGATGGGGGCTAGGCGAGAAAAAGTGTAAGATTTTTCCGTCACGGCCCTCTTTCTATAGTGCGAGCGAGATGGAATAATATCCATCTCCCTCGCATTTTTTCTTATCTTGCCATGAAATAAATATTATTTTAAATGACGCTTCACTTTAATAGCCGCTAGTAATTCATTTATTTGTATTTGTTTATCAATATTATTATACTACGAAAGGAACTTCGTTCCAACCGAGTGTTCCACGACACTCACGCATGTTTTTTTTTGTTTAACTTGTGTATGCACAGTTACCTACCTTAAATTAATTAAAGATAAAACTAATACATTTTACTAAATAATAAATGCTAAGATCCTCTTGTGGCTCACAGCCTTCTCGGGCCGGTGGCCCTTTCCGGCTGGGCTGGGGGCCCGTGGCATTTTGCCCGGCTTGCCACCTTATTACCCCAATATTTGAATGCCCGTTATTCACTCTAAATGTGTTCCGGAGCTCTGCCCGGAATAACAGTATTCTGTGAGTATAACATTACAGTTAAATCAAGTTTGGAAAGTGTAAAATAAACCTAAACTGCACAAACTCGTTCCTTCGCGCATAAGACACTTATTCTACTCTTTGCACTGTGAGCGAAATATGCGCTGCAATAAACTACGAATCTTTTAAATTTTATTTTGGGTAAAAGTAGTATAATAAGCCTAATAAAATCGGCGAATAAGTAAATAAGTAAAAAATGACGCATTTACTACTTTAAGCTTCGATGCGATTGGAAATATGTAACTCAAACATGCAAATAAATAAATTATATACTAGTTTGACGTTTACGTGGCGACCTTAAAGAATCCACTACCCCATATTATGGTGGTAAGTTGGTGTTGTAAGGCAATCAAGTGAAAATGAAACAGGACATTTTCAGAAGCATCTTCCTAATTACAGCTCAAAACATCGCAAACATGAGACAATTTTTTTTTTTTTTTATAGGATAGGGTGACAAACGAGCACACAGTCCACCTGATGGTAAGTGGTTGCTGTGACCCATAGACATCTACATTTATCCTCAATAAAGAATCAAAATGCAGATGCGTCGTCACCCGTGAGGACTAAGATGGAATGCCTCTTTTCCAGTAAAATGGGTCTCCGGTTCTCTACACTCACCATACGAAACACAGCAGTGTCAAGCTGCCATTTTACGCTGGTATTCTGTGAGAGCGTGGTCCTTCCCCGGTCGAGCCGACTCATTCGTGCTACAACTATACTACTAATATAGCTGCAGCATGGCTCTACTATGTGGCATCTACATTTATTCTCGACCAGCTGTTCCTCGCGACTTCACCGCGTGAAATTTATTACGATTGGATTTTATTGGTTTTAATTTTTTTACGCGGAACCCTAATTTTTTTTCTAAAATAAAAGTTTCCTAAGTTACTCCTTATAAACATCACCTATCTGCCAGCCCGTCAAAATCGGCCCAGCCGTTTCGGAGATTAGCCCAAACAAACAGACAGACAGACAAAACTTTTAAAAAATTGTTTTTTTGTTATAAGTACCGTATATACTTTCATAATTTCATATGCATTTATAAAAAAGCTGTTATTTTTACATTACAAACAGACACTTCAATTTTATTTATTTGTATAGCTTAAGAATCAAAATGCAGGTTCTCTACACTCACCATACGAAACAGCAGCATTGAGCTGATTTTTTACGCTGGTATTCTGTGAGAGCGTGGTCCTACCCCGGTTGAGCCGACCGGTTTGTGCTACTACGATAATATAGCTGCAGCGCGGCACTACCACGCATAGAATCTTTTTCTTTTTTAGCTCATGGTATGTGGCCTCTTCAAGTCATTTGCAACTTAAGCTAACTCAAAAGATTTAAGTCATCTTCGCAACTATTATTTAATATAGTTATAGTTAACTAGCTGGTACCCAGCGCAGTGGCTGCCGCAGAAGAAATAATTGTGGAAATATCTTTTTAATTTTGGAAGAGATATATTGTTTAATTGGGAATGATAATACATTCAATGAAATTGAATGATATATTATAACTTTCAAATATATCTATCGGTACGACATGCGCCCCACCTACCGAAAGTTAATTGTACTATCCCTATGACCTTTGCACAAGTGCAAGTAACGGTATGCCTGCGCATAAAATACGAAGAAACAAAAATTAATTTTTATATATTAGATTACCTTACCATTTCCTTGAGCGTCAACGTCGAACGTCTGATACTGCTATCGTCAATCCGCCTGCCAAGCCTGACGATTAAGGCAAATCCCCCTACAATAGGACAGGCCCATGTCCAGCCGTGGACATTAACGGACTTATGGAGAAGAATTATACAAAATGTGATTTAATAAGAAGACAAAATCTTTAAGTTTTATCCTTTTTAATTTCTATAGGATTATTTTGGGAGCATTGAACCTTATGGACGAGAGCAAGCCATCCAGGAATATAATCGGGGAACGCCTATAAAATACAGGGTTAACTTTCCCTTGAGTTCGCCGCTCCCAAAGCTTACTGCACTCTATGTCAATGACAATATACTTTGCTTTGCTTACCCAGGTAATTCAATTTTTTATTTTATCATTTAGTTATTATTATTATTTAATAGACTCTCTCTCTCTCTCTCTCTCTCTCTCTCTCATATCTTTGACTGCCTCGTTGATCTAGTGGAAGTAAACGCGGTTGCGCGGTTTCAAATCCCAGGTTGGGCCAAAATCTGTTATTAGGTTTTTCTGTCAAAAAATTCTTAGTAGCAGCGCAGAGTTAGAAAGTTGACGGTGCTTCGCCCCCGTGCCTCGGAGAGCACGTAAAATCATTGATCTAGCGCCTGATCTCTCTCCGGTCGTGTCGTGTGTCTTGAGAATAAAAAAAGTTGAATCTGTCTTACACCTACGCTTGATATTAGGTGGTAGGTTATGGCAGTGATTCGTAGACACGTAGAATAATTATCCTCGTAGAGGTAATGATATTCACGCTACACATACGATTAGAGGACTAAAATAGTATGAAACAAAGATGAATGTAATATTCAGATACTGAAATGCCTTGATAATAATATGCCAACTACTTTTATTACAGATACTCCAGCATCAAATGAATATTTGACAACAATAACACTTCAACACACTTTATTCATTAAGTCAGCAACATACAATCTCCCGGCAACCCAAACACAAGTAACAAATTATGTTAACAATGTTGGGAATGCACACGTCTTCAAAACACCGTCTTCGTATGTTGATCAAACTACATTTAAGACAACGTGTAAGTAATATTTAATTTAAGTATAAGTTGTTATAAATTATCAGTTTAAATTGCAATTTATTTTGAGTTTTTGCAATATGGATTCATTATACATATTGAGTTAGATTGAAAAATAAAGTTAAATGTGCGGTGTCATCCCCAAAAACCTAAGATGGAATGTCTTGTAAATTTTAAATTAACGATGACTTTTAGTTTGGTTCTCGTTACAACCAAATCATACAATACACACCATACTTACACAACGTCATGCTGTTATAACATTGTCATACCGGTATTATACCCTCTTATTATAAAAAGCTGCTTATCACCAGACCGATATAAGGAAATTTCTTATATATATATAAGACAATAATATAGACAATATTTTGACAATACTCATACTCCCTGGTTAATGCAGAGGTGATAAAGCCACATACAATTATGTTTTTTTTTTATAGTAGAGTTTTCGGAAGTAAAGTTATTTCCATACGTTTGAATACTGATTGTGATAACGCACTTAACAGGACCACAAGGTTTTTGTTAAATGTTGTCTAATTCTTCTGTACGTATTTTTGTCACTAAACTCCTCCTAAACGGCTGGTCCGATTTTGATGACATTTTTTGTCTATGTTGGAGTGGGTCCCAGGATGATTTAGATTCATAAATGAACTCGGTAAGTATCGCTGCAATTAGATTCTAGGTTTTTTTTATTTTCAGGGCAGGATAACATCTGCCTGTCCCGATAGTATATTATGTATTAAATAAATTATTTACGGCTAAAAAAAATAAAAAAATGACTGAAGATGCATTCATAAATTATTTTTCAGACTATTATGCCACACATTTAGTGCGACCAGAATCAGACATAACAAACGGCGTTAATAGACCGCAACTACAGTTTTACCCTGAAGAAATTACATTTTCGGATCCCCCAAGACGATGGCCATCACACCAATTGCATCCACAACAAAACCAACCACAGCAAATACAATCACAGCAAGAACCTATGACGTTGCCAGAACAAGTAACGGGTATACCTGAGTAAGAATCATTAGCCTGTATTTTGACTCCTTTTAAAAAAAAATATCATACCTGTAATTTTTATCCAATGTTCTAAAATAGTGAAAACGTCCTTTCATTCACAATTTTCGAAATCACGCACTCGATAAAACTCCTTTTTTCTACACTTGGAAAGATAGAAATTAGAAACATTTATTGCATCGATGCTATTTAATAGTTAAGAATGGAAAATGTTTAATATAGTTTAACATTTACAATTATACTTTTTGGGTGGGTTAGAACTAATTACAGGTTAGTAAAAACCTTCCATTCAGATAGACGACAACACAGAAACTGCATTTCTCCCCTAAATTTCGAAAAAGTCTTTAAAATAATTCATTCAATCAAAATCCATTGCTAAACATAGGCTTTCCTCATAGATTGTCTCATATGCGGAAAATTGCCACAACTACCATGTAAAAATCATTCTTCAAGAGAATACGATACAAAAAAATATTTTGCCGTTTAAGACATGGTAAAATAACGGTCATTAAAATCGTCCGATCAGAATACCAATTCAGAACCTCAGTATAGTTAACGAAAAGCATTATGGTAATGATGTCGAATATGTAAATATAATTATTCTCAACAGAAATTATTATCCTGAGACTCCACTGCCTGCGACTGATAGTCCGGAGTTTGAAGATTCTTTTGTCGTGCAATGTGGGAAAGCAAAAAAGGGAGTTGCTCTTATCTGGCACGGTCAGAGCTACTCTCGCGGCGAGTGGCCTTGGCTAGTTGCTATTTATCAGAATAAAGACCGGACACTCAGCTTTGTGTGTTCTGGTACTTTGGTTTCGGACAGACATGTGATCACAGGTGATTTTAATAAATTTTCAATGAGATTTGCATTATTTTTATCACTACGAATTTCAGTTAGATTTCATCTTGGAAAATTCTTTGTTGTCTCCGCTTTTGAAGAGATTAGTACACTCATTTTTTTTTTGCTTACAGCTGCCCATTGTATACAAAACAAGGATACATCAGTTATTGTAGTAAAAGTGGGAGTATACAATCTCGACGATTGGGGCGCAGAAGTGTTAATACGGAAACTTGAATCAGCAGTCATACACGCAGGGTTCAACAGAGCAAATTTATCGCGTGAGAACAATTTTTGCTATATTACTAAATATACAACAAAAATCTAATAACAAAAAATCACTATCCCTTAACAACCAAGTGTGGATTAAGGTAATAAAAAATTCTTTTTTCTACTTTTGTGTGGTTCCCAATCACAAATCAATAATTAAAATTTCTAATCAACCTAGAAACTGCGACAGTTATGTATCACAAATATGTGGCATTAAATCCATCTCTGATCAGGAATAATTCACTATTATCAGACTAAAAATGTTAAAGTTACAGCTTATGTACGTCTCACTGTTGGACACAGGCCTCTTCTCATTTCTGAGGGGGTTTTAGGGCAAGGAAATGTCTGCCGCGCTGCCTCAATGCATGTTGGCGAACTTCACGTGTCTTCAAAATATATCTTTTTCTTATTTCTCAGACATGTTGGTTCCCTCACGATATTTTCCTTCACCGCCAAGCACGTGGTAAATCAGAACTTAAAATTGCAACTAACAATTTCATTGGTGGCGGTGGGGATCGAACCCGGGTTGCTCGCGTACTGTGAAATTTAGAATTGAGTGCTTAGCCCCTGAGCTACCACGGCGACTAAAGTGTGCTGAAAATTATATTATATCAATGTTAATTTTGCAGATGACATAGCATTGTTTACACTGGAGCAATCGGTACAATTTAATAGCAACATTAAACCGGCTTGCTTATGGGGTGGCAATCCTGATTTAAATCGAATTGTCGGCCAAACTGGAGTGGTGCGTACTTTTTCAAAGTATATTATTAACTAATCGTTTTATCCGGTCAGCTTATAATTAAGTACCGCCACTTTAAATAGGTACTCTTAAGCTCCACAGCTTATTGATAAATTCCTTCTCTGGAAAGGTATTTCTAATAATAAAAAGAATGCAACTAATCTTTCTCTGTCACATCGACAGGTTAAATTATTATTGGAATTTGAATACTTTTCCGTTTGATAAATGGTAGCTGCGTGAAAAATCCGTCACGATTTCAATCCATTTAAACTTAAACTAAAGATGCTACGAAGATAATGAGATGCGTTGTCACCTCTGAGGACTAAGATGTAATGTCTCACAACTTGTAATTATAGTGGCTCTCTATATCCTTCAGACCGAAAATCAGCAGACTAGCAGTAAACATACTCATCAACAACGTCAAGTGTAGTGCTTTCAACAACCATCGGCATAAGTGTGACATAGACGTCGCACATGGTCTTAGTTTTATCCATGTTCACTTTAAGAACAATCCTTTGTGAGACATTAGCGACGTCATTAAGCATTATGTCAAGGTCCTCCAACCATTCTATACTATAAAGAATGATGTGTACCTTTATATTTTACAGGTCACTGGTTGGGGAGACAACGAAATTGGTAAAGGCGGGCATGGAGACCCTCGCATGATTAGATTGCCCATTGTTAGTACCACTGATTGTCGAGCTTCTAAGCCGGATTTCCACAAACTCACCTCTGAAACAACTCTATGTGCAGGTACGAGCAACTTACATCTTACGCACAATTTGAGCTTTTAAAGATTTAACTTTGTTTTCATATTCCTTCAACCCATTTCCATTATTTTAATTTTTGGTATTGGCAGCGGATATATGACAAAAAATTGAAAATCATTCGGAATTATTTCTGGTAGTTACTTTAGCGTTAGAAACTTAAACGCTTTGTAGATAAAAACAAGCTAGATCTGGCACTGGCGTGACGAATATGATTGTTTCTGTTTTCAGTTTTTTGTATATATGTTACGCGATATCTTTTTTCATTAAATAGATTATACTTCAGGGATAGTTAAGTTTGGAGATAAAATGTCACCAATGAGAATGACAAAATAGGGGATAAAGTTTTTAATTTAACTATTTAGAGGACATTGAAAACATGAGCTTGTGATATGCCTTAGTCCACTCAAAAGGGTGAAAAAATAATTGTCAATAAGTAGTAAAAGCCGACTTCAAAGAACTAAAAAAAACTCACGTTCGCCTCATGATGATATTTAATACACCGAATGAATAAGCCGAATTTGATCCCCGCCGGCACCGATAAAATTTTGAGTTGCAGTTTTTAAGTGGGGGAAAACAGAGTGTGAAAACCTGCATATCTGGAAAATCTTGGACATATAGGCTGCTAATACGCACTGGACCTATGTGGCGTACTCCAGAACCATTTTCGAAATGAGAAGACCTGTGCCCTGTAGTGGCACGTGCAGCCTACTGTAATTTTATTTTCTTAACTTTACTTAGACCCTAAGTTAGATGCCTCTATAACGTCTTTTTTATTATAATTGAATGGAGATATTGGCGTTATAGATAATTAATTCTCAAAAAGGTACAGATCAGTTAGTCTCTGCATTGATAAACAAGGTCGTCTCTAGTCGCAGCCACCACATTGCTTTAGCAATGTTCACTTTGTTTATAAATTATGAGCTAGTGTTTGACAACGATCCCGCTTGATAAGTAAGTGGTGATGTTCTTAGGAAGCCTAGTAATTTTTCTCACAAACATCTATTATAAAATGGTTCTTAGTATCGGAACAATTTTAAAAACAACTGCGATTCGTTTTATTTTGGACCTCCAATGTAAATGCAATTTCAATATAATATAACGTTTAACTGCCTCACTTGTAATCGTTGATTATCGCTTACTTAAATTAGGCATTATTTATCTCTATACCAGTCTCTTTTTATTGCCATTTAGTGAAAAGAGGGAGGGCAATTTTAAGCATTCCATAAATTGACCTCGTTTTTATGAGTAAAACATTACTTTATATTGTTCATACAAAAGACATCAACGAGATTATTTATCTAATTTTTTGCATGCCTTAAGCGCAAAGCGCGTAGGTATGTTCTACTAGCGCCTAAAACTTTTACAAAATCCTTTTAACACATTTAATTTTAAAATCTTTTTAATAAAGTAAAGTAAAGCCGACTTTAAGAAACTAAAATGATTAATTTATACTATGTCTTAGCACCGACTTCAAAATGTAAAATTATTTCATTATTTTTAGTTATTTGCAATCGACTCTTAGTTTTTATCAAATGTTAATTTTTTTAAGCTCTGTATATTTTAATTCTGCTCCGAGCTTATTACATAAACCAGTCTCTTTTTTGTCATTTAGTGAAAAGCGGGAGGGCAATTTTAAGCATTCCTTAAATTAAGGTCGATTTTTATGAGTAAGAACGTTACTTTATATTGTCGATACAAAAGACATCAACGAGATTATTTATCGAGTTTTTTGCAAAATGCTTTTAGCACATTTAATTTTAAAAATCTTTTTGATAAAAGTAAAGCCTACTTTAAATAACTAAAATGAATAAAAAATACTGTCTTAGCAACGACTTCAAAATGTTAAATTATTTCATTCTTTTTAGTAATTTGCAGTCGATTTTTAGTTTGTATAAAATGTTAATTTTTTTAAGCACTGTATATTTGAATTCTGCTTCAAGCTTATTACATTAAAGTTAAATTATAAGAAATTTAGTATTTAAAATTGTATCCTCCATAATTGACAACTTCTGCACTTATACAGTATGTTTGTGATCAGCCACCAGCATATTTTTTTTATTTACAAGTACGTTCATATTTACTATGGGCGCTATCTGCCATGCCATATTTAAAAATTAATCTCTCAGGAAAACAATTCATTTCAGGTAATCGCGATGGATCAGGGCCTTGCTCAGGTGATTCAGGCGGTGGCCTTTTTATTTTGGACGATGGTCGATGGAAACTAAGAGGAATCGTCTCTCTAGCCCTTTCAACAACTTCGGCTGATAAGAGGTGCAACCTCGACGAATACGTTGTCTTCACGGACGCTGCTAAATACTTAACTTGGATTAAGAAGCACATGCAATTCTGAAATATTGATTAATCACTATTTTTGCATTATGTTAAAATAGAAATACATTAAGAATGTCAATATAGGGATTCGTCAAAAACATTTCTATACATTTAGATACTCAATAAAGATTTTTTTTTGAAATTTGAATTTTTGGGGGGTGTATTTTGTCATTAGAATTTTTATGAATCACTAACCAAAAACAATTATTCACAAAATTCGAGGATGGTTTTATTTTTTTCTGTAATCAACAATCACGACATAAAAGCCTTTAAGTACTGTTCAAAGCAAACTGATCTCTGTCTTAGCCTTTTCACGAAATAGCTAGAGTTTTGCTGGGCATATCATTAAATGACGCGAATTCATTATCTTCTATCATCAGTGATGATCTGCCTGATTATTTATTCGGGGTATTTTTTTAAATATTTTACAAAGTTCCTCCTTTCTTAATAGATTTGTAAAATTGTAAGGAATTATAATACATTCCTGAATTATTATTACATTGGAAATGCACATATTGAAGACAAATAATCATAAACAAACTTTAAAAACAAGCAAAAACCGACTTAAATATCTAAAAAGAAAAAAATATATAGTTTATGAATATGGGGTTGTTGACTAAACCAAAGTAGACGGGACTAAAAAATTCGTGGATGCCCTCATTCTTCGATACCGAACAAATTGCACTATACCGAACAAATTGAACATATTTTTTTAGTTTTTTCGTATCAGGGCATTTAAATTACCCGGTACGTTTTTGTTTCACTCGCCTAAAGAGATCCGATAAAAAACTATAAAATGATATTCCCCTTTTTCCCATCCTTAGGGGTTAGTGCTCATACGCAATACGCGGACAACTGCAATGCGGCTAGCCGTCCGGTTGACCGCAGAATGCGGTTGCGAATGCGGTCAACCGGATTGCGGGCAGAAGCATTCGCAACCGCAACCTGCGGTTGAAGAACCGTTGCGATTTGCGATGATATCGAATCGATATCTCAAAATCGATCGATATTTCAAAGATGGAAGTGGAAGAAGTTGCAGCTATTTACTACATTTACACACGTTACGTAAAGAAGAAACAACAAAGACAGAAGATTTCGATGATAAATTTTTCGGTATCCGTCATAAACGTAACACGTTCACTCAATCTCACTCAATTTCGGGCAGCCGCAAACAGCCGCACAGTGCGAATAGCAACCGTCCGGCTGGCCGTCATTCGGACCGCAGCCTTCCGAGCGACCGGATCGGTTTGCGGGTAGCTGCATCGCAGTGCGCATAGAAATTGATGCTACGTATATATTTTTGCTTGCGGTCAGTCGTACGGCTGACCGCATTGCGGGTAACCGCATAGCGCGTATGAGGGCTTAGGGGTAAAATTTTTCATTAAATCTTAAAATATGTTGTTTATGTTAATGGTGTTTGTTGTAAAATTGGTTTGCAATAGGCGAAGATATCCCGTCCAAACATAGAACATAATACAAAAATAAACTGGATTGAGAACCTCCTCCTTTTACAAGTCGGCTGAGAAAGACGTTAATCGAATATTATAGATATTTGTATTATAAAATAACATAGAAACGTAATTTATTTTTTATTTTGTAAGATCCTCGGTTAAACGTTATAACGTTTAATATGATATATTATGTATATATCATATTAAACGAACATTGTGTCATCATAACTTTTACCTATACGTATAAATAAAGTTGCAGTGTCAATTTGTAATAATATTTTAATAATAATAATCTCTTTTATTTCATTAAGCATTTAACAATTTGCATAAGGTACGGAGCGTATTTTAAGCACCTTTAGGCACTTGTGTCAGAGACTCCCGCTCTTCCATAGCCACACAAAATTTTCTAGAAACATAAGATTACATATTATACAAAAAAAAATGTTTAAAATTATTTAAAAAATTATGTTGCCAACCCGGATTCCACGTGCGCTCATTCTCAATATTAGTGTTTAATTTATGTGGGGTAAAGATACATTTGTGAATATTATATTTTTATAACTATTTCCAATGTTTTCAAAGAAGCTTGAGGTTTTTTACTCAAAAAAGCAAAGATGCAGATCGACTGTGGTCTCTTATCGGCCTCGTCGGCCTAGTGGTCTTAAGGGCGACTGCTTATAATGTAGTCCTGCATTCGAATTCTTCAATCAATTATTGAGTTTTCTATTAAGAAATTCCCTGTGACAGCCCGAAGTCAGGAAGTTAGCAGTGTCATATGTGTAATAAATACTAATGGTGGGTCAACTCCTTTGTTATACCGCAAAATACCTACAAGGCTGTCTCGACGTCAAGCAGCTAAAAATATGCAAATGAGTTATCACAAAAACATTTCCTTAAATAATAATATCATGACATTATATTTTATCAGTATTCCTCGTAATAATTTATTTTTCTATACATAGATACAAACTAATTACTACTTTACAAAACTAGTTGCTTTCCGCAGCTTCATCTGATTCGTCTTGATGGAAACAAAGGCTTGTGCTGGTAGGTACCTACCTAATTTTACTATATTTTAGCTATATGGCAGTATATCAGGTATTCCGCTTAAATATTTGATAGGGGATTGAACAGAATAAATAAAACAGGTTAAATTTATACGTTGGTTCTGTTTATTTAACCGCCACGTTACAGATGTGCAACCGACAAATATTCACGACATTTATTATTATGTTTTTTAATTGTTTTTTGTTGAATTTAATGATATAATGAATTCTAATCCTAACATATAATTCAATTAATAATCAAATTAAACATATAATTAAATTAAAAATCACGAAAGCAATCACATCACATGGTTATTAGAATTCAATTTTACTTAAAGCGTCATACAATCTTTCCCAAAATTTCAAAATAATATCAAGTAGTATCATGTTGTTGGGTGAACACCAAAAGCGTGCAACTGATTCCGTGTACGTGACAATCCTAAACGGGCGTACCGGTACGCAAGCGAAACCGACCTGTACTACCGCAGACGTCGCGGGCAGGGGGGGGGGGGAGGGACTCTGCTCTCGGTCATACCACGCCCCATCGTTGCTCCGTCTAGTCGCCGAGTTGACTCACTATTAGATTAGTATTTATCACCTCATGCCTCGGAAAGCCTGCGTCTGATCTTTTTTCGCTCGTGTCGGATCACCGCCCATCGTACTATAAAAGAGAGAGAGTGCACCTGCGCTTGGGCACACACTCGTGCACTATTAGTCCGTTGAAACTGGCCGCTTTGATCGAAATTCTATCTAGAGGACATAATTATCTATTTAAATAGTATGCCTTACGTAATAATTTATTTTTATGCATTCAAATATTGATTTACGACGGTCTTAGCATTGACGAAAAATATCATGAAGAAACCTATATTTTTGAGAAACTATAAATATTTCGAGAACATTTGAAGACTGACACCAACACGAATGGGAAAGCACGGCGACCTCTTCCCTACTCTAAACAAATTCACTCAGTAAGGAAAACTACGGAATAATCACCTCTATGATAGAAGGAAACCTGTGCCGAGATGTTGGGCATGAGTAGGCTGTTTTTTATAAATTATCATCAAAACTAATAAACCGTAGACCTGGTCTATAACTATATCATAAAACATAAACATAACATAAACACTCACGCCTGTCACCCAGAGGGGTAAGCAGAGACTATGGACTACCATTTGGCACGATCCTGACACACCTCTCTCGCCTCATCCACATCTATATACCTACGCATACACGCTCGTCGGTTAAGGGTACTCTTACTTTGGCCCATTTTCAATATATCGCCAATTTGGTCGATAAATTTTCGCCTAGGGCGTCCCTTCCCGACTCTGCCGTTCACCTCTGCCACATAAATTTGCTTTGTCACTCTTTCCTCATTCATTCTTTCCACATGGCCAAACCACCGAAGCATTCCTTTCTTAATCCTGGTCACAACATCATCTTGCAAACCACACTCTTCTCTTATCACACAATTTCTCACTCTGTCATTCAGATTCAGCCCTAACATACTCCTTAATGACCGCATTTCTACAGCATTTATTCTACTCTCGTGCTTCTTCTGCCACACCCAACTTTCACTACCATACATTAAAGTAGGGACTAACACAGCATTGTGAATTGCTATACGTGCCTTTTTGGACACATTCTGACTTTCCACAACAGAGTGTAGAGCCCCCTTACTTTATTTCCTGCGTTCACTCGTCATTCTATATCCTTATCATATCTACTATCCCTGCTAAATACACATCCCAAATACACAAACTCATCTACTTGCTCGACCAATTCCCCTTCTATTCTTATTTCACATATCGTTTTACATTCTTCTCTTTCAAAAACCATAACTTTCGTCTTACTTGCGTTCACTTTAATTCCCCTTTCTTTTAATGAACTGTTCATTAATGTAACCATCATTTGCAACTCGGCCGCCAACGACGCGAGTATGACTTGATCATCGGCGTACAAAAGGTATTTGACGGTTAATGTTAATGGTTCTTAACCCGCATTCTTCAACTTTCAAAGTAAGGTTATGGTTCTTAACCCGCATTCTTCAATTTTCAAATTTTCCAAACAACTGTCCATAAATAGGTTGAACAGCCACGGGGAAGCCACACAGCCCTGTCTGACCCCTTTATGGATCCCAAACCAGTCCGAGTAGGCCCCGTTGATCCTGAAACAAGCACTGGAGTCCCTATACAGAGACTTCAATGCCTGTATCAACCCAGTGCTCAACCCAAATGTGTTCAGTGTTTGCCATAACACATCCCTGTCCACTCTGTCATAAGCCTTTTCCAAGTCCACGAACGCACAAAAAAACCTTTTGGTTTTTGGCCAAAAACTTCTCCGCGATCATGCGTATAGAAAAGACCTGATCCATACATCACATTCCCTTTCTAAATCCCGCTTGCACATCCCAAATTTTTCCATCAGTATCTTTCATAACTCTTTCAATTAGCACCTTAGCATACAGTTTTCCCACAATGCTAAGAAGGCTGATACCACGGTAGTTTTTACAGTCCAGCTGCGATCCTTTTCCCTTATATATATTGGGACTATCAAGGCTTTGCACCAGTCTCCCGGTACCCGCTTAAGTTCCCAACACAAATTAAACAAGGTGTGTAACAGGTCTGCCACCACTCCCTCTCCAGACCTTAGCATTTCGAGTGATAGTCTATCATATCCGGCTGCCTTACCTGCTTTCATACTTTTCATTGCTTTTATTATTTCATCTATACCTATCTCTCTATCTCTTTCCTCTTCTTTCGGAATTTCTATTTCATTTAATTCAAACGTCTCATCACTCATAAACACGTTTTCAAAGTATTCCTTCCATCTCCTTAAACTCGAAACTTCGTCATTCAGAATACAGCCATTCTGGCGAGTATCAGCGTAAACAGCGACTTATCAGTCATCCATTAATTAGTATCAGATCATCAAAAGACCACTGCTGAACATAGGCTTCCCTCATAGATTGCCTCATAGGGAGGATATTTGCCATAGTTGCCACGCTTGTCAAGCGGGTTGGCAACCGCAGTTTTTAATTTTAGAGGTTATTAGGAAGACGCTGCTGCCCATCTCCCGATTTGTTTCCGTCTGTCGCCACTTACGACAGCCATCGGATGATATAGGGTAGTGGATATTCTTATACAACCGCTACATGGTATTACGATATTACGGCTTTACGATACTCAGAGGATGGTATTGGGTCTAAGCATGAGGTAGTAGAGTCTCTTCCGCCGCGCCGCCGTTACACGGCAGTATCAAGATATTGCCTACACTTTATGATTTAAAAATATTTTCATTCAAGCAGATATAGTTTTCTTGGTGGTTTTATTTTCCGCTGAGCAAGTGGTAAATCAACATGTAAAATTAGGATTAAAAATGGGTTCTAACTCGCTTATGTACCGTGTGACTGTCAAGACTTAGTATTCATACCTCACTAACTATTATTTCAACAATTTACTTGATAGCTCGAAAATAATTAATAAGTCTAATATTTTTAATATTTTTAGACATTTATTAAAGTAATAAAAAATAAATAAATAACCAAAAATATTTATTCTTCATCATCCTTACCACTCATGTGTAAAGTCCATTTCACACCTATGCCGGTAGCAGTAAGCTCGAATTTGTTGACGAGTATGTTTACCTGGGACATAAGTCCGACTAGGTAAGTCCAACTTCGACGGAGAGGTCAATGGACGGATTCAACTCGGCAATCGCGGGCAGCGTTCGCATGTGAACCATTAGTGGAAATGATGCAACAAGCGCTTCCATGGTGATATAAATCTTAAGTTCTTTTATCCGTTCCTTGATATATCATCGTTATTAAATGTCCGCTAGCTTAAGCAGTCGCCAAAATCTCCAAAGAACTTCCCAATGTGACGTATTAGTATATTAAGAAGAGTTTTGTGAATAAAATACACATCAGACTAGGCTGTATGATATAAGACCTTTGCCTGCCTTAATTGGCGAATCGTAACAACTACAACAACTAGTCAATTTAGTTTTAAACTCAGATTTTGAATTATGTATGATGATTTTTTTCCAGACCTCGATAGGTCACAAGCTCGATTAGATAAAGCATATTAAATTATATTATTGATATCTGTAATGGTGACATACGAGAGGAAGCCTAAGTACCTTCAAGTGTCATTATTGTCTCGCGCTGTATATTATTAAATTGCGAATACCCTCCTTAGTATACATACGGAGTTTAACATCATTACGCTTTTAGTAATAAATCCGTAAACATCATCATGTCTCAGTCATCCGCGCATTGTACGAAATTTTGGAGTTATTTATAATTATTGGAGTACAGAGCTGTCATAAAATTCCTCACAAAAAAGAACAAAACGCCAACGGAAATATTTGAAGAGATGACGACAGTTTACGGGGAGTCTGGACCTTCATTTGCCGCCGTAAAACGTTGGAGCCGAGAATTCAAGCATGGCAGGGAGTCGCTAGAAGATGACCCCAGGTCAAGACGGCCAAACACTGCTGTTAACGAAGAAAATATTGAAAAAGTAAAGAAACTTGTTTTAGAAGATCGGCGAATCAAGTTGTGGCAGAAAGCTGAAGCCATAGGCATTAGCAAGGTACGAATCGGCGATATTTTGCATACTCATTTGCACATGCTAAAGGTGTGCGCACGATGGGTACCAAAAATGCTTACTCCGCTGGAGAAGCAGCGTGGAGTCACAATTTCGCAGGAGTTTTTGGACATCTGTGGCGATAACCCTGACGGTGTTTTTTCTTGGATTGTCACTGTTGATGAAACGTGGATCCGGCAGTACGATCCAGAGTCAAAACAAAAGTCAATGCAGTGGATTGAAAAGGGAGAAAAGCCGCCACGGAAATTCAAAGTGGAGCGATCGGCATTTCATGGCCACTGTTTTTTGGGACTGTGGAGGAATTTTATTAATTGACTACCTTCTTAAGAATATTACAATGAACGGGGACTATTGACATTGTTGACAAAAGTGCGTCAAGTGGTTATCAAAAAAGAAGAGGCAAACTGGCGAAAGGAGTCCTGTTTTTGCAAGGACAATGCGCCCGTGCACACTGCGCGAGTTGCAAGACGTGCCCTGAATAAAACTGGATTTGAAGAAATCAATCACCCACCATACAGTCCAGACCTAGCCCCCAGCGATTTTTACTTACTTTCAAATTTGAATAAAAACCTCCGCGGACGAAAATTTTCGAGTGACGAAGAAATGAAGGCAGCGGTAGACGAGCATTTCGAAGGCAAATATGGCGAATATTTTTTCACTGGGTTATAAGCCCTTTATCAAAAATGTAAGAAGTGCATTGAAGAGATTACAGAGAAAAATAAATTTTGTATACCTGAAAAGCTGAAAAGTTGAAAAGTTTTGAGCCTAGGGTATTAAATACAGTAGATTTAATATCCTAGGCTCAAAACTTTTCAGCCACCCCTCGTAAGTAGACGCTTCATAATTCCATCAACAATTTTTTGCCATAGTTCTTTAGTGTTGCGATTAGCACAATGAATCGATTTTGCCAACTTATCGCAATGATCAAATTAAGCATTTCGTTTGAATATTAATTAGCACTTACACATTTATGTAAGATACTTACAGAAATTGTATAAAATTAAAATTACACATTTTTTTTTAGTTGTTTTGTCCTCATGAGTAATAGTTGTCATTATTTAATGATCAAGTGACATTTTGGTCAATATTAAGCTATACACACTTAACATTATGCAAAATTAAGATTAAATAAACTAAATCAATATTTAAGATAATGCAAGAGCGTGCCAGATTCATATTATCTAATACCTTTTTTCTCTATAATAGTCTCTAATCATATACCTATAACCTTATACCTATATATACACCTCCCAGCCTGCAGCACCGAAATCGATTTTTTTTTTTTTGCTTTTCTAGTGCCAGCTGAACCCGTGTCCTTGACACACTTCTTCACAGTAGTGCGCATAATTACGTCGACTTATATTTTTGTGAACTTTTCCACGAAAAAGACGCTTACCTTTAGATTATGATACTGCGATAAGGACGCTTTGTTTTGTTTTCGTTTTCTAATCTAGTAGGTACGTTTACATCTCTTATGATACGGACTCTATTATTTGTGTTATTAGTGCTTGTGTTAATTTGTGATCGTAATGGCAAATACACATCCGAACTACACAACAGCTGAATATGCGGACATGATCCTAATTTACGGAGAATGTGGTCAAAATGCCGCCCTTGCGTTAAGAACATATCGCGAGAGATATGGCCCTACTCATCCTCGCACTATTGTAGGAGCTCTTCAGCGCATCTGCGAAAACCGGCCAGTGGGTCCTAAGTCTCTACGCCCTGATCGACCGCCTTCACGAAAAAACCCAATCCAGTTAACTAAAAATGTGATACAACATTTCGAAGACCAACCCAAAACTAGCCTCCGCCAAAGCGATAGGCATTTTCAAGTCCATCACAGAACCGTCCATAGTAGTCCGTATATAAATTAATAAGAGTGAATTATTGTCAGTGGTTACTGAGTAAAATTGAAGAGGACAGTGTCTTTCTTTCCCAAATTTGTTGGACTGACGAAAGCACGTTCACCAGAAACGGCATGTGGAACCAGCACAATCTGCACCATTGGGCACCCAAAAACCAAAATCCGCGCGTTTGGCGGGAGTCAGCCCATCAGTACAGATTTGCGGTAAATATTTGAGCAGCTATTCACGGTGACAAAATCATCGGACCCGTATTCATTGATGGGGCTTTGAACGGAGAAAGGTTTGTTAATCTACTAAATAATACGGTGTCAGAATACACAAACAACCTAAACGTCCATCGATACCAACGAATGTGGTACCAATTAGATGGCGCGCCAGCACACTCTGTAACAACAGCCAGGCAGTGGGTAAATGACACATTTGGTACACAATGGATTGGTAGATTTGGACCTCGTAGGTGGCCAGGAAGATCACCAGACCTCACGCCACTCGATTTTTTTTCTGGGGGTACATCAAAGACGATGTGTACGCGGAGAACGTGGATTCGGTGGAACAATTACGCCATCGAATAATAAATGCGTTTGAGAATTTGAGGGAAATGGCTATAAGAGACAATTTATTTTCAAATGTGCGGGAAAACATGAAACGCCGTTTAGCTCTTTGTATCCGCCAACACGGTGGTCTCATTGAAAATAAGAAAATTTAAAATAAAGACAAATAAAAGCAGTGATTAGTGATGACAGTTATAACTAATAGTAACAAGAGAGGGTGATATGATAAGTGTTTGACTAAGCACCTCCGCTGTAAGTACTCTTCGGCGCCGCTCGTTTCATTTTAATAATAAGCCGTCAAAGAATCGTAGTAGGTACAAGACGCGATGCGCGGTTGCCACTCCGAGTTAACGTAAGCTAGGTAAGTAATTTCATGAATGAAGTTTTGCAAGGGTGATCCCAATTTTAGTTACTTTTTTATTATTAAGTTGGTTTGAATTTTTTTTTTCAATTTACGAGTTATTTTAACCTATCAAAATTAATATGATTAATGGGCACTGGCCCTATTAATCATATTAATTTTGATAGGTTACTATATATATATTTGATCACGATTTAGCCGTGAGGTGATAGTTTAAGACAATTCATTATGTGATGCTCTATGGATTTAAGTACCTACCACAAACTAATAAGAAGTAGGTATGATACCTACTGAAATTAGGTCAGTTTAGGTCATGGAATTATTATTTAAGATTATTAAGTACAAAGAGATTTATATTTTTTGACTCTTTGTCTTTATCAATGACATGAGAGTTTTGGCGGGAACTTGACCGGAGGATTGCTGCACCAGTATTATTGTTTAAATAATGATTTGAAGTGGATTTTGATATGTGAAAATGGTGCAATTTTGTATATTAAATTTCTACGCATGTGAACTATTAGTGGAAATGGTGGAAAAAATGCTCCGATGGTAATGTGAATCTCGAAATAAGGTGTCTATCTGCTTAGACGCCTTGAGATACTATCATCAACTGTCTGCTGGCCCAAGTTGCCGTCAAAATCTCCCAAAAACTACGCAATGTGACGCATCAACATATTGTTAAGCACTGTACTATAACGGATTATTATCACTTGTTACTGAAAATCTATAAAAACGAAGATCCCGAATGAAATGAAGACATGGCTTAAAGATCAAGTATCCAAATCAAAAATCTTAATAATAAATAAATAAAACCAATGACTTATGAGTTATGACATGACATGAGTTTTGGCGGGAACTTGACCAACGACTGATAGGCTGATTGCTGCTTCTGTCGTGTTAAATCGTTTAAATTAAAATTAAATAAGTAAATTGGATTTTGATACATAATAGTGGAGTGGTGCGATTTTGTGCATTAAAAATGTCTGCGCATGTGAATTAGTGGAAAAGATGTAACAAGTACATACATAAAATAAGATTATGTTTAATAAATTAAACTAACATGACAAAACCTTAGAATACCAAGATAAAATAAGCAAAATTAAATACACATGTCAGACAAATTTAAAGTGACGTATGTAAATAATAGATAGAAACTACGAAAGAGATCTTTTATCATTTACTTACCTAACAATGAGTTGGAATAAATTATTTTGTAACTCTTGTGAACTCCAGTTACTTGGTACTCTGAATGGTGGTCAAAGTTTCAGGTAGTTATTGACCAATTGACTACGAAGATATTTCAAGATAACATGCATTTCTATATTTTTAACCAAAACATTTTAGGTGGACACATAATCAAGACAATAATGAATGGACTGGTGTATTTAGCAAAACTGTATGGAAAATAAAACAGAGTGATAACTTCCTGCAATACCAGGTGCTTGGTTCCTTATACAAAAATATATCCGAAAATAACTCAAATAAAAGTCGCAAATTCTCAGACGAACAAAACTTCGAATTTCTGTTGAAAAAATATTTTCGTCTTGATCATGATCTAGGAAAATATTACAAGGAATGGTCTGAAAAGGATAAATTATTTCAAGAAGCATGTAAACAATTTTATGGGATCAGAATGCTAGCTCAAGAGCCAGTAGAGAATCTGTTTTCTTTTATTTGCAGCCAAAATAATCATATTTCCAGGTATACTATAATACTCATTATTATTAATAGTACACTTATGTGAGTGTTGTTTAAAGATAAGAGGGAGTGTTAACTTAAATATTGCCAGTTCTGGCATTTACAACTGTTGTATACTAATTAAGCATTTGCAGTGGTTGACATAAAAATAGTCAATGTAAAATTAAAATTAGGTCTGTACTTATAAAATTGCAGTTTTTTATGAAATAAGTAAACATATTTTATTTCTATTAATCAAAGTAATCACCCATGCAATCGATGCATCTTTGCCAATGCAGTGGGAGTTTATTGATGCCCTTCTTTTCTTCAAAGGTATTTTGTACTGCCTGCCAGATATTGAATTTTTTTCCCGCCATAAAGTTATCCAAATTCTGGGAAAAGTAGAAGTCTGTAGGCGCAGTCTGATGAGTATGGTGGATGACGGAGAGCTTTTAAACCCCAGCTCTTATAACTTGTCTGTTGTGCAGTATGATGTCACACATTGCCATGCAGGTGCAGCGGGAATGAGGGATTGACCAAAGCTGGTCGGAGACGTGCGAGCTTCTCCATCATTGTGTTCAGTTCTTTACAGTCCACATATGCAGTAATGCTCATCCCGTTTGGTAAGAAGCTGTGATGAATGACACTGGCGCTAGACCACCAAACAGTGACCATCACTTTTCTAGGGGTACATTTTCGTTAATTCGTCATTGTCGACCAAAGTTTTCGGATGACCACGGGGTTCATTTTTTAGGTTGAAATTTCCAGAACGGAAGCAGGCGAACCAATAACAGGTGGTACGTTTGTTTGTAGTATTCGCTCCGTATACGTCGTTGATGTTGCGTGTCGCATTGCTGCCACGACGGTACTCATATTCCATAATTATTCGAATTTTTAATGTACCCATGATGATGAAAAAGATTCAAATGTGATGAAAACATAACGCTAATCAATAAACAAATGACTTCCATTAAAAAGAAAGAATTCCATGATTTTAAAATAAAATTAATTTGAAATTAGGATTCTTAGCCAAACAAAAATTGTTTGGATGTAAAATGGCCATTACTGCAGAACGGCAATTTCATAGGTAAAGACTTATTATAACATTGCTAATATATAGTGGTGTTCATATAATTAGAAACACTTCTTATGAATAAAGAAAGTATAACTTCAACATACAAATGTTCGTAAAAAATATACGCATTCAATAATTAATAATCATGCAATAATATAGCCACTTAAATAAAAAACTCATTAAATGCATAAAATATAAAACATATCTTACTTTTAATTACAAAATGAGTCTTACACATGTAGGAGTTTATTTTCTGTTACTGGCCGCTTGGACGCCTGATTAGAAACATTTTAAAAAAGCTCATTCTTTTTTTGAAATTGGAGAATAGCATTTCTTTCTTGGCTTTTTCTATTGTTTTGGCGGCAATTCAAAATTTAATCTGAATTTTATTTTGTTCAAAATGGGCAAAAATAAAAGTTGTGACGCGTCAACTAGGCAAATAATTGTTAATTTACATATAGATCATAAGTGGGCGTACAGAAGAATTGCTGAGCATTTAAATTGTTCTGTTAAGAAAGTTTTTAATGCAATTGATCATTATAAAACACATGGAACTGTTGAAAATGTTCTTAGAAAGGCTCGGCCAAGAAGAACCTCTCCCAGAGAAGATATGCTAATCGTTTGTGTTGCTAAAAAAGACCCAAGTAAAAGCTCCAACCAGATTAAAAATGAAGTTTTTTCGCCTGATGACCCGAGAAACATCTCGTCAAGACTGATACGCCGAAGATTAGTGGAAGCTAAATTGTTTGGAAGAATCTCTCGAAAGGTAATGCTTCTTACCAAGCAACACCGAGAGAAGCGATTATTATTCGCTAAAAAATATGTTAATTGGACGGTACGAGAATGGAAAAAAGTGTTATTTTCAGATGAAACAAAAATAAATATGGTAAATTCCGATGGAAAGCGCTATGTTAGACGACGTCCTGTAAACAATGCTTTTAATAATAAATACACAAGGAGTATAGTCAAGCACGGTGGCAGTAACATTAAAGTTAGGGGGGTGTTTTTGCGGATGTGGAATTGGACCCGTTCGGAAGATTGAAGGTAGAATGGATCAATGGCAATACAAAAATATCTTAGAGCACACAATGATTCCCTACTCGGACGATCATTTGCCTGTTATCTGGATCTTTCAGCATGACAATGACCCTGAACACACGGCCAATAGCGTCAAATGTTTCCTTAGCGAACAGCGTATATCCGATTTAGACTGGCCGGCAAATAGTCCGGATTTAAACCTGATAGAAAATCTCTGGTATATTGTTCAAAAGAAAGTCTCAAACAAATGTAACACCAGTCAAAACGAACTATATGAAGCATTTGTTGAAGCATGGAATTCAATCTCCCTAGAAAAATGTATGAAATTGATTGAATCAATGCCACGTTGTTGCAGTGCTGTTATTGAAAATAAGGGATACGCCACTAAATATTAATTATAACTATTGGTAGGCTGTGGATAGTAGCTATTTCGTAAATAACAATACTAATTACTAATACTTAAAAAAAATTGTTTTTTATACTTTTTTGTTGTTGTTTCTAATTAGTTGACCATTATTGTTCATACCTTAAAACTGATTTAAATGTTTGTCCATAATGTAATATTAAAACTGCACTTGTGTAATGGAATTTATATTGTTTTACTAATAAATGATAAATCGTTGAACATATTGTTGTCCTATTTATTGTTTAATTTTGAAATAATAACGATTGCGGTGAAGTATCTTACATAATGTCAAGGACCGTTGTTAGTGTTTCTAATTATACGACCACGACTGTATATGTAGTAAAGAAAAAATTAAATTTCCTTCTTCACTTCTCCCAGCTTGTTAAAGGCTGATGTTTAGAGCTTTTTGTTATGACCTACATCCATTTATCTTTTAATACATGACCATGTTATTAAATTTCTTTATGAATACTGGTGTAAGGCACACCTCTAATATAATTGTACAATATTGGTGACAATACTAGTTTAGTTTAGTTTACGATGGGCTATTTTTCGCAACACCACCTCTAAGCGCGTCTTTTGCTTGTGGGCAGGATTATTACAATTATTTGAACCATGAAATTTCAAAGAAGCTCAGCAATCCCTTGATGTTGCTAGTAACTTCGGGAATGATCTCAGCATGTCGGGATGTTTAGCCCTTTTTGTTAAAAGAGCCATATCCTGTAATAGCACTTGTTATCCTGATGTGTGGCTTGTTCAATCTCATTAAGACCTTGGTTAAACAACTGTTTATTGCTGGCAGGGCTTCCCTAAGCCTACAGTCTTCTAGATTTTTCCAAAGCTGTGAGTGTATTGATTAATGAAGTGTGTCAAAGACATAAAGGAATAAAAACTGTTTTTATGTTTCTTAGCAACACGATATTCTATTTTTTCTCTTCCATTTTGGTACTTCTATGTAAAGGACATGCTATCTATTAAATAATATATTGACCCAGTTCCCTATTATTTCCATCCTTAAATAAAACGTAAAACAAACAAAGTGCTTACGTACCAATGAATGAATGTTACCAAAAGGAATTGGTATTATCGATTTCGGCCCTATGGCAACCAGAGCCAATCCTGTCCAGTTTGTGTGCTGTAACGTTGCCCCTGGATCCACTGTGTCCCTTGATTCATTGTGGTCACATTCAAGGTCGTGAATCTAATGGCAGCTAATGTCGCTTCTAGTTGTATGTGTAGGTAAAATGGGGTTAGCTCCAGCATAGCCTCTGAGACTGCTGTTGGTGTAGTCCTTATGCATCTTATGGCAGCCATACATGCCAGTCTCTGGTATTGTTGAAGCTTCTTTACAGTGGTGGCTTCATTCATTTTGGTCCACCAGAGCGCCGAATGTGATCATGGTTCGAATTACAGTTTTGTACAGCCACAGTATAATTTTTGTGACAGACTCCATCATTTGCCAATCATGTTTCTGCATTGCCAGAAAGTTATATTAGCCTTGTTGATTTTTCTGTGTTTATTCCAGTTGAGTTTGTCCAAGGTAAGAGCTAAATATTTTACCTAGAGGATAGCTGGAGTTTTGTGTTGAAAAGATATGGAAGGTGATAGTTATTCAGTATTAGTTTTTGTGTAAACCGTTTTATTTGGGTTAACGGTTAAGTCTAATTCCTTGCACCATCTCTCCACTATACAGAGAGCTGCTTGGGTCAGGTCGCATACATTTCCCGAGACCAGTATGTCAGGTCATCTGCATAACCTATTGTGTAGTGTATTTTAGTAGTGATTGGCATTTAATTTTCTGGCGAGTTCATTTATAACCATATTCCACAGAAGGGGTGAAAGAACCCCACCCTGCAGGCAACCTTCTTTATCTGGGCTAATTGAGATTCACCAGCAATCTTTATAGTTTGTGTACTGAGCATGTTTACTGTCCAGTCAATCAGTGCAGATTCAACTCAATGTCTACTAAGTGCAACTTTTATGCTGGAGAAGTTCGTTCTGTCAAAAACACCTTTGATATCTATGAAGGAACCTTGACATATTTCTTTGTTTTGGATTGCCTCTTCAATCCTTATTATTACCTGGTGAAGTGCCGATTCTGTCGATTTGTCTAAGCTGTAGGCATGTTGCTTGTTGTGTAGTGGTATGCTCATTAGCGCCGATCCCCTTAATTCCCTTTAACACACCTTCTCCATCGTCTTTAGGAGAAAGGATGCGAGGCTAATGTGCAAATACTATTGAAAGTGTATTGAAATAATATTTTTGTTTTTGTTTGTGCAATGATTGAACACAAGTTTGAGTTAGCTTAAACTGAAATGCCCAATATTTTTCATTGCACTGTGTAGGGTTAATAATGGTTATATTTTTCAGCAGGGATCGTCAGACATTTTGCTTGCACCAAAATATTGACACAAATGGCTGGTCAATGTTATTGCCTTAATATTATTGAATACAGGATATGTTTCAATAAGGTTGTATAATAATATTAATATTTAAGCAATTACATTGTAGGTGTTTTTCTTTTCTTTTATTGGGCCGCCTAAGGAAAAAAACTAAAACTTAAAAAAATGGATTGCATATCCACTTAAGAGATAGTTATAACTGCTATTGATCAGAGATCACAAGATGCCTTAGGCATTTCCATAGGTGTCTTTTACAACACCCATGAGGGGATTTTTTTTTCTTTTTAAAAAACGTAACCTCCACACGGATTTCTCCTCTATCGTGGTTTACAAACATAAATTGCACAAGGACAAACATCCAGACCCGGAACAATAATTTGCTTTGGCCATACAAATACTCCGTGCGGGATTCGAACCCGCGGCGCTTAGCGCTGCAACTCAATTGCTAAGCCACTGCGCCACGGAGCCGATTGTTTTTTTTAAAATAGAATAAGGGTGACAAACGAGCACACAGTCCACCTGATGGTAAGTGGTTGCTGCGACCCATAGACATCTACATCTATCTTCGTTTGCGAATTTAAATGCAGACGCGTTGTCACCCGTGAGGACTAAGATAGAATGCCTCTTTTACAGTAAAAAGGGTCTCCGGTTCTCTACACTCACCATACGAAACACAGCAGCATTAAGCTGCTATTTTACGCTGGTATTCTGTGAGATCGTGGTCCTTCCCCGGTCGAGTCGACCCATTCGTGCTACAACTATACTCTACCTACGCATGGCTCTACCACGTAAAAAAATATTGATTGTCTTATGTTGCCACCACAACATGGTACAACTAGGAGATATGGTCAGAATTATATGCACACAAATATTTGGATACATATACTTAATTATAAATACTGTTAAATAGTTAAAGGTTTACTAAAATGATTTTATCGATGTTGTTAAAAATTGCATTTAAATTATCTCCATATCTGGGAAACTGCATTAAACAAATTTATTTTAGGATATCAAGCATGGTAGAAAAATTATGTATGTTTTATGGTGAAGAGATATGTAATCATGATGGTGTAAAATATTTCACATTTCCAGAAGTAGAGAAATTATCAGACCCACAGGTATATCTCTATTTTTATGAATTGTTTTTATATTTATTATTTGTCATTTTATAAATTATAGCTTTTTAAATAGGCCAAGTCTTATGTAAAGATGCAAAATTAAAGTGAATTCAATTGTACCACAATAATTGATACTTGGGCAAACTCAGATTATTATTAAATTTCTAATAATCAATCTAATAATTGTATTGATTTTGATTAAATGAGCACGATACTGCACCATTTTTCTCATTTCTTATATAAATATACATAGTTTTAGGTTTTAGCTATAATACTAACAATAGAGCTAACAATTTATTGTCTGGTTTGTCATCATTCGTTTGGGTCATCACAAAAGAGCAGACAGTAAACAAAAAGCATGTTATTGATTATTTTATTAAAATATTTATATGACGGTGCCTGCGCCATTGCACGTACGGCGGCGCCGGTGTAGCTAGACAGAATTCTTGTAAACAACACGTGCATCGCACACCTGCGCCATTGCACCTGCGGTGGCGCCCGTTTGTCTAGCTACTTGTTTTGCTTGTATAAAACTGATTCTATTCTATTCTAAAAGCCTTTTCATGTGACCTCTATACATCATAATAACATCCTTCATAAGAAGTGGGAATAATGTTTATTATTTAAGTTCTCTATATTCTAATGACCTTTCTACATATATATATTTTATTAAAATATATATATATATATTTTATTAGAATATTTATATATATTTTATTAAAATATTTATATATATTTTAACCAATTTAATGATCACATTCAGTGATAGTTACCAACATATTGAATTAAACTACTTTTACGGATTATATCGCGTTTAATTAACTTATTTTATTAATTCCCGACGTTTCGGGTGCTTTACAGCACCCATGGTCACGGGGGGACTGAGGTGATTGACGTCCCAATGTCAAAGTTAATACGGAGTACCTTCAGCTTTTTTAATTATTAATTTTGGTCCGATCTACGCAGAATGAACTAACTGTGTCTTGAAGTCTTGCAGTGGTATGCTTGGGTTTAGTTTTAATTTTATTAATTACAGGATCCCAAGCAGGTGGTAGTACCCAGCCTCCCTCTCTATTGAAATTAGGATGTTTTTTAATTTCAATAGCCTCACGTATCATCCTTGGCAGGAATCGATGTTGTTTCGCGAGAATCTGTGGTTTAACAAATCTAATGTAATGGCGGGGGCATCTAGGATATGATCACAAACTGCAGACTTCCCGGAACGTTGGTGCTTCACGTCAGCTATGTGTTCTTCTAGCGGGTTTTGATAGATCGTTTTGTTTGCCCTATATATGAGACACCACATTCACAATCAAGCTTGTACACTCCTGCATTTTGTAGAGGATATTGCACTTGACGGATGGTAAGAACTGACTAATCTTCTTCGGCGGCTTGAAGAATGTTCTTATAGAAGCTCGCTTCAAGATGTAGCCAATCTTGTCTGTGACACCTCTGACATATGGTAGTACAGCAGGCACACGCTCGACTGTGGCCGGCTTCACTCGGTCACTGTGACGTAGGCGCGGGACCCGAAGCTTGTTGTCGTGCAGAACCTGCTTGACGTGCTGAAGCTCGGCGGCCAGGTGTTTGCTGTCACAGATCCTCGTGCTCTCTGTAACAAAGATTTGCCCACGGTAGCCAACTGTGAAGGATGATGGTGGGATTCACCATTTAAATATCTGTTTGTATGGGTCTTTTTTCTATACACGGTGTGACCTATGGTGTTGTTAGGATTTCGAATGACTAATACATCTAGGAAAGCTAAAGAATTATTTGCCTCTAACTCCATAGTAAATTGAATTTTAGAGTTTATGGAATTAAGATGTTCTAAAAATGCAGTTACTTTGTCTGATGGTAAAATTGTGAAAGTATCGTCTACATACCGCTTGTAGAACTTTGGAGTTACTGGTGCAGTAAGCAGGGCTTTCTCCTCAAAGTCCTCCATGAAAATATCGGCGACAATGGGAGATACCGGTGAGCCCATTGCAACACCATCTACTTGCTTGTAAAACTCTTCCTTCCACAATAGATAGCCAGATGTAAGGCAATGTCTAAGCAGTACTGCATATTCTGCTGGCATGTTGTTTTCCTCTAGTTTCCTAGTTACAATTGAGATGCAGTCTTCAACAGGTAGGCATGTAAATAGAGACTGAACATCAAAACTAAGTTACTAAGTAAATATAAGAAATCATTATAGTTACCAACATAATTGAAATGTTTTATAAGAAACCATCATTATCATCATTACTGTCTTTTATAAGTCCACTGCTGAACATAGGCCTCCTCCAAGAAATGCTACAAAACACGGTACTGAGCCACCTGTATCCATCCACTTCCTGCATATATTACCAGGTCTTCACTCCATGTAGTGGGGTGCCGCCCTACACTTCGCTTACCGGTATGAGGCTGCCACTCGAGTGCCACAATCTTTACTAGGCTCAAGTTCGGCCTCACATGGAATAATGTTCTCATCTCCGGGCCGGGACATTCCATTGTCAGCTGCTTCCACTTGGTCGCATCCAGCGCAGAGCGGCTCGAATCGTCGACGTCAGAGTTCTTTCGGATCGTCTTGACTTACTGGCGCTACAAAGAGATGTTGCATCTCTTTGCATATTCTATCGCATCTAACACGCGGAGTGCTCAGAGGAATTGTTCGGACTAATTCCAACCGCGCTAAATTTAACCATCACACATCGCAATAAAACTCGTGATACCATCCATACCATCTAGATGATTGGTGGTCCACCACTGTGCGATTTACTAGAAGGTTTCTTCCTCGCACAACTTCCTTGTGGAATCGACTACCAACGGCGATTTTTCCGGACCGATGCGACTTAGGGTGTCCTTTACTACTTACTTACCTTTTTTAAAAGGCCGGCAACGCATTTATTATTCCGCTGGTTGTTCATTGGCATTGGTAGTCACTTACCATCCGGTGAGCCGCATGCTCGTTTGCTCCCTCTTATATATAAAAAAACTCGAGAACTTTTCTTCCCCATCGGTTGTCGCTTGTCGGTTCTTCGAGCTTTAAAAAGCCAGATTACACAAAATTAACACTTAAATTTTTTTCACAAAAACTTACCATTATAAATTATTCATCATCATTACAGCCCTTCACAAGTCCACTGCTAAACATAGGCCTTCCCTAAGGAATGCAACAAAGCACGGTCCTGAGCCACCTGCATCCATCGACTTCTTGCGTGTCTTACCAGGTCATCACTCCATCTAGTCTGGGGTCGCCCTACACTTCGCCCGCCGGTACGAAGCCGCCACTCGAGAAACTTATTCCCCCATCGGTTGTCGGTTCTTCGAGCAATATGGGCGGCCCATTGCCACTTCAGCTTACTAATCCGTTGGGCTATGTCGGTCACTCTGGTTCTACGGATATTCTCATTTCTAAGTTTATCACGCAGAGAAACCCCGAGCATAGCCCTCTCTATAGCTCGCTGAGCGACCTTGAGCTTCCTCATACAGCCAGCAGTGAAGAACCACGTCTCAGTTCCATAAGTCATCACTGGCAACACGCACTGGTTGTACAGTCTCGTTTTCAAGTTCTGAGGTATACCTGACGAGATGTGCCGTAATTTCCCGAACGCTGCCCAGCCGAGTTGAATCCGTCGATTGACGATGGACTTACCTAGACTATTTGTCCCAGGTAAACATACACGTCAACAACTTTGAGCTTAGTGCTCCCAACAAGTACCGAAATAGGTGTGACATGGACGTTATACATAATCTTTGTTTTGTCCATGTTCATCTTAAGTTCAGCGATTTTGCCATAAGGACTATATCGTCGGCAAATCGAAGGTGAGTGATGTACTCACCATTGATGTTAATACCGTATCCTTTCCTGTCCAGTAGCTTGAAAACATTTTCCAATGCAGCGGTGAAGTTTCGGGGATATTACGTCACCCTGTCTTACACCTCTCTGCAGTTGTATAGGTTTCGTACTCTTGTTCTGTACTCGGATAGCCATCATAGCCCTACTGTACAATTACTCCAGCACTTCGATATACCGACAGTCAACTTGGCACCGCTGAAGGGACTGCAGCACCGCCCAAATTTCGACGGAATCAAAGGCTTTCTTATAGTCCACATACGCAAGACATAGTGGCAAATTGTACTCCTCGGTCTTCTGTACAATTTGCCGAAGGGTATGTATGTGGTCTATGGTGCTAAAGCCTTTTCGGAAACCGGCTTGTTCGGGAGGCTGGAAGTCGTCGAGTCTACGTGCGAGACGATTCGTAATAACTCTCGAAAACAGCACGTAGACGCGGCTCAGAAGGGAAATCGGTCTGTAGTTCTTCAAGAGAGCATTGTCGCCTTTCTTGAAGAACAAGACCACCGCACTTCTGCTCCACGCCTCCGGAGTAGTGCCACCATGGAGGACGGAATTAAAGAGCTTCTGAAGGACTTCAAGTAACGGTTTTCCACCCGATTTCAGAAGCTCCGCTGTAATTCCATCCTCGCTCGGCGACTTGCCTTTTTTAAGGTGCTGGAGAGCCATTCTAATCGTCAGGTGTCCCGGAAACGATGCTGCCACAATCGGTCTTCAGCTTCGACAGTTGGCTATTTCTGGCAGACAGATCTCTGGAAAAGACTTTGGAGCCCTGGTCCCGCTCGATCGCTTCTTCAATACGAGCAGTATTAAAGTTACGAGATCTGTCTGTTCAGTTGCCTGTATGCTGTCAAATCTACTGAAGACTGCAGCTTCATTTCCGGTCTAACAGCCATGAGATTAAGAGTGTGATCGGACAGTTTTGTGTTCTTCTGCGGCGGGTCTTGCAAAACTTAGCTCCGACCGCATGGACAGTTTCCATGAGCTTGTCATTCATATCGTCCACTGCATTGCAATCTTCTAGGCACTGAAAACTGTTTTGTAACTCGAGCTGAAAGGTTTCGGGACTTTGGATGAGGCCTATACGCCGCCACTGCCGTTTGGTGATTCTGAGTATAAGGTACGCAACCCTCGTCGACACACTCACAATCTTTACTACATTGTTAACGAGAGACTTGGTGGACGATAAATCCGACACTTTCTTGGGACAGATGGTCGCCTTTCTGGTGATTGAACAAGTTGCCGGAATCGAGGATTACTATGTCCTCCCCCTCTCTTCGGACCTCAGATAATCCTATAATATCCCAGCGCAACTTGTCTATCTCTTCTTCCAGCTCCAGGATCTTCTCGTCAGTCCTCAGGGTGCGTGCGTTGTATGTTGCCAGGTTGAGTCGTCTTAGGTGGCAACCGAACCTCCACCGGAGATTCTTAGCACCCCCCGCCCCGCCGTTACCATGGTTGCCACCGTTGCCAGGAATAGCAGGGCCGCCGGGGACTGGGGGCCGTCTCTTCGTAACTCTCATCATGGGGGGTATATTGCCATAGTTGCCACGCTTGGCGAGCGGGTTGGCAACGGCAATTTTTTTATTGTAATTTGCTGTTATCAGAAAGATGCTGCTGCCCATCTTCTGTCTCAATTTCCCTCTGTCGCCTCTTACGACACCCACGGGAAGATATGGGGTAATGTGGATTCTTACCCGGCACTACACGGGGCTTTTTTATTATTATATAAATTATTATGAATTTATAATTCAAGCATCAAATCTTTTCTCAGAGAGGAGTATGAAAAATTTTGATTGAATTGATTTTGGAGAAAAAATTCCACCCTTAAGCAGAGGGGAAACCTTGTCAAGAGTCAAAAAGTTTTATTATTAAATAATATCCACATAACAGCTTCTGAAGTCAGGGCTTTAACTCTTCAATAGACTATGTGAATTTCTGAAGCTGTTAAGTGGAAATTGTTTTATTCTTTTTAATTCTTTAAAGTTGGCTTTTACTTTTTACCAAAAATATTTTTTTACATTGCAGTCAACTCCTTACAAATAAATTTATGGTTACTGGACTGTTGTTGATTGAAAAAACTTTTTATTGTAGGTAGAATCAAAATTACGGGAACTTGGTTTTGGATATAGGGCGAAATTCATTCAAAAGTCGGCTGCACAAATTGTGGAATGGGGCGGAAAGAAATGGTTTAACAGCCTACAGGAGATGAAATACAAAGATGCTAGACAAGAACTTATGAAATTGTGCGGAATTGGCCCCAAGGTGAGTGATTTTACAATAGAATATTTAATTTGGAACCAAGACGTGGGCCTTTTGCTGTTTACCACACAGAATATGCAAAGAAAGAGATATGGTGAGTATGGAGATAATCTCGGCAACTCGCAAGCATAATGTTGAGTATCAATCTCTACTTGTGCTAGTGGAATTCTTGACGAAATACGTGCGTTCGCGATCGGGTGGTTCCGAGCTAGTGGCATGCGTAGTGGGGCTGCGCTGTAGGCGCTTTGAGGTTCGCTGCCCGGCGAAACGAGAAAGGGGAAATTTTTCGCTGTGATGTCAGGGACAACATATAAGCGGCCCCCACTGGATGAAATAAGGACCTGATGATGATGCATGCAGACAGCTCTGAATCTTTGTAGAAATCTGTAGAAAAGCCTATGCTCATCAATGAGCATGTGATGAGCTTTTTATGACGAGGAAACATGGTGATATAGCAATGGACTATTAAAAATAGTATAGAAATTAAAATGTATTAATTCTTATTAGTTTTGCAGGTAGCAGATTGCATATGCTTAATGTCACTGAATCATCTGGAAGCCGTGCCAGTGGACACTCACGTGTATCAAATTGCCGCACAAAATTACTTACCGCATCTAAGAGGAAAAAAGAATGTTACGGACAAGATGTATGCAGAAATTGGTGATCACTTCAGAAATCTCTATGGAGATATGGCTGGTTGGGCTCATACGGTATGCTATTGAACGTTTTTGTAGTATGTTAATGCATAAATATGATAGTACAGCCTTTTCTGCTACATTTTTACAATGTAATTATAAAATTTTATTAATAACAACACCTAGATTTTGTGATTTTCCTTTTTGGTAGTAAACATATTGTTAATATCACATCACATCTTGGTCTGGTCTATAAATATAGAAAATGTTAGAACTTGACTATCTCGGTCAAACATAATCTATACTTGCACTTGACGCCACTCCCTCCATCTACCCAAACGATAGTTTATTTTTTCAGTGTTGTAGCCTTTTCAATTGTTTTTAATATATTTTAATGTCAAAATAAGCAGCTGATGTAGGTTTTGGTGCATCTATTTCTTTGTATCTCTTTCTTTCTGGTGGCATTGTGGTTGATGGGTTGGCAAAATAATTGATTTAGTTTAAACTATCGTAAATTATTATTTTTATTTTCAGGTGCTGTTCTGTGCGGACCTAAAGAAATTTCAACAAAATGAAAATTCAGATTCTGTGGAAAATTGCAAACAAAGAAAGAAAAGAAAAAATAAATAATTAATGTTTTATTGTAAAAGTTGTTTGATTATGGCAGTTTAATTCTGAAGAATAAATATAAAAGTATAAAAGGTAGTCTCTCAGTTCGAGAGTATATTATACAGGTGTCCAATAACCGTAGCGAGATTTTGTTTTAGTGTTGAAGTTGTAAAGTTGCGGTGCGGGCGCGCGGGGTATAAGTAGCTGCGCGTACTACTTCGTGAAAATTCAGTAGCAATGGAGTCGAACTCGCGGACGCATCGCACTTTTTTCGTACGAGCCTATTACCGAAACAATGATTCTATAGTTATCGTTCAGCGTTTGTATCGTAAAGAATATTCTTTTAAAGCACCAAGTGGCGAAAGTATTTGAAAATGGATTCGGATGTTCGAAAATACCGGATCAACAATGCAAATTCAAAACACAGGTCGCCCGCGATCTGTTAGAAGTGAAGAAGCGGTCGAAGAAGTAAGGTTTACGGTTCAACAAAATTCATCATTATCCATTCGCAAACGAAGTCTAGCACTTAATATCAAAAAATCATCCTTGCTCTCAATTTTGAAGAAAGACTTACATCTAAAATCTTATAAAATCCAGTTAGTCTGAAGGACACTGATTACACATTCGGCTAAGATTTGTAAATGAAATGCTAGAGAGATTCGCTAACTTTGAAAACATTATGTTTAGCGACGAAGTCAATTTTCATTTTAACAGACATGCAAACAAACAGAATTGTCGCTACTGGTCAGAGGACAACCCAAAACGGAAACATCAGCGACCACTTCATAGTCTGGGCCGCAATGTTTGGTAAAGGCATCATCGGCCCGCATTTCCACAAAGACCGACACGGATGAGCACTCACTGTAAATAGTGAACGTTATTGCGAAATGCTAAGAAATAGTTCCAAAAGTTTCAAGGATACAACTCAAGAACATGCTTCCAATAGGACGGGGCTACTTGCCACACTTCTGATTAAGCAATTGCAGTGGTAAACGAATTATTCCAGAATAAAGTGGTTTCTCATAGAGACACCGTTAACTGGCCTCCCAGTAGTCCCGAAAAGTGTACGAGAACAAACGACGACACATATCACATTAAAATTGGCGGCAGTCTCGCGAGCAATGTGTCAAGGTTAGAGGAGTGCCAGGGTCGGCATCTAGAAAACATTGTTTTTTCCAAATAATTTTGCAGTTCCAGTGTCTTTAAATAAAACATAAACAACCTGTTTGATTATTTATATTTTTCTTTTTATTTACATTTCAAATACCCGATACCTTGTATTATGTAAGTACTATATGCGGGAATGAATGGGATAAGAAATGGCAGTTCCTTACTAGCCTGTACTGTCAGCATACATGGTACCTTTGAAAACGGCGCTAATAACAATATATCGTTTTATTAGAAATACAACTTAATGTTAATTCATATAATAGTTTTTAGTAATTGGAGAGAAACAGCTAAATTAAAAAATAAATAAGTACATCAATTTAGAAATAATATATAATGAAAAAAATTAAACAATATGTTCTTGAGATAAAAGTATATTGATCAGTTATATTGTATAATCGGGCTTTGAGCTGAATCGTCTGGTGGTGATTCTATGATCCCAGACAAACATAAAAAAACTCTTATCGCAACACTTAAATAAGGTTTTTGTGGTCGTTACCGGCGGGTCTGTGTGCAAGCAAGATGCATATAAAGACAAGGCTAATTACTATACCTTTCTTTATCTGTGCGAGTAGTAATAAATTCTTATGATAAAAAATACAACCTGGAATGGTTAAATATATAATTTATGTTAAACAAACACCATTAACACAAAACTAATATACTAATGAGAAATTGCACGTAATAATAAGTGCTTATGGAAGATTCCAATAACATAAGTCTTAATATGTATCAAAAATTTAATACATTTGATAAAGATAAATCTAAATTTAAATATATATACAGTTACTATAATTAAAATAGGATTAAGTCATAATCACTGTTGCCACAAATAAAAAATGATGACTAATTTTTAAAAAGTCAGCGAAAATCCGCTATCCTTCCACAGTCCTGATTGACGAACTTTTAATAAGTTGTAATGTTTACAAGCCCGGATCTTTAACCAAGGCTCCAAGCACATGATGAAATTTAAGACCCCTTGAACTACAACAGTTGTTGTAGCTCAAATTACAAAATGGAATTAAAATTCATATTTTTAATTTCAAATTTATACATTAAAATTCTTTTCGTTTTTGTAGTATAAAAAAGTCTCAATTTTTTCAGAAAAGATTGAAATATTCTATTAACAAAATAGTGTGCAGCACTTATTCACTTATTTCCATAATATATTTGTGGACAATATTCGATGAGAGCTTGTAAAGCTCGGATCTCAAATGCCAGGTCGGTGATGGCGGGGGGAGTCGCCACCAGAGTTGGAGCAAAGACGGTACTCAGGTTATGTGCACTCATTTTATTCACTTCCGCTAATTGAGATACTCTGGCAAAAAGAAAATACAAGAAACTATTAGTGAGACATAAAAATCGTAATTTTAACATGTTTTCACAATCACACCATTAGCCTATAATGTATACACATAGTACTATTTAAGGTAAGTCTGCACCATGGATGCGTGCAGTTTTCCAGTTGCTAGTGACTTAACATCAACAGCCTTTTTACTGAAACTTAGGCCTCAGGTAATGCGGGTAGCACCATAAATAGGTGAAGATTGGTCCAGTCCAGCATTCTTGGATGGATACTTTTTTCTTTGGTAATGGATTCAACTCGGATGGGCAGCGTTCGGGAAATTACGACACATCTTCTCGTCGGGTATACTTCAAAACCTGAAAACGAGATTGTACAACCAGTGCGTGTTGCCAGTGATGACTTATGGACCTGACACATGGTCCTTCACTGCTGGCCGCATAAGAACGCTCGAGGTCGCTCAGCGAGCTATGAAGAGGGCTATCGCTATGGGTTTTTGCGTGATAAACTTGGAAATGAAGATATCCGCAGTAGAACCAGAGTGACCGACATAGCCCAACGGATTAGTAAGCTGAAGTGGCAATGGGCCGGCCATATAGCTCGAAAAACCGACAACCGATGGAAAAAAAAGGTTCTCGAGTGGTAGCCTCGTACCGGTAGGCGAAGTGTAGGTGGACCCCCCACTAGATGGAGTGACGACCTGGTATAACATGCAGGTGGCTCAGGACCGTGTTTTGTGGCATAACTTGGGGGAGGCCTATGTTCAGCAGTGGACTTGTGAAGGGGTGTAATGATGATGAAAAATGATAGTAAGGTTGTACTTTTGCCAGTGTCAAATAATAAGAAATCACTTTTTTAATAGTTTGTTTGAAAACTTCTTCACAATATCATTATATTATAATGATGCGTCACATTGCGAGTTTTCGGGAAATTTTGACGACAGCTTGAGCCAGCAGGCAATCGATGACGATATCTTAAGGCATCTAAGGAGTCATTATCTTGAGTTTCACATTACCATCGGAGCACCTGTTTCATTGTTTCCACTAATAGTTCACATTTTAATACACAAAATATTTTATACGTAAAAGTAACGCTTTTTCAAGAATCCATTTCAAGCAATTATTCAATCAAAATACTGGAACTGCATTTCGCTGGCAGTCAAGTTCCCGCTAAAACTCCTAGGAACTTCATTCATCAACAAGTAAGGCGCACCATGCACTCGCGAGAAAAAGTTAGCATATTTATCCTTACACTCTTTGTAATTTATAGTAAATCAGAATTGTTCGTCAGTTCATTATTTTCTCTATGTACACTATTTTACTGTTTGATACCTACCGATGTAAATGTTGAACCATATACTGCAGACAGTTGAAGTGTGCTGGCGGCAATGAATCCAGACATTCGCGGAGCATTGTCACTTGAACCCCTGCTGCCTTCGTTTCTGTTTATTGAATAAAATAAGTATTGATAAATAAATCTCTTCAAAATTGACACACGGGAGTTTTTTCACGTTCATCTTGCATTTTTGTAATAATAATAACCATCGATTTATGACTAAGGTCATACCGCTGTGCGTTGTTGACTCCTACGAAAACCACGAGGATGATGGATTCCTTAACACCGCAATAACACGGCGTATAAAATATCAGTGTATTGCATTAAAATTAAACATTCCATTATCCATTACCAGAATATAAAAGTCCACTGCTGAACATTGGCCTCTGCCACAGATTGCTTCATATTTTGCCATAGTTGCTACGATTGGTTGGCAACTACAGTTTGTTATTATTTTGAGTTGTTATGAGGAAAAAGTTGCTGCCCTTTCCCTCTGTCGCTTCTTACGACACGCACTGGATGATATGGGGTAGTGAATATTCTTACACTGCCAATACACGATAAATAAAACATTGTTCAAAATGATTTATGAAGATAGCAGCAATTCAGTAGATCAGAGAACACAACAGTTACGAGTGTTGGTGAATCTAAAGCTTACGCCATGCCGCGAAATGTATATATGTACATAGAAATGTATTCACTTATATTAATTCATGAAATTATAAAAACCAAGAATCTTGAAAGTACTTACGTATAGCACTCAAGAGTTTCGGATGAACCTCGTACGTGATCAGTGGCACGGGTAAAAGACGCAGGTAAAGTTTAAGTGTTCCTGCTATTACATTTATATTACTAAACACACTTAAATCCGTCGCTTCACCATCTGAATAAAAAAATATTTTCAAACTATGAAGTTCGCTTATGACACGATTTTGACGCGCGAGAAATGATACTTCTTAAAATAGTATATGCTCAGAAAAATTCTATGCGCATCATCGATCACTAATAAAAAACTAGATACACAATCAGTGACAAAAAATGTCCTTACCGAATAAGCGCCCTTTCGAACATTTGGGTGCGCTTTTAATTTGTACGTAGCTTTGTGAATACAACTTTAGGCAATGCATTTAAGGTTGAATTTATATTAATGTATATTTATTTCAACCAGAATTACGTCAAAACAATTGGCGACAGTTTTTAGAGAACTTTTGCATGGGATTGTGTATCTAGTTTTTTGTTAGTGATCGATGATGCGCATACATGAAATACTCAATTCAGTTCTTAATCAAATGGATTTTTAAAAAACTATATATTAATCGAGATAAAAATTATAATTTAATTGCCGGGAAAAAACTTTGACATTCGAGTTCTCGTTTTTTAAGGGATTACCATACAATATTTTTCGATAATATGAAAGGCATGTTATTGAATTACATTCTTCATCGGATACATTTTAATTTTAATCCTTTATTTCCTGATAATAAGCAAAAACGTTTCGTCAACGTCCCAAATCGATTCTGCTATAGGTACTGATTATATCGTCGCAAAATCAAAGTTAAGTGATGTTTATGCCATATCCTTTCCAGTCCAGTATCTTTAAAACGTCTTCCTATGCAGCAGTGAAGAGATACGGGGATAAAATATCACCCTGTCTGACACCTCTCTGCACTTAGATAGATTTCGCACTCTGGTTCGGATATTTCGATTATAGATTCGGATAGACATCGTAACAATTACTTCACTTCAGTATGTTGATATACCGACAGTTAATCTAACACAGTCTAAGGAACTGAAGCATCGGACAAAATTCGACTGAATCGAAGGCTTTTGAAATATGACATTTTTACGTCGATGAACGTAAAAATTTTGACCTGCAGCAGTGTACTGACAGTATTGTATCACTTTCTAATTTCTTAATAATTAAGTGTTATTCGTAAAAAAATCTTAAATTTTTGGCCGTTTAATCAAAACTTCGGCTTGGGCTTGCAACCTTCGGCTGATGTTGGAGTTATTATTATATGATAAATAAACAAAGGATGTAATTAGGGTGGAGCGCGGTTGTATGAAATATTTTTTTTTCATATTTTAAATTCTAATAGCGCGGGATTATTGCCTTATGCTTAAAGTCAATTTAATTTTTTTTCCAGCTCAATTGAATAACATCTTCTGCCTCCGCAAGGGCCTCAAAGTTTAATGTTCTACTGAAAAAATTTGTATGTTTGGGCTAAGATAAATAATTGATCAGAGTTAACTAGAGATTATAAATGAAACTTAATAATATAATTAGAATACTTGTAATGTAATTTAATAAAAAAGTGAAACAAAATTCAATCATATGTATTAAAAAACAAATCGTCAATTTGCCTTCAAATCTCTCTTCGTGTCGAATTTTGTCATTTTCTTACGGGATTTGAATTTGGCGTTTATGACCCCTAATCGTGATGAATCCTTACATTGAGAAATGGCCGCTTCTGTCGTTAACTTCACAGCTCGCTCAACAGCCTGAATATAACATGGGAGACGTAAAAACAAAAGTTCACCCTCACCACCAGATTGGCCTATTTGCTGAATTTCTTGGTCACTTACGTGTTTCAATATCGGCGGTTCAGTAATGGTGAGTTGCCAATTTATCATATCAATGTATCAGGGTATGTAATATATCTTGAATAGCCTTGATGCAGGGGATTGCGATATACTGCGTGCTTTTAATATACGCCGGACTGCCAATTCACGAATGCGCTTTTTATCATCAGTAATCGTTGCAAGTAGTAAATGTTCAGGATGTGCGAAGTAGTTATTGCGTTGAATGACGGGGTCAATCACTTATTTCAAGGATTCTGGCAGATACCTGCAGGCTAATATAATTATAAATAGATGTCGAGCTCCATCTTTACATGATGGTTTATTCTTAATCGAGAATCAAGCTGGGGCGTAAACTTTTACGACAAATGTAGCCAGAGCAATCAAATTCTCTGATGGTTTCTCTGTTCCTACATACAAACGTAAGATTCAATTAGCACGTGTGAGCCAACGAGCATGGGATTGTTTACCTGGAAATCTGTTTGCTAGATCTTCTGGAAAAGAACTTGATTGTACCGCAGAGACGATCTGTGCAAGTACTTTTGATCTGTGCTCAAATTTGGGGCCATTTCTGGGAGTGATTCTGCTTTTTTATTTGATTTTTAATCGGTATTTGTTCACAAGTTTCCAGTATCTTTCCCAACTGACCAGTGTAAGACTTGTGTCCCGAAGTGCCTGCGTCAATATGTAAAAACAAATGCCTTAATGGCAGCTCGTTCATATGCAGTAATCAAATAATCCGTTGGAGGGGCCTTTGTAGCCTTTTTTCAAGGAGTCTTATAATACCACCGTACTTTTCAGAATTTACATTAGTCCCATCACAACCTATTGCCACAGAATCAATTGAAGTAGAACAAACTTTTGAGGATGTACTCGAACGATTTTTCCGATCTAGTTTCCTCTGTAGGGTCTTTTGTAGCTTCTTCGTAGTAGTAACGTCGACTCCGCCTATTATCATTTTGCGAAAAGTTCGCTGATCAATCAAAAATTAATGTTCTCTTTTGGGAACCTTTTTATCGGTTGGGCAGGTGCAATTCGTGAGTTCCTAGCATTTACATGCTGAAATATCAAACAGCCGCTTACTATTTTATCGAAAATTATCCAATTTTTCTGAAGAGAACTTCTTAATAGACTTGAGTAAATTTTTACATTTTAAGTGGTAGGCTTTTAACATTTGTATAACTCGTGTTCTAGTCACGGTTGGAATAGACGCAGTTTGCCAGATATTTTCAACTGTAGGTGCCACAATATTTGCTATTTGTGAAAATGTTGGCTCTTTGCTGTTTCCAGTTGCAATTTTAGTTGATGTCTGGTCCACTCGTAGTACTTCATCACATCTTTATACGTAGGTAAAGTGTTCTCTTTAATATCTTGGATATCACCAAAAAGCGAACACTTGAATGCACTACGAGTTCTCTCCATGCTTCAAACAACTAAGAAATATTGTGAAATAGATAAAAGCGCGACCTTTCACATTGAAAAGCAACAGCATACTGGCAGTGAGACAACAAGTGCGCGACAAATTACCTACCGCGCGTGCGCCAAAATTACTTCCCGCGCGCACTATCATGACCTTGATTTGAAGTAAGTTTACGAAAATCTTGGTTTTTTATTGACTTTTAGTGAAAATTAACTATATTTTTAATTAAAAAATAAAACAAAATGTTACAATCTATTTAATAATAGTATATTTACATAGCGTCAATCCTGGGTCGAAAATCATTTTTTTATAAAATTTCAAAGACCTGGCGGAGGCAGTTACTCTGAATCAATCCAAGTAATATTTAGTACGAGTTAATTTGATTCCTAAAGGCATCTTTTGCGCACTATTAGATTATCATAAGGTGAAAAAAAAAAATTCGCTCCACCCTAATGTATATATACTAATAATTATGCTGTTTAATTTTACAACTGATGTTGTATCTTGCCAAGTTCTTAATTATTACGAATTCATAAAACACAATCCTCATCATCATCATTACAGCCTATCAAAAGTCCTCCATTGATAATAGGCCTCACCTATAGATTGTGGGATAGGATAGTATAGGAGGATATTTGCCGTAATTGTCACGCTTAGCAGGTGAGTTGGCAACTGCATTTATTTATATTTTTATGTTATTATCAGGATGATACAGCTGATGATGCTCTTTTCCTGTTTCATTTCACTCTGTCGCCTATTACGATACCCACAGGATGAAATGCGGTAAGTAGTGGATTTTCATACGCCAGCGTGTACTGGCAAACCCAATACCCCATTGCATTATAACATAAACCAGTTCCAAGCATGGGAAGGAAGAGGAAAATGGTAGGTTGGTGAAAAATTTATTTTTCTTATACATACCTTTGTCAAAGGCCATCTTTAACGCTTCGATCTCATCCGCGAAACCAGAAACACGGTAAATGCCCTCAGAGTCCATGCCTCTAGCTTCGATTTCATTCACGCATTTTCTCACAACAAAGGGCAGTGTACTTGAGTGCGCATTCAGAAGCGTCGTTAGATCTATGCCGAACACACCGCGCAGTTTTTTCAAATCTGGTAAGCAGTGATTTGGCACCCGCTCAGAACATTTGGAATGGGCTATAAAACCACAGTCTGTAATCAAAAGGTTACTGTTCATTTATGCACTTTATAATTAATGAATAAAAATTACTTTATGTTCATAAAATACCTATACTAACAGCTGTATGAGGAAATTAAAGTCCACAGTGCACAACGGATCAATAATTTAATGTAGCAATGGACCAGCTATGTAGCACAAAGAACCGACAACCGATGAGGAAAAAAGGTTCTCAAGTGGATGCCTCATACCAGTATGCGAAGTGTCAGGCGGCCTCCCACTAGATGGAAGTGATAACCTGGTAGACATTCAGTAAGTCGATGGATGCAGATGGCTGAGGACCATATTTTAGTAGCAATCCTTGAGGGTGGCCTATGTTTAGCAGTGAATTTATGGTGATGATGATGATGATGATGATAAAAATGTTCATAAATACTAAAAATAGCCCCACAGCATTGTATGCACTCTATACATATTATGTAAAGACAACTAATAGTTTAGCTAAGGTGATTTTGATATCAATAAAAAACTGATTACAAAATTAAACCATACATAATGATTTCTTATATTTACGCGAACACTACACATTTAAATAAAACTAGTTTTACGGATTTTATTGCGTATATTAATGATCCGTAAAACTAGTTTTATTTAAACCATACATCTATGTTAGTCCGTAGTATATTTAAGTTAAATCCACGCACACAAAAATAACATGAGATAAATAAGTACGTAAAATTATATAATTAATGAAAAAATGGAATGGAGAAGTAATGTAATGTAGTATGATTTACACATTTACACAATTTACAATTAGAGACACTACAAATGTTTTTGGAATCTAATTTAAGAATTATGCTGAGCAATAAAAGATATTTTTATTTTCACCTCCAAGTTGAAAAAAGATTCTACAAAAAAAACTGTCATTATAATAATGGCTGAATGGCATAACATTTTTTGAGATCCTCTCAAAAAACAGGCGCCTGACGGCGTGCCTGGTCCCAGAAATTTTAAACTAAAATGCCATAAAATGCAAAGAATCAGGTCAACACAAATGATGACTAATGTTCAGTACACTTACTAAAGTGCATGACACTTTTGAGACAATCTATATCGAGCACTGACATTGAAAAGTATGTTTTCTATATTAATTATTGACATGCTAAATTATATTAATATCGCTTTTACGACTTGCATTGATATCTGATTACTAAAAAATCCAAAAGTAGTGAAAAAATTATTAAATCATTGTAAAAATTACCTTCACACTTAACACCCTGTGCAGTAAAACCCCAGAGAAAATTAGCACACAGCTCACACCAATTGAGGCCCTTAAATGTATGAACTTTGAAACTATGTGATTTGGAATATTTGTACAATAATGAATTGTCTTCTATTGTAGGTGTCAGATCAAAATTCATCTTTTTTATAGTAAGGTCTGGTTGAATTTTACTTTCTAATTTGTTATTGACTGGACTAGATCTATTTGATGCCCTGAGAAAATTAAAAAAGTGTAATGAATGACAGTTAAAATTTTAGTGGCGTAATTTACAGATCTGATGAGAAATGGTAAGTATAATGATTAAGTGCTTTCTTTGTGCTGCTATAATATATTCAGAGCAATTAATTTTATAAACAGTTATGACTTAATTTTTATTTAGTTCATTTATTTATGAATACAAATTGATGCTTTAAGAATATTTCAATATTACTGACAAGAAATAAAGTAAGCTATCAGAATTTTTTATAATTGTAATGAATGAAATTAATTTTAAATAGATGAATACTAAGTTAGTAGAATTATTGAATATAATTGAAAATAGAAAACTTGATAAATTAAGATATATTAGAAAGCTACTTACTGATGTATTTGAGACAATGTGTTCATTTTGCGCCTATTCAATGTCACATAGGGGCTGTCTGTATAGCTGGTCCTCGAGTTTATCATTTCCAGGATATGATGGGCTTTAATTTCCATGTGGCATGTAATCAGGCCATCAGCCACCAAGTCATAGATTGTATCATACCTCTTATCTTTAATATAATGTGTACCATCATAATATAGTTTGTAGTGATGTATTTTGTCATTGAACCTGAATTAAAACAGGATATTTATGTGAAAATAAATATTACTATAAAAAAAAAACACCTTGGCACTTGAACGCTTTAACATGGCAGAACCATGCTGCAGCTATATTATGGTTGATGCACAAATAAGTTGCCTCGACCGGGGACGGACCACACTCTTACAAAGTACCAGTGTAAAATAACAACTTAATGCTGTTGTTTTTTTTTTAAAGAATAGGATGACATACGAGCACACAGTCCACCTGATGGTAAGTGGTTGCTGTGACCCATAGACATCTACATCTATCCTCAATAAAGAATCATAATGCAGATGCGTTGTCACCCATGAGGACTAAGATGGAATGCCTCTTTTCCAGTAAAAAGAGTCTCTAGTTCTCTACACTCACCATACGAAACACAGCAGTGTTAAGCTGCTATTTTACACTGGTATTCTGTGAGAGCATGGTCCTTCCCCGGTAGAGCTGAGCCATTTGTGCTGCAACTATGCTACTAATATAGTTGCAGCATGACTCTACCGTCTATAAAATTTGTTTTGTTTGTTGTGCTTTAATAGTCAGTGTAACCAGAGACCCTTTTTACTGGTAGTAAGGAATTCTATTTCAGTCCTCAGGGGTGACAACACATCTACATTTTGATTATTCAACCAGAGTAGACATGTGTCTATGGGCCTCAGCATCCACTTACCATCAGGTATATGGTTTGTACGTTTGCCATCCTCATTTTATAAGAAAACACAACATCTATACATCAATAAGTTTAGAATTGATTGACAGTTGAACAATGCTGGAAAAAAGACATTGGGAAGAAAGATTAAGGTGGCCAACTGTCCTACATTCTACAAGTCTATCCTTTAATAACAGTTGAAATACATTGCAATATTTTTTTAAATAAGCACATTAATAATTTTAATTTTGCTCCTGGAAACTTAAGTGTGAAGTGAAAAGGTAATTGTGCCATTGAATGTTGATGAATGAAGTAAATATGTTTTGTGAAATGCTTATTGTAAAATTTATTATGGGCAGTAAGTTAAGTAGAAACATATGACATCCTTAATCTAAGCCCACATTTTGTTTAAAACACCACTCATGTGAGAAATATGATTCAAAAACATAAAAAATTACTTAAGTAAATTACGTTTGCTTGCTTTCTTATTTTTAAGTGCAAACACAACCTTTTATTTCTCTTATCCACAAGAATGTCATGCATTGACTATACATAAAGTTGGCCGCCTTAAGAAAGATAGGCACTTCAATTAATTAAATAATATAAACAATGAAACGTGACATTACGATGAAGAAATAAATGTTAAGTAACAGATAAATATAAATTTACAAACCTCCATGTTAATGTATAAAAATCGTTATGTTCATTTCCTTTTCGAATTAAGAAGGCCCCATTTGGCTCATTTTCAAGTAGTAATGAGGCCTCCTTATGACCCAATATGCCATGGTATTCTTTGCCATAAAACTCTGGTCGATCTGGACAATTTTCACACGTTATTCGCTTAGGTATTGGTGCTTCCAGTTGTATGCGATATACTGAAAATTACAAATTTAGTTCTTAAAGGCTTTTAACCTCAGTAGAGTTCAAATTATTTACTTGTCTACTTACGTTCAGGTTTCCAAATATTTTTTAGATTTTCCATACTTTATTTGGTATCTTTAACAAAGTATTTATTTCGGCTTACCATCAGGAATTTGGCGGAAAGTTTAAAATCACCTTAATTTAACTTATACTACTCAGAAATTGGAACGCGAACAAATTAATAACAAATCAAATCAAATCACAGAATAAATAAGCAGCAAACTAAACCCAAAGATATTTATACAATATCTTTGACTAATCCTAAATCAAATTATCAAATCAACCATAACCCATCAAGCCATCAACTGTCAAGTGTCAATGTCAAGTGCAAACCATCAACCAGACAATATTTTTTTAATTAAGATTTATAGCTTGGATGCTTATCTTTTAAGCCATGTATTCTTTTCATTCGGGATCATCGTTTTTATAGATTTTCAGTATCAAGTGATAATAATCTTTTATAGTACACTGCTTCACAATATATTGATGCGTCACATTACTTAGTTTTTAGGAGATTTTGATGGAAACTTGAGCCAACAGACAGTTGGCGATAATATCTCAAGGCGCCTAAGCAGACAGACACCTTATCTTGAGATTCACATCACCATCGGAGCACTTGTTTCACTGTTTCTACAAACAGTTCACATGCGCAGACATTTGATACATAAAATCGCACCACTTTTACATGTCAAAATCCACATCAAACCATTATTTAAACAAATATACAGGAGCAGCAATCCGCCGCCGGTCAAGTTTCTGCCAAAACTCAACCACAGACACTGCTGTCAACTGTGTCATTACTCATTAGTGATGTGTACCGGCTCATAAAATTCAGCCTATTACACAACCAATGTCAACAATGGCAAAATTTTAAAGAAGTAAATAGCACTCTATAAAACAAGAGTGTTAGAAAGATAAAATTTCCATGACTTTACGTGCCTGTTAAAAAAAAAGAAGCTACATTTTGGTAGCTTTCATTATTTGGAGTTTATGTATATTTAATTTTGTTTTGAACAGTTATATAAAAAATATATCAAAATAATTTACGAAATACATAAGACCACTTTTAACATTAATATATAAAAAATTAAAATAATCCAAAATTTAAGTAATATTTTTTAAAATTTTACGGCAATGAGTTCGTATTTATTAGATATGTTACAAAATTCAGTTTTGTTTCAAATACAGTTCTTTGTTTGTGAATACTTATTGTTTCTAAAATAACGAGATTGTGAGTTGGCAGTGTAGATTTGACACTAACTTTTTGTATTGTTAGAATAACAATCACAAGATAGAGACTTCAATGCGATATTGACGCTTTATTTTGTTGTGAAATATAAATTCCTGAAAAAGATTCATTTTGTGCAATACTGATGCTTTTGTATTATTTTCATATATTAATAATATAGTTTTTAAGTTTTATTTTAATAATTTTCTATAATTTAGTAAAGCTTTTTCTGTCCCAAACGCAATTCTACTTACTATTTTATAATGCAATGACGGTCTTGTGCAAAACTTTGCGACAGGAATTTGTTGATTATAAATAAAAAAAGAATCATTAATGATATTCAATGTACAAAATTTCGCGCGATATTTAAGTTTCATGTTGGCATTTTTGTAAAACATACACTTAATTTAGGAAAGACAAAATTTATATATAGGTAATAGTTAATAGAAAAGAATTATCTATAAACGCTGAGATGATTTTGTCATTTTATTCAGGTATAAGTTCGAGAACTTATTTTTTTTTTTTTTTTTTATAGAATAAGGGTGACAAACGAGCACACAGTCCACCTGATGGTAAGTGGTTGCTGTGGCCCATAGACATCTATATCTATCTTCGTTTGCGAATTTAAATGCAGATGCGTTGTCAGCCGTGAGGACTAAAATAGAATGCCTCTTTTCCAGTAAAAAGGGTCTCCGGTTCTCTACACTCACCATACGAAACACAGCAGCATTAAGCTGCTATTTTACGCTGGTATTCTGTGAGAGCGTGGTCCTTCCCCGGTCGAGCCGACCCATTCGTGCTACAACTATACTATTAATATAGCTGCAGCATGGCTCTACCACTCTTCTTACTCACTTATACGTGAATTGAAGCGAACTTGAATGAAAAACGGTTTTCATCTCTCCTGATTTCGAAAGGACGATTGGATAAAGTCAGTGCTATAAGATGGACATTGAATCACTTTATTTGTAGAATGAAAAACTTTATCATGGTTGGAACAACGATACTGAAATTGGGGTATGAAATGAGGAGGATGAAGAGACATCAGGATGAAATAAAGAATAGTGAGTGTACGTAGAATACGGTGCTGTCGAATGGGTAGCCACTGAAGTTGAGAACAATAAGTAGACACATAATAATATTTTCAAATATTAAAAATGAATCGAATGCAGTTATTAAGAAAATCAAATTTGCTTAGAAGTTCTGTCCAATCGAGCTGACCTATACAAGCTACAATCACTATATAGCTATAGCATGGCTCTACCACGTATAACTGCGACATCCCATATTAAGTGGCATAATTTGCTAGTCAATCCTGGAAACTTTCTAGATGAATAGAAATATGATATAAAAAGCCTATCTTTATTACTTCTTGATAGTCAATCATCGTGCAAAAATTATTGACCTCTGTAAGTTTTGCGACTGTGGTAAGCTAAATTCTGGTACAAATTATGCGCTTTAACATTTCCTCTTATTTTTAATATTCCAAGGAATATGTCCATGTATTAGATGCTGAGAAGTACAGATGGGACTGACTGTGTTGGGAGTTGCTATCTCCACTGGACTACAAGGCTGATCTAGTAATCGATAAATAGATGAATATCCTAAATATACTCGAGTATACTAGACCGCACATCACTAAAAGTTACGTTTTGACATTCGATTTTGATTTGACACTGACATATTTATTATTTATGTTTAACTCACTCACAATGGTAATCAGATATCACAAATATGCATATTATGTTTATCAAGCAACTCATAGATTAGGTATACCTACTACTTATCATAAATTACTAATTACTAATGTAATATATAGTATTAAAAAGTACTAATACTAGGTACACAGCAGCAGCAGTCGAGATCGAGAGGTGATCAACGTAGTGATTATATTCTTTTGGAGGTAAAGACTCCTATAAAAAAAGAAATAATAAGTACTAAAAGTATATAGATAGTTCCCGTGTATAATATTATTCTTTATGTATAAATTATTCAATTATCTGTATAGTTAGGCACATAAGCACCACACACAATTTTTTATGACTTACCTAAGAACTAAAGTTGCAGCTCAGATTTGATAAAAGATAGATATAATACCAAATAATTACTAGTGAATGAAGGGTATTTAAGACAGTGAAGTGCTATCAAATGCATAATAATATTATCAAATATATAATTTACAATTATTTCCTAATAAGAAGTACAATATAGACTATTTTTACAAGTTACTTTAAATAAAGACTTAAGTTAGTTAATAACATTTGCCTAGTTCCATTAAAATCTTACAAGTATAGATTCTTGGAAAGTAAAATGATATAAAAGAATGAAGGAGGTAAGAGTCACAAAACAAATTTATACTATAGAAAGTGAAGGGCAGTTTGCAAGAGATACCTTAGACCTATATGGAAGCTTATCAACCAAATTGGCGATATATTGAACATGGGCCAAATTAAGAATCCCCTAAACCAACATACATGTATGCTTAGATTTATTATTTATGTCTGCTGAATTTGTGTACTGAATGTAAATACATTCACACACCCACACTTTTACTTGTGTATAACTAACTTATACAGTTGACCTGCGGTAATCCGACAAACCTTTTGTAAGGTGGTGCTGGATTATCAAATTTGTTGGACTATAGAGTACTGCCACAGCCCCCTGGTAGTCCAGAACTTTTGAAAAAGAGTACCTTGTAATGCAACAAATTACATATCAAATATAAAATAATAAAAAATAAAAAAGTCATGTAATACACAATGAATACCTAAACAGTAAATGATGAATGCCCGCTAGGCCGCTACCATAGTCACATTCAAACTGAGACATTATGTATAAAGATATATTTGTGGTGCCAAGAACTAATTGCAACCTGTTTGTTCATGTATTCGCGAAGGACAAATCCCCCCATGGCGGATTCATAATGCGACTATTGTACCTACATGTTAAAAGCATGTCGGATTACAAGGGATTAATTAGGCTGGGGCCAGATTACTGGCGATCCACTGTATTTAGTATCTATTTATCATACCATTTTCTATCCTTTGAAATGTCCCTTTATTCATTGTATGTTAAGCTAAATTGTGACAAAACCATAATGATAGTCCAAGTGTGGGGGGTCGGAAAACTTTAACACAGGGTATCTTAGTACAGGTTCCGCTCTCTCAATAGCCAATCATTAGTTAATATAAGATTGAAAATAAACAATTTTTTTACACAGATTTATTAAAGTTAACTATTCAATTAATATTTTGTTTTATGTTGTAGTTTAAAAGAGTACGAAATTTAAAGGAAAAATGTGTATAGTTTTTTTACACATAGACAGCCCCAACTCTAATAGTGACTATAAACTGATATTAATATCAAACAGAGATGAGTACTATGACAGGCCAGCACAAAAAATGAATTCTTGGGCTGAAGATGCTAGTATTTATGGAGGTATGAATATTTTAATAAAAGATATGTTTTATCTATATAAATAAAATGATAGAGGTTTGCAGTTGTGCGCGCATCACGGAAAAACTACTGGATAGATTTCAATTAGGTCTTCTAAGTTTTATTTCTTAGACACATGGCCCTTATCTAAAAAAAATTGTTGCGATATCTTCATTTAATATAAAGTTATTAAAGTTTTAAGAAACAACTAATTTTATAAACACAACATGTTCAGTGATGTGTGTTTTCTTGCCACGGAGAAGATCAAAAACTTTGTTAATATATCAAGCAATGCGGACGAAGTCGTTGGTATCAGCTAGTTAAGATATACAATCAACCAGGATTTGCGATAGAAATTGAAATGATAAGGTAGAAATGTTTGGAAAAACCCCCATGAAAGAAAGCTAATTGTTTCTAAGAGACTTAAATTTAAAATCGTTTTTTTTTTTATATATATATACTAGCTGTTCCCCGCGACTTCGCCCGCGTGTTATTTGGGGTTTTAATTTTTTTGTGCGGAACCCTAATTATTTTTCTAAAATAAAAGTAGCCTAAGTTACTCCTTATGACATCAGCTATCTGCCGGTGAAAGTCCCGTCAAAATCGGTCCAGCCGTTTTGGAGATTAGCCGGAACAAACAGACAGACAGACAGACGGACAGACAAAAATTTAAAAAATTGTATTTTTGTTATAAGCACCGTATGTACTTTCATATGCATTTAGTAAAAAGCTGTAATTTTGACATTACAAATAGACACTTTAATTTTATTTATTTGTATGTATAGATATCGGGGTTAAATTGGTCATAAATAAGAAGAGGGCTGGTATAGCACTTTCTTAAAGCACTTCATCCAAAATATGTGTGTGTAAGAAATAATCAACCCAAAATGAAAAAGATTTGCTTTCTTTCTTTCAAAGGTCGTGATTTACAACCTGGCTGCGAAAATGGTACATGGCTTGCAGTATCCACTTCTCGTAAAAAAATAGGATTATTGCTTAATTTGCCAGGCATGCATAAAAAACCTACTCATAGTGAGTTACTAAATTTATGTTTTTTTATATAATATAATGGTATTTTAAACATGTGTATAATATAGCAACAACTCTGAGTGGCAATTTCACCTGCATGTTTTCTACTGGCTAATCAATGCTCAAGACTATGATAACTGACAATTTACCATTTGAAGATCCAAAATTCAATAGTATGGTGATGGGGAGGAGCATAAGCAGTATGCGGGTATTGTTCTTGTCATCGTCCATTCTGCCAAGTGTGGTGCTTACAGATAGATTTTCCGATTTCTGTGTTCCAGGTCTGTGACACATTCTTGAAAAGTTCATTATAGCCCACAGTGGATTACGAAAATGTTGTTAAAGTAGAAAACCTACTTTAACAACATTAAACCAAGGAATGGTTCTGGCCACCCACATACATTGACATCCTGTATCTTACCAGATAGTCACTCTATCTAGTGTCGTGGCCACCTTCGACACTTCTCTTACTAGTACAAGGCTGCCACTCAAGAACCTTTCTTCCCAATTAGTTATCAGAGTTAAATAACTGGCCCATTGTCACTGAATACTTGGGCTACATCGGTTACTCTGGTACTATTGAACTAAAATGAACTTCTATTTAGGATGTTTTCTTTGATTTCACATGTGATAGAGCCACCCTACAGCTATATTATGGTTGTAGGACGAATGGGTCAGCTCGACCAGGGTAGGACCACACTCTCACTGAATACCGGCGTAAAATAGCAGCTTATTGCTGCTGTGTTTCGTATGGAGAGTGTAGAGAACCAGAGACCGTTTTTACTGGAAACAAGGCATTCCATCTCAGTCCTCAAGAGTGACAACGCATCTGCATTTTGATTCTTAATTGAGAATAAATGTAGATGTCTATGGGCCACAGCATCCACTTACCATAAGGTGGACTGTGTGCTTGTTTGTCACACTCACTTAGCGACCTTGAGCTTCCAGTAGTGAAGGAAAATCTGATCTATATGTCATGACACTGGTTGTACACTCTTGTTTCCAAGTTTTGATGTATAAATGTAACAAGATTATAATATACATATTATAATATTACATATTATAATATCACATATTATAATATGTGACAAGATTGTCTTTTAATCTCCCAAACGAAAAGCTAATGTTTTCTCCGAAGATCTTAATTATGTACCCTATAATAATGTTACCATATTGCAATGTTAATTATTTCTTTATTATTTAAATTTAAGGTAGGGGAAAAATAGTTGAAAATTTTGTTAAGAGTGACTTATTAATAAAAGACTTCATTGAATCTATGAAAGATTATTTTCTAGACTGCAATGATTTTATTTTAGTAACTATTGAATATGGGTGAGTTTTTTTTGTAGCAAACTGTGTATTATAGTTTTACATTTTTTTTAAATATACAAATATAAAAACACCATGTTTTAGAGTTTTTACACCAGTTATACAGACCTATAGCAATGCAACTAATGAATTAAAAGTTTGGAATGATAGATATATGGGATTTGGAAATTGTCTTCCTGACACCCCATTGAAAAAAGTAGAAGCTGGCAAGTCTACATTTCAAGAAATTTGTAACAAATATAGTAAAATAAATGATAAGGAAAAGCTTATTGAGGAACTCATTTGCATTTTAAAGTCAGAAGAAAGGTAAAATTTAATGATCTATCCTATCCTATGATCCTTCTATCCTATTGACTAACTTGTAAGGAATGTAAGCAGAGTTCTAAAACTACTAATTTTTCGTAAGCTTTTCAACAATTTTTGAAATATAAAAGCAAATAGTATATAGTTTCATTTGTGTGAACTTAAATGTAAGTACCTAAAAGTAAAGTTACAGCCCCACTGTTAGGAAGTTCTTCTTTTAATTTATGGCTTCTCTTGATATCTCATTCCTGAGAAGCAGTTAGTCCGCCATGACATCCTGTTAATGTTTTTAGGATTTCATATGTTCTCAAAATACTTTATTTCTCAGACATACAAGTTTCTTTCTTCCTTTAATGCAGAAAATCAGTACTTAAATTACCATTACAGTCTATCAAAGCTCCCCCATATATATGGATATTTATGGTTGGCAACTGCATATTTTTTTCTCTCTGTCTCTGTTGGTTCTCTATCTTGTTGGTTTGTTTCTCTCTGTCTCTGTTGCTTCTTACAACACCCAAGGGACGGTATGGGGTAGTGGATATTGTATGTACCTTAAATTTCAATTTATTGGTATAACAAACTTTCAAGTTTTTTTAATTTAAATAGGTATTAAATTTTATATAATCGAAAGAAAGGATCTGGCAAACACTTTCAAGGATTCTGGTATCAAGGAACTGAATATGCAGGAAATTCCCTGCATTTTAAGTTTCTAAATGCAATTAACTACTTGTTGGTTATACACTATGTTTATTAGTTTAAAAATAACAGTAACAAAAAAAATTAAAAATTTTGGTATTGAAATGAATAATTTCAGCTGTCATCAAAATTTATCATAGTATGTTAAATGTCCTATGTTGTTATACACTAGTTACATAACATAAATTACTAGGAAAGAAATATATATTTTTTACTACAACATACTACCAAATTGTATTTTACAGTGAATATAATTATGTTTAACAGGAATTTACCAGACCCACAATTGGAACAAAGACAACCACAAAATTTTAAGGAGCTAAGTTCAATTTTTGTTAAAATACCTTATGGAAGATATGGCACAAGGTAAACTTTTTATATGATTCATTTATAATAATAAAAAAAAGTTTTGCCAATCCGCCTGCGAAACAAGACAAGTATGGTAAATCCTCTACGATGTAAACATAGTGATTTATTTACTGTAATAATCTATGGGGAGGCCTATGTTCAGCTGTGGACTTTTAATATGCTGTACTAAAGGGCTGTTAATAGTTTAGTTTATTACCAAATGGAGCGGTGGTTGCTTCCTAGCTGAACTCCTTGCCTTACAGGAGATCTCAGCTTTTTCTTTCTCGGCTAAAGTGGTGACCGCTACTTAATTATCCATATCAACAATGCAATCTGCAAACTTCGGAACCCTCAACTTTAAGCTTTTGTTATTGCAAACATTTTGCAAAGACAGGCGAACTTCACAATCCACTTGATGGTAAGTGGCTACAGAGGTCCATAAATACCTGTTTAAACAAAAAAGGCTACAGATGTACTGTCATGACTTAGGACTCAAATGATTCATACAGTAAAGACAGCAACACAGCAAAACATGTTCTGCTGCTGGACCCCAGGTTAAAAGGAGTGTTACCAGCAAGCAGGCAGTGATATTTAACAATACTATCATATATTTTGTTCCAGAGCACATACTATAATATTGGTCACTAAAACAGGAAAAATGGATCTCATTGAGATAAGTATGTCTTTTCCAATAGACTCAATAAAACCTACCTGGGAAAGAAGCGAATTTCATTTTGGGGCACCAGTATAATTGTATTAAAATAACTTATGTTAATAAGTATTTTATTTTTAAGAGATTTATGCACTGTAGTTTGTAAACTAATAAATATTGTTTTACAATTTTGTCCTTATTTTTTCATGTACCAATTCTCCACCATGAACTCTGGAGGAATAAAGAAATCACAATCTTGCTCTAAAACACAACCTAAAAACTTAGGTATGTTTAAAATTGTACCAGATAATATATGAGGATATTTGTTTTGATTTCCATCTGTGTAACTAAACATAAGTCTTTTACATAAAAAATCACCGCTCACAGAAATATTTCCAATTTCTACATATGATTTCATTGAACAAGAATACATTTCTACAGAGATTCTCAATGATTCCCACATTTGTAATTTATCAGCTGTTACAATACTCAAACGAAAAGGATATCCAAGCTTACTATACATAATTTTGGTCATTTCGGTTATTTTCTCAAGCATAATATCACATTCATCTGCATTTCTCACTGCAATAAATGTGGTTATAACTGATGATTGGCTAACATTAAATAAGCTGATTTCTTCAGAATCTGCTGGAGTGTATTGTCTACCTAATGAAAAATACTTTAAAGGTAATACTTTAGCATACAATATATTTTTAGTATAATATGCTAAAAAGGATAACAAAGAACCACCACCAGTTAAATGCAATCGATTGTCTATACTGACTTTAGATTCTTCATTGTGATGTAAAATAAAAGTATGATTGGGGTTTGTATGATCTCGGCCACATCCCTCTATGATTAAACTCTTTACAAAATCAGGACTTGAAAACTGTGTAAAGCCATTATCTTTTAATATGTTGCTAAAATAAAATTGAGCTCCAAGTTCAAATACTGCAGCATCACCCTTTAAATAATAGTTATCTTTTCTAGTGAACTGTATCAGATCTTTATCTGTTCCAATCTTCAAATGATTTTTGTTATTATTTGGTGAAGTTTTGTAATTAAAAAGCAATTTATTTTCTGTACTTGGGGTAAGTGTATGCAAGTTATTTGGTAGTTTCAAGTATTCAACTATTGCAGCTTCTTCTGCCGACCAAAATGGAACCTTCAATTTCTTAATATTTTCTTTTAGTAAATTACTTTGTATTTTTAATTTCTCTATATCTTTGTCATTTGACGAATTTTTAAATAAATTTGATAGTTCTTTAGTCACATCAATTTTCTTTTTTTCAAGCTCAATTTTCTTCTTCTTAAGGTCATCATAAAGTAGCCAAAGATTTTCAACTTTTGTTAAATCAACATTAGATTTTCTTTTCAAAATATTTGACTTGATATCTTCCTTATGTTTAATACACTCAGGGAAATCTATATGAGGTGTTACATATGAAAAAGTGTCAGTTGCTTTTAGACCATTTATAAATAAAGCAGAATGTCTGACTGACAAAAAATAAGAATACTTAAAGTTAAACACACTGTTGAAAATAACTTTATGTATCATTTTCACTCACTTTCTTTTTCTTAGTAGGAGTGTTTTCATCTAATACAACATCTCCATCTTCATCTAGCAAATCTTTAGAATTTTGAGTCACAATTTTCCTTTTATTTGGAAGTTTAAAATTGCCGTGTCCAGCGGCACGTTCCGACTCTTCTATACTATAAGGTTCTAATTCTAGAGCTTTTAACCTCCTTTTATGTACTTTTGTTTTAAAATGTTCCGTAAGAGCTTTTTCATCAATAAAATAGCGAGCACAATGAAGGCAATAATGTTGCGCTGCGCCTGGTAAATCTAAATCTACGTTTTGATTCAATAATTTCTCAGCATTGTCTGAAAAAGATAGGATAATATTATGGACTATTATTATTTATAACCTAAGAGTGACCATGTGATTCTAAAACTACAAATTATTGTTACTGAAATAATCCTACCTTCCTTCAAATCTTTGTCGATTTCATCAAGATCTTTTTTCCTATTTCTTACTCTCCATCGCTTTTTTAAATGAGTATCACCTTGATGATATTTCTTTCGTTTATAGGTCATAGTAAATAAATTTATAGGTATTACTACGCAACATGTACTAGCAATCTGACACTGACATGTCTGTCAGCTGTGTCAGCTGTCAGTGTCAATTTGTTGTTGAGTTTTGGCGGGAACTTGACCGGCGGCGGTTTGCTGCTCCTGTATTATTGTTTAAATAATGGTTTAAAGTGGATTTTGATATGTAAAAGTGGTGCGATTTTGTGTATTAAATGTCTGCGGATGTGAACTATTAGTGGAAACGGTGAAACAAGTGCTCTGATGGTGATGTGATTCTCAAGATAATGTGTCTGTCTGCTTAGGCGCCTTGAGATCATAGATAAATAGATATGTAGCAAGCTCTTGAGATACCATCGCCAACTGTCAGCTGTCTGCTGGCTCAAGTTGCCGTCAAAATCTCCCAAGGGCTGCACAATGTGACGCATCAACATATTGTGAAGCAGTGTACTATGAAGGATAACTATACATTGAACTTCAGGCTCAGAATCCAAAGCCGTAAAGCCAGTTATAAAAAAAATATATTTTGTTTTTGTTTACCTGTCAGCCTGCCACTGATCACTCAACTCAAATTGTAATATAAAGAAGACATGGCTTTAGCCTTTACGGTTTTTAAAAATATGAAGAATTAAAGAAAATAAGACTTGGCTTCGGCCTTTATGGATTTTGAAGAGACGGAAAGAAGAAAAATAAGACTTGGTTCCGGCCTTTACACCTTAAAATTCTATATATTCAAAATAAAAAAGACAAAGCTGTATGGCTTAGTTTCTTTGCCTGCTCTCTCGAGCGAATAATAAAAACAACAAAAATTTGTTGTTGTTGTAGTTAAGATTCGCCCACAGAACACAATTACTCTCTACCAAGAGCATTCGCCCGTAAACAGAGAATCCAATAGACGGTGGGGTCGCGTAACCGCTATTCTGCCGTTCATTCACGCATCACAGTGCTGCCATTTTGCCAATATTACCCACAAAATAGGGAGATTTTGTTTGTAAAGCGTACGTCAGTAATTTTAGGCCACTTTATTCACATTTGATTAGGATATGATAATAAAAGCAAATGAAACAAATATGTAATATTAATAACAAATATTAAAAAATATTTATTTGTTAAGAGAATCATAATAATTACACTTATAGATATTGGTAATTCCAATTTAATTATAATTGTCCTTGAAATAAAACTAATTTAGTATGAATATTCCTAATTTTTTCGACGTACACTAATTTTTGTGGTTTCATAATGTATTCTTATTTCAAAATATCTTAAAGCGACAACTTCAATGAGAAGTATTCTGTGATAATTAATATAAGGAAATCTTTATTGATGGGATCGATCGAGTTAAGTAGATTGCTATCCTTTTCGTTTACAAGAGCTTTGGCCTTAAACTCTTCAAGACTTTGTTCCAGATTTGCCACTTTTATTTTTAGACGCCTTGTTTTCTGACGAAGAGCGCGTACCATTCTCAACCTCTTCTCCGACAGATTTTGCTGCTGTTTCAATCTTGGTAAGACTTCTTGGCGTACCCAGTGGCTGAAACAGAAAGTTAAAATGTTTTAATCCATTAAACATATTAGCGGCCGTTATTGATCGCAAACAAGAGATTTTCAATTGTGTTCATAATATTACATGTCACCTATACCATATTCAGCAAAGCAAAATACAAAATGTAAACAAGGAAACCAATGGCTCTCAAAAACAACGACAAATAATGCTGTGCGTAATGTCAGCTAATCAGTCAGTGAGTAGTTCAGCTTCTTTTACATATACAAATTTATAGGTAAAGATAACATTTGCTACTGTTCAGCCTCTGGTTTTAGTGTTTAACCCATTAGCCTACTTGTATGACAGTTAGGTACCGCCAGTTTTCGTAAGCGTCTTGCTCCAACAGATTACCATTTTTTCCGGAATTTGGACAACTTCTTACAAGGAAAAAAATTCAACTTCGATGCGGCAGTTCAAACCGCCTTCAAAGAGTTTTTTTTTTTTTTTAATAGAATAAGGGTGACAAACGAGCACACAATCCACCTGATGGTAAGTGGTTGCTGTTGCCCATAGACATCTACATCTATCTTCGTTAGCGAATTTAAATGCAGATGCGTTGTCAGCCGTGAAGACTAAGATAGAATGCCTCTTTTCCAGTAAAAAGGGTCTCCGGTTCTCTACACTCACCATACGAAACACAGCAGCATTAAGCTGCTATTTTACCTTGGTATTCTGTGAGAGCGTGGTCCTTCCCCGGTCGAGCCGACCCATTCGTGCTACAACTATACTATTAATATAGCTGCAGCATGGCTCTACCACGTAAAAAAGTTTATTGATTCTCGCCCCCATGGTTTTTTTTAGTAAAGGGATCAATGAACTACCTATGAGATGGCAAAAGTGCATAGATAACGACGGTGCATACATTGATTAATAAAATATATTTTACAAAAAAATAGATAGGAAATGATATTTTTAATTTATAGGAGTCACGCCAACCAAATGCGCACGGCTGCGGCTCCGTCGATCGAGAAATGAAATCCGTTCCGTATATTATACAAATATCGTTTCTTATGTTTATATTAACACTTCAAAAGATATTTTTATTCATGATAAGATAAGTATTAAGACAATTTTAAGAAATGGATCAGATATAATATTTTATAATTATTTATTTATTTATTTTCAATTGTTTATTTTAATGAATAAAAATTAAATTACCTATCTGTCCGTGGGCATGGGCACATTCTGAAGGTCTTATGATGACCAGATAATGCTTATCGGTTTTCAGTAACGGAAATAGTTAGGATGGCCTAGCTTTCTATGTTTATCTAATTGAGCACGCTACATGTTACATTCTAAAATAAAGTTGAAGCACCCAAACGTCACGAATTAAAATAAGTAAAAATAAGTTAAATTAATCAAAATAAAATCCGAAAAATTTGTTTTATTAAATGTGTAGTATTCGTGTAATAAATCATTGAGTACAACATTTTTTCATTTACTAAATCTAAAAATCTTGCTTCCAGTCGAAAATCATTGAATTCTAAATACTGAGTACAGGTAACTTGGTAATTTATAAGAATTGGTGTTAATGGTGCTTGTAGGTTTTCTTGAATTACGTAGATATTTTCGTCTTCTAGTTGTAGTTGGTTATGCTTTTTCCGTTCTGCCTTGTTTTTTATTGCCTGTAAAATATATGGCCGATTACTAATTTTATACCTACTTGTAAGTTTTGCTGGTTTTTTAATTGCCTGAAAACATAATAAAATGAGTAATAGTATTATTACTATTACTCATTTTATTATGTTTTTAGACTATAATAGTAAAAACAGTATTGTTTTTACTATTATAGTCTGGTAACAAGCCACAAACTACAATAAATCTGAAAGGGTATTTTAACTAGTTACTTCTTGAGCCCTTTCAAATGAGCCCAAACACGATAGTGTTTCGTAGTGGCATAAATGAGATCTTTTACCCCACCTTCTAAGTCCACCATCATGAAGGTGATATCAGAGGAGGTGGTCGCTTCCAAGTAGTTTCTAAAATAAATTTTGTACTTAAAAATAGATTGTACAACCATTAATGTAAAATTTACGTTAAAAAAAGTCTCGCTGGGTTTCTTGCTGGTTCTTCCCAGCACAGAGGTTTTTTTTCGAACCAGTGGTAAAGTAAAAAATTACTTTCAATAAGAATTACACATGTGATCTATATTGAATAAAAAAATTATTCTATTCTATTCTATTTATCACATTGACCTAGGTCTTTATAAGCCCTTTCAATTAGTTAAAACACGATCGTTCTATCTAGTGCCGCCACCGAGATCCTATACACACCTTCGGATTGCACCATCAGAAAGGTGAGGTCATAACAGTCACCTAGGTCTTTATGAGTCCTTTCAAATGAGTTCAAACACGATCGTTCTATCTACTGCCGTCACTGAGATCCTATACCCACCTTCGGATTGCACCATCAGGTGATATCATCACAGTCATCTAGGTCTCCATTAACCTTTTTTAAAACGAGTCCAAACACGATGGTTCTACTTAGTAGCATCATTGAGATCCTTTACCCACCTTCTGAGTCCACCATAGGGAAGGTGACATCATCACAGTCACCTTGGTCTCCATCCTCCGTCAAACAAACTTCTCTAAATATATAAAATCTAAACAGCATAGAAATAATGTAAGTAGCTACTAAGAAAGTAAGTACTTACCAATAATTGAAACGAACTGAAGCCAGCGGATTACGGTGCGCCCGGAAAAATACGTGGATTGCCGTCAGTTAAAAATTTCAAGTTAAGATTTCACACGCACGATCAGTTTTTGGATGTACGTCAGTTCAACTGAGCAGTTTAAGTTTAACTGACAGCACGCCCGAAAAATCCGTGGGTTGCCGTCAGTTAAAAATTTCAATTTAAGATTTCACATTCACGGTCAGTCTTTGGATATACGTCAGTTAAACTGTTCAGTTTAACTGACCGTGTGTGGGGACCATTAGAGGTAGGTTCCTTAATCACCACGCTTGGCAGGCAGATTGGTACGGGGGCGACACTGAAAGTTTTTAAAAATGGCCACTTGTAAACGATATAATAATAAAATAAGTTCAAATTTTGAAAATGGAACTCTTTGCCAATATTATTGTGTATGTATTTTATTAATTTGTCATTTGGCGGCAAATTGAAAATTGTCTGTGTCACTTCAGCATGAATTTAACGCGAGAAAATTTTCGTACAATATTTTTTTATGACTTTCAATGTCATTTAAGTCAACAAGAAAGTTATGATAGACTTCGATTGGCCTTTCACGATGAAGCCCCATCTCATGCCACTCTTTACAACTGGTTTAATGAGTTTAAACGTGGTTGCACTAATCTCACCGATGATCTGCGTGAAGGACGGCCTTCTACGGCGTCGACTGTAGATAACATCAGTATTGTGCGGCGTATGATAGAGACTGACAAAAGAGTGACTTATCAACAGATTCAAAAAAGCTTAGGCATCGGTATGAGTCAAGTTCACAAAATCCTCCATGAACATTTAGCGGTCAGGAAGCTTTGTGCCCGGTGGATACCTCATAATTTGACAGAGGCCCAAAAACTCCGTCGTGTAGATTGGTGTCGTGAAATGGTTCAAAGATTTAACGGAAGTGACTCAAATGCTGTGTTCGACATACTTACGGGTGACGAAAGCTGGATTTATTGTTTTGATCCTGAAACTAAGAGACAGTCTGCTGTCTGGGTGTTTCCTTCGAGTTGCCAACTAAAGTGAAGAGGTCGAAGCGTAGGAAAAAGATTGTGGCCTCGTTTTCGGAAGGACAGGTCATTACGCAACAATTATTTTAGAGGATCGAAAATCAGTTACTGCAGACTGATACACTAACAATTATTTGCCACTTGTCTTGGAAAAAGTTCGGGAGAAACGACCTCAAGTAGGACTCTTCCTTCACCACGACAACGCCTCGTCGCACACCGCCAAGCAAACAAACGACTACTTGGCGACGTCAGACGTGGAATTACTGGGTCACCCACCCTATAGCCCCGACCTCGCTCCTTGCGATTTTTATTTATCTCCGAAAATAAAAGAAAAACTTCGAGGAAAACGTTTTATGGACGCCGAGGAAGCAGTGGCTGCGTTTCAAAATGCCATCGAAGAGATCCCTAAGGACGAGTGGGCAGTGCTTTTCTCAGTGGTTCCATCGGATGCAGCGATGTATTGATGTAAATGGACACTATTTTGAAAAGATATAATAAAACTAATAACTTGCTAGTTTGTTCAGTTTTTGATTTTCTAAGAACTTTCAGTGTTACCCTCGTATTATTGAAGATCCGGCCTATTTGTAACTAAAAAATAAATAATTATGATTCAAAATGGCGAGTATTTTTTTATCACGTTTCCAGTTCTGAGCTGTTTTTAAAGTTTAAAATATCTACTTACTCAACGTAAAGTTAGTTTAAAATCGGTTACAATATTTGTACTGAACGGAAAAGCAAACGAACAAACTGACAGACAAGAAAGTGAGTTTTTATTGAAAGTTTATTACAGAGGTATTTTCTGAACCCTTCAATCCATCCATCGCATATAATAGTCCACTGCTGAACATAGGCCTCTCCCATAACTTGCCTCATAGAGTGATTTTGCCATTGTTGCCACGCTTGGCAGGCGGGTTGGCAACCGCAGTATTTTATTATTTTGTGTTATTATCAGGAAAATGCTGCTGCCCTATTCCTATTTCAGTTTCCCTCTGTCGCCTCTTACGACACCCACGGGACGATATGAGGTAGTAGATATTCTTACACCGCGCCACTACACGGGATTTCTTTCTTTCTGAAACAGTGGTAAAAAGTTGGGAAAAAAAATACTTTCAATTAGAATCGCTTGTAATCTCTATTGAACAAAAAGTATTATATATATTCTATTCTATTGCACTATCCATTCAGTTCTGCTATACATAAAGTCTTAAGTCTCTAGCTCATTAGGAAGTTGGTTTAAAACCTATTGCAAATTTATACCGAAGAAATAAACAGAGAAGAAAACGAGTTAATAAAAACATGGTAAAAGATGGACCAGTACGATCATTTCACATTAGTAGGTGAAACGGACCAGCAGCCCCTCGCTTGGCGTTAATCCGGCAGCGAAGGACCAAAACTGCAAGGTACCAGCAGATAGGGATTAGTCACTATAGACGCTTATCCCAAAAACTCTTATCACACCACGTTGGGTTCGGGAACAACGAGGCGGATGTGAACTCCGTGAAGGAGTATCACGCAAGAGCGTCCGCTGGACCTTTCTCAGAAGAAAGGTGGGACGACCAAGATTCTACTACAGGTCCTACTAGTGTTCCCGGTCTCGCCGTCTTCATAAAACATCTTCGGTGGACTGTAATGTGTTTTCTTTTGTGGAAGATACTTTAGGAAATAAAACAGCAATTAGCTTAAAAATTTCCCCATAAGAGAGCAACATTAACTTTCACTAATTTCCTATCACTTCACTATGCGTTTGTTTTTCTTTCTTGATTAAACATAAAACTGGTAGCTGGTCCCGAACGAACTGACTGGTGACTAGGAGTGGACGATATACATCGATGTTTTATTTTCTCTTCTGTCTTTTTTTTTTAAAAAAAACGTCACCTCCACACTAGGATTTTCTCCTGTATCGTGGAGGCAGTTTACAAACATAAATTGCACGAGGACAAACATCCAGACCCGCAACAATTATTTATAGGCCATACAAATACTTGTTCCGTGCGGGATTCGAACCCGCGGCCCCCAGCGCAACAACTCATTGCTAAGCCACTGCACCACGGAGCCGTCATCGACATCGATGTTTTAAAAATACTCGATGTATAGTAACCATGCATCGAATCAAACCGATGGATTGTTAAGTTTTAAACATCGAGTATACATCGATGTTTTTTTTTCGATGCATCGAAAAGGCAAACAATCAAACCTACCCCTCTCTCTCTCTCTCTACGGTTAATAACTATTTTTCTGTCTTTTTCAATTACATTATTTAGCACTCGCAAGGTGTTTCATCAAAATGTGGTATCACTGGTTGAAAAGGCAGCCAATATTATGCCGGGGCCACAGTTGCGAGAAACGTCAATGCCCATAAACGCAACAATTATTGCCTTAATTTTAACGTGATGAAGTGAGTGGCCACACTTGGAACGGTCAACGTCATTTCAATTTCAATGCCGTTGAACGGCGTTAAAGTTGGCGTTAATGTAAATTGACCATTTATTTTTTTACTCAAAACGGGACATGGGTTTATTTATACTCCCCAGTTAGCAGGTTAACAATAAAAAAAATATTATGTTATTTATTTAAAAACTGTAACTTTATACAATTAGTGTTCACTATAATTATAATCACATTAATTATAATTATTTTTATTATAACAAATTTTGAAAAATAAAAATTAATCACCAGTTCACAAGCTTTATTAAAGCAAAGTTCCTCAGACAGTAATTATTAAATGCAATATATTTTTAATTATATTTATATTTGTCAATGGAACAAATTTGCTTTAATAAAGTTGGTGATGATTTTAAATAAGAATAAAATTCTGGGCAAGTTTTTTTTACATTGACCTTTGTTATCAACATTGCCTTTAGAACTGGAACCTATAATAATAATAATATTAAATATAAAAATAATAAATAATAATATTATTTATATTTATATGTAATATTAATATCATAATAAGTCTGTGAACATGTTGGACAAGTAAACAAAGGTAAGTGCGTGCATCTAAATAATATATAAGTAACAATTTTCGAGATTTCCGTAAAAGCATGATTGTAAATTAAACAAAAATTCCGTAACTAATACTTTAATTGTATTTCGTGCTTAATGTCGTACCTATTTAAGTAAAACATTACATCGCGTATTAGTCTTCTAGGTTAGAAATATAAAAATATTTTTCATATTAATCTGTCTAATCTAAGTAATCATGTAAATGTTCAATTATTTACTTTAAAGGGAGTAATTATTTATCATAACAAATGATACTTACGGTAATCGATACATTTTTATTAGATAAACCGAAGTTAATAACGAATCATATCACTAGTGATTCCATGTTGTCGATATCACGTTATCGATATTTTTTTAATTGAAAATACATTCTTTTTTTATCTATTTCAGAATATAATGCGCCTAAAAAGAAAAGTTTAGTCTGGAAGTTTTACGAAAGAATTGATGACAATAAATCTAAAGGTAAGTTATGTCAAAAAGTTATCAAGTGTACTGGAAATACAACAAACTTATTTGGGCATATTCGTAATGTCCACAAGGCTGCTTAAATTGAAATTGTTCCGTTTCAAAGGACTACATCAGAGAAAGAAAGTATCACGCAATCAGTTCTAGAGCCAGCTGCTTTAAGTTCCAATGAGACACCTTGCATTGGTACTGTTGATGAACTTAAATCAGTTCAATCTGATTCCCAAACCGTTGTTCCTTCGACGAGTAGTTCTCAAAGTACGTCAAAACCGTTGGATAAAGCTTTAGGTTCTGACTCGGAAGTAATCTCTATAAAACGTCAAAAATCTATCAAGACCAGTTTTAAAGAAATCTCCTCTTATTCAGTATCCGGCATGAAAACAAGAAAACTTAACAATTGTTTGTTACCTATATATGATTTGTAAAGATCACCAGCCTTTCTCAATAGTCGAGAATGAAGGTTTTAAAAATCTTATGAAAGCAGTTGCTCCTCAATATAAAATACCAAGTAGAACAAGTCCAAGACGATGGTTGGGTAATAAATATGAGGTTGTTTCAGAAACTTTTAAAAAGAAATTGTCTTCGATAGAAGACTAAACCTTGACGACAGATATTTGGTCTGATACATTAAATATGAAAGTTTTATAGGCGTAACTGTTCATTTTGGAATAGAAATTGAACTCATTTCAGTTACTATCGTCGTGTACGAACTCGATGAAAGACATACTTCACAATATATTTCTGAAATGCTTTTAAAAACTTGTGCAGAATGGGGTATTAAAAAAGATAATGTGACGGCTGTTGTAACCGATAATGCTGCCAATCTAGTGAAAGCTGTAGAATTGACGTTTGGTAAGAAGAAACACATTCCATGTTTGGCTCATACGTTAAATTTGGCATGTACTGAGTGGCAAAAAATTTTTACTAAAATTAAAGCAATTGTGACCTGGTTCAAACAAAGTTGCGTTTGTTAGATTATCAATATGTATTCATTTTTATGTCAAGTTTCTAAACGATCAATTGTCTCGGCCATGTTATTTCTCATCAACATTATGTTTTTTTTTTCCTGTATAAAAGTAGTTGAGACTCAGTTTTAATTTCTAACGGTTAAGAATTGTAAAGATAAATTCATTACTTTTAAAATGTTTAATATTAAAACATTTTGAAAGTAATTATAGTCACATAATTAATCACATTAAGAAAAGTACTTATTTCAAATGTTATTGTAACTAGAGAGGAAGCGAGCAATATGGCGGGAGGAGACGCTATTAAGTGACCAAGACTGATTTGTTAAAATTTAATAAATAAGTAAAAGACATCCAGATCTATTAATTTCACATTTCAGAAGTGGGATAGTCTAAATCTATCGCCCATAAATGTTTGTTGTTGGTAAAATATTAGCTCCAGTACTTGGTAAGTGAAAGAAATACAATTTTGTACAATTGTCATAATTTTCTATTTGGTTGTAACGTAATGGATAATGTTGTGTCGTGTGAATTTATAATAAAAAGAAATGTTTTTTACAAAGCGGTTTGAAGTATAATAGTATAATAATGACAAAAAAGTTATTTATTTACACTATAATCATGGTGTCGATTTTTTTTCTAGTTTTATAATCAGTGGACTATATTGTTGTTGCTTTTCTTTGTTTTTGTAAAAAAAAATTATTAGACTTAAAGAAATTCCATGCGTTAACTCAGTAACTCGGGCACAGTTTACTGCGCCGGTTCATTGCATAACTCAAAATTGCGCCATGGCGCAACAAAATTTTATGCAGGTGTCAAATGTCAACACAGTACGTCAAAGTAGTTAAGTTTCGGGAGCGGTCCTGAAGTTTTAAAAAAAAAAAATAACTAAATATGTCTCGATGACATTTATTACTATTAAATTAACGCGTTCATTTCGAGTTTGCCGTCGTCGACTGTTATGACGTCACAGCTGACGGTACCGTTTACAAAACTATCAATGTGAGTGTTTAATTGTAAGAAATTCGATTTTTTTTTGTTGCCCTGTACAGAGAAACGGAAGGCAAGCAAGTTGATAAAATGCATATTATTGAATAATTTATTTAGTTAGTAAAGTAAAATAATAACACTGAATAGAAACGTGTGAATTTTTTATTATAGGATTAATAATTAATATTTCATTTAAAATGTATAATTTTAAATGAATTCACATGAATTACATGATTAATTTAGTATGATCATTTTTAACCACAAGTGCGGTAGAAAATATAGGATGGGAATTTCATTTTATAGCAAATGGATGTTGCAGTGCTTATTTTTGGATTTAATTTTGGTGTGGTAAATCGAAAGAATATTTCTTAATTCTATAGGTAAAGTCACTATCTAGCAAGAATTGATTAACACTTAAAGTGGTACACAAGGTCGGCGCTAGATGACAAATAATTTAATATTAATTGGTAAGTGTACTACAAGGTAGTAATTCGTGAGTACATGTACCAACGCACGTGCAAGGTGCACAAAGTATTATCACATAATTCGACCCTAGTTCTAAAGCACAAACCATGAAAGACTGGCTCATAAAGATAAACGAATCGGCGGAAATGTATGGTTGGTCGGAACAACAAACCATGTTCTATGCTTTGCCAAAGTTAAAGGGATTAGCAAAGAAATGGTATGATGGACTTACGAGTGTAAAATTTAGTTGGGCAGAGTGGCAGGGAAAGTTATTGGAGACGTTTCCCTGCGACCAGAAATACGGAGATTTATAATCCGAGATGTTAAATCGTAAAAGTAGACGTAACGAAACTCTTGTTGAGTATTACTATGACAAGATTATGCTGATTAATAGGTGTCACCTAGTGGGGCGACAAGCAACTCACGGGATATATGATTATAACGTGGGAATGAATGTACAAGGTGCACATTATGATAACCCGGAACAGGTCTTAAATTACTTTCGCTATATTACTGGTAATAAAACTGAATCACCACAGTTTCCTAAACGATTTAACACTGATATGCGTGACAAAAGAAATGATAGCGTAAGCAAATATCCAAACTAATCCATGCAAGAGGTAAAGAGTGAAAATAATTACGGCTATTTTAATAACAAAAGGGCCATGAACCACATAACTTGTTGTGGCGAAGTTGGTCACACAGTTCTGAAGTGTACTAAAAAATACTAAGGTGCAACAAATGCAGACACCATGGCCATAAAGATATAAATTGCAAGTCACAAAATTATGATAAACCAAACAACACAAATAGTTAAGAGACTAATAACATATCAAAGAAGGTATTAAATACAGATGGAACAGTGATGAGAGTAATCAAAATATTTTAAAGATGTTAAAATTAACGATATAATAATAAAGGCTACATTGAATTTGGGAGTGAGTGTACTCTCTTGAGTGATAAAGTGTGTAAAGACAATTTAAAATTTCTTCAGACGAGTTGCCCATCTTACGGGATTTGGCAATAGCGCCATATCTCAATTGGTAAAGCACAAGTAAGAGTAAGAGTCGATTTTGTGGATATAGAATTAATAGCATATGTTGTTCCTGCGTCTTTGTTACCAGCTGAGGTACTCATAGGGCAATCTCTCTGAACATCCTACTGTAAGAGTATTTAAGACGGATAAAGAATTGACGTTATACCAGATTACTGCTAACAAATCAAACTCGCTGGTATTAACGACTGTAGATGAATACACGATTAAAATGATACAGTAATAGAGGCTGTTAGAGTATCCCAGTTTACAGGTTGACAGTTTCAATTATTCACAATATTTAATCCATAGAATTATTACGTATAGAACACTAGTACGCGCACCGAAAGTGAAGCAAGTAAAACTAACGCGAAACCGCGTAAGTTCACTCAACGACGCGCCAGTACGCAACGTCACGTCTTACGGAGAAGAGCTCGCGAAAAATTGTAAAATGACCGTTTGTGTTGTAAAATATTGACACAACATTGATGATAAACATAAAAAAGTGATGGTGTACAAGTTCCTCCCAGATCTCGATACTTGCACTCGCGTTTAGGTAAATAAAACACGGAAGTATGATAAGAGAACTTATATTCAATAAATCGAAGCGGACCCTATACTATATTACAATACCGATATGCTAGCGTGTTGTATCTTACTGCGAACGCCATCTAGTGACGGCGGATTAAAACATTTGAATAGACATTAAATGAGATTATAATTTTGGTTCAACATTCCGCCCACCAAGAACGTATCTGCGTTCTTTTTTTACAAATGATTTAACTAAATATAATATTTAACTATATTAACTAACTAATTATTTAACATTCAAATAATGAAAATATAGGGTGCTTACAAAATATAGTATCAATTTGTTACTGGTAAGATACAAATTTTAGACGTTGGTCTCTTTATTTGAGACCCATTACATTTCAGAGTGACAACTCGAGTAAGATTGTCTAAACCAGGATGCTTAGCAATCACCCTGCCCAGTAACCATCGCGCTGGTGGAAGATTATCTTCTTTCACTAATACAACGTCTCCAATGTTGGGTTCTGGATTAATACTTGACCACTTGTATCTTTGAAGGCAATGCACAAGGTACTCCGACGACCATCTTCGCAAAAATCTTGCACCATTCTTTGCGTCAATTGCCACCTTTTCAGTGTACTAACGTTACTATGCTCGTAATTACGTTCCGGTACTACAACCAAGGGCTCGCCAACTAAAATATGCAGGTGTTAAGGGTGCAGAGTCCTATGATCAGAAGAGGGCATCGATAAAGGCCTTGAATTAAGGCACGCCTCTATTTGACATAAAACTGTTGCCAACTCATCAAAGTGAGTGGAATTGCCTACAACTCGTTTTAAGTGAAATTTGGTGGATTTTATTCCAGCTTCCACAAACCTCCAAAATTTGGTGCATGTGGGGAATAAATGCCATTTAGTGCTGTGGTTACTAACCACTCTTTTATTTCCACGGCGACGGACGACTGTTCAGCGGTGACAAGCACAAAGTTCTTTGGGCTCCGACGAAATTCGTCCCATTGTCGCTCCAAATTTCACTTACGTGGCCTCGTCGCGCAACAAGCCTCTTAAACGCAGCTATGAAGCTCTCGGCTGTGAGATCACTGATAACCTCTAAATGAATAGCCTTTGTAACCATGCAGATAAAGAGGCCTATGTAACCCTTGTAGGATTTGTTTCCGCGTCCCTTAGATACTCGAATATTGATGGGTCCAGCAAAATCCACTCCGCTGCGTAGAAAAGGTCTTGCTGGTGTAACCCTGCATGATGGCAATTGGCCCATGAATTGGGTTTTCGTTGCAGCTGCTTGACGAACACAAGTGACACATTTGCGCACATACCCCTTGACAGCACTCTTTGCTGACGGTATCCAGTATTTTGTGCGCAAATAGTTCAGCATAAGAGTTGGACCGCCATGCATGGTTCTTTTGTGAGCTTCATCAACGACTAAGTCCGTGAAGTGGCTTCGGTGGGGAAGTATAATAGGGTGTTTGGTGTCTTCGGAAAGACTCGCGTGTTGGATCCTACCTCCTACCCTCATTATTCCCTTGCTATCCAGAAAAGGGCTCAAAGGTTTTAGTTTGTCCTTGTGGTCTGCGAGATATATGGCTTGACAATGTTTAATGCAAGCTTCTAGTGCGTCATTGATTTCGTCACTTGACAGGTAAGTTACAAATTTTTAGTCCTTTTGTATCTGATAAATCGTCGACAATAAGCTGTAACACGTACTAATTTTCGCAGGGAAGAAAACCTTGTCAAGAAAGAAGAATCGGGAATCGCATTGGCGTCGATGATTACGTGTGCCTTTAGTTTTCTTTGCTCTAAGTCAGTTGATATGGACTTTGGTCTTTGATAAGTAATTGACGGGTTCTTTAACCACGATGGACCCTGAAGCCACATGTTATTTTGAGCAAGTTCTGAAGGAGTACATCCTCGAGAAGCAATATCGGCTGGATTTTGAGCTGATTCAACATGAGCCCACTGATCATTATCTAACCTTGATAAGATCACTGATGTTCGATTACCAATGAAGGTTGTCCAGCGACTGGGGTGGCTACTAAGCCATGATAACACCACAGTAGAGTCAGTCCATCCGTGTATGTTAACTTGACTGATGCGCAGTACGTTTGCGACTTCAGTAATTAATTTGGCTAGGAGAACAGCGCCCATTAACTCCAGTCAAGGAATGGAGACTTGCATGGTTGGAGCTACCTTAGTTTTTGCAGCAATCAAATGAACATGAACACCACCATTTGCATCCACAGTCCGTAAGTAAACTACGGCTGCATATGCAGTGTTTGATGCGTCACAAAATCCTTAAACTTCCACATGTGGATCATTAATTTTGGCTTCAACCCATCTTGGAATGCGTAAGTTAATGATATAAATCAATTCCGCCTGGTAAGTATTCCATTCGCCTAGTAAATCTTCTGGTAGTTCCTCGTCCCATCCTATACCGGCTAGCCATAACTTTTGTATAAGAACTTTGGCTGTAATAATGCAAGGTGCTGCCCAACCCAAGGGGTCGAATAAGCGTGAAATGTTCGAGACCACCTTCCTTTTTGTAATAGGTTCCTGGAGTTTAGGTATTTGCACAAAGTACTTGAAAGAATCAGATTCCTTGTCCCACGAAAGTCCTAACACCTTTACTATTTCATCCATTCGTATATCTCTCCTTTCCTCCTGATTTTCTTTTTTATCCATTACTATTGCTGCCAATTCTTTATTGTTGGTTATCCATTTTTGCAGCTCAAAACCTCCTCTGCTCAACAACGTCTTCATATTCTCAAATATTCCTTTTCCTTCTTCTACTGTCTGACATCCTGTCATTAAATCATCAACGTAATAATCTGCTTTTATTTTTTCAGCTACATCAGGATACTGCGCCCCGTCATCTGCTGCGAGTTGTTGCAGAGTCTTCACTGCTAGGTAAGGAGCCGAAACAGTGCCAAAGTTAACTCTGTCTAATACATATTCCTTGATTTCAGATCCTGGATCGTCTCTCAAACGAGTCTTTGGTATTCTGCATCTTGTTTGGCAACGCGTACCTGGCAATACATTTTAACAATGTCTGCGCTTAGGCAGATGGGATTCATACGCCACCTCATGACAATATGACGTAAGTCTTGTTGAAGTGTTGGTCCGACCATTAAGGTATCATTAAGTGATACTCCATTTGTTCCTTTGCAGGAAGCGTCGAACACGACCCTGATCTTTGTTGTCGATTTATCTTCGCGTATCACCGCATGATGAGGTAAATAAACAGAGTCACGTCTATTATAATCATCGTCAGGTACACATTTCATGTGTCCAAGATTTAAATATTCATGAATTACTTCAGTATATCTGGACTTCAACACAGGATTTTTTGAATCGCTGTTCAAGCAGATGGAATTTTTAAGAGCGATGTCTCTGGAATTCCCGTATTTACATTGTGGATCCTCATCTCGGAAGAAGTCTTGACATACCTCCCTGTTGGGTCTCTTTGTGTTGTTTGTTCATAAAATTCCTCACAACGTAACTCTTCTTGTGACATTATTTTGTCGTTAAATGAATCAGATTCCAATTGCCAAATTTTTAAGTAACTCATTATCTTCTGTGAGAGTGCATGTTTATTATTTTGTTATGATAACAGTGTGTGGATGAGCTTTGATTTACACTGAGCTGCTGGTGTGTAGGACCTGAAATAATCCATCCTAAGGCTGTGTTTTGAGCTGTTGGTGTGCCATTAGGACCTCTGATTAAACCATCACCTGTCCATAGACATCAGCCCCAAGCAGAATGTCTATGTTGTTTGGCTTATTAAATTGTGGATCAGCTAGAGTAATATCAGCCAACTCCGGCCAATCGATTGGCGCTATTTTCTTCATTGGAAGGAGGCTGGTTATAGCCCTAGTACATGAGCTTGTACTAATAGATAAAATTGGGATCATTGCGAGATTGAATGCTTATTTTGACCGCATACTTAGAGGCCATAATGCTCTTATCTCCACCTAGTCCAGACACGTCACTTCGTTGAGGTATTTTCTTAACCTAACAATTGCACTATAGATTCTGTCACAAATGATGCCTGTGAGCCCTGATCTAACAGAGCCCTTATCAGGCATGCATCGCCACTTCTTGTTTGAGCATTAACAAGAGCAGTTGCTAACAAGATTTGATTGGTTGCAATTTGTTTTGAGAAATGTGCTGATATGGTTGAAGCGGTTTTGGGACTTTCTAATGATGTCTTAATTTCAGACACCTTGGTATTGACTTCTAATGCAAGATCTGGTTTGGAACATCCACTACTTTGAGATTCTGGGGTAGACTTAGGGTGCAGCAAAGAGTGGTGCTTATGTTTGCATATGCGACATTTATTGTTGGAACGACAAATACTGGCAGAGTGATTGCGGCCTAAACAGTTAAAACAGAGTTTATTTGTTTGAACAAAATTGTCGATTATCGTAATCAATTTTGCAGAATTCCTACAGTTAGAAATTTTGTGATCACCTTTCTTACAGTATGAACAACAGGACTTTACAATAGCGTTGTTGTTGGTAAAGCGTGCAATACTTTGGGTCTATGGGTTGAAATATTTGATTTGGTCTTTTGCTTAGTATCTAAAAACTCTAGAGACCTGAAACGAGATTCCAAATACTCACGCAATTGGCTCAGTGGGTAATTCGTCCGTGCTGCTAATTTTACTTCCCAACCTTTCCGAGATTCAGGATCTAATTTTGAGCAAATTACGTAAATAACTATAGCATCCCAAGTGTCTACATTTATGTTTAAAGTTTTTAAACCGTTCAACGTTTCGTTCATTACATCTAGAACATCTTTTATTGCACTACAAGATTCGGTTACAATGTTAGGTAAGTTAATAAAACGTTTCAGTAAACAGTTTACCAAGTATTTTTGTTATTATATCTACTGTTTAAGGTTGACCAAGACTCCATATAATTAGCTGCTGCAACTGGAATATGTCGCAGCAGTTGGTCTGCTTCACCGGTAAGATGGGCTTTTAGATAGTACATTTTCTGAGCGTTATCGAGTGATGAATTATTATGCACTAATGAAACATATAGATCTCTAAAAGTTATCCATTCGAATATACCAGAAAAATTAGGAATGGAAATTTTTGGCAATTTTACATTATTTTCATAAATGTTAGAAGTAGCTGAAGAACTAGGTTTTGGTTTTACTAACTAAATATTCCTTTAATTCTGACTTGTAATTAATATATGTTTCTTCAATTATTTCGTACATGTCGTGTGTAAAATATTTATTTTCGAGTAAAGCGTCTGTGGCTTCTGCAGTTAATTTTCTATGTGTATCATTAACTGTGTTCCATTGAGCTTCTAGCGTTTCTAATCTAGTTTGTAAGTATGATTCCTTAACTAATCTGTCTTTAGGAGACTTTTTAAAATTTTCATAAGCCTTTTCTATAATTGCCTTTGAACCAAGCTGATTTTTAATTAAAGATGCCATTATGTAAATTAGTTGATTCACAAAATAAAAGATTACAAATATGAAATGAATGAAATTTTTCTAAGTCTAAGATAAAAGTTAAAATTTTTACAAGTGTTTGAAACTTCGTATGTTCGAGCGAATCAGGCGTAGGTTCCCCGTTCGTTCACTTTTAGTAAAACTATTTTTCTAAGTTAATATTTAAGTATACAAAATTTTATAAGTCTACTTATATTTGAAAATATTGTGCTAATTGAAACTAAAAATACTTTTAATGTTTTAAATTCACAATAAATTTTAAAAATTTTAGAAGTGTTTGACACTAAGTATATTAGGGCGAATCGGGCATAGGTTCCCCGTTCGTTCACTTTTATCAAAACTATTCTAAGTTAATATTTTAATATGTAAAATTTTACAAGTCTACTTTTATTACTATGCAAGTTAAAATTCTTAAAAATCTCTAAGTCCCAACTTTCTTAATACTAATTTTGAGTTTTCCAACTTGCTGCACTGATATTAAAACACAAAATTGTACTCACAGTTTTGTCTTCAAACCATTAATTCCACTTTAGTTTCGCAGTTGTCTTCGATTCGTGACGTCACTGGTCGTATATCGTGACGTCGATGACTACGTCACCCGCTGTGCTGTCCCGATACGATGTTATGATGACGTCACCCCTGTTGCTGACTGCCTTGGATTTCTCTCTGCCTCCCGTCGCTTACTGCTCCTCGGTTGGTGGCTGCAGACTTCGTGCTTGCTTCCGGCACCACTGCACCACTTAACCAACTGGTAATACGACCTGGCAGGTCGTTCACCAGTGCGCACCTTCAGAGGCGATCCACCTCTGGTTTCTAGTGCGAATTACGCGCGGACGGATGGTTCACAGATCCGACTACGAAGGACCATGTACAATTTCCTCCAGATCTCGATACTTGCACTCGCGTTTGAGTAAATAAAACACGGAAGTATGATAAGAGAACATATATTCAATAAATCGAAGCGGACCCTATACTACATTACAATACCGATATGCTAGCGTGTTGTATCTTACTGCGAACGCCATCTAGTGACGGCGGATTAAAACATTTGAATAGACATCAAATGAGATTATAATTTTGGTTCAACAGATGGTATTACATTTCACAGGTAAGTTCATATATTTAATTCATTATTAGTACGTAAAACTAAAAAATTAACCTAAGCTATCATAATACAAATGTTGCTAGTTGTGGGGAAAAAAATCACAATTTTCTTTTAAAAATATTTATTTTCTATTTGTGTTTAAAACGATTAATCAACGCTCTGTAAAACTCAAATGTTTATATGTAGATACCTACTTCTCTAAGTATTAACATAATATTAACAATGGGTGCCTATTTAAAACTAATACGGGTGATCAGCTGATCGCGATCCGTCGACGCCATTTTAACGCAACTATTATAGCAACTAAATTTATTTTATTGCTTTGTTCGTTGACCAAGTCGACGTTTTAGAGTATAGAATAAAACTTTTTTATTTACTACATCAAGAGATTATTAATAAGAACGCCTTTACTAAGCAGATGTCACTTTACACCCAAACACAGTCTATTTTAACCGACTCCCAAAAGGAGGTTATCAATTATGTATGTACGCTGATTTTTAAGACGATTCTAGATCAATTCGTATATACATGCTGTAATTTTAGTGGTTGTTTTCCGCATTCCTGACTCAATGCAAATTATAATTTTAAAATGTTTAGGTATATAATGACAATATTGATAATTATTTAAAATTTAAAAGTAATCTTAATAATTATTAAAAAATCTTTTAAATCATAAAAGCATTCAATTTTAACCAATTATACAAATATTTGTTATATAATCTTTCGCTTAATAATTTAAATTCTTTAGGTATTTTATTAAATATTTTTACACACATACTCGTATTAAGACAATTTTGTTATATTTAACGAGCCTAGGAATGACATCTAGGACAAGTTGGTCAGGGTCATGTCGATTTCGAGGATGTATATCACTTGCTTTATTTTTAATAAATATTCAGAGCTAAATAAATTCTTACGCGTAGTAATACGGCATAAGCTAGCCTGCACGTCCCACTTACTCGCGAGATATTGCTATTGGTTTGAGGTCGCATTCGAGTTTTGTTTTTCTCTATTGTAAATCTGCCATTTTTGCATCCTAATAATTTTTATATTAATAAATCTATTGTACTACCAAGACAAAATCATTTGACTTCGAAACAACCATTAAAATTTCAGCGTGTATATGGGATCAATCTGTGTATATTCTTTCAAATAAAAAATCTAAATCGGTTTAGAAATAACGGAATACTGAGGTAAAATATTAAAAAATACACCGAATTGAGAACCTTCTCCTTTTTGAAGTCGGTTAAAATTAAACATTACACGATGTGCTTATTGTATTCGAGCAAATTAACTGTGTTTAATAATATTCTTAAATTTTATTACGTCTGCATTTTGTACCATTAAAATATGTGTAATAAAGTTATATTAGTACCATCATTATCGTGTTTATTTTATTCCATTTATTATTCTCATAAAATACGTCTTCGTACGAAATACGTAATCCTTATTATATCGATTATTTAAAATTAATCAATATAATAGTGATTTGCACAATTTGATTGCAAACGCCAGAAACTGGTATCACTGAATGGCGTGCATGTGTGCGTGTGACGAGCGTAGGCACATCTGACTCGCGCCCACTAACATATAACCTTGCTTCACTTTAACGCTCGTGTTTTGTACTAGACTGCGCTTCTATACGTAATAATTCTATGATTTAATCTTACCCGGAATTTATGTTATTTATAATGGTATCGTCCGTGTAGTTGTTATAAGTTTATGTGATAAACCCTTTTCCCTTAAGAAAGGCAAAATCGTAGCAAGAGGAGTAGGAATACCGAAACAAATATTCGCCACCAACGATAAAAACAGTTACGTGGTAAATGTAAGGCGTATAACCAACGATGTTTCTTCAATTACCATCGATGAAACTTTTATTCAATATAGATTATAAATAATACTTATTGAAAGTCACTCTTTTGTCTAATTACCACTGGTTCGAAAAAAAACCTCTGTCCTGGGAAGAACCAGCAAGAAACCCAGCGGGACTTTTTTAAAATAACAGCTTACAATCATGTATATTACACAATTAACCACACAAAACAAATTAGAAACAGCCTGGCAGCGAACACCTCATTCCCAGGGGTTATTATCATCCATAAATTCCTTAACATTATAATAACCCTTTTTATACAAACTATGTTTAATAAAGTTTTTGAATTTTGAGCAGGTCGAATTTTGTATATTTTCTGGCATTTTGTTGTAAAAGCGTATACATCGCCCCAAGAATGAATTACTGACTCGGTGGAGTCGAGTAACTGGTACTACTAGCTTGTGTTTGTTCCTAGTATTTACAGAATGAACATCACTTATTTTTGTATAACTACTTTTATTTTGTGTACGTACATTACATTTCATAAATGTATTGAGAGGCCAAAGTTAATATATTAATTTCTTAAATTTTTGTCTGAGCGACTCCTTAGGTTTTAAATCATAGATTGCTCTTATGGCCTCTTCTGTAAAACAAATATAATTTCAGTGTCAGTTGCGTGTCCCCATAGCAAAATACCATACGACATTATGCTATGGAAATAGCTAAAATAAACAAGTCTAGCCGTTTCCACTGGTAAGATTTCTAATCTTTTTACAGCATATGCTGCAGAACTAAGTCTGCTTGCTAACTTTGATATATGGGGCTCCATTGAGCTTCGCGTCTAGTGTTATTCAAGAAAATGGTGGTATCGACAAGACTCAGTTCTTCCCATTTAAAATTACATTAGTATTTAATTGTCTGACATTTGGAGTCATGAACTTCATACATTTCGTTTATTGCTATTTAAATGCAAGTTATTAACATTAAACCAATTTACTAATTTAGATATAGCATTATTTACTTCGTCATATTTTAATAATTGTCGTTTTAATTTGAAAATTAATGAAGTGTCATCAGCAAATAATTATGGTTATCCCTACTATGTAAGGTAAGTCATTAATATATACAAGAAACAGAAAGGGGCCGAGAACTGAGCCTTGAGGCACGCCCATTTGTACTATCGACCGGAAGAGCTCATACTATTAATGACAACTTTTGAGTTCTGTTACTTAAATATGAAACAATTAATTTAAGAGCATTACTTCTTACCGTAGTGTTGTAGTTTCCTGATTAATGTTTCATGGTGAACACAATCGAAGGCTTTGGATAGGTCACAGAATATACCCAAAGCATCCTGTGAATTCTCCCATGCATTGAAAATATATTTAATCAGCTCAACACTAGCATCAGTTGTCGAGCGACCCTTGTGAAACCGAATTGATTTTATGAAGTAAATTATTAACATTAAAAAATTAACATTTGATCAAGAATAATTTTTTCAAAATTTTACTTAGTGTTGGCAGTACAGAAATGGGTCTAAAATTGGCGGGGTCTAATGATTTAAATACAGATCCAAATCTCGAACCTATGGCTAAGTCAATCTCTTAGACTTATTAAACTCGTACAGAGGGTGTTTCGCTTTTACCGCCAGTGAATTAGGAAGGACTTCAATTGCTGAAATGCAGAATAAAATTAAATGATGCTGCACCGGTTACCTATCGGCCTTGATTATCTCTTCAGAAAGAAAAAGGTTGACAGCATAATTAACGAACTTTGTCAATGAAATTATAAGAGAATCTGATTCCGAATATGCAGTCCCATCATACTTGTTTCAAAAAAAATGGTGACCTTCGACTTTGTGTCGATTACCGCGCATTAAATCGAAAAACTATCAAAGATAAATATCCGATGCTATTGATTGAAGACCAAATAGATAACCTGCAAGGCCAAAGGTATTTTACTACGTTGGATCTGACGCAGGGTTACCATCATATCCCTATGTCAGATGATTCTAAACACCTTACTGCGTTTGTTTTTTTTTTTTTTTTATAGGAGAGGGGCAAACGAGCATGCGGCTCACCTGATGGTAAGTGACTACCGCCGCCCGCGAACAACTGCAACACCAGGGAACCAGAAATTGCAGATGCGTTGCCGGCCTTTAAAAGGTAGGCTCTTTTCTTGAAGGTCCCTAAGTCGTATCGGTCCGGAAAAATAGCTGGTGGTAAACTATCCACAAGGAAGTTGTGCGAGGAAGAAAACATCTTCTAAATCGCACAGTGGTGGACCGCCAATCATCCAGATGGTGTGGATGGTATCAGGAGTTCTGCCGCGATGTGCGTTCGTGAAATGTGGCGGCTGGGATTAATCCGAACAATTCCTCAGAGCACTCCCGTGGTAAATGCGAAGAAAATGCAAAGAGATGCAACATCTCTTCGCAGCGCCAATGAATCGAGCCGATCGGAAAGGACTCGGTCATCGACGATTCGAGCCGCTCTGCGCTGGATGCGGTCAAGTGGAAGGAGCTGGCACTGGGGAGCCCCAGCCAGAGATGGGAACAGTATTCCATGTGAGGCCGACCTGCGCCTTGTAAAGTTGCAGGCGTTGTGCCGGCATGAAATACTGTCCCGCTCTGCTGAGCACGCCAAGCTTTTAGAGGCCAATTTGGCCTTCTCTTCAAGTGACCGCGAAACTGCACGTCACTCGATATGTCGACGCCGAGGATTCCGATACTGGCTGAGGCAACAAGGGGAGTGCCTTGAAACTGAGGAGATACGACAAAGGGGTTCTTTTTAGCGGTAAACGCGCAAACTTGTGTCTTCTGAGGATTAAACTGGAATAGATTTAGTCGCCCCAATCCGAGACTTTGTTCAGCAAGACTCGACTTCAGACACTAAGTTTGTTCCGGTACTCGGCGACGTTTTCCCGAGAAATATTCGCACGGCCGGCGTATAGAGCATCACCAGTGCTATCATCCGCATAGCAATGAATGCTACCGGTTTGCAACATATCATTGATATGCAGAAGAAACAGCGTTGGTGATAGCACGCAGCCTTGTGGAACACCAGCGTTAATAGACTTAGTCGGAGCATGCACCGTCTACAGCGACCTTGATGCTCCGATCTGCAAGAAAGCTGGTGATCCATTGCACAATTTCTCAGGAAGCCCATAGGAAGGAGCTTCGTAAGAAGCGCTTTGTGCCAAACCCGATCGAAAGCCTTCGCAATGTCCAAACTAACGGCCAATGCCTCCCCTTGGACTCTACTGCCTCCGCCCATCTATGAGTCAGGTAGACCAGAAGATCACCAGCTGATCGCCCGACGAAAACCGTATTGGCGGTCACTAATCAGCTGGTGATCCTCAAGGTACCGCATGAGCTGGCAGTTTATAATGGATTCCATTATTTTGGAGAACAAGGGGTGATGGCGATAGGCCTGTAGTTGGACGGGTCTGAGCGGTCGCCTTTTAGGATCGGTTGGACAAAAGCTGTCTTCCATGATTTCGGGACTACGCCTAGGGTAGGAGTACCGGAAAAGACGCGTTAGAACCGGTGCCAACTCCGGAGCACACGTTCTCAGCACAATTGGGATTCCGTCAGGCCCTCGACTTGTGGATGTCCAGAGTGCTTTGCGGACCGAGCGCTGTGAGAACCGAACATCCGGCATGGGGCACTCACACCGCGGGATGGCCGGCGGTGTGTTCTCCCGTCATCAAGAGTCGAGTTGGACGCAAAGTGAGCCTAAAGGTCGGCTTTCTCTTTTGCGGCGTGGGCCAGTGAGTCGTCCTCCTGTGCAGAGATGGTAGTGATGGCTTACAGAAATTCCTTGGACAGCCTTGGCGAGAGACCAGAATGCACGGGTTCCCGAAGGAAGGCGAACTAGTTTCTCGCCAATTCTGCCTATGTGCTCTGACTTTGCCTTGGCAATAACACTTTGAAGGACCTGGAGCGAAGTTATACTTTTTTAAGCATGCTGGTGTTTACATCCCGAGCCGCCGAAGCCTCAGCCCAGGCCTGATAGCACTCCTGCTTACTGCGTAATGCAGTCTTACAGGAGCGACCAAACCAGGCTGCGATCTGCCTCCGATGGGTACCACAGATGATGGAATAAATAGTTCCATTCCTGTAACACCACATCAGTGACAGAGTCAGCAACAGCGCTGGGATCATCCGGCGAGAAGCAAACCCGCCCCCAAGGGTAGGATGCAAAGAAAGACCGCATTCCGTCCCAATCCGCCGACCTGTAATGCCAAACACGGCGACAACCTGCAGAACGCAACCGCGAGGGGCGTGAGTGGCACCACTCCGGATCAGACAATGGTCCGAAGAGCCGAGAGGGGCATCGACGGAAACCTGATATCCGTCCGGATGAGAGGTCAGCAGAAGGTCCAACAGGAAGGTGTATGATCCTCCACATCTGGAATCCGCGTAGGCGAAGTAACCAGCTGTGTCAGACCATATGCCAAGCAAAGTCATAAACAGATCTCCCGCATGATCGGTTAAACGTGAACCAAGCCATTCGGCGTGGTGGGCGTTAAAATCGCCAAGGATCACGATCTCTGCGGATGGGACCTGTTGTAGCAAGGAATCTGTAGCCATTTGGACGTGGTCGATGAATCGGTCTGTTTCGGCATTACCGCTATGGGATCTATAGAGGCACCGTAGACGCGCGGATGGTCGTCGCTATCTACGCGTAGCCAAAGGATGGACAGGTCCGAACCTTCAAGACTGCCGAGGCGTCGAGAACAGATGTCTATCTGACGTATGCAAACTCCAGCCCGAGGCACAAAGGTGTTCAATTTGTACCCCGGTAGGAGAGATACGAGTATCAGCCGGAGGACACCTGCGTCTCGGTCAGAAAGAGCAAGCCGGCTTCGCCGTCTCGAGATGGTAGTGGACGGCGTTTAGGTTCGAGTGAAGTCCCTGATGTTGCAGAAATCCACGGATAGCGTGGCAGGGTCGCTTGGTCTTGTTGCTCAGTTTGCCCCGAGCAGTTATTGTTTTGAGCGGAATTTGCCCCAGAATACGCGGGGCAGCCTGAGCACCCACGCTCAGGAGTGGAGTAGCATGGTCGTGGATGCTCAGCGAGGATTCTCCAGGGTGCTGGTACCCTCCTGGGGTAGTCTAAAATTTAATTCCGCTACCACCATGTTGATGGGGGCGGGCACCTGAACTCACAGACGAAACGCAAGCAGAGCTTCCACTTCACGCCGGTATTCTGTGAGGTCGTGGTACTAACCCGGCTCGAGCCTGCCCATACGTGCAACAGCAAAAGCTGCTGCGTGGCTCTACCACCGTTAAAACTCCAGTTTGTTACTCCAGATGGACACTTTGAATACAACCGAATGCCATTTGGACTAACAAACGCACCCGCAGTTTTTGAAAGGATGATCCATAAGTTACTAAACAAACACAAAATCCCGGGTGTTATGGCATACATGGATGATATTGTTATCGGGGCAAAGAACATTAGTGAAGGGATAGAAAAATTACAACAAGTTTTAAATATTTTGCGTGAAGCGAATATAACGTTAAATTTAAAGAAATGTCATTTTTTCAAAACCACAATTGACTATTTGGGATTTGAAGTGTCAGAAAATGGAATTCGCCCTGGTACACGGAAAACAGAAGCTGTATTATCGTTTCCAACACCTCGAAACCCCTATGAAATTCGACAGTTTATCGGGTTAGCTAGTTTCTTTAGAAAGTTCATCCGCAATTTTGCTACTATTGCTCGACCATTAACGTCGCTAACTAAAGCAGATACTCCATGGACTTGGGGAAGATCAGATTAAATCTTTCCTTAAAATTAAAGAAATACTTACAGACAGGCCTGTGTTAGCAATATATAACAACCTACTTGACCGAATTGCATACAGATGCAAGTCAACTCGGAATAGGCGGCATGTTGTTGCAAAGGAGAACGAGAAATCACCCTTCGGGCTGTCGCGTATTACAGCCGGCAGACTTCGGTAGAAGAACATCTTCTCATATGAGTTAGAAACTCTTGCGGTGGTGATGTCCTTAAATCGATTTCGTGTCTGCTTGCTGGAGTTCAATTCAAGATAGTTACCGACTGCAACGCTTTAAGGACAGCGTTAACCAAGAGGATCTTGTACCGAAATTGCAAGGTGGTGGCTTCTTGTCCAAGATTTCGATTTCTCGATCGAATATCGACCGGGTACGCAAATGCAACATGCGGACTCTTTGAGTCGTAATCCTTGCCCGCCGATGATAGTGATTCCTTAGCTTTACATGTACTTAATGTTGTACAAGACGAACATTCCGTACTAGCAGTGCAGTTAAGTGACCTAAACTAAAGCTCATAAAAGGAGCTTTAGTTTGGTCTAAACTCTTGTGTTTCTAACAGCACGTGGCACAAGACTTCGATACAAGCGCTGCGTGAATTTATCGGATTGTTTGGTTGTCCTAAAGTAATAATTTCAGATCGCGGAACTAGTTTCACCTCTGATTGAAATTATAAAATTAAACACGTGAAGAACGCTGTCGCCACTCCACGTGCCAACGGGCAAATTGAAAGATATAATCGGACAATTTTGAGCTCTCTAACTGCCTTAAACATCGATAAAGATGATCGTGATTGGGACTGCAATTTAAACAACGTGCAGTGGAGCTTAAATACACTATAAACAAAGCCATTGGAAAGACACCAGCGCAAGTCGTTTTGGTAAAGACACTGTTAATAGTGCCGAAATTCATTTACACGAAATCTCTGAAAATTTAACACTAGACGAAAACATCTATGAGACTCGTAAGCAAGTATCCTCCCACATTTCGAAGCAGCAGAAACAATGAAGGCCAGATTTGATAAAAGAGGTGTACAGCTAATACGTATAAGTTGGGAGATCTGGTTATGGTTGCCAAGAATGTACGTAATGTTGGCAACAGCAACAAACTCGTTCCACCTTTTGGTGGCCCTTATAAAATAACAACGGTACTAGGGAACGATCGGTATGAGGTTTGCAGTGTTGAGGCTTTTCATCCCGTGAATATAAAACGTTTATTCGGCCGATAAAATAAAACCTTGGATACAACTTGGCTCAATCCCCGATTCTGATTCAGAAAATCAAGGCTCTTATTCTGACAGTGACCAGTAGTTTGTAATAAGGTTAAATTATTATAATTCATTTTGCTATGTAAATATAGGTAATATTATTTATAATAAATCACTTTGTTTTATACTTTACTTTACTTTACTTATCTTCACGCACAATCCCTGACAGGGTAGCCAGAGAACAGATCGCAAGTGTCACGATCCTTACATATCTCTTTCGCTTCTCAGATTCATAATCTTCTTCATGCATGCACGTCTAGGTATCCGAGTACTCTTGACCTCCCTCTTCGAGCAGTTTGCTCACATGGTCTTCGAGTTAGTCTCGGTCTACCTCGACACCTTTTAATGTTAACTTTCGCTATATATTTTCTTCACCATTCGGTCTTCACTCATTCGCTCAACGTGCCCAAACCATCGAAGCACGCCCTTATCAATTTTGTGATAAGGTCATCTTTCAAACCTGCCATATTGCGAATCTCTTCGTTTCGCTTTCGGTCGGCCATGGTAACGCCGCACATTTTACGAAGAGATCGCATCTCCTGCATTCAACTTGCTTTTATGCTTCTTCTGGCATACCAGGTTTCGCTGCCATATAACAAAGTTGGTACCAACACTGCGTTATGTATTGCAAGGCGTGCGCTCTTCACTACGCCTTGCCTTTTGACTAAAGCAGTCAAGGCACCATTGACTTTGTTCCCGCAGCGACACGCCTGTCCACATCTAAATCACATCTTCCATCCCGGCTAAAGCACTCCCCAAGTATACAATTTCATTTACCTGTTCTAGACATTCTTGATTTACCCATATTTCACACTTCGTTCTCTCTTCGTCCTTTCAAATACCAGAACCTTAGTTTTATTGGCATTCAAACGGAGACCTTTAATTTCACATTCCTCTTTCATACGTGACTAATGCCTGCAGTTCTGCCTCTGATGGTGCAATAAGCACTGCATCATCAGCATACAGCAGACAATTTACTTTATGTCACCCAATTTCACCCAGACAGCTATCTTTCAGCTTCTGTAAACAGCTGTCGAGATATAGTATGAACAGCCAGGAAGACATGACACAACCCTGTTTTACTCCCGTTTGGACGCTAAACATGGGTGACAGGTCATGCCCTACCCGCACACAGGCTTTACAGTCGCAGTAAAGTGCCTGCACAGCCCTTAGCAATCGACCATCCACACCGTACCCCGGCAACAATTCCCACATTTCTTCCTTACAACCTTATCAAATGCTTTCTCAAGATCCACAAAAGCACAGAAAATCCTCTGGTTAGCAGCCAGAAGCTTCTCCGTGATCATGCGGAGAAAATATTTGATCCGTGCATCCTCTTCCAGGTCTAAATCCGCATTGAGCCTCCCATAGAAATCTTTCCGATTTCTCTTGCATCCTACGCGTCAAAACCTTCGAGTATACTTTACTTGCTAAACTGGTCAGGCTGATCGCCCGATAGCACCGCAGTCAAAATGTGAACCTTTACCTTTATATAAAGGCACAATGACTGCGGATCATAATCATCCGGACGTCCCCGTCCGCCAGCACAAATTGCACAGCAGATGAAAGCTGTCCCAGACGCGAGGCCCACCATACTTGATCATTTCAGCAGTAACTCTGTCTAGTCCGCGGCCTTACCACATTTCAAACTTCGAATCGCACGTTCAATCTCTTTCATACTGATGACCTCAGCGTCATCGAGGTCCAGGTCTGGCGTACCAGTCACGAGTCATCCCCGGATCCTCACTAAGATCATCACGCATACATTTCTCTATAAAATTCGCTCCATCGCTGCATGACGTCCGATTTTTCTGTGAGGACGTCATTAGTTCTCAACACTTTGTTCATTCTTAAGGCCGTCGCACCACTTCAGGTCCTTCCAACCTCTTTCCAGAAGAGTTTGAGTTCTCCTAAAGTTGTGCGACAACCTTTGTCCGCTTCCATTCTACACTTTTAACGCATTTCCTCAATCAATGCTTTCGTGTGAACTTTCTGCAGCTTATATCTTTCTTTCATCTTCTCTCTCATATCCTTATCATTACTAGAGGCCAAGTAGTCTAACCATGCTTTCTTCTTCTTCTTTACAGCTTCTTTCACTTCATCATTCCACCATGCATCTCTTCTTTTACTACTGCCTCTTTTATTGTTCCACATACTTCTTCCGCTGCACTTACCATTCCATCCCTAAGGTTCTGCCATGTTCTCTCCACACATTCATTTCTGCCATCGATGGTGTCAAGCTTTTCGGCTACCCTCGCATGATATTTGTCCCTAGTATCCGCTTCCTGAAGCTTCCAACTTCGGATGCGACAGACCGATGCGGTTCTGTTACCGCCGTCCGGTAGCGCCAACCGCGAACAAACCCCTAAATCTAGTGATCACTAGATAGTGATCCGTTCCTAGGTCAGCACCCTGAACACTCGCGTATCCATCACCTGTTTTCGCAGTCGGTCATCCACCAGGAACAAATCGATCATACTTCTCTCATTCTTACTTTCTCTAGTATACATATGGATTTTCTTGTGATTAAACATAGTGTTTGTCACAAGAAGACCTTTCCTTGCATACCGCTAGTATAAGCTTGCCAGCATCATTAACTCTTTTATCGCCAACTTTCCAAGCACCGACTCGTACCCTGGTCGAGCGGTACCAACCATCCATTCAAATCACCACATACAACAATTCTTTCGTTTTCCTAGCCAAATCTAGAACTTCTCTTACATTCTCCCAAAACTCCTCCAGCTCAGCCCTGTACGACGAAGCTACCGGCGCATAAACAGCCAAAAGGAATAACTTCGTCAGTCCCAATTTAAAGCGAACCCAGAGTAGTCTTGAGTTCACAATCTTATATTCAGTCATAACATCGACCAACCGAGACGACAGCAGCACCCCACTCCTGGCGGGCGCTCGCTCTCCGGACTCGGACCATAGAGCTAACGCCCCACCAGGAGCTCTTCAGTACCACTGCCCTTCCGTTTGGTCTCTGACATACACACGACATCTAATTCTCTTTCTTTCATTATTTCAATCAACTCATTCGTCTTATCTTTCATGTTTCCTCTAATATTCCACGTGCCAACTCTGCACTCTGTCCTCCACCTTCCGCCGTGTCGGGCTGTGCGTGACGGGTGGCGGTCCCCATCGCCGCTTTGCGCGCTGCATTCCACACCAACGGGGACCAGCTGGTGCGTCGCCTGGGGACGCCTAACCTCGTTAGCATGGGTGCGCAGCTGTGTAGAATTGCAGCCCTGAAAAGGGCTGGCAGGGGTCGCGACGTGCACGCTTCTACAATGACCCCTTTGTTTTATGTTGTACGTAAACCGACGCTGAGTCCGCCGGAATCTAGTATCGTACTCCGAGGCTGTGATGGATCGACACAGATAATATAATATCATAAAGTTGGCAACTGGGTAGAGACCGATGCACCCTGTGCGTGCACGCGGTATCCCTTCAAAACAGGGTTGAGGCCGATACACCCTGCGTGTGTAAGCGGTACTTCATTAATTTCAGAAGGAGAGACCGATGTACCCTGTGAGTACACGCGGTAACCCATCAAATAAAATGTGTGAACAGAGACCGATGCATCCTGTGTGTGCACGCGGTTAGCATCTACAACCGATTCCAAAGCTAAGCATAAATCAGAGCATAATAAATGAGTGTGCAACTCCGTAGTAATAATTCATTTGGTGAACTAATGCTGGGAAATTCTGTGGTTGCAAATTGTAACATAAGTACTAAGTATGTGAAGGATATTCCGTCAGAGTGCTGTGATAGTGCCAAATTATAAATAATGCCACATTAAATCTTGTGTCTGTGTTTTAATAATATGTGTCACAATTATAATGGATACTACTGTTAAGTTTCCTGATTGTAATTATATCTTAGGCTACACATAGAATCGAATGAGGGCATTCAATTAATAAGTAAGGATGGCCGAATCGACAACTTTATTTTGGTAACAACATGTATATTAGTACATATTTTCTTTATTAGAATAAACACTCACGCCTGTCACCCAGAGGGGTAGGCAGAGACTACGGACTTCCACTTGGTACGATCCTGGCACACCTCTCTCGCCTCCTTCACGTCCGTATATCTACGCATACACGCTCGTCGGTTAAGGGTACTTCTAATCTGGCCCATTTTCAATATATCGCCAATTTGGTCGATAAACCTTCGTCTAGGGCGTCCCTTTCCGACTCTGCCGTTCACTTCTGCAGTATAAATTTGCTTTGTCACTCTTTCTTCGTTCATTCTTTCTACATGACCAAACCACCGAAGCATTCTTTTCTTAATCCTGGTCACAACGTCATCTTGCAAACCACACTTTCTCTTATCACACTATTTCTCACCCTGTCATTCAGATTCAGCCCTAACATACTCCTTAATGACCGCATTTCTACAGCATTTATTCTACTCTCATGCTTCTTCTGCCAGACCCAACTTTCACTACCATACATTAAAGTAGGGACTAACACAGCATTGTGAATTGCCAAACGTGCCTTTTGACATTCTGACTCTTCACAATAGCGTGTAGAGCCCCATTCACTCTATTTCCTGCGTTCACTGTCGTTCTATATCCTTATCATATCTACCATCCCTACTAAATAAACATCCCAAATATACAAACTCATCCACTTGCTCAATCAACTCCCTTCTATTCTTATTTCACATAACGTTTTACTTTCTTCTTTCAAAACCATCACTTTCGTCTTACTTGCGTTCACTTTCATACCTCTTTCTTTTAATGATCGGTTCATTAAAGTAACCATCATTTGCAACTCGGCCGCCGACGATGCAAATATGACTTGATCATCGGCGTACAAAAGGCATTTGACGGTTAACTCAACCATTCTCAACCCACATTCTTCAACTTTCAAAGTTTGCAAACAACTGTCCATAAACAGGTTAAACAGCCAGGGGAAGCTACACAGCCCTGTCTGACACCTTTTTGGATGCCAAACCAGTCCGAGTAGACCCCGTTGATCCTGACACAAGCACTAGAGTCCCTATAAAGAGACTTCAATGCCTGTATCAAGCCAGCGCTCAAACCAAATGAGTTAAGTGTTTGCCATAACACATTCCTGTCCACTCTGTCATAAGCCTTTCCAAGTCCATGAAAGCACAAAAACTTTCTGGTTTTTGCCCAAAAACTTCTCCGCAATCATGCGCATGGAAAATACTTGATCCGTACACCCCATTCCCTTTCGAAATCCAGCTTGCACATCCCAAATTTTTCCATCAGTTTCTTCCATAACTCTTTCAATTAACACTTAGCATACAGTTTACCCACAATGCTAAGCAAGCTGATATCATGGTAGTTTTACAGTCCTGCTGTGACCTTTTCCTTTATATATTGGGACTATAACGGCTTTGCACCAGTCTTCCGGTACCCGCTTCAGTTCCCAACATAAATTAAACAGGTGTACAGCAGGCCTGCCACCACTCCCTCTCCAGCCCTTAGCATTTCAGTGATACTCTATCATATCCGGCTGCCTTACCTGCTTTCATGCCTTCATTGCTTTTATTATTTCATCTACACTTATCTCCCTACCTCTCCACTCTTTTTTCACTTAATTCAGACGACCCTTCACTCATAAACACGCTTTCAAAGTATTCCTTCCATCTCTTTAAATTGAAACTTCATCATTCAGCATACAGCCATTCTCGTCTCGTATAGCATTCATTCTAGGCTGTTTTGAATTTCCCTAGCAGTTCTTACGAGTTTCCAGAACATTTTAATATTTGCCTGGAAGTTATCAGATATCCTTCTATCATTCTTATCCGTTCTTTCTTGCTTTTTCCTTTCAACAACTTCTTTACTCTCTTATTTATAAGTCTAAAGTCTGCCTTTTTCTTTCAATCTCATTCATACCGCCAGAATTACCAGCTTTGGTTGCCAGTAAATCTAGCCATGCTCTTCTTTGCTTCAACTTCCATCCGAATCTCATCATCCCACCACCACGTATTATTTTTCCTTTCATTCGTTCTCTTACTTACACCACATACTTCGGTGGCTGCATCCACCAAAACTTTCTTAACATTATTCCATACAGTCTTCAGGTCTAAATCATTCATACATATTTCATTCAAACCATTTATATTCTCCCTCAGTCTACCTTTATACTTCTCTTTCACACCTTCATCTTGTAACCTCTCTGTTCTTATACGCTGTAACGCAGTGGTAGACACAGATGTCCGATGCCGCCAACGCCTGAATAGACCATTAATTCGGCATAAGACCAAGTAATGATCCGTCCCTACGTTGGATCCCCGGTAAACTCTTGTATCTACCACTGCGCTCCGCATTCTTTCATCCACAATTATGAAATCTATCATGCTTCTATCATTACCTCTTCCCATGTATACATGTGAATCCTCTTATGGCGAAAGAAAGTATTCGTCACAAAAATATTCTTTCCTCACATACGGCGAGGAGGTCTGCACCATTCTCATTTACACTTTCATCGCCAAACATTCCTAATATCCTTTCATAACCAGACCTCTTCACCCCAACCCTTCCATTAAAATCTCCTAACATAATGATATTTTCATTTCCTTACATTTCATCAACACCATCCTACCATGTCCCAAAACTGCTCGGATATAAGTGGGCTTAGATATGTCTGGGGCGTACACCCTAGCACAAACAACTTTTAAGCCCACTTTCATTCGTATCCACAGCAGCCTTGGGCTTACACATTCATACTCTTTCACACATTGACCCATTCTTTCTGAAAGGATGACACCGACTCTGGCATGCCCGCTCGGTCTCGTCTACACCAGACCAGTAAGCGAAATACATGCCATGTGCAGTGGCATCCTTTCCCTTTCGTTTCGTCTCATTTACACATAACACATCTATTCCTCTATCATTCATCATTTCGCATATTTCATCCATCTTATCATTCATTGCTCCACATACATTCAGCGTAGCCAGACGGGCCTCCGCAATCCACTTTCGCCCCTCCGGGAGACAGAACGTGACGGGTGGCGAACCTCGTCGCCGACGAGATTTTCATTAAGCTAATAATTTCTTTATTAGCTTAAATGAAAATCCATATTAATTGCCAATGGTATTTTGAAAAAAAAAAAATGTGTATTAAACATATTTTCTCTGATAACTTAAATGTAAATTCATATTGTATTTAAATTTATTGCTTTTTTTTTAATGTGTGAAAACTCGCATAACATGATGTCAGACTGCCTGAGGACAGGCAGTAAAAATCAGAATGGCCGATTGTTAGATTATCAATATGTATTCATTTTTTTGTCAATTTTTTAAACGATCAATTGTCTCGGCCATGTTATTTCTCATTAACATTATGGTTTTTTTTCCTGTATAAAAGTAGTTGAGACTCAGTTTTAATTTCTAACGGTTAAGAATTATAAAGATAAATTCATTACTTTTAAAATGTTTAATATTAAAACATTTTAAAAGTAATTATAGTCACATAATTAATCACATTAAAAAAAAAGTACTTATTTCAAATGTTATTGTAACTAGAGAGGAAGCGAGCAATATGGCGGGAGGAGACGCTATTAAGTGACCAAGACTGATTTGTTAAAATTGAATAAATAAGTAAAAGAAATCCAGATCTATTAATTTCACACGTTGCTACTGACGAATTGCGCAAAGCTATTTCTGCGACTAAACTTATACAAAGCGTATCGACGCGTTGGAATAGTACTTACTACATGGTACAAAGATTTTTAGAACTGCGGAGTGTCATAAATGATATTCTTTTTCGACACGCCACCGCACCCCCAATGCTCAGCAGGTCCTCCTGATATTGCGGCCTTTGGAGGTAGCCACAAAAGAAATTTCTGCAGATAAATATTGCACAACCAGCAAAATTATACCTTTGGTCCGCTGCATATTTTCCAAAATTACTTCAGCAGGTCTGCAACCTGTGGCACGAGAAGTGCAAAAACTGGCTCTGCAAGAAATTACGAAAAGAATGGCTTCCCTTGAACATGTAACTCCTCTTGCTATAGCAAACATTTTGGACCCACGTTTTAAAAAAAAATCACTTTATCGATGCAATAGCTTGTAGCAATGCTGTATCGAAAATCAAAGATTTAACCTTAAGTTCCTGCCCGCGGTCACCATGACTCCGCCAATATTTGAATTTGATTTTTCCGTTAAACGGCTACGCGCGTTGGCGTGCGTCTATGTACCTTTTCTACTTGTCGGTTAGTGTCGCGCATGCGCTCAGCGAGGCTACACGCACGCGTTTAGCTTGGGTGAATAAAAAAATCTCGTGAGCGGTCATGGTGACCGCGCGTAGGAAGTTACGTGATTATTTTGTATTACGTGTATTTGTTTTGTTTTATTGTCAACATGAATAAAAACGACGAAAATATAACAAGATGGTTGGAAGAAGAGATGTCGGATGAAGAGGAGACCCGTGACGAAGATTGCAGCGATGTGGACTCCGTTTGTTCTGACAATCCCGTGCCTACAGAAGACTGCGAGTCTGATGACTGCTTGGGTATTTCATCTTCAGAGGAAATCGACGAAGATCATTCTACTGGTGAGAATAGATTTGTGTCTTCACAGCGTGTGAGAGTACCAGTTACTCAAGATGATAACTTTTCTTTGGATGACGAAATACCTTTATCACAACTTCAAACGAGAAACCGAAGCTACTTTGGTAAAAATCGTTTCAGGTGGTCTTCTGTTCCGAGTGCCATTCGTGCCAGAACTCAGCAACATAATATTGTGTCACAAGCACCAGGACTAAAACCACCATATCGTGATGTATTCAATGAATCAACCACACCTCTCGACCTTTGGAGTCTTTTATTCACGAATGAGATGCTCGATAAAATAGTATTATACACTAATCAAAAAATAAGGCAGTTGCGACCAACATATAAAAAGCAAGGATGCGTTCAAGATTTAGATCGAACAGAACTAAAGGCCTTTATCGGATTTTTATTTTACACGGCTATATTCAAAGAAAACAGAGAAGATTATAGATCGTGGTATAATACGGATGGCTCTGGCAGGGAAATATATCGGTGCATATTGAGTAAAAATAGATTTGAAATTTTGATGAAAACCATCCGTTTCGATGATTCTGAAACAAGAGCTCAAAGCGAGAGACTGACCTGGCTGCACCAATATCAGAGCTTTTCAATTCTTTTATTCAGAACTGCCAAGAAGTATACAGCATTGACACTTGTGCTTGCATAGACGAGATGTTGGTGGCTTTTCGTGGCCGTTGTAAATTTAGAATGTATGCCGAAGAAGCCAGCCAAATATGGCCTGAAACTTATGTGCCTTACAGATGCCAGAAATGGTTTTCTCCTCAACTCCTACATTTACTTAGGCAAAGATTCTGATGGAACAAATTTGACAGCGGAACAAAAACGATTGTCAAAACCTACGCAAGCAGTTTTACGACTTATCCCACCAGTGGAAGGCTCGAACAGAAATATTACTGCCGACAATTGGTTTTGTTCTATAGAACTTGTAAACATTCTGAAGGATAAAAATTGACTCTGGTGGCACTCTAAAAAACAAGCGGGAAATACCACCAGAATTTTACCAAGGCGGCAAAGACAAGTTGAATCATCGGTTTTGGTTTCACAAAGATATAACTCACATCTTTGTTCCGAAGAAAACAAAGCCGTGGTTATGATTTCTAGTATGCACCATACGGCTAGCGTAGATGAAAATACCAAGCCAGAAGTTATTATGTATTATAACCAGACTAAAATTGGCGTCGATTTATTGGATCAAAGGTGCTCAAATTATTCAACGGCCCGACGAACGCAAAGATGGCCCTTGGTAATTTTTTATCGGCTGCTGGATATATCTGCTTCAAATGCTTACGTCATAAGTTCACACAATCAAACACAGAGAACCGGAAGCAGATTCAAATTTATGAAACGCTAGCACAAGATCTGACGACACCACATGCGACGGCGAGGGTTATGAAAACACTCCTCGGGACATAAAATGTTCAATACGCCGCATTTTGAAAATTGAAGATGAAATGCCCAGCTGTTCAGATGCAGATAAACTAGAAAAACGTAAAACATGTTCAACTTGCCATCCCAAGAAAAGACGCAAAACATTTCACCTATGTTTTATGTGTAAAAAACCCATCTGTTTGGAGTGCGCCAAAAAAATGTGCCAAAATTGTCATGAAAAATTGTGAACTTTACCCCCTGCAATTTTTATCAAATGTTCATAATTTTTATATTTTTATAACTTTGTTTTGTTCAAATGTTTATAGATATTAAGAAAAAAGTGCAAATTGTTCTAATTTTAAATTCCTAATTTGATTGATCTCATTATTTGAAGATGATTGTTAATTTTGAGAGAAATATGCCTGCATTTATGTTTTTGTCATTTCATAGAAGAAAATGTTGTGTTATTTAGTTTTTTTTCTTTTCAATATCATTATTATAATCTTAAAGTGTGTTTCATTTATTATTTATTACATTATTGACCCACATTACATAAAAAAACATGGTTTTAATGTAGGAGTCACTGTGACCGCGGGCAGTACATGCGTTACAAATATAGGTGGCAGGAACTTGAGGGTTAATGAAGATTCATTTGCGTCAAATTGAAGAAATCGAGTCAGACTCGAATAAGTCTGATAAAAATGAAGAGACATTTTCATTATGGAGTGATCATTACAAACTGGTACATCGCAATTGCAAGAGTAATAAATCTGAAGATAGCTTGTCGGATGAACTTTCAGTTTATCTGACAAGTCCTGTTGGAAGACTTAACGACAATTCTCTAGAAATTTGGAAAGATTACAAGATACAGTTTCCAATATTGCATAAAATTGCCTTTAAATATCTAACAATGGTGGGCACATCAGTGCCATCAGAGAGACTGTTTTCGCAAGCGGCGCAGGTAATGACTCAACAAAGGAATAGATTAAAGGGTAAAAGATTGGGTAAAATTTTGTTTTCACAAAGTATAGATAAAAATTATTGGGATATATATTAAAAATAAATGTAAAGGTAATAAAGTTATTTTAATAGATGCCTGCTTTTTATTTCTAAACCACATACATATTTAACTTATAGAAAAACAATCGATGTATAGAAAACATAGATGTATTTTTTGATACATCGATATTACATCGATGCATTCAATCGAAAAAAAACATCGATGTTTTTTGAGAGTTTACTGAGCTACTTCAAAGCCATACGCGAAAGAGAACCGCGCACCACGCGCGGTTTGGCAAAATTTTACATCGTTTTTTACTATTGCCCTCTTATATTTTTCCCAATAAGTTTATTCATATAAAACATACAGTTATACAATTTATACATAATAATAGCACAAAAAGGTCTTAATATTATGACATACATCACATTATAATCACATGAAAACTTTTAAATTTATTTAACAACAATCTTTATTAATAAACATAAACCACTTAACTATTACAATAGCTTAATTCACGAATTTACACATATTTTTCACTTAAAAACAACTTTAATTTTCTTATATAAAACTATCTTTATTTCACTATATTTAGCACAAATTTAAACATTTTTAACACAGAACTATCCTATTTTATACGCACAACAGTCCTGAAACATTTATGACCTACTTTTACATACATTTCTGAAATTTTTCCAAATTAATAAAAAATATTTTCGTATTTATTTCACACGATTTTGCGCTCGGTTCACATCTCACACAACATGAACAACTGATGTCTAGACGACCCTAATTACATCGATAGGAGACTAATGCCTTCCTTGTCTAAATTACATCTATCTCTTTCATTATGGAACACTACGGTTTACATATGATATCCATATCAGTCATAATGTTTCTTATCTGTTATCACAAAAAACAAAAATAATCTCATGTGCTAAATATATTTCCCTCTAAAATAAGCATTTAATTTAACATAATACCTCTATGCGTATTGCACAGCTGATTACTATGTAATACATGACTCTAAATTAATTAAAAAATAAACTTTCATGGAATTAACACTCAACCGGGGAATCGAACCCCGAACTTTCGTTCGACCTTTTATTGAATATATTTACTTCTAACATAAATTAAGTGCCTGTCAAATTAAATAGCAATTTTTTTAGCCTTCAACTTGTTTATACTTTTTCACAGGAATTAAATAAACAATTTTTTAAACGCGTCGCCAACAGTAGGGTAGCGTATTTTTTTTTAATAAGAACCTTTACTGTTGCTTTAGTTTTATTACCAGAACATAATTATATAATATAAATACAGTACAATAAAATTATTAAATTGTAAAACAAAGACAGATTCAATAATACATGATATTGTCAAAACAGTAAAACAGGAAGGTAAAAGTTAGGAGGACCATTTCCAAATACCTACGATAATATATATGACCAGAGTGGCGTAACATCTGAGTTTGATCTAATCTTAACGGTTGCATACTAAGAGAAGTATGTAATGGAATTAGCTTTTATTTAAAAAAAAGTAATTTATAGTAACTAGAAGATTAAATAAAAGTATTGTCTTAAGACTTCTTTTAAAAAATGTAGGAAAAGGTTTAAATTTGAATAACTACTTATTAGTGATTTTTTATATTTACGCGAACACTACACATTTAAATAAAACTGGTTTTTACGGATTTTATCGCGTATATTAACTTATTTTATATTCCCGACGTTTCGAGCACCCATGGTATGCTTGGGTTGGCTTGCATTTGGTATTGCTTTGCTTGGCTGACAACTGCAAGACTTGAAGATATCATAAGTTCATACTGCATAGATCAGAACAAAAATAAATAATTTTATTAAGTGGAGGTACCCGTGGTTAACTATGACACCCCCCACCCCGTAACCATAGGTGCTGTGCTCGAAACGTTGGGAATATAAAATAAGTTAATATACGCGATAAAATCCGTAAAACCTAGTTTAAATCTATTTACTAGTTACGTACTGTTATAATATCTATATTGTTTGTTATTGCTGAAAGTGGATATAAATCGTTTGTCCCATTCTAATTTTACTTTAAATTCTAGCACTTTTATACACTAGAATGGTCCTACTTACCTATACCTTCTATTAGTAACTACACAGTAGCTTAATGAAACTAATATCACAGTATTATATTTCCCGCATATCCAAGGTGAGGTACAGAACATAGTAAGAATTTGATTATATTATTTTCATTGCTTGCTCACTCTGAAACAAAAAAGTTTAATGCTACAATGTCCTTCAATTGTAAACCTTAGTTTTCAGGTAAAATCAAAAAATAATAATTTAAAATTAATAATATTGTACAACCGACTTCAATATAAATGATTAAGGATAACTCAAAAACTATTGGTCAGACCTTGATCAAATTTACACAGGACCACATGAGAAGCACCAGCTTTTAAATAAAAAAAGAATCATCAAAATGGGTTCAACTAGAAGAAAGTTATGAGGTAACACACATAAAAAAAGAACATACAGTCGAATTGAGTAACTCCTCCTTTTTGAAGTCGGTAGAAAAAGTAAAGTAAAGTTACAGTCTATATACATCCCACTGCTGGGCACAGGCCGCCTCCTCTAATTTCTGAGAGGTTTTTATGGCAAGGAAGTGTCCGCTGCGCTGCCCCAATGCGTGTTGGCGAACTTCACATGTCTTCGAAATATTTTTTTTCTTATTTCTCAGACATGTAGGTCTCCTCGGGATGTATTACTTCACCGCCAAGCACGTGGTAAATCAGCACTTAAAATTGCAATTAACAATTTCATTGGTGCCGGCAGGGATCGAACACGGGTTGCTCCCGCACTGTGGAATTTACAGCGAGCGCTTAGCCCCTGAGCTACCACGGCACAAATAAAACATAAACAGAAAAGGTTAATTGTAAGTGGTGATTTAGCAGGTGCTTGGCAGTGCAGGAGAACGTCGCGATGAAATCTCCATGTCTGAGAAATAAAATATTTCAAAGTTATTCGTGAACCAACACGCATTGGAGCACCGCAGTGGTCTAATTGCTCTCAGGAATGAGAGTGGGCTGTGCCCAGCAGTGGGACGTAATACAGGCTGCGACTTCACTTCTTTTTTAAATAAAACAATGAAGATGTTTCCTTTTTAGTTTCAATCACACTGACAACTTCTACATAGAAAGCTATCAAAAATAAAAAAGTCTACTCCACACCCTCTTTATTTGGGCATTAATAATTTTATATATGCTGGCTGTCATTATAAGTCGAAATGAGGTTGCAAGACTCATTTTGTGCCAAGGAGCCTTACTAGATGTGTTTAGACTGGTCTATTAATCTATTTTCGCTGCAAAGCCTCAGTACATTTACTGGTGAGAATTGTGAGAGAATATAAGTTTTGAGGCATTATATGTTTAGTCCTTATAAACGCACCCCTAGCCGCCATCTTTGTTGAAATCAGCTCCAGGTGCCCATGGTCCCAGTGGCCACTAAGTAAATTAATGCAATGCAATTAAAACCTAAAGCTTTGTATAATTCGAATATACGACTCAGTTAACAAGTAAGCTGACCTTAGGCATATGTGTAATAAATACTAACTAATAGTGAGTCAACTAGTCGAAGCATTGATGGGGCTCGGTATGGTGGAAAGCGGAGTCTCCCCCTGCCCGCGACGTCTGCGGTAGTACCGGTCGGCTTCGCTTGCGTACCGGTACGCCCGTTTAGGAGTGTCACGTACACGGAATCTGTTGCACGCTTTTGGTGTTCACCAAGTACGAGACGAGTACTCGATATTATTTTGAAATATTGGGAAAGATTGTACGACGCTTTAAGTAAAATTGAATTCTAATAACCATGTGATTGCTTTCATCACGATTTTTTATTGAATTATATGTAAGGGTGATAATTCATTATATCATTAAATTAAACAAAAGATAATTTAAAAAAACCAATAATAAATGTTGTAAATATTTGTCGGTTGCACATCTGTAAAGAGGCGGTTGAATAAACAGAACCAAAGTATAATTTTAATCTGTTTTATTTATTCTGTTCAACCCACTATCAAATATTTTAAGCGGAATACCTGAGATACTGCTATATAGGTAAAATATAGTAAAATTAGGTAGGTACCTACCAGCACAAGCCTTTGTTTCCATCACGAGGAATCAGATGAAGCTGCGGAACGCAACTAGTTTTGTAAAGTGGTAATTAGTTATTATCTTTGTATAGAAAAATAAATTATTACGAGGAATACTGATAAAATATAATGTTATGATATTATTATTTAAGGAAATGTTTTTGTGACAACCCTTGCATATTTTTAACGATTTGACGTCGAGACAGCTTTGCCTATTTAGCGGTATAACAAAGGAGTTGACCCACTATTAGTATTTATTTACACACATGCCTTAGGCCTATTCGCTAAGATAGTGTCGGTACACCCGGAGGCGCATTTATTATTTTGCTTTTATTTTATTATTTTTTACTGTTTGTTAAATAAATATTTTTTCTATTCTAAGTATAAAACAGAATACTATTTTATTCTTAATATGGGTATTGTAATAAAATACGAATGTAAATAATAAAAACAAGTTAGGTGACAAAGAACCTTTCACTACGGCGCTTCGTTTTAAAATGTCAAATCTCCTTCAGGTGTACGCCGCACGCGGCGACCTTAGATGTCGCGCCGGCGCCTTAGACAAAATGCGGCACGTGCCATGGCGGCGCGACACAAAGGCGACCGTATCTAAGCGAACAGACTATAATATGCTATATAGCTTTTCTGTAAGAGCTACCACAGCTCATAAAACATATGACGCAATGTACTACAAAGAGACTAATTCTCTTATAAAGATACGGTCGCCTTTGTGTCGACGAAGTTAGGGAATAGGCCTGCCGAACCTTACCTTTAGTACAGTCCACGCTCCGTACATGCCTCTTAAGATGGGACACATGCGGGAAAGAACTCTTGCAAATGTCGCACACGTACGGACGCTCGCCCGTGTGATATCTGCAATATTGCGCGCAATTAATGTTATTGCAATTAACATCATTGATGTAATATGTACTAATTAATAGAAGAGACTCCGAGTCTGGGTTGTTTGAAACACGCGTTAGAGCCCATGGGCTCCAACTTACTTAGCCCGTGCCATAAAATGGTTACTGTACCTCCATCCACACTGCATGGAGCCGCAAAGATTTTGTTCGCGTTGTCAGTTCTAGTACGTAGTACATATTACTTCAATGTCTAATATTTGTTTTTTGTGACCTCCTGTAGCTAAATCAACTCGACGGATTTTTTTTGGTTATGGATCAAATACGATTAGTATTTCTCCCAGTGCCAAGAATGATTTCCAATATTTTTTAGGATAATTTGTTATCAGAATTCTTCTCTATGTAGATGCGTCACATTGCGAAGTTTTTGGGAGATTTTGACGACATCTTTTGTCACAGCAAACAGTCGATGAATCGATGACGATAATATCTAAAGGCACAGAAGCGAACAAAAATTTGAGGTTTATGACACCAACAAAGCACCTGTTACATCGATTTCACTAATAGTTCACATGTGCAGGCATTTGGATTATTTACTTAATTTATTTATTTTAGATTGACATCCATAATTTGTAAGTAGCAAGGCTTAGCATATAGGTCTTGTAGTGGCATCGCAAGAAAATCTACTATCCCATATGGTGTCGTAAGAGGCGACAGAGGGAAATTGAAACAGGAAACAGACAGAAGCATCTGACTTGAAAATAACTCAGAATAATAAAAAATAACTGGTTGCCAATCCACCGTTACATGAGGCAATCTATGAGAAAGCCTGTATTTAGTAGCAAAATGAAAAAAATAAAAAAAAATCACAAACTATTTATGTGCATATACTATGATATACAACGCGAGGAGTAATATCTCGGGTAACTTCTACATAGAATTTAAATAAATTATATTTCATTTAATACCTTTTGTGCACAACGAGATCAGACTTCTTGTAAAACTTTTTACCGCATTGTTTCTCATCGCACACGTATGGCATCAGTCTCTCGTGGTCGCGTTCAATGTGATTCTTTAGCTGTTGGGATAAAATTGTAGTGTTTAATACACAGTTTGAATAAAAACTAAAAACAGGTGTTACCGCCAATTAGTGAATGATAGTAGTCCAATAAATACATAGATAATATGCAGGGTTATTTTTCAGAGTATCCAAATTTTATATTTATGTTCAAATATATAAATAATATAATAAAATATTCCGTAACAGGGACTCAATGGCTCTGCTCCTACCAGATGAAAAGGAAATTGAGTTTTTGATCATGAATCTTAAAAATGATAGTGCTACTGGCTGGGACTCTATATCAAATAAGTTCCTTAGGCTGATAAAACACATCATAGTTCCGGTCTTTACCATCATTGTTAAATTGTGATTTGAGCAAGGCGTTTTTCCCAAGGTTTTTAAAAGAGCCCTCATTACACGGGAATGTAATGGGGAATAAATGGGGCACGAGAGAGTGTAACACATTATAGACCAATTTCTGTACTACCAGCACTATCTAGTGTTAGAATAAATCCTGAATAACCAACTGTTAAAATTTTTGGAACAAAATAACATTCTTTCAGACTCACAATTTGGTTTCCAAATATCGAGCTTTTGTAAAGCCAAATCGATCAAAACTGTTTTGTGGTCAATCCTCAATTCCTAGGCTATGTCGTAACTACTAATATGCCGATCTTGCTCCACTTTTTCAAAAATGGCATCGACTTTATCCGTATGAGGGCAACCAGAGCGAGCTGCATCTTTGATATCAAAATTCCCGGACTGAAAACGCTTGAACCAACTTTGTGCTACTCTTACTAACACTGCATTAGGTCCATAAACGTCACTTTTTTTTTCGCGGCTTGAGTCGCATTTTTTCCTTTTTTGTAATAAAACTTCAGAATGTATCGAATTTTTTCGTTAGATTCACTCATTTTGGCGGACAGAAAAACAATTGAAAAAAGGCGGGAAAGTGTTTTTACTTTTTATTTTTATTTTTCTTAATGTCCTATATGTATTAATATTAAAACCAGCCAGATACCAGTACAAACAAAGAGATTTTTCACCAATTTTATACAAACAAAATACGAAGAAACTTTTCCCCGACCTATTATTATGTACTAGTTCAATCTGTCATTGGCTATTGTATCGGGGTATGGGGAGGCGCATGTAAAACACACATACACCTTGAGAGAGCTCAACGTTCCTTGCTCAAAACAATGACATTTAAGCCTTATAGATTCCACCAGTACCCTTTATGAGATGTGTAAAGTTCTCACAGCAAGGCAGTTATTTATTTACCACATCATCACCAAACAGCATGTTTCTACCCCTTATGACCCAAATAAATTACGTAACAAGCGTACAATTACCAATGATATTGATCCCCTAAGATGCCGTACTGCATTAGCAGGGCGACAAAGAAGTTTTCTTTCTGGATACCTTTATAATAAAGTTAAAAAAAATATCTAAATTTTTATCCTAGTGAAGTGATAGTTCACTTCACGAATGTCAAACTAAAATAAGGAACTGACTACATGTAACAACAGTAAAATACTGAAATAGGTGAAGCATATATATAATACACATATTGCACACACACATATACACTTAAAACAAAATCCTTGATTGTTACTTCTGCATGCCCCAATAATATTCTTTGAGTATAAATGTTATCACTTAAATCTGGAAAGACTCTGGGAAATTGTTTTGACATAAATTAATTAGGCTAAGAAACATGGGAGAAGGCGCTGAATCCTAATATACAGGTTCTTACCTAGTTTAGGATTCAGAGGCTTCATGGCCTATTTCTAACCTCATATTATGTCAATAAAGGTTATTATTATTAATGATATACCATTATTGCAGTTTTGAAAATACGAGTAAATAAGGCTTCTAGTTTTATTTGAAATTATCCCAAATTGAATGTGATTTATTGACAACAACTACGCGTAGGCCCGCTCCACTGTGTACGATTTAATTCACGTTTTAGCCGACCAAGCAACCCTTACGAATGTGTGCGTGCGTAGTAAAATAGTAGGCGTTAGATATTTATGAATGACAATTGGTTAAAGTAATGCCTTACCACGCATTCTGAATTAAAAAGATAAAAAGGACAGCATATTTGAGTTTTTTTTAATTAATTTTTCTTCTCCATTTGTCTATATTACTTATTCTGAACCTTCTCTGCAAATTTTGGGTGTATATTGCAAAATAACCCTGTATAGTTCACTGTAAACTATTAATACTTATTTTTTGCACAAGGTCGACAAACGACCGCATAGTCCACCACACGGTAAGCGGATGCTGCGGCCCATGGATATCTATCTTCGATTAAGAATCAAAATTGAAAAAGAATGAAAAAGCCATCTTTATCCTGAATAGTGGCATAGCAGGTAATAATAATTTATCAACTGCAAATATTGTGTTCGTTTTTAATTCGGAATTTTTTATATTATAACTATGTACATAAGGTACAATGTATCTCCTGTTAATGTTACTAAATAAGTAAATAAAAAAGGGTCTTTGGATCTCATCACTAACCCATACGAAACACAACAGCATTATTCATCTCTTCAATAAGTGATAGACCATGAATGTACAGTGAAATGTCCCCTGGTTGTATTATGTTTAAGAGTAAGCAGTAAAAGTTAGCATATGAATGGGGGGGCATGGTCATTCCCTCACTTTGTCAATTCTAGCTATACTGTTGTGGCGACAATGTCAAGCCTTTTATTTCGTGGCGTTGTCTAACACCGCTTTATCTTCTTAGAAGAGGTTATATCGTATTTTTACTGTCATAAAACACAAAAACCTACGATGGTCACTAATTACACTACACTTAATTAATCTATATTTCTTTATATCAGTTGTAACGCCAACGCAACGGTACAAAGGGCAATATTATCGAAGGTAATGTGGGGATATTTTAAAGACAGATACAGCCGTAGCGATTACGTACTACTAGACGTATAAACCCTAAATACAATGGCCGATCAATAGTTTACGTATATTCTACCATATTTGAGATGGTGCTTTCTTTAAGTCAACTATCATTAAGTGGGTGACGAAAGGTGTAAATACCACCACACTGCTTTCCTGTAAAGGTGTCCGCCTGGGTATGTACCGCACTGTTGTGTTCTGGTCTGAACGGTATAGAGAGCTAGAATAATTACAGGCTGAGGTATTCAATCTTAGTCCTCAGTGGTGATAACGCATCTGTAGCCTTCTTTGTTTAATGTAGACTACAGATGTCCATGAACTGCAGTAGCCACTTACTAACAGGTGGACTGTAAGTTTGTTGTCACTTGTATTATATAAAAAAAAACATATATCATACATTACAACTAGTGTCGATATGATCAGAAAGTAATTTAAGCGTAGTTCTAATACTAAAAGATGGTGGGTAAAAGAAGTGAAAGAAACTTTCACGTTGTGCGGTAGATCTAATGCAAGACTGCTCGAGTACAGTCCTAGGTTAGCCGTTGCTACTTTTCCACGGGTACAATGAGGGTAGTCTAACGTTTATATGTTTCTTTACCACTTACCACCCATATGACGGTAAAGCGCCTCACTCACTGCTATAATCTGAGGTACACTAACGTCTTTAAGTTTCTTTACCACTTACCACCCATACGACGGTAAAGCGCCTCACCCTCGGCTATAATCTGAGGTACACTAACGTCTTTAAGTTTCTTTACCACTTACCATCTACGCGGCGGGATAAATCTTCCCGTATTGCCGGTAAGTGTGCTCAAATACAAGGAAAATATTGTTACAGCGGGCTCACATAGAAAGCTATTAAGGTGATGTTTCACCTATAAGTATAACGGTATGTTACCATCCACGCGGCGCGGTATGTTTTCCCGCATTGCTGGCAGGCGTGCTCGGGTAGAACGCGAGGCTCGTGTGCGGAGACTCGGTGCTTGTTGAGGGTAGAGCGGTAGCTGAAGCGCTCGCCACACACTTCGCAAACGTGACGACGCAGTGACGGCTCGTGGGTCGCTACAGAGATTCACATTATTAAGGAAATTTATGTTCATTCATTATAGCCTAACTAAGTCCGGTGCTGAACATAGGCCTCCCCCATAGTTTGCTTCATTTGGATATTTGCCATAACTGCCACGCTTTGCAGGTGGGTTTTATCATCAGAAAGGTGCTGCTACTCTTCTGTTTTAATTTCCCTCTATTGCCTTTTACGACACCCACGAGATGATATTATGGAGAAGTACATTCAATTATGTCGCAACTACACGACGTGAGAGAATACATCAATCCATCTCGTCAACTAAAGGAACAACCAAAATATTCAGGAGATGGCGGAATAATTATCCCATAGTATTATATGCCACATTTAAGTTGTTACTCATGGTTTACTATAGTTGCCACGCTTGGCAGGCGGATTGCCGATTGCTGACTGGCAATTGACATTGATTATGCAAGTGGCTTTAAAATGTGTTATGTGGCTTTTGCAGGAGGCCTATGTTGAACTGTGGACTTGTAAAGGGCTGTAATGATGATGACAATATGTCAGGTTGAAATATCAGACCGACATATTATTATCGACATATATCATAGTGAGGCCAATGCTGTAAACCATCTGTCACTGTGATTATAAATCGCTGGCGAAGTGTTTTGATATTCAAATCCTTCCAAATGTTTACAAGTGGGCTATTTATTCTGGGATTTGTTAATTGTCATTGAAAATTCTATTTTTAATGCATCTAAATTATTCACGAGATTTTTATTATTTCTTAAAAGTAGTAGTAGTAGAATAACTTTTATGGCTAATCTACAATAGATATTACACGCCTCATAACGCGAAGCGTTGTTAGGTAGTGCATTACTCTCAACACGTCAAGGTCAAGCAATTTTGAGTTCTTAAAATGCTTCTATCATAACCATATTGCACTTAAACAATAATATGAGTAGCCGTATATCAAGAAAACAATCGAATTAATCCATTTTATATTTTCTAAAACATCATTTAATATTGCTACTTTGAAAAATAATACAGTTTGAAAAAAAAATGTGGACGTCCGGATGTTGATTTTGTATGTGGTCAAGGTAAGTCACGAAAAATTGACGTACCGAGACTGTTTTTTTTTATTAGCTTCAGAATTACATCAACTGGTTCCCTATTTCATATCAATAGCCTAGTACGCGTATTTAGTTAATAAATTGATTTTCAAATTTTATTGCTATTAAAAATTTAACAAAAATTTTACAAATGTACCATACACCATACAGCCTATATCGATTTTATACTTTGTGTAATCGATATATTTTGGTGAGGTCTGACTATTAAATATATTTATTCATTATAACCTTATGTAATTATTTACTCACCAATATGTGACTTATAACAATCCTTGTTCTTGAAAACTTTATTGCATGTCCTACAGACAAAAATGACTCTCTTTTTTTTCTTTGTCTTAACATTTTGCACATTTTCTTTTTCCTCATTAGTGGTAGGTTGTTTCACTTCACTTATTTCAAGTATTATTGGATCTATAATATTCACGACATGATTTACACTGTCAGCATCTGGAATTTTCTCTGCTGGGTTATTTTTTTCCTCTGTCAGCTCTACCCCTATATTTAACATATCCGTCAATTGTTCTGCGTCAATTCCACTATTCAAACTTATAATAAACGTGTCATCATCTTCCGTTGATATATACTGCACACTATTTTCACCAATTAACTGATTCAAATTAGCCGCTAAGTTTGTGCTAGCTTCTAAATCGACGTCACTTTCGAATATTGTGGCGCATTCATTAACTGATACAGGAGGATCCAATTCATTTGGTTTATCATTAAAATTGCCAATATTAGGTACATTTAGTAAATCCTCGGGGAAATTATCAGTTTTTACCTGATACAAGGCATTCATAATATCCTGATCCATACTCTTCCCGCCGTCAGTGAAATCAAAGAGTATTTCACCATTTCTATCAGTTGCAGTTGTTGCATCCAAACGTTGTGGGTTAAATACTTGGTTAGTTGGAAAACTATCTAAATCTATATCATTATAAAGTAATTCATCATCTAAAATATGTAATTGTTTCATCTCTTTTAGAAATTCGACTTGCATTTGCATTAAATAATCATCATTTGTAGGGTCTGGGTTATACTGGTTATTAAATGTTTCCATTTCTCTTTGAGTTGGCATGATCATGTAGTCGTCTTCCGCTGATAAAATATCATCTACAATATTTTCTACAGTTCGGTTTGTATCTGCGACGATTGGGTTATTTTTGTCATCTTTACTAGATTCTTTTGATGGATTCGTATGTGTTCTGAAATAATGTAGCACAAATAAGATTAATTTAATTGCACTGTGTATTGGCTAGTATGCATTGTCGTTGTATCATACTGTTTTTTTGTAAGCTGAATGTCTAACCCGTGTCTATGATATTATATTCGCGCTTTCCTAACTTTTTGTCACATAAGCATTAAATTGGATATGAGGGGATAGTTTAAGTTTAAAATCACCTTAAATTGCATGTTCTGAGAGTGACCTGCATTTGACATCAATAAAATAGTAAATTTTATAATTTAGGTGCAGATCGACGTATTTTTTTTGAGTTTACTCATTACCTACCTTAATTCGTTACCTCAGATTAAAGATACAGTTAACAGCAAACTTGAATTTTATAGATATTTAATTAACATTATTAATAGGTAGCACATTTCCCCAAAATAAAATTAAAAATTAACTGTGTCACAAATTAAAGGTGTAGCGTGAGATAGCAATCATTAAATTTTATAATAAAAAAAACTTACTGCTTAAAAAAACTAACCTAACACAATGTTCCAGTAATGCACTTTTATATTGAAATGTCATACCGCAAACTCTACAATGATTTTTTCTAACATTTTTATCCATAATTTCATTTTGGTTCCTGATGTTCATTGCACAGTTTTGTTTATGTCTATTCATAGAAGCCAACTAGAAAGAAATATTTAATTTTAATTATATCTAATAGGGAATAGGGAAATAGGGAAAAGGATGTGCCCACTTAATATTATAAGTTTCCTAAAAGAGTGTTTGATGTGCATTTTGTTACAAGTAAAACACTCCAGTTATCGCATATGGATCTAAAAACTGGTCCTTCACTGCTGGCTGTATGAGGAAGCTTAAGATCTTATCTTATCTTATTAGTTATTGCTATGCTCGGAGTTTCTTTGCATGACAAACCCCGTAATGAGTACATCCACTGTAGAACCAGAATAACCGATAAAGCAGAAAGGAGCAAGCTGAAGTGGCAATGAGCTTGACTTTAGCTCAAAAACCAGTTTAGTCCCCATCGGGAAGAAAGTTCTCAAGTGGCAACCTCGTACTGGTAAATGTGTAGGACGGCCCCTCACTAGATGGAATGACAATATAGCAAAAGATGTAGGAAGTAACAGTCTAAAGCAAAAGCCTATGTTCACGAGTGGACATTATGATGATAACACTTTTACTGGAACTTTTACTTTTATTGGAATAAAAACCTTTTCAGGTAGTTTTAATTCATGCAAATTTGGTATGAATAAAAGTTTTAACAGTAACAGAATTGCTAGCAGAGAAGACAATGCCACCCATTTTAACCCTCAGGTGTCTGTCTACAATAAACCATTAAATAAATAAATAATTTAGAATATTTTTTTAATTAATTATATAAGTAAAATTATAAGGATAAAATTAGGCAGAAGTCTTTAAATTTGAAAAAAGATAGGTTACCTGCTTAAATCTGTTTCCACAACCAGGACAGCAAAATGGTTTTTCATTGGTGTGCGTTAATAAATGTCGCTTAAAATTTGATTTATCTCTAAATTGTAACTGGCAGGTTGGACATGGATATTTTTTTGCATCTAAAATAGAAAATGGTAATGTTGACTTTCTTATTATAAAATCAAATGTTCAATATAAGCAATCCGCTAGATGATTAAACTATAATTAGCTATGTAAGCTGTCTAGAAATCTATACAATTAACACATTTTTTTCAGTAAATAAATTAAAGGCGAGTTTAGGGCTTATATAATTTCCAAAGCTGGGCACAGCCCTCCTTTCATTTCTAAGAGGGTTTTTACATTATGTCTTAGAATTTTTTTTTAATTTCTCAGATATGCATGTTTCTTCACAATATTTTGCTTTATCATCTAGCATGTGGTAAATCACTTAAAATTGCGATTGAGAATTTCATTCATGCCAACGGAGATCGAATTTGGGCTTTTAAGACTTGTTTTCTTTTTTTGCCGTGTGGCGGCGGCATTACAGATTCAATCATCGCTAAGGGGCACAGCCAATTTCCTGACGCATGGCAGCTACTGAATTTGACATAACCTGGGATTCGAACCCGGGTACAGATAATGAGCAGTCGCTCTTATTATTACTATGCCGACAAGGCAGTTAAATAAACAAGTTAAATAAAAGTATCAATATTATATACTGTACATTCTTACCACTATGCAAATACTTGTGTTTCTTTAGATCTGATAATTTGTAAAAAGCTTTTTCGCATTGATCGCATTTGTGTGGTCTGTAAAGCAAAGAAATCTACATTTAAAATTCATAGAATCATTAGTAATTTTACTTATTGAAGATCAAAAGGCTATCAGCATGTATTAGTTCTGCAAAATTCTAGAAAAGTATGAAAGGGTGACTCATTTAAACATGCAACAGTTATGTCGGAAGTTAAGAGTACAATTTCTGTAGACTGGTAAAGTAACTGTTTAGTAGAGTTGTCTTTGAAAATGTTCGACAGTAGGATATTAAAACAGGATCTTATTTCATGCAGCTTAATGTTGCTGTACTTCAGTACCAATGACCCTTTTTACTGGTATACAAGCTCTTAGTCATTAGGGGTGACAAAGCAACTACATTTTGATTCTTCATTGAGGGTAGATGAAGATGTCTATGGGCAGTATTAACTTATCATCAAGTGGACACAGTCCACTTGATGATAAGTTAATACTGCCCATGGTTTGTCACCTTTATTTTATGAAAAGATTTAAAGGAAATAATGAATGATTTATTTGTCACACACAAAACAACATACAATGTAAAGAAAGTAAAAAAAACAAGGAAACAAAAAATAAATACATTATATTCACACAAATACATTGGGTTGCAGCAATGAAAATGCATCATGATGATAAACAATTGTCAGAAACTTACAAAGGCTGTAGACGAAGTTTTAATATGGTGATCAATATATTTTAAAATTGAATTAACAAACAAACTTATAGTCCACCTGGTAAATGACTACTGGAGTCGATAGACATGTGCAGGCAACTTACAAAGAAAGCTACAATAGCATTGTCACGTTTGAGGATTAAGATGGAATGCCTCTCAGCCTGTTATTTTACAGGCTCTCTTTACCCTTCAGACCAGAGCACAGCAGTGCAGGCACTGCTATTTGGTGGCAGACATAGGTAAGAGAATGGTACCTACTCAGATGGACTCCTAGACAGAAAAGGAGTCCTATCACCTAGCTTTTTTTTATTTAATTTTATTATATTTAACATTTCCTTGCCCTAATATTCTCTCGGAAATGAGAGGAGGCCTGTATCCAGCAGTGGGATGTATATAGGCTGTAACTTTAACTTTATATTTAACATACCTACCTGTAATCTAAGTGTTTTCCAAAGAGATGCTGTTGTAAACTCCAGAGTGCTTCAAAGGCCATTGTGCACTGTGGACACTTCCAAACCCTAGTCAATGGCTTATGTGTTAATCCATGCTTCATGAGTTGCTGTTTTGTTGAAAACTTCTGATCGGGACATTTATCTGGTAAAATTGAATTAATGTTAATTCTGTTTATTAAAAAATTATTAGAATTCTTTGTTAAACTTAACAAAGGAGATGATTCACAGTAATAGTCAAGTGCAGAAACGTTGATAAAACCTGCTAACCAAAATGTGAAATATAATCACATCACATTAGCAGCTTTTTAAAGGCACTTCTGGACTTTAACATGTGAGATTTGCCCATCAGAGCACACAGGTTAATGTGCCTAGAGAACACCCTAGGACTCAGTGGTGAAGCTAGGGCTCCAAACTAGGGCAAGCCCAAGATATGGTTTTGTTGTTTTTAGCAGTTTTTCAATTGCGATAATTGATAAGTCTGAAAGACGCTCTTGACCTTGTGTATTTCTCAAATAAGTATGGATGCGCTTCAGAGATGAGAAAGCACGTTCCGAGGAGGAACTTGTGGCTGGAATAGTTACGACAAGATAAGCTAACTTTAAAAGCTGGGGAAAGGCCTCTTCAAGACTATTTTCGTTTATAAAGTCAATGAGTTCGAAAACATTGCGGTCTTTTAATTCAGGGGAGGAATACAATGAAATCAATTGGTTTTTCAATGTTTGTTTATCAAAATGGTTTGCGTAATTTTAGAGATACACTTTATTAGCACTTTAATACACTTCAATTCATCACAAGGAACACTATTATCCTCCATTTTCCCTAAAAATCTTTAAAAAAACATAAATTTTCAACTCGCAATATTCATTCGCTCAAGTAAACACACAGAGTAAACATTGAAATGTGAAGTGAACTTGCAAACGTATCGCCCGCGCGCCCCCGCATTCGACTGACTTCATCGCTCAACTCAACTCCTTTTTTATGACAGCAGTATCGCGCAGTTTTGCCGCGACCGGGGTCCATACCTGTGTAGAACAGAGGAGCGCGCGGGAAATTTGAAATAGTTTGAAACAGTTTACGAGTTATTTTATTAGTTGATATTATTGATTGAGCAGTTTGATAGGGCAAGCCCGGTTTCTTGGCTTCTATGGAGGCTTCGCTACCGCTAGGACTGGAATTCTTTAAGTCGCAAGTCCAGTCTTAGTCAACCAGCCAGCAGTCAAGTTTTCATTTTCATTATTTTGAGTATAATTAATCTGCAGAATAAACCACATGCAGATGAAGTTAGCATTTGAAGAAAGTTGTCATATTATCTATCCTATGTAAAATATTTAAATATTACTTTAAATATACTTAATTCTGGTCAAAATACTTTACGTCAGATATTTTAGGTCTGGCATTGGCCAGAGATGATTAAGATCAGCAATCAACAACCTAACCTATTAGTGCAGCTAACCATAGATGGATATATTATTTGTCTATTGTCATATACATGTTGGGTACAAATGTCCCTTAATCTTTGAACACTTTGAGTACACAAGAGATATTCAAATGTCACCTTTGTAGACCCCTCAAAACAATTCTTTTTAAATGATATTTATAAGAATTATACAACTCAAATTCTAAAATTTTATTAGAATTAGTTTCGTTACTAAATTACGCTTTATAAATTAAGAGAATTTACGTCAAATTACTAGTTTCCGCCATGATGCGTCGCGTTTACTACAGTACATCTAGTTCGCGCGAGTGCAAGAAGCCACTGTATTAATTATAAGTTATAAGTGTACCCTTTAAAGGAAAGTTTGTTGTGAGTTTTTATACAAAAGGTAAGTAATTACAGTTTATAAAAAGTTATTTGCATATATTTCGTCTCGTAACAATTTTACTAAATTTATAAAATTGGTACTTCAAATACTGTCGTTCACATATGAAATAAAATAGTCAATAAGTAACTGAAAATGAAATATAAGGTATAAATTATCACCATAAATCATAAAAAACACAAATTTTCGTATTTTACAAAGTCCAATGTGCGAAAATTACGTTTTATGTTATAATTTCGATATATCGAATATTATGGCGAAATTGTTTTCAACAAAAATGGCGTTGGTCAAAGATAGCGTAATAAACTATATACCTATGATTGAATTTTTTATTAGAGGCTCCTAATGAGTGTATATTATTACGATATCGATATAATAATGTTATATATTTCTTTTCTTTATGAAATTTCAGTTTTTTTTTTCACATAGTAGTTATTTGAGTGTAGTAATTTGGTATCTCATAATTCTTATTATTATTCTTATTATTTATTCTTATATGTTATATAAATTTATAAACTTTCTATTAATCTTTTCGAGCCTCATGAAGACACAAAATGTTCAAATGTGTGTACTGTACTACATCTATTTTCAGAAAAATGGCGGAATTTGACGAGCTATTTCGCGACTCGGACGACGAATATCTCAGTGACAGAGAGGAAGAAATGTTTTCATATTCTGTTGTAAGTAATTTATTATACTTTTTCTATATTATAATTATAAATATGAGTGCATATACTGGATGTATAAAGTGACTGCTGATCATGAGGTCCAGGTTCGAATCCGGGTCAGGTCAAAATCATTTATTAAGTTTTTCCGTCAAGAAAGTCTCAGTAGCACCCCTGTGTCAAGAAGTTGGCGGTGATAAATGATAAATTATCTACACCTATCATATAACGCAAACATGCGTCTATGAAAAGGGTCTCCAGATTTTCTCACTTACTAAATAAAAGGCAGCACCATCCTGGTCAATTTAATTCATAACCATAAAATATGTCATATGCATATCTATAATGTCTTATTATCATACATGTTTTTCAGGAGACGGATATGCATCAGGGGGACTAGGTAACTCCAATGAGGTTATCCTACTGGCCATTGAACATGGCCAGCAGTTGGAGTGTCCAAATCTCCCTTTAGGACCCGCATCTTCCACCAAGCCAGCACAAGAAAATCCGCCGTTGGCATCGTCACCACCTTTTCCGTAAGTAAATTTTGTTATTATGTTTGTATCAAAGCTTTTTCAAAAATGTATGCAAGTAGAAGCTACCACAGTTTTTAAAATTCTGTCTCATAAGAGAGTGAAGAATTTCAATTGTATATTATAAATTAGAGATATGAAAAAGTCTCTGTCCTGGGAGTGACCAGCAAGAAACCCAGCAGGACTTTTTATTAAATAGAATTAATTCACACAATGATAACTTTTATAGAATAAAATTAGTATGAAAACATTTAGAAACAGCATGGTAGCAATCTCCTCATTCCCAAGGTTCCAGGGTTTACATGGTTGATAATAACCTTTACTAAACAATTTTGCTTACTAAAATTTATAACTCATTGATAAGGTCTGTATATTTTCTGGGACTTTCTTATAAATACATATACCTATGTTGCCCCATGAAGGAATTATACTGACTCTGGAGTCTAGTAACTGGTATAACTAACTTGTTACTACTTTCATCTTTGATTCAATCTAATTCATTTGTATATAATTATTCTTCTATTGTCTAGTTACAGTATTTGTTTATACTTATTGCACATTTATGTTATATGTAATAGTTTTAAAACATATATTTGTACTTATATATATATATATATATATATATATATATATATATATATATATATATATAAACATACTAGCTGACCAGGCAGACTTTGTTCTGCCCTTTCCGAAGCCCTTTGTCTTCGGAAAGGGCAGAACAATTTTGTTTGTTTTGAGTTCATCGCAGACAAACAATGTGACACATAATTTTTATATATAAAGATATTAATAAGTATGTATTCATCCTATTTATGTACTTATATACCATTTTATTTTATGTATCTTTATTACTATTTTATGGTTTATAATAAAAAAAATGCAATTTTTGTATCTATCTGATAACACTTCATTGTGCGCTAAAAAAATCTATCTATTTATGCTTGTTCCTTGTATTTACAGAATGTAAATCGCTATTTTTAATAAAACTATTTTTGTTTTGTGTTTGTATATAGTGTTTTATAAAATATGTATGCACTCAATTATATTATATTGTTTTTATATATGCCTTGTAGACGAAATGTTAGTCCAGAAGTGGTCGTTGTCGTTGAGCGGTTGGACGGCGACAAGTACTTGTTCGCGGACGAACACGAACTTTTCCACGAGGTGTTGGCGAGTTCGAGTGGTGGTGCTGAGCGGTGCGTGCGGGTAACAGCAGGCCGGCGACGGGCACGAAGCGGTCGACGCGCCCGTGGTGCTCGCGCCTCCGTCTCCTCATCGTGGTGGTGCGGCGACCAACTTATACAAGTATGTGTGACAGATGATGATGTGCCTGAGGATTTGCGAGATAGGATTTTGAGACTGGTGGCTAATAGGGAAGCTCGGGAGAGGAGGGCCGAAAGGAGAAGGATGGAAGTAGATAATGATGATGGGGCAGATGGCATTGGACGTGCGGCCCTATTCGAAGATGCGACTTCTCTTAACTTTGATTGGCGCCCCATGGACTCCTTTCAAGGTGAAAGAGAAACGTTTCTTGCGGAAACAACTGGGCCAACCATGCCGTCCGGAAGTGCGTATGAGGCATTCCGCCAATATTGGGACGATAGCATCATGTCTCATATAGCGACAGAAACGAACCGGTACGCTGTAGAACTGTCAGTCAGTCATCAGTGATGTTTTACTTCAGAAGACGGGTAATGTTTTTCGAGTACGCATGTATGGATGTATTTTTCTTTTACACGCTCTGTAGCCTAAACTGCTTGATGGATTTTAACATATGGGGTGTTGTTCGACTTGCTTTAGTTGTGAAAGTGACATATAATATTTGAATTTTTTTCTCTTTTCAGGAAACTTTTGGTTTTGTTATTTATTACTGTTTTAACCATTGGACTTGTTTATGCAACTTGTTTAATAAATTGTTTGATGTTGATGTTTGATGACTTTTTTACACACAAATATTTTTTCAAATAATAAAATTAACCTCCCCCCTTCCTCTCCTTTTGGTTTCCTTACAATTCTTTCTTTATCATAAGGTCGTAACAATCCACTACTGCCATTGGTCATAGAAATAAAGAGGAGCTCAAGATTTTACTGCCGCAAATGTCGCCCAGCACGACAACGCTGTTCTAAATATAGCACGGAACACCCGCGTTCCGCCGAGACTAAATTAAAAAAAAATGTTCGTCCTTTTTAGTCTATTAAAGTCCACTATAGATCATAAGCGTCCACCATATATTGCCGGGATATTTGCCATAGTTGCCACGTTTGCTAAGCGGGTTGGCAACCGCAGTTTTTTATTTTTAGTCTTTATTAGGAAGACGCTGCTGCCCATCTTCTGATTTGTTTCACTCTGTCGCCTCTAATCATGAGTGATTAACCTATTCAAGGCCGCTCAAAATCTCACTTATTACGTAGGTGCGGGCGGTTCAGGACTAACGCCGGTAGGCGTTTAACGCATCTCATTTAAACACTGACGCCGATCGGCGTTTCCGCACATGAAAATTATTTCTTGCTTATTTAGGCAGAATTTTACTGACGCTCATCAGATTACGCCATGCAAGTGACTGCGTACTCAGTGGCGAAATTTCATTTGTATATATAAGTTATTTTGTGATTAACAGTGCAGTTTTATTAAAATACTGGCAATTTCCTATTTACCATAAATATGGCTGGAAATAGTAAGTGAATTTGTTTCTTTTCTATTCAGTATAAAGTAAGGGATATTTTCCACATTATAGAAAGATTTCTTATTACACTGAATAAAGAAATTGGTTTTTATATTAATAATTTCGGAATTATTGAAATATGACCAGGGATTGAACCTTTTCTCTGATTTTTTAAGTTAAATACTTTTAATAATAGTATTTAGTCTACTATTTTAAATGTACTAAGTATAATAAGTAGAGTTTTGAATTAGTAGTTGAAGGAAGAGAAACATCGAGAAGAGTATTCAGTTACATACTATTTCTAGTGCAGCGTAATTTGTTTCACTTAATAATTAATAATGACTTGAAGGTGAGGCTCGACCATCGTCACAGAGTTTATTGAGTGACGGTGTGAGACCATTTGGTTCGCGAAAAAGAAAGCCTATATAACTGTTTTTTAATTCCATAAAATAAAATAGCAAAATAAATATTTAATCAAAATGTTTTTAATGTTGATAACCTTTGGAAGACGCCGTTCGGCGTTTTCCGCGCCTGAGATAGTTTTGTTATTTTTCTAAAATCATTATTTACAGAAACTGCGACTATAATGATGTATGTATGTAAAACATGCACATATAAAAAGTATATCCCTTTAGAATAGAAATTGGCCAAGTTATGGCTAAAATATAATTTAGGCCGATCGGCGTAATCCGCCTAAGAATGGCAATTTAAATAACGCCGTTGTGAGTGCACCGCAATGAATGGGTTAATAACGTCACGGTGAAAAATAACGTTTTGGTCCATGTCTAATGTCGATTTTATTAATCATGTCTAATGAGTAATGGACGTGACAAAGTGATATTTTACTGTTATTTTTATGAATAGAATAGAATGGTATTTTATTCAATATTGATTATTACATAATACTTATTGAAAGTCATTTTTATTTACCACGGTTCGGAAAATATGGAACTAGAGCATCCGTCACGGTTATTAAAATAACACCTCAGTCTAGTCGCCTCTTACGACACCCACAGTATGATATGAATATTCGTACACAACCACTACACGGTAATTGATAATTTTCAAAACATTTTATTTATCGACAACGCATAAATCATACAAGTAATGATATTTTAATTGTTGATATTTTTATTTTTGGATAAGAACATAGTAATGAGTAATGACTCTAAGTTATATTTACCATCATTTACAAAAATATTGTCTTTGGCCTGACCTACTATACTTTTGACTTGACCATAGGTCTGACTAAGTTGGCCCAATAAAATGTCAAGGCCTGAGAGGTTAAAAGAGATTATACAATATAAAATATACCCAGTAACGGTTTGATGCGGTTATTGTTTTTAATATACTAAACACTAAAATGAAAACATTTTAGTATGCAATACCAGTTCAACAACAGATATGCTGAGTTAAGTACTTTCTAGTTCCAGCTACTGTTCTATAGATCAGTTAAGCCAAGTTGAGTCAAAATACTCCAAAGCCTCTCCTAATGAGGAGTGTAAGCCCAACTACACCCTGTATTTAGATTATAACTTTTGGTAACCTGTTTTTGAGTATCTGAAAAAGTTTGTTCAATAGATATGCATTAGATATATCAAAACGAATCTAAAATACAATTTCAAACACAATTAAATTTGTATCGATTTCTCAAACTAGAAAATCTGATTTCAAAAATCGACCTAACTAAGCTAAACTCTTACGATCTGTACCACCAAACGAATCCGAAATCACAATACCCAGATCCAAACGCAAACTGATGCCTAGAAATCTGCTTTCTCAGTTTCTCCCTTTCTAACGAAACATGACATAGCTGAATGAAAAGGATGGTGTGAATTTTGCGATTTAGATTTCAGTTTGTCGGCTATTGAAATCTATTGCATATGGAGGAGAAGGTTGTTGTAGTATGGTACCTGATGGTAAGTCCGTCGCCGGAATAAACAAATAAATCACGGTCAGACAGTTATATATTTCACAGCACAACACATAAAAACAGTAACACATGAAGAAGCAGAAGGCGATAGATACGGTTACAAATAGATAAGAGATGATAGCAGAGAGTACAGTTTAAATTCACTAACGTAAAATAGGAAAAGAACACTAAAATAATATTGGTTATACGTAAGGGCAAAGGTCGGCGTAGGCGCAAGTGGCACAGTATTCGTGTCAGACGGCTAGATCGTGACTGGTTGGTCGTTGAACATATCGCAACATAGGCACAGTACTCAGATACATGGTGTTGATAATAAAACTTAAAACGAATGTTTGTTTCCAATGTCCTTCGACCGGCCGGCGCCGAGAATTATACTATAATACAATACTAAAATAAAATGTACTATAATAAATAGAATTAGTATAATATATATGTGTGTGATTGTAATTGTATTGTAGATATATAAACAAAATAAATATTATAATAATAATATTAAATTGTATACATACATATCTGTGAAATAATAATTATTTCTTTAAATAAAATAAATAAATGTGTGAGTCGCCACATGCACATTGAAATATGCATTCAATATTATCCTTACTGCTAAGTACTTAGTCTATATTTGCTTTGCGAGACTATGCATTGATGAATTTTTGGTTCAATGTTTAGGTGTTTGCTTACTAGAATCAATAATTCTAAATATGCGATCAATAATTCTTAAATTGTTAAAGACTATATTTGCAAGATTATGTGATGATTTAGTTTTGTTTTTGGTTTAGTGTTTGTTTACTAGAAATAATCTTTTGTTTTCATGTTGTTTTTGTTTTCGTTTAGATGCAAATTTAACCTTGATGACAAGTGCACCTGTGCCGGTCAGTCGAATCAGTGAATTTACTGATGTTTATTGCCTGTTTGTTTAGTAGAGTTTAGAGTAAAGAAAATAAAAATTAGTTAACTAAGTGAATTGTGTGTGAGTGTATATATAAGTGAGTAAGTTTAGTTTATACAAAATTTAAATATTTTTGATTTTGTATCAAGTTTTTTGGTTTAGTCTTTTAATTGATTAGACAAGAACAGTTTTGATTTTAAAAATGTCACGAAAACCCAGTGAGGTATGGACTCATTTTGACAAGAAAGAAAAAGCTCCTGAAGTTGCAGTGTGTAAATATTGCAGTTGAAATATAACATATAAATCTATAATGGGTAACCTAGGAGCTAATTTAAAACGATCTCACACTTCCGTTTATTTGGCGCAAAAGATAAGTACTGATTTAGGAAATAATCTTTTTTTTATTAAGAAATCATTGTAAATATGCCGATTTTTAAATGCACTGGAAAAGTATTAATTTCTAGATTAAAGCATGAAGGATAATCATGCAAATCTGTTTCTATATTACATTTGTGTTTATCGTTTTGTTAACTTATAAAACGAAATCTAATTTTAGTGTTTTTTAAAGTTTGTGTTCAAATCCAAAAACGCCCATGACTATTGTTGAACAAATAATTAGGCACTAAATATGGTATAACATTTATATGCAAGCAACGTTTTTCAATTTAAATAATTTTTATTTGGCGAGTAAAAACTGAAGAAATTAAAAACAAATACTTTAATGCTTACCGCAAACCCAAAGATTTTCTTTGGAATGAACTCTTAGATGTCCATAGTACTTTTTAGCATTATCAAACTTTTTTCTGCAAATTTCGCAATGCAAAGTTGTGGGTCCGTTTAAGTCGGGTTCTTCCAAAGGTCCTTCTGCTGATAAAAATTGAGCTAATACATCGTCCGTTGCCAAGAGACCTCCGTGCGATGGTAATGCCTTTTGAAGATCATCATAGCTATCTTGTGGTTTGCTTTTATTGAAGTCTATTTCAAGAGGTTCAACGTCTACAAACTAAAAATAACAAGATTTTTGTCACAAGTTGGAATTAAACAAATTTTGATAAACCATTACTTGATAACTTACAGGGAATTTAAAAAACGAAAGATTTGCATCCATATCTGCCATTGGGTTTTAAAGCTTCCGTTTTATTTTATAATAAAAATTATTGATTTTTAATATTAAGTTGGTTTACATAATCTCTACTCAAATTCTAAAAACCAAGAAAACAATCAACAAACAAAAATCATTATAAAATGATAAAAGTAAAACTGATTTGATTTGATGCACAGAACACAATTACTCTCTATTTGATGTAAAACACCAAAGAGTATAGCTCTTTGGGGTATAGTTATTAGAGTTTCTCGTAAACAGAGAAATATAGATATCTCTATTCTCTGTCTACGATAGTTTGCGTTTTTTTAAATATTATAATTAAAACACAGACTAGTATTAAAATACAGACTGGCAAATGTAAGTAGACACTCGAATTAAATGGCAATGTTTTATTTATGTCAATCTCAAACAATATGTCAAAACAAGATGCGGTGTTTTTTTTTTTTTATAGAATAAGGGTGACAAACGAGCACACAGTCCACCTGATGGTAAGTGGTTGCTGTGGCACATAGACATCTACATCCATCTTCGTTTGCGAATTTAAATGCAGATGCGTTGTCAGCCGTGAGGACTAAGATAGAATGCCTCTTTTCCAGTAAAAAGGGTCTCTGGTTCTCTACACTCACCATACGAAACACAACAGCATTAAGCTGCTATTTTACGCTGGTATTCTGTGAGAGCGTGGTCCTTCCCCGGTCGAGCCGACCCATTCGTGCTACAACTATACTAATAATATAGCTGCAGCATGGCTCTACCACGTAAAAAACGTGGTGTTGTTGTTGACTTGTTGATTGTGACCTTTTCAGAGCATTTTCCAACTTAGGCCGGCCACATACATACGGAATTCCGTTTCGATATTCCGATTCGAGATTCCGAACGCAAAAAGTCCATATAAAATCTATAATCCGCCACACACGTACGGTATTTTTCCGTACGGAATTTTCTCCGCTTCGAGATTCCGTATGACTGCCTGTGCGTTCGAAATCCCGAACGGAAAAAAGCCGCTCCGAACGCAAGTCTTCCATAGATTTTGTACGAGTCGTTAACACACATACGTAAATTCCGTACGGAACGCGCTCAGTGTTCGTCGCACGACCGAAGCGAGTAGGTGTGTTTATGTATGTTTTTACATTTAATCCTATAGGTGTATAGCTTTTCGTAACCTTTCATCTTATTTTATTTAATAATTCGTCGAAAGAGTTTACAGACATCCATATTTAAAACATATCTCTGGATAGATAGATCTTTTTACATAATATTGACTATATTGCAAGCTTAGGGTGATAAGGGGATGCACCCAGTAACAATGATACAGCAACAATGGAATCGCAATCAGAAAATCGTCGTCATTATTCGCTGGCAGAATGTCTAGACTCAATGGCTAACCTCTCTCAACTGACCCTTGTTATTCCGAACGGAAATAAACGTATGTGTGTGATGTGTTCACGGAATTCCGTTTCGGGATTCCGTTTCGATATTCCGATTCGGAATTCCGTATGTATGTGGCCGGCCTTAAACATGAATAAAACGATTAAAAATGGAGTGCGGGAGATGTTGTTTCGCATGATTTCGAAGTTTGAAATTAAAACAACAGGAGAAAGACGCCCAATTCAATCAGAAACAAGATTGTTTACGTGTGGTATTGGATTTCATAAGTTAGTATGAAGCTTTGATGTTGATATAATACTTTGTTTGTATTCGTAATTTATGATGTTACAAAAACTATTTCTGTTTGGTTCACATTCTGTTTAAATTACTTTCAACACCACCATTATAATGTACCATTATGTTGCATTGTAATTTTAAGACAAATTGTTTTATTTTACAGAAAATCTGGAGAATGTAGCAGGCGTTGATGATATAGTGAAAACTATTGAAAAACTTACTGATTTAGAGCGAGATACGACTTTACATACGACAGCTACTGTAGGTTCCCATTTTTGGACCTGTCCACATGCTGTCAAGCAATAGTGTACAAATAATGTTTTACACAAAAAACAACTCTAAAGTATCAAGTCAGGTTATTCCAGGTACTTCATACAAATTTTGGTGTTGCTAGGCTGAGATTTTTTAAATTTGCCGCGCTTTTTCAGTCCCTACTTTCGTTTGCCAGACTCCAGTAATGTACATTTTATTTACAAGGACTATCGAAAAATGGTTGTTAAGGAAGCGGTAAAAAGATTTAAAAAAAAATAGTTTAGTGCACGAAATTGAATAACTTGAAAAATAAACTGAATTTTTACCATTATAGTTCTAAAATAATTAAAAAATAGTCCTGCCTTTTGTTGGATTTTAATTCAAATGTAAAAAATCCCAGGTGACTCTATCGATAAACTTAAAATAAACTCCCCAAGAATCAGATCGGAAAGTTGTATTTTCGAGTTATGATCTTTGGAGAAAGATATTTACTACCATGGACAGTTTCCCCGGAATTTCTTTTCTAACGTATTGTTAATATAAATAGGTAGATACTTAACTAAGTATATATCTATTTATATTTTATATACTTTATAAAATGTTTTGATGAGGAAATAAAAAACGGGGACACGGAGTACATAATGGCTGCTTTATTTTTCACATAAGTATTACTTTTGATAATTACAAACATTCAATAATTAATAATTAAATACAATAGAGAAGTTTATTTTAACATTCGACTTAATTATGAATGTAAACTTAATAATTTAAGTAAGAAAACTTGTAGGAATCAGTTAAATAAGATTGCTCTGTTCAAAGGCCAATATGTTTATGAGGCTTCATCATGCTTCATGTTTATATTCTTTCATCTGTCCCTGAAAAGTATAAAGTAATAATAAAATTATTATCACTTTAGCTGCATGAATTTTAAAAATATAATGATCTTAACAGAGTAAAGTGCACCAAGTGTCTGAGGATACAGATGCACTCTCTATTCTCTCACAAAAGTTAACGAAATAAATATATTAACTTTGGCCTCCCAATATATTTACGAGAACTTATTGTATGTACACAAAAACAAAAATAGTTTTATTAAAAATAGTGATGTACATTCTGTGAATACTAGGAACAAGCACAAGTTAGTTATACCAGTTACACGACTCCAAAGTCATTAATTCCTTCATGAGGCAATGTGTACGCTTTTACAACAAAGTCCCAGAAAATATGCAGACCTTTTCTATCAAAAGGTTTAAATTATTTATTAAGCAAAAATTGTCTAGTAAGGGTTATTATACTACTAAAGAGTACATGACTGATAATAACCCCTGGCAATGAGGTGATCACTACCATTCTGTTTCTAAATGTTTTCATAACAATTGTATAAAATATTATATTGTAAATTGTGCTTTTTTTTTTAAATGTCCCGCTGGGTTTCTTGCTGATTCTTTCCGGGACAGAGGTTTTTTTTTGCGAACCAGTGGTAAAAGTAAAAAATGACTTTCAATAAGTATTATGTACTATAATCTATATTGAATAAAAATGATTCTATTCTATTCTCAATCTCAGTATGTTAAGAAAAAGGTCACTCATTCATGGACTGACCGCGGCAAGTGCAACTTAATCTCGCAGATCTATTGATCCGCACAGCTATTACTTAATCACGAGTTCCTCTTCTCTACGACTAACGCTGTAGGCGATGAACCACGCTATTTAAGCCCTCGGCACAATGTCGTCGACTATCAAGCATGAATCGGGAATACTATGGAATTTATACTATCCTGGCACATTGAACCGCGCGTCTCACGCGCGGGCATCTAGTGGCGCTTCAAGAGCATTACTAAATATATTATATCTAACTACGCTAAAAGTTTTATCATTGTGACGGAAATATAATCCGAAGCTCCGCGCAACCCCTTGGGGAAAATAGCGTGATGCTATGAATATTGCACTAGTGTGACCGTGAGGTGCGGGTGGTGAAATAAGGTTATATATTTTTTTGGTTGATAAATAGATACATAGTTGGGTTCATAATGGCTTAAAGATGATAATCTCAAGATTTTTTATCTTTAATGTACTACAGTTTTATAATGTATAAAAATCTGTCTCTATTTTTATCTAAAGTTATGAAAGTTGAATTTTTGAATTCTTTGTACAATATTATACTTACTAGTACAAATAATATATAAATGGCTTCTTTTAATAAAATTGTTTTTGTTCTACTTTTTCTTTTATACTTCTCAAGTAAATGTTTGCTGCAAATTGTTGAGTTTTTCTTTGGATTCCAACCAACCCGTCTAATTAACCTTAACCATTTTTTCTAATTATAGAATCCGGAGCAAATCTGTTTGACAAACGGCAAAATAAAATTACATTTATAGAACGCAAACCGAGGATTTATTTTCTTGTTGTGTGGGCAAGTCTATAGAGTCAATATAAACATCCAAGATAAATATCGACATTAATTTTGATATAGTTGAGTATCAAAATTAATGTCGTTAATAATAATATTAATAAATATTTTGTATAAAAATTGTAATTGTGTTCTATGATTGTGATACATCTTAATCTAACGGTTACAATGGGCGGACTTAATGCCTTATGGCATTCTCTACCAGTGAACCCAGGGAGAATCAGATAAGTAAAAGTTGGTAGGTGCTACAAATGTTAAAATGACTAGGCATACAGGGATATTTTGCAATAACCGGTCAAATTTACAGAGAAGGTTCAGAATAAGTAATATAGGCAAATGGTGAAAAAATATTTGATTAAAAATATCTCAAAGATTCTGTCCTTTTTATCTTTTAAATTCAAAATCCATGATAATGCATTATTTTAACTGTTTTTACAGCGCACACACACATTCGTAAGGGTCGATCAGTGGGCACAAACGTTGTTGCCCATAAATCACATTCAATTTGGGATAATTTCAAATAAAGTAGAAGCCTTCTTGATTGATGATTGATTTATGAACACTCGTATTTTCAAAAACTGCAATAACGGTATATCATTATTTATATATTTGAAGTCAAGTTTAAAATTTGACTTCTCTTTGAAAAATAACCCTGTATATTGTAAAGAAACAAAATATATGCGCATGCATACTAATATACATATAGAAAAACCTTAGACCCTTAGAGTATTTATAAGCAAGCTATAGAGCGCGCGTATCGCTTATTGCCCATTATTGCCAAGCGTAAACAGGCATAGATAAATAATTATGTAGCAAGCTATAGACATGTGTTCTATCTATAGATACTGATATATAGATGAAGAGGTTGAATAGTGATGCGCCATGATTTACGCCTATGTGTTAATTTAATTTAGTTTATAATTTTAATTACTTAAAGAAATTAGATCTTTCGTGACTTATAACGTCGCCTTTGCTTTTCGAAACTGTTTTCATCCGTGCTTATTGTTCACACTTGCTAACGCGTACTTGACTTTACAAGTAGCTTGCTTATAAATACACTAAGACAAAAACAATGCAATAAGAATCGTTGGTGTAAAGATAAAAACATACTTTACTCTTTCAGGTCCATTTATTGAATGCCAAAATAAACGCCAATCGCAATGATATTAAAATACTAAGGCAACTCTACTATAATTTTAGTCATAATAATTTAAATTTCACCAAATAACTCTCTATTACAAAAATTTTACCCAAATAATAAGAATAATTAACACTAACTTACTTAAATAATAATTACATGTTTAGCAGTCGACAACTGAACCCTTGGTATCGATGTACGCATAGACAGGTGCGATGCTGGTGATGAACATGGCAGGTGCGCAAGCTGCTGGCTGGTACGGACGTGCTGTTGATGACTCAGGCTGAAGCTCTTGTTGAACGGTTAGGCCGGGTTATACTCTGGACACCTCCTGGTTATCCTTCTTTCTTCTCAGACAGCGCTGATGGTGAGGTCGGCACGTGAGATTTTAGCAGTTCTGGAAGTGTGCCTCCTTTTTTTTACAAGTCCAACAAGTTCTCTCTTACATTTTCTGCAACGCACCGTATTCGTCTTCAGTGTGGTATTTTCTTGAGGAATCGATATGAATTGTTCCCAAATTGCATGCTTTTTTCGTCCTGGAGTTGACATTTTTATGAGGTGTTAACTTATCAGTTACAAAATCAATAATTAAATGAAATATTAGAAAAAAAGGCTCTCGTATTTATACACTTCATAGGTAATTTTCCGCCGGTAAAGTCCCGCTGGGAATACCCTGTGTCAACCGTTGTCGAAAGAAAGTAATTCACTGGATTAGTGGGTGGATATTCCCTTAATGTAAATATAGGGGGTTTCCTCTATTAAGAATGAACATGATGTATGTAAAGCGTTCAGTATTGATTAGAGATACGCAACAAAAAATAAATGTATATCGATTTTCGATTTTTGTAAATGTTTACTAAGTAAGGCAAATTTAAAAATATTCTAGAAATGAATTGAATAGACCTAATTGATTTTAAATTGATGACAAAAATTAAAACGTAAAGAAAACATGAAAACCAAAAAAAAAAACACTACTTTAAAACATTTTGAACTGTTTGGTTATTAAAATTTAAAAAATACTGTTTTTTTTAACCCTGGTTTCACCATTGTGTATGTATGGTTCATTCGATAGGTTTAAAAAAGTCCAATGAGTAAGAAAAACTGGAGTAGATAACTAAAAATTAAAACTAAAAATTAAAACTAGTTAACAATAAATTCTTTAAAAAGTAGGTAACTAAATTTTAAAGAATTTATAACTATTCATTTAGTCCTCGTAATAGAGAAAATCAATAAGCTGCCAAAATATTATGCCTATTTCAACAATATCTACATTTCTACATAATAAGTACAATTAGAATTTTAATAACTTTAAATTACATTTAAAAAATACCACACCACAAATCATTGACGTCATAATCAATTTGCTTTGGACGCCAGTTCACAAGTTTTATGCTTTTTAGTCACAGCTTTAGTATAGAATCAGTTAAAAACCTTTGAATTAATAAATATTTGATAATTAACTGTTATCAGCAACTTTCATAGTTGTAAACAGATATAGGTAGATAAAAACATCGATGAGTATTATGAACAAGAAACTCGTCAACCCTATTAAATTTTATTGTTTATCAAAAATAGGTAATTTAAAGCCAAACATGTTAGTAATAACATTTAGTAAGATAAGTGACAGATTTTTACGAGCCTTTAATATCTAATTTTTAATATAAACTGTAAATCCCCTTACCTGTGGAATGTTACCACACTTCCCTTCTGGTAACGAATTTTACATTACCATTGTTACTAAAAATACTTTTTATTATATTCTTTAATAAAAAATTTAATTACTTTATATTAAATGAAGATATAGCAATAATTTTTTTTTAGATAAGGACCAAGTGTCTAAGAAATAAAACTTAGAAAACCTAATTGAAATCTATCCAGTAGTTTTTCCGTGATGCGCGCACAACTGCAAACCTCTATCATTTTATTATAGATAAAAGATATCGCCAAACTATAGATTATTACTAACAATTGCCAAACCACATTTTCCTTTATTCCGAATAGAATTTGTCCCCGCTTCCGCTATTTGTTTATCGTTATTGGAGTTGCTAATATTTTATGATATTTCGTTTATGCATAATGTAGTGTTGTATTATTTACGTTGAGTTGAACTACCTACTACTATTGTTCTTATTAATACTAATGACCACGTAAATCATTTTAAGCGATTTGTTGTTGATAAAGCACTTCATAATACGTTGTTTTGTGATATCTTGTCTCCGTTGTTAAATAAAATAAATAATATAATAGGTCGGGGAAAAACTTTCTTCGTATTTTGTTTGTATAAAATTGAAGAAAAATCTCTTTGGTTGTACTGTTTGTATCTGGCTGGTATTAATATCAATACATATAGGACATTAAGAAAAAGAAAAATAAAAAGTAAAAAACACTGTAGAATCTACTAGTTAGTCTGTGAAAACACTTTCTCGCCATTTTTCAATTGTTTTTCTGTCCGCCAAAATGAGCGAATCTAATGAAGAAATTCGATACATTCTGAAGTTTTATTACAAATAATTTAAAATTAAAATCTTTGTACATCATCATCATCATCATCATTACAGCCCTTCACAAGTCCACTGCTGAACATAGGCATCCCCCAAGGAATGCCACAAAGCACGGTCCTGAGCCACCTGCATCCATCGACTTCCTGCATGTCTTACCAGGTCGTCACTCCATCCAGTGGGGGGACGCCCTACACTTCGTCCGCCGGTACGAGGCCGCCACTCGAGAACCTTTTTACCCCCATCGGTTGTCAGTTCTTCGAGCTATATGGCTGGACCATTGCCACTTCAGCTTACTAATCCGTTGGGCTAAATCGGCGGTTGTAAAAAAAAATTTTGTGCAACCGACTTCAATATAAATTATTAAGAATAACTCAAAAACTATTGGTCAAACCTTGATCAAATTTGTATGGGACCACAAGAAAAGCACCAGCTTTCAAATAAAAAAAGAATCATCGAAATCGGTTCACGAAAAAAAAAGTTATGAAGTAACAAACATAAAAAAGAACATACAGTCGAATTGAGTACCTCCTCCTTTTTGAAGTCGGTAGAAAAGGGAAAAATGCGACTCAAGCCGGGAAAATTTTTTTGAGACGTTTATAGACCTAATGCAGTGTCAGTAAGAGTAGCACAAAGTTTGTTCAAGCGTTTTCAGTCGAGGAATTTTGATGTCAAAAATGGAGCTCGCACTGGTCGCCCTCATACGGATAAAGTTGATGCCATTTTTGAAAAAGTGGAGCAAGATCGGTATAATAGTAGTTACGACATAGCCTAGGAATTGAGGATTGACCACAAAACAGTTTTGACCGATTTGAAAAAAGTTTGGCTTTACAAAAAAGCTCGATATTTGGGTACCACACAAGCTCACTAAAAGAAACCTAATGAATTGCGTACCTACTCATTTGCGATTCTCTATTGAAACGTAATGAAACCGAACCATTTTTGAAAAGAGTGATCACTTGTGATGAAAAGTGGATCACCTACGACAAGAAAGTGCGAAAAAAATCATGGTCAAAAGGTAGTCGAGTTCCACAGACTGTAGCGAAATCCCGATTAAATCGCAATAAGGTGATGCTGTGTGTAGCTTTTACCGTTGGGCAAAACCATCGATTCGGATTTCTACTGCCAGCAACTAATGAGACTCAAGCAAGAAATTGAGAAAAAACGCCGGAAATGATCAACAGAAAAAGAGTGGTCTTTCGTCATGATAACGCCAGACCACACATATCTTTGGCCACTCAGCAAAAATTGAGAGAGCTTGTTTGGGAAGTGTTAATGCATCCACCATATAGTCCTGACCTTGCACCCTCAGATTTTCATCTGTTTCGGTCTCTTCACTATTCTTTGGGTAGTATTAAGTTAACATCAAGAGAGGACTGTCAAAACTACTTGTCGCATTTTTTGATCAAAAATCCCAAGATTTCTATAGCAACGAGATTATGTTACTACCTTCAAGATTGCAACAAATTATCGAACAAAATGGCACATGTATATTATAATTAAAAGTAATAAAACTTTGAAAAAAAAAAGTCTTGAATTTGTATTTAAAATACGAAGAAACTTTCCCCCGACCTTATATATTATGATTAAATATGTTTTATACGCGGTGCTGTCACATGAGTAAAGAAACCGTACAGAGGCAAAGCTTCTAAGGAGCTGTCAAAATTGTTACCTATTTTGGTAGGTTTGTCACAATAGGTGAAGACAAATTAAACAAAACAATATCTGTCATATTATTGCATTGTCACTGAAATTACGGTATACAAAATTTCAACTCAATCAGACATCGGGAAGTGGTTCAAATCTTACTTGCAAGCTTGCAATATGTGAACTTAACCCACATACCTACTACATACCAACGGTTACCAACCCACCCACATACTTACAAATGTTTAGTAAAAGCTTGTAATAACAATAAAAAGGTAAAAACACACCGTGTAGTACCCTCTTCTTATTAAAAATAGGATCATACAATAAAATAAAGGTACTTATTTGAAAAAGAAATAATCAAATTTACATAACATAATATACAATATTTTATTATATACAATATTAAAAACTATAATTATAAATTAAAAAAAACTAAAATAATTATATATTTACTTAAAAATAAATTTAACTAAAATAATCAAATATTTACTTACCTACTACTCCTTGGGATATTTAAAGTATGATATATTTTTATTTTTTATAGTATTATTCATACACACTGTACAATAAACAACCATTATTAATAATACCACGTTTTTACATTAAAATATTCAAACTTGCAACCAACAAAACAAACAACGTGCGTCGCACTGACCCTGAGATTGTTGTCCACTGGCTGTGCCAGCGAACCGGTTTTTTCCAGTCTCGCCGCGTACGCGACAAGCGGCCAGTGGTCACGCACAAATGCCCCGCGTGCTTGTAGTTGTGCAACCGATTCGCGCGGTTGAATGAAGCTTTGCCTCTGTGCGGTTTCTTTACTCATGTGGTGCTGTTTCCGGATGTAAGGACAGTGCAGGTATGGTTATCTCATCTGTTAAACAACTCGCATTAAGGGCATTGTTTTAATATTTGTCATTGGCATAGGTGTTATTATACTAGGTATGCGTTATCCACTCCTGAAATTGTATTTTAATAACTTCGTCAGGCCAAGGTCAATAATCAACCGACATTGTCAAATTACATTTGTGTACTATGCTTGTTATTCTGTGCTTTTGTTTACATAAAACATACTTGAGAACTAGGCGTCTGATTTACAAGCGGTTTCTTAATTTGGGTTCTCAAAACATTCGGATCTCGAATGTGAGCAAATAGCAAAATAAATTTTACACCAAACAAATAGAAAAAATTCGACAAGCTTATATTCCACCAAATCTAAGAAATACCTTTTGACAGTTGTCACATTTGTTGGACTATGCATTCCAACTGAAAAATCGATACCTACAATATTTGATTCGATATCGATTCTTTAGAGTTGGTAATCATTTACAGTTTTATCTAGATTAATACCTGAATAAATTAGAAACAGATAACTCAAAACACAAATTCATCAGTTTTTTCATATTTATTGCTTACTGCTTATTTCTAGAGATAAACTTATAATATAAATTAAAGACTGCACTAGATTAAAAACAAATTTATTTAATCACATTCATTACAACTAGTTGAGCTGTCGTCGTCGTCTCGTTCTTTACATTAATTATTATATGATTTTCTATAATGTTTCTTTCATAGTCGTCCATAACAATTTTCTTTGTTTTCTCTATCACTTTGACCCTCGTGATATTTGTTGTGGCGGATCCCACGTGGCAAATTATGAGGCTCCCACCTTTTCCCACGGGCAAGTGTCATCTGTCCATGTATGCGGTACAGTGTAGTTGGCGTTTAGCCATGTTTCATTAATGAATATAAGGTTGTCTCAATTGGTTATATTTTTAATTTCTCGTAAAAATGTTATTCTTTGTATGTGTCATTTTTTTGTATCGGAAGGTTCCTTCTCAAATGGTTCTCAATGACTATTGTACAAGCCGGCATCGTCTAAACTTACTCGCAACTTCGCCACAGAGGGATTCACAGAAATTATAAAAAAATTGACTTGTTTAATTCACGATTCATATAATTCATGCAAATCTCAAAATAAAAATTTAAATAAACAAGTAATAAATTAAACAATGTTAAGGTTCGATTATTTGAATATTTTTTTTCGCATTATTTCGCATTAGCCTGAATTTGAATCATCCAAACACTACGGTAAGGTGCATAACGATATATCATTGGAACAACGTCAAGCATAAAAGTAGATTCTGGTTAATTTATTTTATATTTCGCTTTGTTTGAAAGATTCTCCTCATAATTTTTTTGGATTTACGTAAAAGGTTAATTTAAATGATGTGAGTACGCTTGTACAAAGTTATCAGTGAAAGGTATATCTTAGATTTTGGTTTATTAAGTAAGGTAGGCCCGCATTAAAACATTCTGATTCAATTTTGCGTTGTTTTAGTAATAAAACCCGGTCGTTATGTAATAATTCTACAATAGTAATGTTTAAATACTTTCAGAACGTGGATTGACGAGGTACATAAGTTACCAAAATTATTGCTTTTTTATCTCGATTTTGTTTGGTTTTCTCAGGACATATCTAAGTGCTTAACAAGGTCCACTTTTTCTCTCCAAATAAGGGCCGGACCTTATTAGGGGTGCGAAGTTTTAAAATAGGCATGATCAGTTACTTAAATGACTTATATAAGTGTAAATAAGCAGCTGGCCTGGCAAGTGACACTTTTGTGCGGCGAAAACGACAGGTCGCCACACTAGGCCATTGCTATCACACAAAAATGCCACATGTCTAGACACCTTTCCTTCCTTGGACTTCAACTAATATTGAAAAAAAAATCCAGACGCTTTCGAGTTTCATACTTAGCAGCACATTTATCTGTTCGTTTTTACATAGTTTTATAAGATTTTATTTACGCAAATCAACAGTAGCTTTTGACATATTGTTTATACATAATATAAGTATATTGTTTCCAGTAATGACAAAAATGGAACCTTCGCAAAAAAGAAAACGGGGCTCAGGATGGTCTCTAACTGATCTTCAGGATGCTCTAGATGATATAAAAAATCAACCAAATGTCTGAGCGTGCAGCAGCTTTAAAATACAATATATCACAGCGAACGTTGAAAAATCACAAAAAACTGGAAGCGTGGTGAAGAGGATGAGAAGAAAAGCTGTTTTTACCGACACACAGAAAAAGGAATTGGTAGAGAGAATTAAGAAGTTTTCAAATATAGGCATGCCTTTTTAGTTATAACTTACATAAATTTCCTTTATAAGGGCCACGACACTAATTTCTATGAATTTCCGTTTCATTATTCGAAAGCCACGAACTTAATAGTAGTTTAAAGCCATTGCTTTCTAAAGATGTGATTTTTCTGGTATACAACGCCTAAAATCTTGCAGTACAACTGTGGACCTTATTTTGAGCCCTAGTGCCCAATAAGTACCATAGACAAGCTTTTAATGAACTTTTTTTGTAAGTACCTGGCCATTGGTGCCTTGTTTTTGTACAATATTTTCTCTTCAAATAAAATCAGTTTCAATATACAGTAATCTATGATCAGTTTATTTGATCATGATGTCTTACAAATTATCAGACTTCCCAAAATTGATTTATAAGGATTTCCAAAAACCCGGCCCGTATTAGATGCTATTACCTTATAGCGTTCTAGCTAAGTCCTAGAAAAAATGTTATTGTAGATTTAGATCGTCAGTTATAACTAAAATGTTTAATGTTTTTAATAAATTTGTTACTTCACAAAATTTTTGTTTGCAGGTAAACTATAAAAGAAATTCAAGAGCCGCTCGGGTGTACATACAAAATAGTTAGTTACTTAGACCTCGATCATTATATTTCACTTATTTATTTTTTAAATGTTATCTATACAAATAAATAAAATTGAAATGTCTGTTTGCAACGTCAAAATAACAGATTTTTACTAAATGCATATGAAAGTATATACGGTACTAATAACGAAAAAACGGCTGTCTGTTTGTTCCGGCTAATCTCCGAAATGGCTGGGTCGATTTTGACGGGACTTTCACTGGCAGATAGCTGATGTTATAAGGAATAACTTAGGCTACTTTTATTTTAGAAAAAATATTAGGGTTCAAATAAAATTGAAGTGTCAGTTTATAACGTCATAATAACAGCTTTTAGCGTTCCGCGTAAAATAATAAAAACCCATGAAATCCAATCGTAATAAATTCCACGCGGGTGAAGTCGCGGGAGACAGCTAGTGAGTTTATAAAACTAAAATAATCATTAAGAACAAAATTAAATGATAAAGTTGTAAATAATGTGCAATATTTCATTATATTAGCAAATTAAATTAGGTATTTGCATATTATACATATTTTAAACTGTTAAAGGATGCATTATCACGATACTGATCAAATAATTAATTATTTAAGCACATTTTTTTCATTTATTACAGCCTGTCGAAGTAATGTAAGTACTTTGACAGGATTGAAGATTGGTGACCCTATGTGAATATTTGCCACAGTTGCCTTATCGAGAGTGTTATTTCAAGAAAATCTGTTCAGCTGTTTCAAGATCATCAGCTCTTTTTGTTACGGGGGTTTTTAAATTTGTTCTGAGCCCGCGCGATAAGTAAACTTTGTGATATCGTCTTTCGGTGCGGTGCGGGGACGGCGGCAGCTTGTGTGTGGGTACTGCACACTGCTACTTTAGTTAATTTTTATTATTTTATTATAATGTTTTAAATTAAATTTTTTTTTAAATAGAATAAGGCTGACAAACGAGCACACAGTCCACCTGATGGTAAGTGGATGCTGTGGCCCATAGACATCTGCATTAATATCCTCAATTAAGTATCAAAATACAGATGCGTTGTCACCCCTGAGGACTGAGATGGAATGCCTTGTTTCCGGTAAAAAGGGTCTCCGGTTCTCTACACTCACCATACGAAACACAGCAGCATCAAGCTGCTATTTTACGCTGGTATTCTGTGAGAGTGTGGTCCTACCCTGGTCGAGCCGACCCATTCGTGCTACAACCATAATATAGCTACAGCGTGGTTCTACCACGTACAATCAATCAAGTGTAGTGTTTATACTTGATTATGTTGGATATATTTATATTATTTCTAGCGATACGCCCCGGCTTCGCACAGATAATTTCTGGATCTCGACAACAGCCCCACCGGTTCTAAATGTAAATCTAAACCATCTAGGGACCCAGTCAAACACACACAAAAAGTTTAATCAAAATAAAAAAATAAAAAAAGTGTTTGAGTTTTAGCGAGACTAACGGACAGCAATTGATTTTTATATGTAGGTGTATAGGGATAATACTTCCCTATTTTAATCGGATTTTATTCACAATTTCAAGCGTTTTAATTTTTATCGCGAAACCCCGATTTATTTTTCTAAAATAAAAGTAACCTAAGTTGCTCCTACGCCGTGTAGCAGCGGCTTTAGAATCCTGCCACCCCCTCTCCTCCCGTGGGTGTCGTACGAGGCGACTAAGGGAGAAAGGCCAAAGTAAAAAAAAACAAGCTTTGGCATCCGACAGATGGCGGAATAACCATCTCAATTCTGATGTCAGGTCAAAAATATCCAGATCTGTGATGGGCTGCAGCGTCACAGGTGCAACGTGTCTGACACTGCGATCGCAAACCCGCTTGCCCAGTGTGGCGATTAAGGGAAAAACTTCTCAAGCCGTTTCTATGTACCTGACCGAGGTGGCGGTTATGGCAACAGTGGGACAGGGGGTGCTTAAAATTCCCGGGAGAGGGCAGGATATCACCACAAACTGGACCTGGCGACGTACAATGGACGAACTCTGCGGCACGACGAGAACATTGCAGAATTAGAAGTAGAGTTGAAAAATGTAAGATGGCACGTTCAGGGGTTGAGCGAAGTTCGAAGAGAGGGAGAGGACACACTAATCCTAGAATCAGGCCACCTACTCTAACATTTTGGAAATCTCCAGTGTGTCCACGGGGGTAGCGTATCTTATTTTAGAACTAACTGAAAAATATACGGTAAAGGTTGTACAAGTTTACGCACCAACTTCGACATACTCGGACGATGAAGTTGAAGCTATGTATGAAGACATAGCGAAGACTTTACACAACACCACTAAAGCCCACTTTAATGTCGTCATGGGGGACCTTAACGGGAAGCATACAGGTGTTGAATCGATTATGGGACCGCACGGTTTGGGAATCAGAAACCACAGGGGCAAATGCTGATTAACTTCCTCGAAAAAGAGAGGCTTCATCTAATGAATACTTATTTTCAAAAAAAGCCCCAAAGGAAGTGGACCTGGCGCAGCCCCGACAACGTGACGAAAAATGAGATCGACTTCATCATGACGGACAAAAAGTACATATTCAGAGATGTCTCAGTGATCAATAGGTTTAATACAGGAAGCGATCACCGACTTGTTCAAGGCACTCTGAATATCGATTTCAAGATTGAAAGACCCCGTCTGGTGAAGTTCACGCTCCGACCAAATGCTTTTCAAACCGTAGCAGGATCCCAACGTTTCCAGTTGGAACTCCGGAATTAATTCGATGCCCTTAAACAAACACATTGGACATTGACGAGGATATCACTAGTATAGTCAAGATCTTAAGGGATGAGGGGAATAGGTTGTGTAGTAGACAACATATAGGCCGAAAGTCTAAGCTCTCAGACGAGACACTTCAGCTTATGCAAAAGAGACGTAAGGGAACAACAGCCGCGCCATCAGAACAGCTGGCACTTACCAAACTCGTAAGGAAAGATGTACAACGGGACCCGCGGCGCACAATGCAAAATTTATTCAAGAGGCAATAGAGCGAAACAAGGGTCCCAAAGTCTTTGCTCGTAAGCTTGGGAGGAGCCACATTACGAAACTAAAGAAATGCGATGGCAAAACCCTCACGTCAAAGCCTGAGATTCTCGCTGAGATCGAAGGTTATTACGCGATACACTTCTTTATATGCCTCCTAAAACTAGCAACCTGACCCGAAATGCAACGATCCCAGAGCCACACTAACCCGCCACTTTACCGACGAGCTGCCAGATATCTGTCTGGAGGAGATCGAGCTGGTTCTCGGGCAACTTAAAAATGGAAAAGCCCCAGGAGAGGACGGAGTTATAACAGAGCTCTTGAAAGCGGGCGGACAACCATTGCTAAAAGAGCTCTGTCAAATTTTAACTGCGTTTTACGAGATGGGAGAACTCCAAAGGCGTGGAGCAGAAGCATCACAGTCTTGTTTCACAAGAAAGGCGACAAGACAATGCTAAAGAATTATCGGCCCATCTCGCTTCTGAGCCACGTCTATAAGTTGTTTTCGAGGGTCATCACGAATCGACTCGCACGGTGACTTGACGAATTTCAACCACCCGAGCGGGCTGGGTTTCGAAGAGGCTATGGCACCATAGACCACATTCATACAGTGAGGCAAATTATACAGAAGACGAATGAGTATAATCAGCCTATTTGTATGGCCTTTGTGGACTATGAGAAAGCCTTTCACTCCATCGAAACTTGGGCTGTTATGAATTCCTTGCAGTGTTGCCGGATTGACTGGCGATACATAGATGTCTTGAGACATTTAAACACCACAAGCTCGATGGCCGTCCAAGTACAGGGTGGTCTTACAAAACCTATCCAGTTGCATCGTGGAGTGAGACAGTGGGACACAATATCCCCAAAACTGTTCACAAATGCACTGGAAGATGTTTTAAGACGCTAAACTGGAATGGACACGGCATCAATATAAATGGCGAACACATCTCCCACTTGCGCTTTGCCGATGATATCGTCGTCATGGCAGAACCGCTGCAGGAACTATAAGACATGCTTAGCAGCCTAAATGAATCCTCCCAACGTGTCGGATTGCGTATGAATTTAAATAAGACGAAAGTCATGTTTAACGGTCACGTCATACCGGATTCGATTATCGTTGATGGTGAGATTCTTGAAGTTGTTCAAGAGTATATCTACCTCGGCCAGATAGTGCAGTCAAATAGAAACAAGGTCGAGAAAGAAACCGATAGACTGATTCAGTTGGGCTGGGCAGCATTCGGGAAGCTTCGTCAGGTCTTCTCGTCGCCCATACCGCAAAGCTTGAAGATGAAAGTCTTTGACCAGTGCGTCCTTCCTCTACTCACATATGGTGCCGAAACGTGGACAGTAATGGAACGACTACTACACAATCTCAAAGTCACCCAGCGGGCGATGAAAAGAACTATGCTCGGCGTTTCTCTGGTGGATAAGATTCGTAACGAAGAAATCCGCCGGAGAACCAAGGTCACCGACGTAGCCTTCCGTATTTGCAGGCTGAAGTGGCAATGGGCTGGTCACATTTGTCGCAGAAGCGATAACCGTTGGAGTAGGCGTGTCAAAGAGTGGAGACCGAGTTTAGGCAAACGTAGTGCGGGATGCCTCCTGGCTAGATGGAGCGACGATCTGCGCAAGGCGGCTGGCAGCATCTGGATGCGTGAAGCCGAAGATCGGGCTAAGTGGCGCGCCTTGGGAGAGGCATATGTCCAGCAGTGGACTGCCGCAGGCAGATGATGATGATGAAGTTGCTCCTTATAACATCAGCAATCTGCCAGTGAAATCCCCGTCAAAATTGGTCCAGAGATTAGCCGGAATAAACAGACAGAGAGACAAAAATTATTATTTTTTTGTTATAAGTACCGTATATACTTTCAAATTAAAAGTTACAGCCTATATACGTCCTACTGCTGGGCACAGGCCTCCGCTCATTTCTGAATGGGTTTTAGGGCAAAAAAAAATATATATATATATATATATATATATCTTATTTCTCAGACATGCAGGTTTCCTCATGATGTTTTCCTTCACCGTCAAGCACGTGGTAAATTAGAACTTAAAATTGCAATTGACAATTTCATTGGTGCCGGCGGGGATCGAACCCGGGTTGCTCGCGTACTGTGGAATTTACAGCGAGCGCTTAACGCTTACCACGGCTACTGCAATAATGCTAATAATGCATTTAATAAAAAGCTGTTATTTTGACATTACAAACAGACAGATTTTTTACAAAATTAATTAAGTAATAATGCTGTTATTTTTAATTTTAGTTTTTGTACATACTCTTTCATAAAGAAATTTACTGTTACTATTAATGTTAAAGATTAGCAAAAGTCCACTGCTGAACATTGGCCTCCCCTAGAGATCGCCTCCTAGGAGATATTTGCCATAGTGTCCTCGCTTTGCAGGCGGGTCGGCAACATCATTTATTTTATTTTTCAGTTGAAATAGAAACTTTTTTTATTCAATATAGATGAAATAATACTTATTGGAAGTCACTCTTTTGTTTAATTTACCACTGGTTAGGTAAAAACCTCTGTACTGAGAAGAACCAGCAAGAAACCCCCTAAATTTTAATGATACACATATGAGACATTGACATTGACACTGAAGACATCTTATCTTAATGTTTTGCAAGATAAAACAGAACAGTTCTGTTGTTGGAGCTTCACAATTAAAAATGATTCTAACCAAAATATTAAATTTACATTTACACTTAAAATATTACTTATATTTATTTATATATTTATTCTTCATTTTGTTCCCTATTGCCGGCAGGCATTCCTACCAGTCAACCAATGGAGTGGTGAGAGTTTGATATAGGTGGAGCAATATAGAGCAAATAAAAAAAAGGATATATATACATACAATATACATACACAAAATTATGTTGATATTTAAATACATAAATACATATATAAGACTATATTAAGAAAATTATAGACAAAAAAATATCTAAATTCGACACGGTGAATTTTATTTGAGTGTTAACTAATATTTGTCATATTTCTCAAATTACTTGTAATGTACCTACCTATACGCCTATTTGTTATAAAAAATTTGTTTCATCTGCAATTGTCAGTTTTATCTACTCATCTAATCTGATTTAAATTTGCATACTACATTTATGTCCACAGTCACCATAATCATTATCATAACAGCCTTTCAAAAGTCCATCGCTTACCATAAGCCTATAGAGGCCTATATATTTGCCATATTTGCCTCGCTAGGCAGGCGGTTTGGAAACCGCAGTTTATTTTATTAGGTATTTTATATCATATGCGGCCATTACACGGTGAATCACTTCATTTTACAAAAAATAACGTGGGTTTTATCTTCTTATATAAAATGATGGAGGTTTGCAGTTGTGCGCGCATCACGGAAAAACTACTGAATAGATTTCAATTAGGTTTTCTAAGTTTTATTTCCTAGACACTTAGCCTTTATCTAAAAAAAATTATTGCGATATCTTCATTTAATATCATCTTCATCTTTACAGCCCTTCACAAGTCCACTGCTGAACATAGGCCTCCCCAAGGAATGCCACAAAGCACGGTCCTGAGCCACCTGCATCCATCGACTTCTTGCATGTCTTACCAGGTCGTCACTCCATCTAGTGGGGGGACGCCCTACACGTCGTCATTTAATATAATATCATATAAATATTAAAGTTTTAAGAAATAACGATTTTTATAAGCACTACGTGTTCAGTAATGTGTTTTCTTGATATATCAAGCAACGCGGACGAAGTCGCAGGTATCAGCTAGTTTATAATACGCGCTATTGTATTTCAGTAAAGGATTAAAAAATTAGGGACGCCGCCGGTCATGACATTAATTGTCTTAAGTTTATAAGCGCCCTTAGTCTACATCGTTATCATTATGTCTCAGTTAAACAAGATACCGAATATAGGTACCTTAAGGCTGGGTGTTCCTGTTTTTGTGCGTTTTAAAATTGTGAAGTGGAAAAAAAAATTTTTATATATATTCTTTCCCCTTACGGGTGCACCCGGTCAATACACGATATAATACAATTTTCTCGATAGAAAAAATTACAGAACTACGTTCGATTTGCAGTTTTTTTACAAACCAAATTTCCTTTTAAACAAGTACTATTACTCCTTTTTTTCTATAAAAAATATCAATTTATAGGTAATTCATTTTGGAGTCAATTCCAGCGGATCGTTTTTCTTCATCACATTTATTAAAAAAATTATCGATTATTCAAGTGATTTTCGATCCACACGTCGCTGAGGTAATACTTGTGACAAATTTTGCGCGCGCACTTCTCTTCTGCTACGTAAATAATATTTAGGAAATAAAATAAATTGTAAATAACTATAGTTTTATGTAACTTATATAGACTTACACTATAAGTTAACTATAAGTTAAACTATAGTTTTATGTAACTTATATAGATTAAGCTTTTGTTTGTGTGTTTATTTCTCATTGTGTAAATATTTGTTTATAACTTTAAAACAATATTTTTGTGATTATTTTGTAAAAATCACGATCGTATGCGCGGCCCGAATCGATCTTTGCGACGACCGCTTGTAAATAGCTAGTGCGCTTGGAACACCCAGCCTTAATACTCAGACCAAAAACAGATAAACGAAGCGCTGTGTATATTATAAGTGACGCAAAATCCATGCTTGAAATCTTGAGACGACCTCAGCCCGTAAAAGTTCACTGCAGGACGTACACGTATGTACCTAAAACCATGTTGTGGGTTGCAAATGATTTTAGATGCATTTAAGTACCTGAGTGACTATTCCCACAATAATTGAAGCATAGTTTTGGCTTGGTTTTTGCATCACTTGAAATGGACGCAATGCTCCGACTTTTTTGTTGATCTGAGCCTAAAGAGGAAATGAGGTCGGCATTTAGTCCATACAAACGTATTCCTTTCCTTTCTCCCTGGATAATGACAGACACTAGAGCTAATAATTTTACCATTCAGCCGAATTCTACCACCGCCATGTCCCTATGTTTTGTTTTTCTAACTAGAAACCATCAAAAATTCAGTCCGAGTTGCAGTTGTTTCTCTCGCGCTCTATAGTGGGAGGTTTGAGAGAGCGCGACAACAATAGCTTTGTTAAAAAACTAATCTTTAAATGTCTCGCCGTCCGCATTTCGTCTTAATAATGAAAACAAAGGAAAAACTCTTATTGGTTTATTGGAACAAGTAATTGCATATAAATTTGGTTGTATAAAATGGAGTGCTGTGAATAAAAATAAGCCTACAACGAGGGAAATGGAGCAGTATCTGGCAACCCTGGACGTGATGTAAAATACCTACAGCCTATCGCTATCTCAAAAGCATATGCGAATGCTGTATCTAGTGATCTAGTTAATCTTTCATCTACGACCATACCTCCATCTATGCGATTCGCCAATTAAGGCTGACAAAAGTTTTATTCAGAGTACTTTTATTAACCGGAAGTAGTGTTTTATAGTGAGCATTGAATACCGAACATTCTGCTTAGAGTACACACTGCAGGATAGTCGGCAGTGTATTCCTGCTGTCGTCAAGAGTCAAGTTGGACGCCAAAAGAGAACCTAAAAAGTCGGCTTTTTCCTTTGCAATGGTAATAATCATCATCACCGTCATTATAGCCCTTCACAAGTCCACTGCTGAACATAGGCCTCTCCCATGGAATGCCACAAAGCACGGTCCTGAGATACCTGCATCCATCGACTTCCTGCATGTCTTACCAGGTCGTCACTCCACCTACCGGTACGAGGCTGCCACTCAAAAACCTTTCTTCCCCATCGGTTGTGGGTTCTTCAAGCTACGTATATGGCCGGCCCATTGCCATTTCAGCTTACTAATCCGTTGGGCTATATCAGTTACTCTGGTTCTACTGCAGATATCCCCATTTTTAAGTTTATCATACAGAGAAACCCAAGCATAACCCTCTCCATAGCTCGTTAGATTATGTTGCTGGTCAATCATTATATCATTAATCAATAATCATAAATCAATCAATTATATCAGGAATGTTCAGATAGCCAGCAACAAAATAGAAACAAAATATTCAGCTGGACTTAGCAACCATTAGCAAGTGAATTATATACAATATCAAAAAACTATAGTAAAAAAAACTAAAACTAAAAACTAATTATGGTACAGTCCTGCTCCTCGCGGTATCGTGAACGCTAGCTGCGATTCCTCGCTGAATGCTTAGCTTTTGAGCGAGAAAAGAACTAGCCCTTTTAACACTAGCAGCGATGACCAGTCGTAGATTCAGTTCCTTTAGGAACTTCACCTCCCGTGGACCCCATGGACCGATAGTCTCTACAGCAAATGACACAAACTTACTTAGTTCAAGCTTTAAACAAGGTACCTCTGTGATGAGAGGCAGCCAAAGTGTCTACGCAAATGGCATCCCACACTAGTGCTTTACCTTTCTCCCAAGGGAACGAAGTCATACCGTCGGGTCTCTCGACATTGTCTCTAAATATTCCATAAGGCATGACATTGTCCAAAGAACCGTGGCGGGATAACTTACTAACAATTTTCTTACATGAAAGTCCGTGGAGCCCAAACTCGTCGACGTTGCTGCCACAAGGGCACTGACGAGGTTGACAGATCGCCGCTCCTAGTTGGATTTCGACACTGCGCAAGCTTTCCCTATCAAGTAATGTGCCGAGATTACTTGATGGTAAAACGTGTAACCAGTGACTAGATTCCTTAGTCGAAACACCTAGAAGGAGGGCCTAATCTTGGTCACTATGGAAATTACGAAATAAATCTTTCTACACACTCCGTACCAACGGAATCACTGTATTTGTTGGTTAACTTGCAGTGGAATGTTTTCGCTGGAACAAAGCGTTTGCCATGTCTGCCTTGCCTCCGAGCAAAGCACAGGTTTACTTTATTATTTAAAATTATGATAAATCGTGCATGGTGTCGCTATGCACGGAAGCAAGGAAAGCGGGCAATGCAACGCTAGAAAGTTTTCTTACACCGATACCAAATTTTATCGGTAGCTTGACTCCAGGCTGTTGTGTTTAAAGTTAAGTTCAGATTTTGTCTATAGCTATTTTAAGATTATTATCAATTTCTTTTGAAATATCCGAACATTTCCAGACTGGACTCGAGCGTAGTAAGTATGTAAATCTAGTTACAAGAAGACAATATTTTAAAATAGTAAGAGCAATGTGGGGATTTAAGATGTTTAACACTATCGGAAAACAACGGGGCACCTTGACAAGAGTTTTTTAAATATTCCTGATTGCATCTTGTCTTTAATAATTGCGTTTACGATAGCCTGGACACTGGTAGTTACTCTTTATTACAAACCAAAATTATGTGGCGCATCCAAATACTTTACCGATCTTATGTGATAGCATAACCGTTTTATTGGATACGGGTAGGATCGGACGAACAAGTGTATACATGTAGAATTGGTGGTTTCCGAAATAATTCATCACCATAGTTTTAGTAAGGAGATCATCACCATAGTGTAAAATTCGATATTTATTCAACTTAACTCATAATGTTAGTAATTAAGAAAAAGTTAGCAATGTTAATGTTTGTATGCTGCTCAATGCAACAGTTTACAAACGTCCCGCAGTTGAGCAGAGGCTTTCTCTCATTTAAGATACAGTGACACTGTTTACCGTATTATTTATATCCTTAAAATGTTCAAACATCTGTTAAAAGTCACACAGGTGACAGTTATTAAATTCATACCGTGAGATATAGTTGCTGATTACGCTCAGCGGGTAATGTGCACTACACAACCGACTTCCTGATTATGTAGATAAAGGTTCGACTTTTAAAGTAACTTCGAAGAGAAAGCAAATATAGGTATACAACCTAAGCACTAAAGTTATCAATTTCTTTTCATCATCTTTCAAAGAGGGGTTAATGTTCAAAACTGAACCTATCCGTATTCATATCTTTAACTATTACCTAATTTTAAGAAATCGACGTCGTGAAATATTCTTAAATGAAATTGTAATTTATATTACTCTACTGTTGAACATCGGCCTCCCCAATAGATTACCTCGTAGGAAAGGGACAGAAGTGATGTCTACACTGCGAGTCGCCTGTTTCAGTTTCCCTTGTAAGGCAAACTTTCCCTTGCAACAGATACTTGATTGAATAACATAAGCACTTTAATGTTGTTGCCTTTTTGTAGGTAGTAATCTTGATATTATAGAAATTTTGGGGTTTAGGGCCAAATATAATTGCGAAAATATTTTTTATTATTATTTTAAAATTCATCTCTTAATCTGAGCACTTCCCAGTCAATGACTTGACTGTCAAGCTCTCTCAATTTAGTCTCTGTGGTCTTGATTAAAACTAATTTTTACCAACAGGTGGACGGTACCGTGTAGTAGCGGTGTAAGAATATCCACTATCCCATATCATCCCGTGGGTGTCGTAAGAGGCGACAGAGGGAAACAAATCAGGAGATGGCCAGCAGCGTCTTCCTAATAACGACTAAAATTAAAAATTTGCGGTTGCTAACCCGCTTGACAATTGTGGCAACTATGGCAAATGAGGCAATCTATGGAGGTGGCCTATGTTTAACAGTGGACTTTAATAGGCTATAACTGCAACGGTAACGGACGGAGGTGTGAGCTCGTTTATCGTATTGTATCGTCGCTCGTTTATCGTAATTCCAGTCCTACTGTACACACAAAGTCAAGATGGAGTTAAGTAGGGTTTTACGAAAACGCTTGTCATGAGTGATTCATTTCCAACAATTTTTCAAAAATGGTTTAGTTTTGTTTTATTTTTTGCAAGTTTCAAGAGTTTACTTGATTGAAGTTTTACGTGAATTTGATTCACATTTATGCTTTCTTGTAATAAAATTTGATAAAACGACCGATTTTTAGTTACAGTCATTTCAGACTGATAAACAATGAAATGCATAGATTACTAATTTATACTAGAGACTGCTCTTGTATTGTCGCACAAATAATGATTTGACGTGGATTTTGAATTATGATGCGTATAATTAAACTTTTAATAACAAGTAAAAGACGACTTCAAAGAACTAAAACTAAAAATAATGAAATAATTTCCACTTATCAGATTCCGAAGTTGGTGCTAAGACAAAGTATAGAACACACATCTACATCTATCTTCAATCATCATCATAATCATCATTACAGCCCTTCACAAGTCCACTGCTGAACATAGGCCTCCCCCAAGGAATGCCACAAAGCACGGTTCTGAGTCACATGCATCCATCGACTTCCTGCATGTCTTACCAGGTCGTCACTCCATCTAGTGAGGGGACGCCCTGTACGAGGCCGCCACTCGAGAACCTTTTTTCCCCATTGGTTGTCGGTTCTTCGAGTTATATGGCCGGACTATTGCCACTTCAGCTTACTAATCCGTTGGGCTATGTCGGTCACTCTGGTTATACTGCGGATATCCTCATTTCTAAGTTTATCACGCAGAGAAACTCCGAGCATAGCCCTCTCTATAGCTCGCTGAGCGACCTTGAGCTTCCTCATCCGGCCAGCAGTGAAGGACCACGTCTCAGTTCCATAGGTCATCCCTGGCAACACGCACTGGTTGTACAGTCTAGTTTTCAAGTTCTGAGGTATACCTGACGAGAAGATGTGCCGTAATTTCTCGAACGCTGCCCAGCCGAGTTGAATCCGTCGATTGACCTCTCGGTCGAAGTTGGACTTACCTAGTCGGACTATTTGTCCCAGGTAAACATACTCGTCAACAACTTCGAGCTTAGTGCTCCCAACAACTACCGGCATAGGTGTAACATGGGCGTTATACATGATCTTTGTTTTGTCCATGTTCATCTTAAGACCTATCCGTTGGGAGGCACTATTGAGGTTATTGAGCATAGTACTTAGGTCCTCCAGCGATTCTGCCATAAGGACTATATCGTCGGCAAATCGAAGGTGAGTGATGTACTCGCCGTTGATGTTAATATCGTATCCTTTCCAGTCCAGAAGCTTGAAAACGTCTTCCAATGCAGCGGTGAAGAGTTTCGGGGATATAACGTCACCTCTGCAGTTGGATAGGTTTCGTACTCTAGTTCTGTACTCGGATAGCCATCGTAGCCCTACTGTACAAACACTTCAGCACTTCGATATACCGACAGTCAACTTGGCAACGCTGGAGGAACTGCAGCACCGCCCAAATTTCGACGGAATCAAAGGCTTTCTCATAATCCACATACGCCAGACATAGTGGCAAATTGTACTCCCCGGACTTCTGTAAAATTTGCCGAAAGGCATGTATGTGGTCAATGGTGCTAAAGCCTTTTCGGAAACCGGCTTGTTCGGGAGGCTGGAAGTCGTCGAGTCTGCATGCGACACGATTCGTAATGCCTCTCGAAAACAGCACGTAGACGCGGCTCAGAAGGGAAATCGGTCTGTAGTTCTTCTAGAGAGCGTTGTCGCCTTTCTTGAAGAACAAGACCACCGCACTTCTGCCATGGAGGACGGAATTAAAAAGCTTCTGAAGGACTTCAAGTACCGGTTTTCCACCCGCTATCAAATGCTGAAGCTCCACTGTAATTCCATCCTCGCCTGGGGCCTTGCCGTTTTTAAGGTGCTGGAGAGCCATTCTAATCTCGCTCAGACTGACGTCCGGAATATCGTCGGTATAGTGTCTGATAAGACTTGCTCTTGGATCGTTACTCACACTTGCGTGTGGCTCCAACGATGATGTGTACAGCTGCCCATAGAACCTCTCAATCTCACTCAAAATCTCAGGTGTCCCGGAAACGATGCTGCCGCATTGGGTGTTCAGCTTCGACAGTTGGCTCTTTCTGGCAGACAGATCTTTAGCAAAGACTTTGGAGCCCTGGTTCCGCTCAATCGCTTCTTCAATACGAGCAGTATTAAGCCTTTTTTAACACTTTTTACTTGAACTGTACGTTCATCGTTATGTATTTGAAATTTTGCAGATGTATTAAGAACCACTGACAATACAATAATTTTATGAGCATAACCTACTATTCTCACAAGGATCGTCATAGCTCATGATTTATGCGTGTTTATAGATTTATTTTAAACTCTAATAAAACTCTGAATTCTAAACTGTTGTTACTGTTTTCATAACTAATGCAATGTTTTCAGCTGTCCTTCATAGGATTAAAGAAAGAAATATTGAACCTGTATGAAAAGTTTGGTCTCATTTTAACAGTTTTTAAAGCACTAAGAATAAAGACGAAAGATTTGATGAAATCTTAGCTTTCAAAGCCTTGATAAAGTCTTAGCTCCAATTATGTATTCTCGGCTGCCTTTATCTTGTGTGTAGTAACTTTTATTCTTGGTATTGCATCAGCGATGTTACTCACATAACATACTCTTATTCCAATTCTAATGGATTAGTGTGCTTACCTTTCATATCATTTGCAAGAAATTCTTGTACCTATTCGTCTTTTGTATAAGAGTTGATGTAGAGAAGAGTAGTTTGAATTTCTATGTCATTAATATCCAAAGTAAACTTAAAAATTGTTTACAAACTCTTGCTTGGCAACCTCAAAGTAAAAATCATATTAGAATCACGAATCCTTTTAATGTAATAATGATTCCCACAGCAATATTTGTACTTAGGTTTAATTTGATTACTGTGGTCCTTTATAATGTTTGTTTATCAATAATCTTCAAGATCCCAGTTATGTTAGAAAATAACTTTACGGGCTTTTTTCTTTTATATTTTAATAACTTTTCACATCCCTTGCAACTTCTTTGTTCATTGGAATATGGTGAAATGACGATATTGTAGAGAATGATTTATGTCTGGAACAATCGTTGTTCTTACAAAATGTATTAAAGAGAAAAATGCAGAGCAAACCGCAAACCTTTTTACTGGTAAATGGGCATTCCATCTTAGTCCTCAGGGGTGAAAACGCATCTGCATTTTGATTCTTAATCGAGGATAAATGTAAATGCGCCACAGCATCCCTTTAACATCCATCAGGTGGACTGTGTGCCCATTTGTCGCCTTTATTCTATAAAAAAAAAACTTTCGCATTACTTTTTTTTCAATCCAGCAATGTTAAATATAATCTTAATGTTGTATCAAAATTAGGATAAGTCAAAGTTTTATCTGCGAGCATCAAATTATGGATTACTGTCGACGTATGATCAAATGGCTGTTCATGTGGTTGTTTTGCAAAGTATGGTTGTTCTATCTTTTTCCTATGAAATTCAGTGCTTTTGAACCTGAAGTTATCAAAGTGATCCCATAAAGAAAACTGATACACTTTCTGAAAAGTCATCAGAGTACATGAGAGAAACTCACACGTTTGCCGACTGCGTAATTATTCTCTGGCCCGTAGTTATGAAGGGTCATCGTTAATTTCGTCAGAAGTTTTATAGAAGTAAGGGTCACAAATGAACACACAGGTCAACTGAAGGTATTTGGATACTGGGGTGCAACTACACCTACATTTATCTTCGAATAAGATTCAAAATGTCGAGACGTTGTCACTCCTAAGAGTTGACTCGCTACCAGTAAAAAGGATCTCCTGTTCTCCACACGCACCACACGAACCATCAGTATTATGTGCTAAGTGCGTTTCCGGGTAGAGTCGACCCATTCGTGCTGTGTCATAATACGCTGCAGCGTCCATAAGCAATGTGCAAAAAAGGTTGAATGGATTTTTATGTAAGCCATTATCGACGTCTTCGTTTTTAGTGCTACTTTCATTGTACTTTGCTGTGATCAGCATCCTCAATGATACTAGAACATGCATATAATACTAAATATTTCGAAAGTCATATAGTGTCATTTTGAGTTGAAATGATTGAAATTTTATCATTCAGCAATTTCGAACCTCTGATATAGTATTATCTCAAAAGAAAAATTACTGTATTAACGTATTAACTAAATTTAACACATACCTAAAATGAAGAATAATTTCAAACTGATTGGTAATAGAGTAGCATTTTTAGATGATACTATTTTGCGTAAGAGAAATTACAGGTAACAGAGTATTAAGTAAAAGATAACACTATATTGATCGCATACATTTTATTTATTTGTCCATATGAAACAATTTACAATGGCGTAACTCAAAATTATACAAAAACTGTTGTCTTTAGCTGATAACCTAGCAGAGTAAACTGACTTATATTAAAATGCGACGGTAATACTTGTTGTTCATTCAATGACTGATCGTAACATTCAATATAGATTTTTGACGTTATATTTTGGCAAGTATTTGAGATAAAAATACGTCTGTCTTACCAGTCGGTAGGGAAAAAATCTTCTCTCTGAATCAGTTATTAACTAAAATATACTAAATTTTGAGTTAATACAGTGTTACTTGTTAGGCGCGAAGAGTATTCTTAAATGTATCGTTTATATGCATTTTACTGGAAGACTCCTTACAAAATTTACGTATAACAAAATATTCAAATTTTAAAGTTTTAAGCGACGACCACTGAGAAGTAAATGGCATAACGGTTCTTATCACTTATTTGGTCGTGGCCCCTATTTAGGCGTTAAGCGTTATGAAAGAATTCGTAAGCACCAAATTTATATTATTTATTTTCATTAACCATTGCGGCCTATCACATCGAGGCCAGCTGAGGTCTCATCAAAATCTGTCTGTCAAATTTTAACAGACAGATTTTGTCAGTTTCGGATGCTTTACAGCACCAATGGTCAGGGGGAGGGGACTGAAGTGTTTGACGTCTCGATGTCATAGTTAGCCCGGCTAACTTCAGTTTTTGAATATTAAGAGCTTACAGTATCTTGAAGTCTTGCAGTGGTATACTTGGGTTTGGATTTAATTTTGTTAATTATAGGATCCCAAGCAGATGGCAGTACCCATCCATCTTCTCTATTGAAATTAGGGTGTTTTGTAATTTCAATAGCCTCGCGAATCATCCTTGGTAGGAATCGGTGTTCTTTTGCAACGATTTGTGTTCTATCAAATCTAATGTATAATGGCGTCAAGTCTGCAAGTCTGCAGTTTGTGAACATGTTCAAGATCGTCCCCGCCATATAGCACCGGAAACGTCGGGAATTAAAAAATTAAATTAAACGCGATAGAATCCGTAAAAATTAGTTTCATTTATTGTGTAGTCTTCGCGTAAATATAAGAAATCATTATGTCATAAAGCATAGTTATACCACATGAGTAAAGAAACCGTACCATACAGAGGCAAAGCTTCATACAACCACGCTATGATAGTTACACTACTACAAACTAGACGCGCGTGTGTGCGTGAGCACTGGCGGCTCGTCACGTACAGAGAGAAACTGCTCTAAACCGGCTCGGCCAGTGCTCAAATTCAGGGTTATATAAAGAATAATAAGTGTCAAATTTTATTTTTCAAAGAATTATTATTCGTATCAAATGAAATATAAAAAGTGTAAATATGGTTTACTGTACTGTTTGTATGAACAATAATAGAACAAATAAAAATATATCATTTTTTAATTATCCCAAAGACTCCACTAGGTAAGTAGTAACTAAACTATAATTTATTATTTTTAATGTAGCAGATAGATACCTCATACATATACCTCAACATTGAAAGAAAACGCAAAAGTACCTAATTACCTATAAGTGATTGAATCGTTATTTTAAAATGTTTATAATTGAATAATTACGTTTATAAATTAAAAACATAGGTTCAGGTTTTTAATTATAATTTCAGACAACACGAGTGTTAAAAAGCTGTCGGACGAGAAGATCTCCTTTTAAAACTTTTTGATTATAAAAAAGGCAACAACATATAATCTGTGAGGATCACTTTGAAAAATCCTGTATTAAGTTTTCTAAAAAAAGAACTGTAAAATATTTATTTGGAAATGCTTTTCCAACACTCAACTGGCCAACAAAAATTTCGCGAATATTTTAATCTCGAAAGAAATATTGTAAATATTGGTATTGAAATATTATAAAACGCGTGCAAGATTGTATATTTGTTATGCCATGTGAGTGCTTTCTAATAAATTATTTAAAAAAAACTTTACATTAGATTATAATTTACCATTTAATTAATAGGCACAACAAATTGTTGAAGAATAAAAATTATAAAAATAAAATATTTAGAAAAAGTAGTTTTAAAAAATGTTGTATCTTAAGTATATAATAAAAGCTGATAAACGTTTTGTTATTTAATTTTATCCTCTTGTGCCAACCCTACCAAAATAGGTGAAAATTTTGATAGCTCGTTAGAAGCTTTGCCTCTGTACGGTTTCTTTACTCATGTGGTTATACGTCATCTGTACCCATCGACACTCTAGAAATAATGATTAGGGCTACACTAAACGTAGTGATTATATTCTCTTTGGGCTACACTATATCAAGTAAAGGTCGCTCTATTCTGCGCCAACCTTTATAATGCAACTCAATTTTTTTAACTATGTGCTTGAATACTATCGCACCTGATGGTAAGTGGTGATGTAGTCGAAGATGGTAAAGCGCACTGACTTAGCATAACAAAAGCCGATTCACGTTTATTCATTCAAATTGCACATGTACAAACATCTAGACCCGGAGCAAATATTTGTAGTCCATACAAACACTCGTTCAGTATGGGATTCGAAACCGCGGGCCCGCAGCGTTGCAGCCAGACGCTGAGTCACTGCGCCACCAAACAAGTGTTGGTTATGGTCGACAATTAATAATTAGTAGAATTTTCCAGTTTGGGGGTGACCTTCTTTAAAAAAAAGATAAGAAAGGTATAATGAGCTAGATGATAGGGGTAAAATCTGTATAATTACCTTCACAACTACGCTATTAAACACACCATACCTTAAAAGAACTATGCACGTTATATAAAAACAAATTCTCATCATTAGACGTCTACATTTAGACGAAACCTATCGCATTAACTTCGTTGTTATTGTTGGTTTCAAAATGGGTTTTTACTTTGTTTTGTCGTTATTAATCAGCATAATTAGTTGTCCTTTTTGTTTAATGTTAAACGATCAATACTTAGAAGATTCTGTGTTATTAAGGAAAATGTATAATATTTCCGATGCTGAAACGGAAATCGATCCGGCTGATATAAATCGATTAAGGTTAACTTTAATTGCACCAGGTGAGTGCTTAATATTGTGATTTTATTGTGGCCTAAGCTTCACAAATTAAAGTTGCAGCCTCTTACCAGTAAGCGGAGTATAGGACATCTCCAACTACTACAATAAGTTGGTAAAACATATCTTGAAGAAGACGATGGATGCATGTGGATAAAACCGAGTATTGTGGCATCCCTTGTGGTCGGCCCATGTTTAGCAGTGGGCTTGTTAAGGGCTGTAATGATGATGATAAAAAATATTTTGGTTTATTTCAGTCGATGGTTATAACCTCTATCTTTTAGCGACTTTATCCATGTATGGGTGGGGCTGAATAATACACCAACATTTCGCAAATAGATTTTTTGGTTGAGGCAATTGGTCGCGGAGAGTCTACTAAGAGCAAACCATTAAACGTTTCCTCACTTCGATTAGATTTTGATTTCGAACCTTGCAATCGGTGTACGCGCTTGCGATTTCCGTCTTCCTCTGACAAATTTTCCTCCACCTGACATATCTTATTAATTGATTCGCCATTGCTATATATGCATAGTAGTCAGTAAAAAAGAAAAGAAATAAAAGTAAAAAAAAATCGAAACCGATCAGGTATATAAGTAATATTAAATCAATCAAATCAGTTATTGCGTTTTTCTGTCAAGAAATTCTCAGTGGCAACCCTGAGTCAAGAAGTCGGCGGTGTCTCACCCCGTGCTTCGGAAAGCCGTTGGTCCTGCACCGGATCTCTCTCCGGTCGTGTCTGTGTACCGTCCCATCGTACTGTGAGAGTAAGGGAATAGAGAGAGCACCTGTGTTTGCGCATTGTGGGTTAGCCACTTGTCACTTCCTTTCACAATTTTCCATCTAAGCTCATATGTTTTGGCTAAACGTAGTCCGAGTAGCTTGCTGCTCTTTGGACTCTGCCTACCCCCTTGGGAATAGCAGGCGTGCCGCTAGGTATTTATGTTAATTCCAATAGACAATAATCGCAAACATTACTTTATTATAGTATATTAAAAGTCCACTGTTAAAAATAGGCCTTCCTCTAGAATGCCTCTGGCATAGTTACTAAGCTTGGCAGGCGGGTCCACAGTTTTTTAATTATTTTGAATTGTTATCAGGAAAATACTGCTGCTATGTGTTATTTCAGTTTCCCTCTGTCGCCTATTACGACACCCACTGGATGATATGGGTCAGTTGATATTCTTATGGTGTCACGTAAGAAAGTCCACTGTCTGCCAGATATATAACATACTAGCTCCTCCCCGCGACTTCGCCCGCGTGTAATTTAGCTTTTAATTTTTCTTGCGCGGATCCATAATTCTTTTTCTAAAATAAAAGTATCCTAAGTTACTCCTTATAACATCAGCTATCTGCCGGTGAAAGTCGCATCAAAATCGGTCCAGCCATTTCGGAGATTAGCCGGAACAAACAGACAGATAGACAGACAAAAAATTTAAAAATTGTGTTTTCGTTATAAGGGCTGTGTGATTCATATGCATGTAGTAAAAAGCTGTTATTTTGATATTACAAACAAACACTTCATTTTTATTTATTTGTATAGATATAGACGAGAATACAATACTTAAATAATTTTTTGTATCGTAGTCCTAGTCACTTATGATCACAATACGCATGCACACTCGTGATGTGCAGGAACTTAACATCATTAGCTTGTTATTTGATGTGGTAAAATCGAGGACTCCAGAATACCTATATAGTAATAACTATTATAATATACGTTGCTCAAGTTTTCCGCTAGCTGTTCCTAGACGTTCGATTGGACGTGGAAGAGCCATACTGCAGCTATGTTATGGTTGTAGCACGAATGGGTCAACTCGACTGGGGAAGGGCCACGCTCTCACAGACTATCAGCGTGAAATAGCAGCTTAACGCTGCTGCGCTTCGTATTAGTGTAGAGAACCGGAGACCCTTTTTACTGGGTACGAGGCATTCCATCTTTGTTCTTAGGGGTGACAGCGCTAAGATCCAAGCCCTACTTCAAAATGCGCTATAAAGAATAAATTTTAATGCCCAAGTAGTTTATTAAAAATTCTATTAAATGACGTGTCAATTCGAGGAATAACAAAATGAGGCTTATAATACACATTATCTATTCATAAAACGTTTTCATAGCCTAGATAGTTAATTAGTTTCATTATATTATAATACTAGCTGTTCCCCGTGACTTTGCCCGCGTGGAATTCATTACGATTGGATTTCATGGGTTTTGATTTTTTTGCACGGGACCCTAATTTTTTTCTATAATAAAATTAGGCTAAGTTACTTATAACATCAACTATTTACCAATGAAAGCCCCGTCAAAATCGGTTCAACCGTTTCTGAGATTAGCCGGAACAAACAGACAGACAGATGGACAGATAGACAGACAGACAAACATTTTAAAAATTGTTTTTTTTTGTTGTAAGTATGGTATATACTTTCATATGCATTTAGTAAAAAGCTGATATTTTGACATTACACATGATTACAGACACATCAATTTTATTTATTTGTAGTGTGTAGATTACTATTGAAACGCTAATATCACTACATAGCTGCCTCGTTGGTCTAGTGGTTGTAAACGCGACAGCTAATCATGAGGTCCCGGGTTCAAATCCCGGGTCGGGCCAAATTATTGAGTTTTTCCGTCAAGAAATTCTCAGTAGCTGTCCGGAGTCAGGAAGCTGGCGGTGTCTCATCCTCGTGCCTCGGAAAGCACGCAAAGCCGTTGGCCCTACGCCTGATCTCTCTCCGGTCGTGTCGGATTACCGTCCCATCGGACTATGAGAGTGAGGGAATAGAGAGTGCACCTGTGCTTGCGCGTATTCTTGGGCACTATAATCCTGTCTTGCGCCGATGGCTATTCTCCGTTGAGGCTAGTCGCTGTGACCGAAATTCGGTTTGGAGGACATTATTATTACTATTATAACGATATTATTGTAAGTATTAATTTTATACAGGGTTATTTTTCAAAGAGTAGCCAAATTTAAACTTAAGTTCAAAGATATTTATATCTTAAAGAAAAAGAAGAAAATTTAAAATATACATTTTTTAATGAGTCAAAAATATCCGATTTCGGCATTTTTCAAACCTTTAGAAATTCATAACTCCGAAAATATTCCCTTTATCGTAAAAATCATAGGACTTTTTTTATTTGTATATCATAAAAGAATATAAAAAAAAACTTTTATATTTTATTATTTTTCTTTATTATTTTAATGAGTTAAATGTATCTGAATTTGGGATTTTTCAAACATTTAAAAATCCACAACTCTGTAAATATTAATTTTATCTTAAAAAGTTATAGGACCTTTTTTATTTGTATTTTGTCAAAGAATATAAAAAATACCTTTTATATTTTATTCTTTTTCTTTATGTATTTTGAATGGGTCAAAAATATCCGAATTTGAGATTTTTCAAACCTTTAAACTTAGATTATTGATAGGTCTTCGCGCGCTCAGCGGAGACCTATTAATAATATATGCATTTAAAAATGTATAATTCCGAAAATATTAACTTTATGATAAAAAGTCATGGAATCTTTTTATTGGCATTTATATCATCAGTATGACTAGTTTTCGGTACTCATGCGCCGATTCCTCCTGGACTACTTCTGTAAGGTGATATTCTGTGTTCTTTTGTAAAGTGAAATTCTTAAATACAGTCAGTATTTGCAACAAAACAGAAAATTAAATAGAAAAATAAACTTAATTTGTAAGTTGATTATCGACTTCTATGGCTAAGAACTCACGGAGCGATGTTTACCCGCGCCCGCATCGGTAGAGGAACTGCGATTTTATTTCAAACCTCACGAGACCGCGGTTTTGTGCGGAATCCTGCTCGCTGCGGAGGCGCTAAGATCCGCAAACTTGGCGGGAAATGATAGATAGTCGGGCGGGCGATAGGCGCGTTTTTTACAAAGTAGGAACAGTCTTTTGGTTATTTGCAATGGATCGATTGCCAGTGCCTTGCCACCTTGCGCCCGCATTCCCCGCTGTTAATGACCACAGAGAACGTGGGCACTGCGACGATTCCACTAATTATCTGGTGGTATAGCGACAGCCGCAAACGAACGCACGCATCAGGGCCATAAATCGCGTCGTGAAATTTACTATTGTCTTATTATCATACCTACATTTCTTATATTCTACGCTTGTCGCTGTCTCGCTACAGTTGCGGGCGCGGTTACCATGGAAACCTATCGTCAATAGTGCAGTGACGTAAGGTTTCACTGCGGTGCTTTATGCCACGAGTTCCAATCTCGTGTGGATTGTCTTTGTGCATTTCATGTATGTAAAGGGCCTCCACACCACAGGCAAGTAAATTTTTAGTGTGCGCTTACGTTTTTTTTAACTCAAAATAAAGTACTTTTTTTAAGTACACTAATAGTCGTAAGTATTTTACTGATAACAAGCTTGAACTTAGTATATGTCGATAAAGAGTGATAATGATCTTAATGGAGACGGAATTCATTGAAGTGAGAAAATCGTTTAAATGAAATACTAAAAAGTAAGCGTGCTCAAATTTTCTTTTGCTGACGTCGACGAGTTCTGAAGGCTTCAGTCAGCGTAAGATAAAATTTGGCTAAGAGTAAGCTTGAAAATACCCCATCGAATATACGGACGTAAAATAAAAGAAATGAAAAATACTATTATAAAGACTATTATAGTTAAAAGATTAAAAGGGCTCACACGTTGATAATTCTGTGACAAAAGTACCTTACCGAAAAAGATGTTAAAAGAGTAAATCAACGGATAGTTCTCTCCTGTAACATTATCCTTTGCGGAGTCTGTATTTTACTATATTATACTATTTTCACACTAAGCATGTTATTGGCGAATTTAGTGTAATTGCTATATAGAAAAGGAGGAAAATGAAAAACAACCAAACAAAGAGAACATTGTTGATCTCAAATATACTTATATTTATTAATCTATAATTGTAGATATTTTACATTCATTTTGAACACAGATTATTTTTTATGATTACTTAGCATTTGCGTGGCCTCTTGAAATTGTTAATGTAATCATGAATATTTAAAACTGTATCCGATTAAAACCGTTCTTGATAAAATGTTACAAGGATATTTATAAACCTTTGTATATAATGCCTAATAGGTACTATTATTTATTCCGTGCTTATAGCACTAATCGGCGGCCAATTGTTCCAAATTATATCGAACAGTTCTACTGTATTAATCTGTTAGCTGCCGTGTCAGTTTTTTTTAACTTATTATAAGCCAGTGCTTGACCACAATCCCACCTGGTGGTAAGTGGTGATCCAGCCCTAGATGGTAAATCGCACTGTCTTAGCGTAACAAAAGCCTATTCACTCTTGCCTTGAAGACACCCAGATTGTATTCGGACGGAAAGATAGACGCCGGCAAATTATTCCACTCCTTTTCTGTATGCATTACAAAAGACGAAGCAAACCGTTTGGTTCTAATGCGTGGAACATCCACAACAAAGGGGTGAAGACCAGCCGATTGTCTGGTTGTCCGATGGTGGAAAGGAGAGGGAGGAATTAAAGCGTGTAATTCCTGCGCACACTCACCGAAATTCATCCTATAGAATACCGAGAGACTGGCTACTCTGCGCCTGTGCTCGAGGCTGACAAGATTGGTTTCAACCAAATCAAGGTCATCAATGAGCCTCTTAGCACGTCTCTCCACTGATTCCAATGCTGCCAGGTGGCTTTTTGCAGCACCAGCTCATATGTGACGGTAGTACTCCATGCACGACCGGACTTGCGCTTTATATAAGGTTCAAGCTGCCCAGGCGTGAACTACCGCCGCACCCTTGCAAGGACACCAAGTTTCCTTGCGGCTGCTTTAGCTCTGGACTCAATGAACTGCCCATAGTTGAGATTCGGAGAAAAATCAACCCATAACAACTGAAGACGGTCAGTATACTCCAAGGATACATTCCGGAAAGTAGGAGCCAGGGTGAGCGGGCTTCTTTTAGCGGTGAAAAGACACGCTCGTGTTATGGAGGCGTTGAATCTGACGAGATTGGCATCGCCCCATTCGGAGACTGCCTGTAGTGTGAGATTCACACGCTCAACCATAGTCTCTCGTTCGGACTGGATTTGATCCCGACTGGCCCGAGCACTTGGTTGGTATCTCTCCACAACTGTGCTGTCGTCTACATACCCATAGATACCGGGAATGAGCAGATCATTTATATGCAGCAGGAAGTGAGTTGCGGAGAGAACGGACCCCTGAGGAACACCGATGTTTGTCGCGATAGGACAGGACGAGCAGCCATCGATGACGACTCGGAGAAATCGTTCACTCAGAAAGTCCTTCACACAGTCAATCAGGCCAAGGGATAAGCCGTACGCTGAAAGACTGCTCAATAGACTAGCGTGCCAAACCCTGTCAAAAGCCTTCGAAACATCGAGGGAAACAGCAAGTGCTTCTTCACCACTGTTTGAGTTTCTTCAAGAGTCTTAGTCTTCGCCCCATATGTGAGTAGCATACGCTAGAAGGTCTCCAGTTGATCGATTTTGGCAAAACCCGTACTGGCGTTCACTGAGGAGATCATTCTGCTCTAGGTATGCCATGAGGTGGGCGTTCAATATACACTCCATAATCTTGAAGAGTATGGAGGTAATTGAAATTGGCCGATAGTTGGCAGGGTCGGTACGGCTACCTTTTTTAGGCACAGGCTGCACATTGGCCAGCTTCCAAGATTTGGACACTATTCCAGTCCTGAATGAGAGTCGGAACAAGCGCGTCAACACAGGAGACAATTCAAGTGCACAGACCTTTAGAACTATAGCTGGTATACCATCAGGTCCACTAGCTTTGTTCACGTCTAGACTTCGCAAGGTTTTAAGAACCTCCTTGTTGGTGATACGGACCTCTAACATAGAGGTAGCGCAGTGAGGTAATTGAGATAGTACGCTGTTGCTACTGTACAGACGCGAATTGCAAGCAAAAAGAGAAGCAAATAAGTCCGCTTTCTCCTTAGGCGCATGCCCCAGTGAGCCATCTGGTTTTACCAGCGGAGGCAGTGTAGACCGACACAAGTTTGTCTCGACCACTTTGCCGAGAGACCAAAAAGCTCTACTGCCAGATGGTTTGACAGAGAGCTTTGTACCGATGCGTTTAATGCGGTCGAAACTGGCTTGCCATGTTCGACCCATTCTCCCTAAGAAATGGGTTTCACCTAACATCATACCGGAACACGACTTTCATCATTTGGCGGTATGTTTTTGCCAGGTGGGTGGAAACTACTACCGGGCCTCTCACTAGTAGAGGACCAGCCTACCCCCAGTATGTAGTGCTGCTCGTTTAGCACTACCCAGGGGATACGTGTAGGGAATCAGGATTCAAGTAATTCCTACGGACGGGAGCAGCTTCATCCCCCAAAAGTCAGTCACTTTGTACGGAGTATTAATAATAATAAATAAATAATGCGTTTATTTCGGTAATCTTCTTTACAACATATTGCTGAGGGTGTTACCACACCAATCGGTCGATCGTCGATCGATGCCATTGATCGACGTCAATGGGGGGTAGCTTTAGTTGATCGACGGATACTGGTCGATAAAACGTTGTTCAATCATTGATCGACGTTGATCGACAAATTAATCGATGTAGTTGTGGGCTCATTATCACAGTATCTTTCAAAATGCGGTCGGTGGTGCGGGGCGGGTTCTGAAATAATCAAGCAGTTCGATCGACGTCGACTAATCCATTCCACCATCGATCGATGCCATCGATCGACTATTGATCGATTGGTGTGGTAACACCCTGAGACTTCCCAGTGAGTAATCAGAGGATACTCGTGTTGGGAATGTAGTAAGATTACAAAAAGCCTATACTATAAACCTCTAGAAAAATTATAATTTGTACATGTATATTAAAGAGTGTGTGAATGCGAGTGTGGGGGTGTTGTTGTATGTATATATGTGGGGATGTGTGTGTATGTGTTGGTGGATGAAGAAAGTATAAGTAAAAAGACTAGTTGCCTTGCATAATAAAATTTTAGTGTTCAAATATGAACAACAGTATACTGTTACCTGTATAAATGTAAAATGTCGGTGATATTGATTTCAGACAATTCTCATAAGTACCCAATCAATGTGTTAATTTTTTTTGCACAATTGTATAGGATATATTTTAAGTATTTTATTTTATTTATTATATAAAAAGCAGACTGACACGGGTATTGTCTACTAGCAAAGACATTACATACAGGAGGTGTGGGGGCCATAATATAATTTCTTCTCTTTTTTTGAAGGGATTTATCAAACAGATTTATGACATTTTAGAATAAGGTTAAGAACATAAAGCTTTCTTACTGAGAGAAGCTTACTAATCTGATATAGGGTTTTAGTAGAGAATCTGTAAGGTTTGAAATACATGACCTTTATAAAAGAGATTCTAGTATTCCATTCAAAAAATGACTGACGGTAATTCCACAATGAAAAATAACTAGTATTTTTTTTTTAAATGTGGCATTCACTTTTCTTTAATATCCTTTATTCCTTTATGGGCCACAGTAATGCGGAATCCTTTCCGAGAATGTGCCATCTAACACAAAATATTTGCTTGCTATACTCACCACGCTGTGCAGGTCCAATTACCAAGTGACAATGGACGCTACTGACAATGGCGAATTTGTTTTTGAATTGAATTGATGCATAGATATAAGAAATATTGTTTTATTATCTCGTCGAGCTTTCAAACTTGTGATATCTACAGAACAATCTGTTTTTTAATTTGTGTGAATTTGTCTTTGAATTTCATACTTAGCAACTTAATTAGAATGCAGTTCCTCATAGAAACAAGTGTACTCCGACAAGTCTTTGAGCATTTTGCACTGTCATTTACATGGCAGCCATTACCGCCATACCATTACAGTTTTGATTACAGCCTTTCAAAAGACCATTGCTAAACACAGGTCTCTCCCATACCTCACATGGGGAATAATTGCCATAGTTATCACGCTTGGCATACGGGTTGGCAACTGAATTTTCTGCCTTTATTCAACCGTTTTCAGGAAGATACTGCTGGACTCCATCTCCTGGTTCAGGTTCCCTTTGTCGCCTCTCACGACACTCACGGGATGATATGATAGTATACAAATTCTTATTTATAATTTTCTTATTTAAATAAAACTAGTTTTTACGGATTATATCGCATATATTAAGTTATTTTATATTCCCGACATTTCGAGAACTTTACAGCTCGAAACGTCGAGAATATAAAATAAGTTAATATACGCAATAAAATCTGTAAAAACTAGTTTTATTTAAATGTGTAGTTTTCGCGTAAATATAAGAAATCATTACATTATTTTCTTTCTCTATTTTTTGTATAGGTACGAAGTGGTGTGGGCCCGGAAATGATGCGAGCGATTATGACGACCTTGGAACGGAAGTAGAGACGGACAAATGCTGCAGGCAGCATGACTACTGTGCCGATATTATTCCTGCCGGAGAGACCAAATACAACTTGACCAATGAATCTTTCTTTACTCGGTTGGTCTCGTGAAGGTTTTATGATGAAATTCTTTTTTTTTCAGAAAAGAATACCAATTCGATTTCCTTTTAGAATATTGTAACTTTTTTTAAAAATATATTTGATAAATTCACTAATAAAAAAACTTAGGTTTTTTTCTTAGTTAGTTAATCAGCACTGAATTACGTTAGATATCTAGATTTACCATTATCGTCTTTAGCGAAGGCGTCTCTAGATTTTGACCACATTTTAAATATTTTCCTGCTACGTCTAACAGAAAAAGATGAGATGATGGATTTTATGTGGTGCTTGCTAGCACCACAAAGTATAAGAAAATATTATTAAGAATATTGGATTTTAAATTGAATAAAACCAATTTTACAGAATTTATCACGTTTAATCTAACTTTTTTAATTCTCGACATTTCGGGTGCTTTACAGCCTCTATGGTCATAAGGGTAGTGAGACGTTTGACGTCCCGATGTTATCGCTAACAAGAGCTACCTTCAGCTTCTGAATATTAATTCTCTGATTAAAATTTATATGATTATTTTTGTATATTAATTTCTTCATAATTTCAAGCAAATTTTGACCAAAAAAATTAATATTCAAAAGTTAAGGTAGAGATCACATAATGCAGACTTCAAATCATATCCTAGCGGCCCCCGCCATTACATCAAATTTGACAGACAACAAATCCTCGCGAAAGAAAATCGATTCCTACCAAGGATGATACGTGAGGCTATTGAAATTAAGAAACATCCTAATTTCCATAGAGAAGGCGGCTGGGTACTACCACCTGCTTAGGATCCTGTCATTAATAAAATTAAAATTAAACCACTGCAAGACTTGAAACTACAGTAAGCTTATTCTGCATAGATTGGACCAAAATTAATAATTGAAAAGCTGAAGGTATACCCACAGGATATACCGGGTTAACTATGACGTCATACATCTCAGTCCCTCCCCATAACCATGGGACATGGAACACAACATGCAACTGGTTTACCACTACACATAGAATAAAAATAGTTTTATAGATTTTATCGCGTTTATTTTTATTTGCTTTTAATTCCCGACGTTTCGAGTGCTTTGAACCCATGGGCACGGAAGTTTCCTTAGGAATAAGTTAAATTAAACTATGTTAAGCTACTAAGTTAAATGAAACTAATAGGAAACAAGTTAAATTAGTTTTATTTAACGTGTGTATATAGTAGTGTGTTTCATGTAGTATTCACGTAAATATAAGAAATCATAATAGGCATATACGTCCATTATATAGGCATTTACGAACGGTAATACCATCATCTATCTAAAGCCATGAGTCCTTCATTTTAGACGTGGTAGAGCCATGCTGCAGCTTTATTATCGTTGTAGCACGAATGCGTCGGCTCGACAGGGGAACGACCACGCTCTCACAGAATACCAGCGTAAAATAGCACCTTAATGTTGCTGTGTTACGTATGGTGAGTGTGGAGAACCGGAGACCCTTTTACTGGATACAAGGCATTCCATCTTAGTCCTCAGGGGTGACGACGCATTTGCATTTTGATTCTTAATTAAGGATAAAAGTAGATGTAGATGTCTATGGGCCGCAGCATCCACTTATCATCATGTGAACTGTGTGCTCATTTATCACCTTTATTCTACAAAAAATATCCTATTGCCTTTCACTCACGTGGTGAAATGGGGTTATTTATTTCTCGTACTATGTTTTTCTAAGCATTTTAAAAGGAGTTTTGTATGATTTTTAGATTACATTGTTCATGCGACGATATCTTCAGGCAATGCCTTCAAAGCGCTAATACTTCAACGGCAAATAAAATTGGAATCATATATTTTAACGCAATCGGTACCAAATGTTATAAGAAAGACTATCCCGTTACAGGATGCAAGACGCGAGGCGGGTGAGCATTCCGTTTATTGTTACCTTTACAACCTATTAAAGTCCACTGCTGAACATAGGCTTCCTATAGATTTCCTCATAGGGGTGATATTTGCCATTGTTGCCACGCTTGGCAGGCGACTGCTGTTTTATATTATCTGAACCTAGATAGTCAGGAAGACGCTGCCGCTTTCCCTCTGTCGCCTCTTACGCCGCCACTACACAGCATATAACTGTTTAGGCAGTGTTTATTTTTTGAACAGTTTTGTACAAACAGTTTCGTAGAAATAAAAAATAAATAATAGTTTAAAAAAACTAAAAAAACACGCTTTTGTAGATTACCGAACTAAAAAGTAGAAAATATTTTTTAAGAAGTTTAAAATAAGAAAATAGTGATGAACATAAAAATTTAATTTTGTTGAAAAAAAGCTTGGGGTGCTTTTTCAGATATTTTTATGATGACGCTAATTTTACAAATATCCACAAAAATATTTACAACAAATGACATCTTACAGTAGATTGAACTGGCAGAAATCCCGACTGAGGACCCGAGAGTGACAGATCCGAACTGAGGATCCTGGCAAAGATAATGGGACAAACTATTTAAATTATTGCATAGTCATCGGTCCTTGATAAGTGTGCGAAGTTTTAAATCAATCCGATGTTATGGAGGGGATGAAAATCACATTCAAAAATTCCGTTACATAGATACACAGATACATACCAAGCTAATAAAAGCGTGTTAAAAATGAAGAATACTTTCATTGAGGCACTGCTTATATCTTGCAGCACGCATATTGTTGGAGACTCCGTATCAATAATAAACATTATTACAGTCATATAGTAAAGATTACTAAACGCATAGCTATTACGTACTTTGAGGCATTCTATGGGAAAAGCCTATGTTAAGCATTCTCTAGTCAGAATGTGATGTAGAGTGAATAAAAACAACTATATAGTAATCGAACCAAAACTCGTTGTCCAGCTAGTGTCAACATTTGGGAAAATACATAGTGGCTATATTTTCGGTGGTGGATGTGTGTGATTATCACTACGTATCTGACAGTGCACCCAAGACTACTTCAGATCTTTGACATGTGCATTACAGCGGATTCGGTTAGACGCGTCCCTGTGTATCCTTATCTATTCCTAGTGCATGATGAGGATTTTACTGTTATTTTTCTAGTCTTTATGTTTAAGTAAGCGCTATTTTAGCCGGATTAAAAAAGCGGGGTTCTCAATTCGGTTATACTTCAGGTGTAGTCTCATATAAATTTGAAGAAAAAATCCCAGATGTAAAGATGTAACATAGAGATGAATTTTTTAATGAAACTTATTCAGACGACATTCGAGCTTGTGACATTTCTTAGTCCACTCAAAAGCTTCTGAAGTCGGGTCGTTCATACTCCTACATACTATGTCTTAGCACCAACTTCAGAAGCTATTATGTGAAAATTTTTGTTATATTTAGTTCTTTGAAGTTGCTTGTAGTTTTTATTAAGTCTAATTTTCTTAGACTTTATATTTAAGTAAGTGTTAAAAGTCGCAGTCGCAAAGCGGTGCACGAATTCAGATGACTCCGTTCGATTTGTATGAGAGAGAGTAGCTGGATTTAATCCTAAGTAAAACCTTCAAGGGTTCAAAGGTTCGGGCAACATGTAATATTATACCGTAACCGTTAGGACCATTCGGGTCAAGAGATCGCACTTTATATTCTATGGTCCCAACGAACTATAAAAAATTTGATATCGGAGCTAATAAGATATAAAATTTGTATATTTTATTATTTTATATATTTTCCTTATTTTAGTTAATTTACATCCAAGATTAATTAGATTTACTCTTGACCCGTCATGCGGGTAGAATTATGTAAGCCTTGGGGTAAAATTACGCGTGCGAGGTAAACGATGTGATAGGATACTAAAATAGAACGAATGTGGGTGATAGTCAACATTTATTAACCTTGAGATGATCAGTAACTTTATTATCTTTAACTTTAACAAATTAGCCTCTTTCTCAAAGCAGCTAACGATACCAACTTCTTCTGCGGCACGTGTCTCGACTTTTTAGGATTCCGTAGTTACACAACAAGGAACCCTTATAGTTTCGCCATGTCCGTCCGTCCGTCCGTCCGTTCGCGGTTTTGCTCAGAGACCCTAGGTGCTTCAAATCTGTAATTTGGCATAGTTATCGATATTAATCACTCTAAGAAAACTGTGAAATAAAATTTTAAAAACACCCCCCCCACTCTACCAACTAAACCGCTGTTTTTTATAAATGTGAAAAGTATACACAATAGTAGTATATATAATAAAGTTAAAAGGAAAACTATCACAGCTAAGTAGAAATAAGAAGTTAACGAGTAATAGTCGACCAACTTATAAAATACATTTGGATTAGTAAAAATTTCGTTACAACTCCACAGAAAATGACCTAAAACTAGCTGCATTATAACTTTGTAATGTTATTGTAAACTGTTAGAAATAATCATTTTATGAAGAAAACGACTTATATGCACTATTAGCTACTATTAGCTTTACTTTTTCGTTTGCGGGATAGATAGGGTATTCTTATCAAAATCGAAAAGTGTTTTTTAAATCTTTTTTGAATATCACTCCTATAACTCTCATTTGAAATAAAGAACTTATTTTTCAGTTACGTTCTTCCTATTTGGGCCAATTTTTAGTCGTTATAGCAGCCATACCGCGAATTCACTTATTATGTTCATTATCAAGAAAGCCCACATATTATGACGGGCAACTACGGAACTGTACCTCTACATTCTGCGTGGCTCGACACGCACTTGGCCAGTCTATTTATTTGTTCATATAAGATAAGGGCTCGTTGTGGAGTCTGATTTACATAGTATCTTAGCATTTTGCTGTACTCTGAAAGTATAATATTTTTTTAAATAATTTTAGATATTTTCTTGTATTGGGTTATAAGTACGAGCTATTGGTTGAGATACGCGTGCGTCATTTAACCCTCACTCTTTCTTCAATCAGCAAAAATATTAAATGATTGGTCACAAAGGTGTTATTGCTTTCGTGTATTGTTCATGTATAGAATACGATAACAGTTAAATAAATACTGCAATAACCGATCTATATAATTGTAACAAACTTATTGGCTCCATCCATGCATGTACCTTCAACACACTTTTCACCGACACGAATATTGAAATATTTATTTGTGCAGTTCACGTGTTCGGCGACATATGGCGATAAGTACTTATTTTGTGCCTCCTAATCGGAAACATACGCACCATTAAGATCCGTAAACATTGGCTTCAGCTCCATCTCCTCTATCGGAGATCGGGCTACTGCGAACTTTTACCCGGCGCGTGCTCTAGAGCTTTTCAAATCCACAGCCGAATATAAGATATCCTTTCCCATAGATTGCATCATAGGGGAGATATTTGCCATAGTTGCCACGCTTGGCTGGCGGGTTGGCAACCGCAGTTTTTTTATTTTCTAGTTGTTATTAGTACGATGCGTAATATATTAGAAAGTTTTGTAATAAAATACGTATAGTATAATGTACCGTGTGTAGGTATATATGACGTAGGTGCGAGACATCTGGGTTTGCAATCTTAAATCTGCTGTCCGAGCGTGGTGGTTAAGTCAAGTCTTCCCGACAACGGAAGAGGCCTTCTGCAGCAAAATAGAAGTATGATTACACCACACACGGCTGCGTCCCATCTCCACCGCGCCTCAATTCAGGGGTGTAGCTGCATTTGGTTTTATAGAAAGAGCAGTTATACACACATTAAGCATAAATTAAAAATTTAATTTATTTTGCAGGTGGCTTAACAGCAAATGTATTGAGTATATTTACGACGAATGCGGCGAAATGTTATATCAATGGTTCGATGTATTAAACTATTAAATCGTTATTCTTTACCTGTATTATTATATTTGTTTTATTTGACCACATTCGTAACCGTTACAGCCTATCAAGTCATCAGCAGAACATAGGCCTCGCCCATAGAATGCATCAATGGGGAGGGGGGGGGGGAGGGGGGGGGGGTATTTGCCATCGTATCCAAACTTGGCTATCGGCTTTTTTATTTTCATTTTTTTTAATTATATTGAATAAGGGTGACAAACGAGCACACAGTCCACCTGATGGTAAGTGGATGCTGTGGCCTATAGACATCTACATTTATTCTCGATTAAGAATCAAATTGGAGATGCGTTGTCACCCCTGAGGACAAATGTGGTATGCCTCGTTTCAAGTAAAAAGGGTCTCCGGTTCTCTACACTCACCATACGAAACATACAGCATTAAGCTGCTATTTTACGCTGGTATTCTGTGAGAGCGTAGTCCTACCCCGGTCGAGCCGACCCATTCGTGCTACAACCATAATATAGCTGCAGCGTGGCTCTACCACGTAAGTTTTTCGTTATTTAGAAGTACGCTGCTGCCCATCTCCTGGTTTGTTTCCTTCTGTCGCTTCTTACGATACCCACCGAACGATATGTTATAGTGGACACTATGTTATACTACTGTTACCGCCACTACACGGCACTATGGTATTTAACCACATAACATGTTTATCTTTGCCGACCTTGTGTTTGTTACACAGTTAAAACATTTTCGCTTCGTAGCAGTTTGTGCTTGTCGTTTCTATGACCAGTGAAATTTAATATAAATCTATTATAATAATAATCACAATCATCGTCATCATCAACGTTTAAGAAGATCATAACTAACCATTGAACTAGTTATATTTCTTACGGGGTAGAACTACGCCGCAGTTGCTGAAGCGCAGAATAAATAATAGGCTGTATGACAATTAGATCGGCCCGGGGAGGGAAGGATTCGCTCTGGCTGAATACGAGCGCAATAGCAGCTTATTTCTGCCGAGTTTTTAATGGTTATGAATGAAAACCATCCTAACTATTTTAATACCTTTGATAAAATTAGTGATGTCCATAATTTTAACACGCGTAATGAATCTACTATAAACTTGTTGTAGTACAGGCTTTTTTGGTAGAGGTATAACCATTTATAACAAGATTCTCTGTAATATTATTCATTTCCCTTGGTATAAATTCAAGGCGTATATAAATAGCATTCTTCTGAAGAAAGGATCCTCCATAAAAATTACATTATTATTTAATAGATAGGGGGGCGTCCATTATTTTTACTGTAAATACTGGGTTTATTTAAAAAAAAATTGCTGATTTATTTTTATATAATTTGTGGAGTTCGCATAACCGCGATAAATATGATTTAGCCATATTTAGCTCAATTTTCTTAAGATTTTACAGTTTCTTAAGGAAAAAAATTAAGTGATATTTGTCGAGACCCTCCCTATACCACGTGAGATTGGGTGAGATTTGGCTCCCCTCCCCCTCCCTAAACACCTCACGTAATTAACGCCCCCTAAGAATGCATTAGTGAGCTTCTTTAAACCTATTTTTACTTACGAGTACGTATATATTTTATAAGGTAACATTGATTCTCGCGTAGGAGTTCATCTTGAGTTGAAGCGATGGCGTAGCTTTTGACTTTCAAAAATGCTTTGTAAAAACCATTTTGAATAAAATATTTTGACTATAAATTTAAGTAGATCTCGGTTTTCTCAAGTCAGGTTCTTGTCAATGCATTCGTATTTGGATCTTTATTCGAGTATAGATGTAATTAGTGGTTTATGTGTTCTAAAATCCACTAACCGTTGGGTGGACTGTATATTCTTTTGTCGCTCTAATTGTATGAAAAATTAACCGGTCTACTAAAATGAACACGCTTCAGGAGCCAATTTAGATTCTCCTCTTACTGATAACTATTTTTTGACGCTCTAAGATGGTTACACCATCTGTGAAATTATGATTTTATGACATTCATCACATTTTTTTTTATAAAACTGTAAGACACGAATTTACAGTCCACCTGATGTGAAGTAGCTATTGCAGCCTATGGACACTTCAAACAAAGAAGGCTGCAAATGCGTTTTCATATCTAAGGACTAAGAGGAGGGAATGCCTTGCAACCTATTATCATACTTACCCTAGAAACCGGAACACAGCAGTTCCAGCATAGCGGCGCTGGTGCTAGATGTAGATAAGGGAATGGTATGACGGCCTAGATGCATCTCATAGCATCTGATCATATTAAGTGGTAGGACTCTTTGGTGGATTCTCAGTGGTTCTATCCTTTTAAATGATTTATAAAACACTAGCGATCCGCCCCGGCTTCGCACGGCTGATTTCTGGATCTCGACAACAACGCCACCTACCAGGTCCAATTGTGAATCTAAATTATTCTCTAATCAACTTAATCACACACAAAATTTCTAAATTTTAGGAGGAGTTCAGTCACATACACATGGACAGAAGAATTATATAATATCTAATATGCATGTTTTATACATTTAATCCTTTCTCATGAATTGTTCTGTCTATTGATGAAAATTAAATTAAAATCCGTTGCATAGTTTAAAAGACCTAAGCGTACAGGCGGCGGGAAGCGACTTTGTTTTATACTATGTAGAGATTTCCTTTAGTTAACCACTCCCATGTACACTTTCACTGCCCGATTTTCGGACACAATAGTAAGACAATAGCAATGAACTATACGTAGTACACAGGACAGTGAAAGGGTTAAATTGCCTTTGGAAGGGGTAATATACGGCAGTAGTCGAATGGCGGATTCGAACTTCCCTTTAATCTACTAGTTGTGCTGCCAGCTACAGTCACTTGACTTTTATAACGCCCGCGATTAGTGTGGTAGGTTTTGGATTTTCTAAAATTCCTTAATTCTTGAAATACATACATATATTATAAATAGCGTAAGTTTAAATTACGATTAAAATAAGGATACAAACAACAAACAAGCAAAAAATAAAGAAGCGGTATTTGTATCATTTATTTTTCCCAACATACTTCATTGGTACATTGTTAAAGATTTCATTCATTAAAGATAGTGTTTGTATTCGTTAAGTACAAGTATTATACAACTTTCATATTATGCACACATGAATGCGGGATAAATATACATTATTATTTTTAATATTATTCCGTATAAATAACCATACACGTAATTACATTTGATCAAAGATATGGATACAGTTTCATAACAATGTATAAACAAGTGAACAACTTTGAATAGTGTTTAAGATAACACTAGAACAAGTATTTGTTTTATTAATGTTAGAAAATACATTAATCGATGCAGGTTATATAATATTTAGATATGTAGCAGAATGCGAAATGAATGAAGCGACCCCAGTCGCATTCACAATATTTACAAACCAATTCCCCATACGCATATAGATCCTTAAATAATCGACTAAACAGCGAGCTAAGGACTTTATGACATTATTTATGAACTTTCGCAACTAGTAACCTCAAGCTAATGCAGGATTTTATATCTGAAAAGATTTAAATTACGACGGGGAGGCTGCCCCTTGGATATGAAGCGATAAAGAGGACTTAATAGAGTATCCCTTGTAAGAAGTGAGCATTTTAATATAGTCTACAGTCCAAGCAACCTTATCGATCAATATTTACAACAACAACATTAGAATTAGAAAATTATTGAGAATGAATATTGTGATACAAAATTTAACAACGTATACATTAAGTTGTTTGCAAGAGAAGAAGAGTGAACTCAAAATCTGTAGTTGGAAGAGGAGAAATAATACAGGTAATATTGGTCTCTATGTAGAATCCAACGAAAGAGTGCTACACTATTCATATCCTCCCTCCTACTCACTATTTGTTTTCACTCATTAGCAGATATATGATTTTAATTTTCTTCTAAAAATTTTATTTTATTATGATAAATAGGTTTATAAAAATATCATTTGCTGTCGAGAAGTGTTTAAGTAGGAAAAACTAATTATTTTATTTTTACTAAGTCTCATATTAAATTCTCGAAAACGACTTTAACATTCCTCCAGTTTTTTTTTAAATACTACAGTAACGCCACTTTGACTCGATTTGAGCTGTGCTCGATGCAATTCATTAACTTTTGTACACACGTATAGAATCATTTAGTAAGATGTTGGTAATAAATTTTCACTTCCAAATCCACACTTCACGACACCAGATGCTTATAAATAGCCACTCGCTAAGTGATACTAATTACAATGATTTTATTGTAATTTTTGTAAATGAAATTTTAAAAATTTATGTTTTTTGGCTTTTATTCTAAGTTTTAACACAAGTAAAGAAATAAATATAGTTACGATTATGTGTATTTAAAAAATAAATGCGATAGAATTGCTTTTACTATAATGTATATTGTAGAGACAACTTTTGAAGATTTGCAGTATTTAATATTTTTTATTATAGCTTTTGTTATTTGAACAAAGGACAAGTATAAAAAAAATTATATTAATTGCATTAAAAAAGTATTTTTAGGCCATACCTATGTAACAAACTATATTCTATCAATGTAAAGTGTTCGATAGATAGCAAATAAATCAGCAGATATCAATATAATCGTATCACATAACGAGGTGTACGATACAGTTTAATATTCTATAAATAATTCGCAATACAGCGAGTAACAGCAGAACTGTAAGAAAAGTCTTTAAGAGGTTTTATTCAGAGGGACATTACATAATTTTTCCGTAAATTCATTGTCTTAAAATTTAATCCTTTTTTGAAATAAATAAAACGTAAACAAATGTTTAAAAACTAAACGAATAGTTTATAACTGAACGGCAAGACAAGTATTTAAATTAACATATGCCTACCAACTATCCAATCCAAAAAATTAAAATGAGTTCTAGCGAATATTTTTGTGATAAAAGTCCCCCTTTATTTTGTCTTCTTAAAAGCGCGTTTTAATTTTATAAATTTATAGCAACAAGTAATTATCCTGCAAGCAGTCTTATTATGGCCTTATACGCCAATTTGCCGTTATAGCATTATATGTTATTTAGTTATATTTTATTAGCTCTTCAAAATATAATATGAAATACATACAAAGTTATCAATGCGATAAGTATATACAATTAGATAATTGCTTACTAAACCAAAAGGAAATTTGAACGGACTTCAAAGAATAATGGTGTAATGGTAAAGATATTTTTTGCTTTATTCCAAGCGGAAAGTACTCATTTTCCGGTCGAGCGTCGCGTTGCCTGCCTTCTCGCTATAATGCATTTTTCTCAACATAGCCTAGTACAATTGTATGCTATTGAGGTCGTGAGGTTCTCACTCAGAAAATTCACGCTTTGTAATATTCGTCCGTAGCAAAATAACAACAATATCACTAATGTAATAGTCTATGTATGAAAGTTAACTTTATTTTTAGATTTCAGTATACAAAAAATTGCTTATGAGCATCACATTCGCCATTTCACTATAGCTTTCATTTTTACACCAATGCATTAAAAATACTGCCGCTGTGCTTTGCTGTTTTCTGTATCTGTTGCATCATAAACCTTAAAAATTCATATAGGTAATTTATTAGGACAATTGTTTGTACTAAATGTAAGTCCAATTTAAGAGTCACATTGCGTGTTTGCAGATAAATTTTTAAAATTTAAATAAGGTGTAATATATCTGATAATATCATTAACTTGCCGGTTTCAACTCTTTTTATTGCAGTTTATATATTTTTTTATTTGTCTTGGCTTAACATTTTTAACAACGTTAAATTAATGCAAATAACCCTATATTTATCGTAAATGCAAGTAAAGGTTTTCATAAACACATTACAATAGTAAAATAATTGGTTGCATTATAGTCGATCAGTATGCAAAGTACTTCTATAAAACAAAACTTAATATGTATTTCTGAACTCGAAAGTCTAACTGATGCGATGATCTTGCTATATTTATAAGAATGACAAAGATGTTATCACGTCTACTATCACAGAATATTATTATTCGAGTTATTTTAAGAATCAGCATACAAATTCAATGTGCTTACTCAACATTTATTGAAATAAATACATAAATGTTCCAGATTTATTCTTATCAGAATTATAAAACCACAAGTTTAAAACTGAGCCCTTGTTTAAAATTTGCAGTTAAATAATACTGATTTACGAACTATTTTGATTGTAAAATTTACAATCAATATAGTTCGTAAATAAATATACGTTTCAGCTTGGTAACAGAGCTTTTTTAAGAAGTGTAATAGATGTTTGAAATTATTAAATATTATGTTTCGTGACAATATCACCAAAATATTATTTCAATTCAACAATTTATTTTCACCTCTTAATTTACAGTTTTTTTACCAAGTTAGTAGGGGTTACTAGTAGAAAAACTTCTGCAGGGTCTATTCTAATATTATAAACCTCTGTAAATTATTTTTCAACATTTATTTCGGTCTAAAATGAAGAAATATCTAGCAATCACCAACACAATATAAACTATCTCACATTAATAACAGGGTGATCTTAGCAGAGATTACACATCATAATATAAATTAAAATTATTAAAAGATTACGCAAACATTTCTCATATCAGTATTCTCTAATCTAAAAGACAAACCATATCATGTTCAAGAAAGAAAATGTACTTATTACGTGAAGCTAAAATTAGATGTTACAACTCCAACGTGCACTCTATTGAGACTGCACTAACATTTGTATATTCACTAAACTGTGCGTTTATTGATTTTTTATTTACATCTCTTATACATAGTCTTGTAACGGTTAAAATGTAGAAAACTCAATCCAAGCTACTTGTCGGCAAACGCAGCAGAACCATCAAAAAACTAAAAGATGAGAAGTTGAGGAGTCGCACTTACTTAATGTCGGCGTAATGGAATTTACGATCCGACGACCGCGACGAGGGGTCTGGTATCGAGGCCATATAGGCCACGGCACCAACATTATTTGCCTCCAAGACCGAACTTCATGAAGATTAGCTCCTTGCCTTTGCTGAGGATGTCACCCCCTGGCGCGGTCATTTCCGAGAACTTCTGCATGAGGTTTGGTTGCGAGGTAGGGGGTTGTGTGGTGGGGGGTTGCGGAGCTGGTACGACGGCGGGGCCGGGGCGGCGTGCAGGGGAGGGCTGGGGTGCGGGGGCCGGTTGCGCGGCGGCTGGGGTGCCTGGGGACTGCACCGTGGGGCTGCCCGTGTTACCAGCGCTCGTGCGCGCGATCGTGCTCGCCGCCTGCGCGTTCGCCGCGCCTCTCCCCCTCGCCTGCTGTTGCAAACCTTCCTACAGTCCATTCCTTATAAATTTCCTGCTCACGGAAAATTAACTCTCACGATTCCTATACGTTTATTCGAAAATATCCAAACATCTGTTAAGTACTTTTGGGATAAGAATTTACTGATTAATGATAATAAAAACAAATGATGCCGGCACCAAATGCTTCCATGAATAAATGTTTTTACAACGACTGGAAATACGTAAATAAGATTTTTTTAAGTTACGAATTTTTGGGACATTTTTTCATACATTACATCGTATCGAAAGTCCATAGTTGAACATAAATACATACCTACTACTATTAGTCCTCAACGAAATTTACTGAAATATTGCATGAAATTTAGTTCAGCAAAATATATACCACTAGCGATCCGCCCCTGCTTCGCACGGGTAATTTTGGATCTCCACATCAGCGTCACCTACCAGGTCCAAGTGTGAATCTAAACTATTTATGGACCTATTCAAATACACACAAAAAAATTCATCAAAATCTGTAGAACAGAGCGAGACTAACGGCAGCATTTTTTTTAAATATAGTATACCATTAAGTAGCTAGTCTTCAACGTACATAATATGTACGTATCATTGTGTTTTATTTGCTTATCATACACAAAAATACTGTCAGCAAATTAAACGTCGTTGATTCTTAAAGCTGAAGTAAACGTATAGAAATCGAAAGGTTATACTTATTTCGTACATAATTTTGAGGAATGAAGAGAATTCTATGTTTTGTCGTTTTTTCACTACACAATAGCAAAGGGAAGATTGATTTTTTATATAATTTCTCTAGAATCACTATATGCATGGTCAGTCTATTAAGTTGGTAATTTTTCGATAACTAGGTGCCAGAGACAAATCTGCTAAATTTTAATTTTTTATCTTTTATAACATGTTTAAAAGTACCTTACTGATATAGGTATATTGAAATAAAAAATGTGCAAAAATGTGTGCACACACCTGCAATATTGTGCATAGCATTTGGAAACAATTTCATGCTTGCGTACAAGACTCGTGCGTTCACATGCATTGCAAAACAAAGCAAGATAGACAAGGTAAGTAGTTCATGAAATTTGAAAGTGTAATACATTAGGACACTAAGGACAGGTGTGTCCTTGGAAATTTGAGACACACGCTTACATTCCTTTAATTAAAAATCACGAAGAAAAATAGTTTGTAATAAGTTGAAGTTAAAATAAATAAGTTAGGCAAGACCTGATTAAATTTTCAGTATCCGGGTATAACGGATCACATTGTAAATTCTCAAAGGTTTTGTCTTACAGTGAATGAGTAATGGTATTTAATGTTAGTGAAGCATACGCCAGTGTTATTCTGTACCAGTATGTATGAATTGGTCATCTAAATGACATAACAGCTAATGACGTGTATATTAAATATGATTCAAATAAATCGTTCATTACATTATTAATATCCAGTGTGGTGCTAACAGTACCAGACACCGCAATGGCTTTGACACCGAGCATAGTTAAATAAAGAAAAAAAAACAAATTTAGAAGAGGAAAAAGTGAAAGATAATAAAATAAATGTATATGAAGTGAATGATAATCGAACGAAAATCGAACTAGTATCATTGCATAGTATATTTGAAATAGTAGGTATTGTGGGTCAATTATAAACGGTAATATTTTACCTGAGAATTCGCCTGTTCTGGATTACTGGCGCATGTGTTGTGGTCTAACTGAGAAGGGGGAAGAGGGCAGGCATCTAGCAAACAGACAATACACACAACATATATAGTGACCACAGACAGCAAGTTGAATCTTGGATCACACGTCACGAGCATCGTGCGCTCTGTGCATAGCTAGCTATGTTGCGTGTATTTCTTCAGATCAGCCTACCTTGTGTAGACTAAGGTGAACAATAATACCATTTTGGAAGTAAGGAAGGAATATAACTGACAAAATAAAAGAAGAATGGGAGAAAGATAATTGAATACAAAACGCAGTAAAATAAATATAATCAGCCTAAATATTTCATTTAGTAGCAGTTTAATAATTTATTTACCCTTAAATAAAGCTTTTTGTGTTTCTTGAGCGTGACTAAACAGTATCCTTTATCGTATGTGATCAAATTAAATTTACTATAAGTTTGGGGCGATGTTAGTGACTGTGTAATCCAAGATAGTGTTTTTCAGCATAGTGTACACCAAGAGTCTTTGTGCTCCGTAGATTGCAACCGGACTCGCTTTTAATTCTACTGTTTTCATCATAAAAATATATTGATCGTCAAAAATCTAACACTGGAAAGATAAAGTAATAATGTGTTTTGTTTGTAAAATGTCAGTTATAAGGGTGAACGGTGGCTCCTTAAAAAAATATGTTTTTAAAAATTGAAACTCGTTCATCGAGTCCCGTCGCAATCGCAACACCGTGTACAAGAAAGATGATAGAGGATACCAGAGCGAAAAGGCTAGCGTCTCTCAGTCGTCACATAGCAAGTCCAAGGTGCAAACATGAAACACTGAAAGCTCTTAGTGATCCGAAACGAATCTGACTATCGATCGGATTTATAAAATCGCATTATTTACTTATCATAATTTTAACAACTAACAATAATATTAACTAACAGCGAATATAGAAAAGCCTCTACAGAGATGTTAGATCGTCTTGCATATGTTCATTATTATCAAGGCATTTTATTATGCATTATTGATTATAACAATTTTTAAATTCTTTATTATTTTATCCAAGTAAATATTTTTTCGTACAAAAGTAACGTTCAGTAAAATCTATAGTCCAATTAACGCAGTTTCCACATTTATAAAGTCAGCGACTGACTATATTAATTTGCGAGTAGTTGTTTTTTATACATCTAATAATTATTTATAAAATTTTGAGACATTATGCATTAAACTCAAATTTATTTATATCGTATAGTCCTATACCGATAATAATAATAATTTTATTGATAAATGTTTTATTATTAAAAAATAATAACAGTAATAATGTTATTAATTTATACACAATATTAATATTAAAAAGTTTTACTTCAACCACGCGCAAAACGTTACACGCGCTATTTTTTTCAATGAGATAATATACCTATATTATCTTTTATTTACATTTATATTTAATTACTTAAATTACTAATGAATAAATAAAAAGGATCTGCTAAAGAATCTGTTTTGGTTATAATCAAGAATGTTTTGAGTTTGAGTATCGCATGGTACTTACTAGTAACTATATTGTAATCTTTCGTAGTTTGTATTAAAACATGAGAAAAAAAATATGAAAAAAAATCTAAGAATTGACTTAAATATTGAATAATGTGTTGGCGGTAAATTCTGATATTTTGTTTAAAATTTGGAACTTTATTTTAGAAGGGTTTTGTTTATTTCGAGTATTATACATATTATCTCATTTTACACACATCAGTCACTCTGTGAAAATTCAATTATTTGCCGAAATATATTCGTTAGATAGAGATTTAAACGAACTCATCGAACATCCCTGTCAGCGGCATCGGCGCTACACAGTACGAGTAGGTACATTACATCGAGGAGAAAGAGGCGAACCTGTTTTGCGGTGTTGGTTGCGAGGCGCGGGGGCCACGTTGTCTCGTGGGGGTGGCGGTGGTCCGCGAGCGCCGGGCCCGGGGGGAGCGCCCCTACCCCGCCCGGCGCCGGGCGCCGAAGGCGTGGGTCCCGGCGCACCTCCCCGTCCACTCGCCATACCGGCTACTCCTGAACCGCCACCTAAATTAACAAAAAACTACAATTAAGAACTTTCGTGTTTTCAAATTTTTCTAACACGAGTATAATATAATATATTGGATTGACTGGATTATTTACACATGTTTCACATATAGTAGTATGATCAAATTTGGTCAACTTCCTAGCAACGCTGGTAGTTGTTAAGCCAACGCGTGTCAGCCAGAATAAATAATATACTAGTAATCGGTCCGAAGACCCCATTGAGTCATTTAGTCGGTGGTAGCGCGGGGCGGTGTGTGCAAAAGGCTGGGACGTAATCAACGCGAGCTTATGTATTACGTCATACACTCATCGAATCAAAAAAGAGCTGTCAATCTGCCAATCCTTTCGGTGTCCGGGCTGCAATCCTTGTGGTGCCCTTCCGTCAATTCCTTAAAGTGCTTCCTCTGGAGTCCAAAACCTTTGGTTGTCCGGAAGCTGCCCGCCGAGCCATGGTAATAAATAACGACGGCGGATCGCCAGATGACATTTTTACGGTTAGAACTAGGATGGTAATTATCATCATCATCATTACATCCCTTCACAAGTCCACTGCTGGACATAGGCCTCCCCCAAGAAATGCCACAAAGCACGGTCCTGAGCCACATGCATCTATCGACTGCATATCTTACCAGGTCGCCACTCCATCTAGTGGGAAGACGCCCTACACTTCGCCTGTCAGTACAAGACTGTCACTCGAGAACCTTTTTTCCTCATCAGCTGTCGGTTCTTCGAGCGTATATGGCCGGCCCAATGCCACTTCAGCTTACTAATCCATTGCGCTATGTCGGTCACTCTGGTTCTACTGCGGATACCCGCATTTCTAAGTTTATCATGCAGAGACACCCCGAGCATAGCCCTCTCCATAACTCGCTGAGGGACCTTGAGCTTCCTCATACGGCCAGCAGTGAAGAACCACGTCTCGGATCCATATGTCATCAATGGCAACACGCACTGGTTGTATAATCTCGTTTTCAAGTTTTGAGGTATACCTGACGAGAAGATGTGTCGTAATTTCCCGAACGCTGCCCAGCCGAGTTGAATCCGTCGATTGACGACGGACTTACCTAGTTGGACTATTTGTCCCAGGTAAACATACTCCTCAACAACTTCGAGCTTAGTGTTCCCAACAATTACCAGCATAGGTGTGACATAGACGTTACACATGATCTTTGTTTTGTCCATGTTCATCTTAAGACCTATCCGTTGGGAGGAGGAGAATGGTAATTAATTGCCTTCGAATCTCTTAACTTTCGTTCTTGATTGATGAAAACACCTTTGGCAAATGCTTTCGCTGATGTTTTGTACTGCGTTGAGACAGATCGTCGTAACTGAAATTCGATCTCAACAACGAGATCTGTACAGCAACCTAAATAAATTTATTTCTTTGCTACATAACCATAGCGTGTCAGGTCTGTGTGCTTAGCAGTAGGAGGTACGTTTTTATACATGGTAGAGCCACGCTGCAGCTATATTATGGTAGTAGCACAAATGGGTCGGCTCGACCGGGGAACGACCACGATCTCACATAATACCAGCCTAAAATAGCAGCTTAATGCTGCTGTGTTTCGTATGGTGAGTGTAGAGATCCGGAGACCCTTTTTACTGGAAACGAGGCATTCCATCTTAGTCCTCATGGGTGACAATGCATTTGCATTTTGATTCTCAATTGAGGATAAATATAGATGTCTATGGGCAACAGCATCCACTTACCATCAGGTGGACTGTGTGCTAGTTTGTCACCCAATTCTATAAAAGAATGGGCTGTTTTTGTACTTTATATAGATAAGTGTGGTGTTTCGAGTAATGTTGTGCAATTGTTATACGAGGGCGTATGGGACAATTGCGCGGCATAAAGCCGTTGTTGGAAAATGTGCGAAGCGAGTTTTACAGTCCTTAACAGATACTGAAAGATAAAAATGAGTAAAGGTCTCTGTGTACGCGTTTATACTTCATCATCATCATTAATATAAATATTTCCCTATCAATTGAACTGCTAGGGATAGTATTATTCTGGCACGATACATGATCCTGAGCTTGAATCAACTTCGTGTATGACTAATCAGATCCTCACTCAATCTAGTGGTGGGTATATACGATAATGCTATACACTTGAAACTTTTCACAGATGATCAAGACAAGTGTACCAACATAACAAAAAAAATTGAAGGTCGAACGGACGTAGCCCACGAAATTTGAAAGTCACCTTACTTTTTGATCACACCTAGTATATAGGTGGTGGTATACTGCTGAAAGTACGTCTCCTCTACAAGTTATATATGCCGACTATTGCTATATACATAGATCATTATTTTGAATTTACTACAAGTTAGTCTTCTCTTATTTATAAAAATTGACTTGGCGTAAAAATAAAAAGCACACCTTGACTGGTGTTCCCGGAAGGTCCATACTGATCGTTAGCATCTGTGAGGAAGTTACTCGGTACTAGACCCCGTACTCCGTCAATCTCTGCCATGTAGAATCCATCATCGTCCATCTCACCGTACACATGAATTATTTGGCCCGTTTGAAAACTAAGCTCCGCCTGAAAACAAGCATGGAAAAGGCCGTGAAATTGATAGGCTTTGAAAGTTATAAGATAGTATTCATCATCATTATACCCATCATTACAGCCTCGCAAGTTCACTGCCGAATATAGGCTGTGAACTTGCCTTGAATGCCAGAAAGCACGGTCCTGAGCCTCATACTAGGTCATCACTCCATCTAGTGGGGTGACGAGATGTGTCGTAATCTCTCAAACGCTGTCCAGTCGAGTTGGATATATCGACTGACCTCTCGGTCGAAGATAGACTTACCTAGTCGGACAATTTGTCTTTGTCAAACTCGTTAACAATATTGAGCGTGCTTCCAACAACTATCGGCACAGGTGTGACATGGAGGTTACAAATGTTTCTGTCTCGTCCATGTTCATTTTAAGACCTATCCGTTGGGAGACAGTATTGAGATCCTCCAACGATTCTGCCTCTGCCAATGACAATATCATCGGCAAAACGAAAGTGAGTGTCAGTAGCTTGAAAACTTTGCAGTTGGATAGGTTTTGTACTCAGTTCTGTGCTTGTGCTGTAGCCTTACTGTACAAACACTTCAGCACTTTGATATACCGACTGTCAGTCGACTTGCACCGGTGAAAGGACTGTGGCACTGCCCAAATTTCGACTTCATTCATATTTTTTGTTCAGTACATAAAATATTAATATGCCCTAAAACTCTCTCAGAAATGAGTGGAGGCCTGTGTCCCCGCAGTGGGACGTATATAGGCTGTAACTTTTAAATAAAATATTTTTTTGGTAAAATATCGTACCTTCCTTTTGTCTGGGGGACATAATAATTATTAATAATATGAATTTATATAAAACCGTGACGGTTTGACAACTCACATCAGCATCAACATTTGGACTGAGCTCCTGAGGATCGTAGTCATACAAAGCGACCATGCGACGAACAGGCTGGTTGGCATAGGCGTCAGTCCATCGGTCGCGCGGCTTTGTCACCTGCCCCGTGGCCTCTTGCTCCGATACCTCTACTACCATGTTGTGCGGCACGTAACCGCGTCGCCCTCGACATTCGCCCCAGTAGAAACCATCCGCGTCCTTATCGCCCCAAACCTGTAAACACCACATTTGATAAGAAAAGATAAAACAAAATAAAGTGATAAGAAAGGCTCGATTAGTTCTTTTATTGATGCTCACGATTATAAATAAGGTTAGATATTATCTTGAAGGATATTTTTGAAGTTATACTTCTTTTGGCGCGTTTGGGAAAAATTATGAGAATAAACTTTTACGATGCGCGCGCACACCGACACCTAAAACCGACACCAAGTTTTCGTGAGAACTGATAACTATGACTACGACCTGAATATATACTTTGGTGACTGCTACTGGAACTCCTCGACGAGAAGAACTAGGTGTACCGAGTTTGAGCTCGTTTTGATAGTTATGATGACACCTTAACTCCGGACTTGAGAAGTGACCTGAAGATGTACGTCGGTGACTGCTACTGGAACTCCTCGACGAGTAGAACTAGGTGTGCCGAGTTTGGGCTCGTTTTGTTAGCTATGATGAGATTTTATCTCCGGACTTGATGGAGTGACCTGAAGATGTACTTCGGTTACTGCTACTGCAACTCCTCGACGAGAAGAACCAGGTATGCCAAGTTTAGGTTCATTGTGATAGTTATGATGACACCTTTCCTCCGGACTTGATGGAGTGACCTGAAGAATTACTTGGGTAACTGCTACTGTAACTCCTCGACGAGTAGTAATAGGTGTGCCGAGTTTGGGATCGTTTTGTTAGTTATAATGAGACCTTACCTCCGGACTTGGTGAAGTAACCTGAAGATGTCCTTCGGTGACTGCTACTAGAACTCCTCGACGAGAAGAACTAGGTGTGCCGAGTTTGGGCTCGTTTTGATAGTTATGATAACAAATATGTGTGCGTACATAAGTACATACTCACGTTTTTTTTTAAATTATAATAGCATTTTTTAGAATTAAAATTTGTTAATGATACAAATAAAAATTTGTAAAAAAGAATTCATGGAACAAACCTTAATCGTATCTCCTTCACTGAATGGTAACTCCTCATCACAGCTCTCGGGATTCGGACTCATGGTTGCAGGATCATAATCAAATAAAGCCATGAAGTAGCGACTCCTCTTAGATTGAGGATGACCTTGCGCAGTTTGGCGAGGGCCAGATTGTGGCCCCCGGGGACCTGTCTGAGGTCCACCACGAGGTCCATATTGAACACCGCCCTGCTGGCCCACCTATTGACATAAGATTTATAAAATGCGACGATAAGAAAATAAAACAAATAATAAAATGTCAAGCATAAAAGGTATAGTGAAGAGAATATTGGAGAGTATTTAAAGCAATAAGATATCTACTATTTCATAAATTGGTTTATAAAAAAAGTATCTGTTTATCAGAAAAGCAAAATCAATGAAATTTTGCTCACGCACTATTTAATCAGTATATGAACCTGATGGGGGTTAGGAGGGCGGCTCCGTTCGTGGTGATTTCTTGAGGGTTGGTTCTGGTACTGCTGCGATTGTCCGGGATATTGATTCGACTGGTTATTTGGGAACTGGCCGGCCGCTTGATAGGGGAGTTGCTGCGTGCCATGGTAGGCTTGTGTGCTCGAGTACTGCGCTCCCGAAGCCGGCTGCGACGCTTGGGTTGGTTGGGACGGTTGCTGCTGACGTCCGTACGAACCAACACATTAATAAGGTTAGATTTTTCTATTACAAAGCCAACAGCAATTTAACCAAGCTTTTAGCCATATTATCATCATTGTCATTATGCATTGGTAAGCAATAAAAACATTACCTTTTCCTCGAACTTTAATAAAGACATTTCTTTGTTACTCTATTCAAATCCCCATGCACAACGAAAGCTAGCGTGCAGCGTGTAGCCTTGAAACCACAAAATTAATTGTTGAATGAGGAACGATAATTTTTCCAAAATTGGCTCTTAGCATTTCGATACGCAGACCGAAAACGTAACTCAGTTAATTGTAGATATATATTCAGACATAAATGGAGCTCAAATACCCTCTTAATAAAGAGACATAGAGTGTGTAGAGAAAGATGGTTTGAGTTAAGGAATTAAAGCCAAGACAACATGCAGAAACACAGACACACTCTGCGCATGCTCAGATGAAATGAATCTGTATCGAATAATTTGTAGCTGTTTTGAAATTTCAATTGCTTAAGGTACAGAGATATTGTAAAAAGATATTGTGAAAACCTGTCAGGTGTAAGGGACGTGTATCGGTGTTGTGTAGATCAAACATCGAAGACTTAACAGTGACAAGTGAAGATGAGAACGCAAACAACGGAAAAGTGGCAGACTCGTAATTTGGAAACTTCGTATAAATTGAAAGAGACAGAGCGTAGTGAAAAGTGCCAGCACATGTAGAGCACATCGATGACAGTTACGAGAGATCCCAGACCTGCGGGCGGCGTCGCGTCGTCTCTTCTTCCTCGCAAAACTGCTCCGTCGCGCCCTCTTTAGTGATTTCGATGGCCGGTATCCCCGATTGCTGACAGTACCACATTGTCATTCAAAAATTTTAGCACAAAAACATCGTTCTAACTAGACAAATAAAATGAAATGGTGGTGTCGAAGAGATGGTTCGTGACGAAATTAGATAGATAAATGCTTTTAGCGAACGAAGTGAATTTCTACTCCATAGTGATTGGAGTGGACATCATTAACCACTAAAGCGTGAACATTCATATTATTAAGCTTTTGAAATAACAGAAGTGCTTTATCAGATTTATTTATATAGAAAAGCATATCAGTGGAAGTTTAAGAAAAGGCTTAGAAGAGCAAAAAGAAGCCGATCAGTGAGAATAAGGTGAAAGAAAATAAGTTTCTCTTAATGTTTTATTCATGTTTTATCCCAAAAAGTACCCCGGTATGTATATTATTATGACATAATGACGTGTTGACAATGAGTAGGTATTTTGTACGAAATGAATAATGATATAAATGTAATGGTTTATCAATAATACAATATAAGTAACTAGCATATCCTCGCTATGTCATGAATAATCACTCAAAAAACTATTACCAATTGGAAACATTCTATACATCATGTTTTCTTAAAAGAAATACACATATTATATAATATCTAGCGCTACTCCATCTCATGTTTTTCTAAGTTTGTCACCAATAAACAATAAAAGCTAGCAGTCGTTATCTTTTATAACGACTTTTCTTAATATGATAAAAATATAAACTAACTCCTACATAATATTCTATAGGCTTATCATTTTGGTCTACTTATATATGAACGAAAAGCATACTCAAAATTAAATACCGTTTTTATATTACTGATTTAAATGACTACAAAAACTTTATAAGTGTAATAAGAATACGGGCACACTGTGTTAGTAAGTTTTAAAATAACATACATAACATAACAACTAATATCTGAAACTAAAAACACTCTCAAACAACAAAAATTAATTGTTCAACGAACACAAAGGTGTTTATTTAAATTTCAAAAATAATTTTTATAAATAAAAATAATTATAAAAAACGTGTTAAAATTCCTTACCGAAGGGGTTATTTTGTCGAATATACTCTTTAGTAGACCTGTGCCGAATCCACTTGATTGCTATGGAAAGGTGTATAACAGTTATGTGAGAGAGCGAGGTAAGGTAAGAATTGGAATGATTATATTTTGATTTGGAGGGTTCTGTCTGTGTCACAAAGTACAAGCTCTTTATTTGTTCTACTATACAAAGGTACAGTGTGAGTTGGTTAGGTCGGCCAATAGCACTAGAGACTACGGATCTAGTCGCAAGCAGTATGCATTTAATTTTAGTCGCTCGGGTCATAGTGCAGCTAATCAATGGCGAGTGATCGTTGTGAGGTACCGGTTGGCAAAGAACTACTGGACAGTAAAAGACGCCAGCGACGGAACAACAGGATAGTATAAAGAGTGCAGTTTGCAACACCGATAAATGTATCGCACGCGATTTGTTTTTAAACTCTATACTTATATTATTACAAGAGAGTACTCTTTAGAGACGTCACGATTTATTTAATATTTGGTGGCTGATAAGTGATAACATTTTTGTGTGTTTATTACTTGCCAGTAGATACTGAAAAATAAAATTGATGAACTAAACCGTCACATTCGTAACAAATCGCATACGAATACCACACAAGAAGAGAGCATAATATGACACAATAAAAAATGATAGCTAAAATTCACAGACGATGTAAATTATAGAAAATTATACAGAAATTAATAAAATAAGCTTATTAATAATTAATTCATGTAAAAATCGTCGAAATTATAAATTTCACACAAATACACGACACCGATTTGCAAACTAATGATGTATACACAAAGTGCTGTGCCAAAACAACATTTAACAACATAATATTTAAAAAATAAAGGTTTAAATAACGTTCTTAAAGAAATAGTTAAAAAGTATAATGGAAGCAAAGTTCACTTGCATTAAAAGGCCAAGTTGTTTAATAATAATATAGTTGACGAAGAAATTACTGAGAAATACGATAAATTATTTTAATTTTTATATTTTACACAGTCGCTTTCAGATCAGAATAAAAATAGAAACCATATAATCCATATGGGATATACACTTGATCTGCAAACGACTGTATATGAAACCAGGAATATCAAATAGATTTATAATCATAAAGGATTGAATGATCACCTGAGCTGCATGTTGGTCGTGGCGATTGCCAGTTGGGAAAATTTCCTTGTCTGATAGGTTTTCTTCGTGCTCTATAACTTGCTGTTGCTGTTGGTAAGGTTGAGGACGCTGTTGCCCTCGATATCCGGGTGCAGGTTGATTAAGCATCTGTCCCGGTCCACGAGGCATCCTGGATACGACTCCACGAAGGACAGCTGGCGGTATGGGGGTAGGTGCGCTGTCACTGGACTGGCTGTCTCGAGATTTTGTACGCACCTGTAAGTAACATGAAAATAAATACCAAATCTTATTTAGATGGTAAATATTTGAATCTAGTTCTTGTGCAAATACAGCGATGCGTTAGTTCTTCTTACACGTTATTAAGCGCAAATATATCGAAATGTAGCGCTTGAAAAGCCTACTGAAGCTCCATACGATACTCACAGTGACACACTTTGGATTGAGGCCAATGAGTTTGCCAATGTCGATGAGAGCATGATCACCGGTCGGCGAGTCAACGTCGGTGACCTTCTTCCCATCGGCGTATACCGCGTACCCAGTGACAGGACCGGAAGCCGGAGGGCGAAGTACGGGCTGCCATGTCACAAGGAGCGTCCCGTCCTGGGGCCCCGCTTCCACCTGCGACACCGCACCAATCACCACCAACAATCCAGCCAAATTATTAAGGCCAATTGATTTTATTGCTGCGCAAACTGTGCTCAGTCTCGTACACATAAAAAATCAAGTCAAGGGGAATACTCAACATCACAAAGGTAGGTAAGGCTAACTTAAAATAAAGGTGAGAATTACTATGAGTCATTATAAATTTGTCCTGGCGCTGGATTTATGGTTGCGATTGACGCGACTTGTTCGAGATTGTCGACCGTGCCGCGTGCTAGGAGGTTGTGATATAGAACTTTAAAGGAATAGGGTTGCATATGTTCCAGTGACAAAATAAATAGGTATGTATTATTATTATTATCACACACTTGGTGAGCGTTTAAAAGCTATCTTAAGTGCGTGTGCCATGATGTTACTATCGATTGGACTGGGAAAGCAGAATTGAATATTTCTTGAAATTAAATTATATACATAAAAAAGATGACAACACTTTTCATCACAGAGGACGTTAGACACATAAAAATTTATTGTATATAGTTTCTCGTTACAGCGAGCGGGGGAATGTGATTGTTAAGTGTAAAGATTTCATACAAAAGCATGCTGATTCACGTCATGCTAGTTTAATAAAAAACAAATAAAGTACCATTATCTCATTTGGAGGATCCGGCAGACCTTTGGGGAGAGTTCGAAAATCGGTATAAGCCCCAGGCGCTTCCTCTATGGGTATTCCTGTCGGTGGGCCTGCTCTCAAATGCTTTGCTCTTACTGTTACCCGATATTGTGTACTCGGTGACAGGCCGGTTATGGTGTGACGATATACACCAGGCTTTACTGTGCGAACCTGCAATTTTTTTTAAATTTAGAAACGGAATGACATGTAACAAAATGAAATATAATTAGTTTGTCTTACTTCAACGTTGTTAACACAAACAACGTGTTGATGATTAGAGTTCGCTGGTAACCAGGAGATAACAGCTTGAGAGCAGGTAACCCCACTAGCCCTGACGCAAGTCGGGCCCATATTGCCAGTGTCTCTGCCGATTACCATCGTGCAAGCAGCATCTCGTGAAGTACGACGGGTCACAGTCACCGAACGAACACTTATTCGATGTGGCTTTAAATAAAAGATAAAATTATATAGAATCACATACAATAATATGAATATGTCAAATCGTATAGTGTGTTTATTTAATTTAATAGGACGAGTGCATTTTACGTTTGTCAGAAAAGCTGATCATAAAATTTGTGAATTCTTATTTCCTACTATCCTAACAAACACTTGTGCAAAACTATAACATTAGTTCTCAGGTGTATTGTGACCGAACGGTTACAGGTAGGTGACAAGGAGCAAATGTTTTCATTGTTTTACTCGAATGTGAATGACATTGTAAAAGCTCGTCCGAACATCATCGATCAAAACCTTATTAGATCAAAACCAACAGATCACTACCTGCCCGGCTAGCATGGGCTGAGGACAAAAAATTTATCCCCCGATTATATCCACTGACAAGAGATAAAATTATCTTGTCCTTATGCCAAAACACGGCAACGGGGAGAAGTATATAAACATTTTCTCCTTTCCCCGGGGACAAAATTGTCTCCTGCCCATGCTAGTCCTGCTGTTTGTGATCTATTATAATGTCATTATTGACTATGGTCTATTGTCTACAGAAAAAAAGTTATTAAACGTCGTTCTTAAAGAAATTACACAGTGCTTCTTGAAAATAAAATACTAAGAAAAGGCTACTTATATCAAACTAATGGTTATTATTGTAATCTAAATGTACTTACTCGATTAGAGTCTACTCCTTCGACCAATGCTCGAGTTCGCTCCGATGCTTTGACAGTAGTTTTCAGGACACCGTCGACGTAAACGTGGTAGCTCTCAATGTTGGCCTGTTGGACTCCTTCCGGTGATGTCCAGCCGATCAGCACTGACTTGTTGAGCTGCCTCTCGAGTGTGAGCTGCCGCGGAGCAGGCACTAGCGACGAGAAAAACAGCTCGGCTGTTGAGGTTCGAGGGCAGATCGCGGGAGGAAGTGCAGCCAGGCAGGCGAAGTGCGTGTGATATGCGAAGAAGCGTGCGGCGAAGTCCATTTGTTACAGGATGGAGTGGATGAGGAAGGACAAAGGTTTGGCTATAGAACTATATTCTACGTAATATTTGCGTGTTTAAAATTTTAAGCTATAGTTCTTCCCAAATTTATAGTTATAGCACCATAAGGATAATAAAATCATGCAATTATTATTTAATAATGTAATATTAATCTGATATATAAACAAATGACGATGATAAAGGAATTGCTACTAGTAAAACAAAAATGAAACTAGCTGTGAATTGGAACTATCAAGTTATTGCTTATTTTAGCATGAATCTAAATTAAAATTGTGTGATTAAGATACTGACATAATTTTGCTGTACAAGAAGTATACTTACCATTATCATCATCTTCTGGTCCTTCACTTATGTCAGCCATTTCACTAAGACGTGCAACATCACGACTAAGAGATAAGTCGCTAATAGCGGTTGTAGCAGACTCGTCTGCATCTCTTAATGTCGTCACTACACCCTGCAAATGGTACTATTTATTGAAATAAAGCAATCCGATTTTTAAGCCTATTGGCTTATTTGTATAATTTAAATTTTTTATTTCTATCACCATAGCTTTTATAGGACTCATAGAATATTCACTATTCATAGATTAAATATACCTGATGAAAGTCGACAAGATCGTCCCCAAGCAGCCTTTGAACAAAATTGGCTGGTACTAGCCCTCGGCGTCCATCAAGTGTTTCAGCGTCTAGCATGGTGGCGTTTGCATCGTGCGGTCCCCAAACAAGAACGTAATCGCCGGCATTAAGCTGCAGTTCACCGTCTGCACTTTCAATGCTAAAAAAATAACTGCATTGTTATATTGTTTTTTTAAATAAATACTGTTTTAAGTATTTTTTTTGAATTATACTTACTCAGGAGGTTCGTAAGAAAAACGAGCCATGTACACACTGCAGCGACCTTTACCCGGAATATCTAACATGTCAACTTGACCCTCTGTTGATGCTAATCCGTTCATGAAATGAGTATTTCGAACTGTAATTTTATAATGTGTTCTTTAAAATTTTATAATTTATGATACGTGCAAAATGTGATAAATGTAACTAACCGTCAAGGTCCAATCCAGAATTAGGCATCATTCTAGACAATCCCCTTTGGTTTCGATCATGGCTAAATCCCGTTTCCAATCCACCTAGTCTATCAGTTCCGAATTGGCTATCTAGCCCTAAATTCCACGTGGGTTGGTGGGGCGTTACAGGGGTTGCTACTCTAACCATATTTGAAGTATTAGTCCCATATCTACCTAAGCCAAGATCAATTTCATCCAATGGTTTCAGTTTTATATTCATTGAGTTTCCAGGCAAGCCGCCAGTAAGCAATGGATTAGTATAGGTGCCGGCTCCCGTACCATAAGCTCCGGTCCCAGTAAGGTTTGTGTTGAGAGCACCAAGTTGAGTAGTCAGGTTTGAAATATTTCCTATTCCTCCAGTAAGTGACGATTGCAATCCGAGAGTATGACTTATCGTTCCAGGAATGGAGCTTTGCGCGGTATTTAAACAGCTTGTTAGCCCTGAACCAGCCATCGTTCCCGTTAGTGTTGACCCAGTCAGAGTTCCACCAAGAGTCATGGCCGAAACGTTACCCGTCATAGTTTGTAGGTTACTCTGCAGACCAGCCAGAGTGCTAGAAATTTGGTTAACAAGGGGAGCCGTGACGGGATTAGTGAAGGTAACTTGCTGAGCGTTGGGCAAACCATAGGTGTTTGTGGAGTAAGAAGGTATAGGATTGGAATAAGAAGTTGGATTATGTGCACTCATGGAATAGGCAACGGAATTGGAGCTGGGTGCAGTAAATTGTCCGGTGTTGTGAAGGGACGATAACGTTGGCATTGTATTGCTCTGACAAAGAGCTACGTGACCCGACGTACTCGTGTAAGAGTGGGGCAATGGTGAAGGTGTTGGCGAGTGAAACTCTCCTAAAGCTTGATTCGATCCACTTGACTGCATACCTGTTTTTAAAATTTATGTGATTAGAAAAATATATTCTGAAATAAACGATTTTTTACTCAAGTTTCCAAGATTTTAACTTGTTATGCAGGAAATATAAACAAATAAGCGCTCGCCTTTAATCTAATAGTAAGAGATTAATCTGAGCTATTTCAAACTCTGCCAGCACCAGTGAAATTGCAAATTAAGGTGCTAATTTATCACGCGCTCGGCATTTGTGAAGAAATTTGCAAGTTAAACAAATTTAAAAATATGTCAAAGACATGATGAAAAGTCCACCAAGAAGCATTACGGCAGCGCAACGGACTTTTATACTAGAAATCTTTACCCAAAAAAAATGAGGAGGCTTGTGCTTAGCACGTAATAGGTTATTATTCTACTTTTTAATTACTTTAACCTGTTATGCACATGGTGCACGATTATTCATATTATGATGTCTTGAATGTATAAGAAAGTTATTGCAAACTAAAAGTACCTAATATACTTCCTTCTAAATTTATTTGAATAAATTTTAAATCCTTAATCTCAATTTCTGTCATGATTTTTCGAAATCGATCAAGAAGCCTTCTTTTCCTTTTTTCAGCTTACCATGTGTTGTTGATCTAGTGTGCTCCAGTTCAGCAAGTATTCGGTTATCCTGTTCGATCTTAGCCATGATGCGCTCTATCTCGGAGACAGGCTGTCCTGCTTGCGTGGACCATGTGGCCGATGTGGACGTGCCTCGCGCACGCAATACAGATGACAATTCCAGTTGCAATTCTTCGCAACGAACCGTCTCTAAAGCAGCCTGTGAGGAAAATTTAAATAATAATTATGAGTTAGTAATTACTATAGGTATATAAGTTTTTATCATTAATAAGCCAACGTTTGATCAAGATCCCTCCTAATTTTAAGTGATAATTGGGATTCTAGATGCTAAACATGATAGCATAAAGATCTTATCTACACTTGCCTTAAGAAGTTTCAAATTATAGCGCTCAGAGGAAACTGACGCATTTAAAGAATTCAAAACCTGGCTGTGAGGTGTGCACAGCCAAAAATCTTTTTTTACATATGAGGGGACAAACAAGCATGCGGCTCACCTGATGGTAAGTGACTACCGCCGCCAATGAACAACTGCAACACCAGGGGAATTGCAGATGCGTTGCCGGCCTTTTAAAAAGGAGTAGGCTCTTTTCTTGAAGGTCCCTAAGTCGTATCGATCCGGAAAAATCGCTGGTGGTAGTCGATTCCACAAGTAAGTTGTGCGAGGAAGAAAACTATTGTATAAATTGTTTTAATTTTTCATGCATTAATCAAGTAATATTATATGTTTTTATTAAATAGTAACGTTGTTTATTATACTATCGTTTATATATCGCGTAGTGTCAATTGTGGGACTGTCTAGTTGGTCTAGTGGTCGAAAGCGGGACTGCTGATCATGTTTTTGTCAAAAATTCCTAGCAGCAGTCCGGAGTAATCATCTAAAGCCGTTGGGCCTGCCCTGATCTCTACCCGGCCATGTCGGGCTGCTGTTCCATCTGACTATGAGAATGACGAAAACATTAGGTCACCTATGCTTGCACTCACACTCGAGGACTATAATCTTGTCCTGCATAGATGGCTAGTTTCCGTTAAGGCTGGCGGCTATAATAGTTGAAATTCGTTCTGGAGAATATTATTATTATTTATGTATGTTATAACAGCCTGTGCATATAATTGAGTCTGATCTGTACATATCAGCACGCAATGCCCGCATTGTATGAAGAGATTGGTATGAAAATAATTTAAAAATGCTTGGAAATAACGAAAACGCTTGAATTGTTATTACGATAAATCCATTAAATGATAGTGATTCTGATGGAACTTTATTAATAATAAATACGGCTTTTACATCTCACAATTTTTCGTCAAACAAAAAAATACGAAATTTCTTTAATTATGGTTGGAGTCATAAGTTAATGGAGCCCTAAATTAAAAATTCAGAAAAATTGACTTAGGACTTCTTTTGTGCGTTTAAGTACGTCTAGATAGATAACAACTTCTTACTAATTTCTTACTAATTTGGGCAGCAGCCCATGTTATGTTTTTATTTGTGCCCAGTATTTTTTTACGAGCTGTGACGACGCATCTATAGCTTTTGTTTGAAATAATAGGTTTCAGGTGATGCGTCACTTACCATCATGTGGACTTAATCGTTTGGCACATTACGATGTTACATCAAAATATTCATTTCTACCACAATCAAATCGGAATAAGGCACATATTTCTGTGGTATTTTACTAAAACTCGAAAGGAGATCGATAATTAAGCATTTACTGTACACTTTTGAAGATTTGGCTATTTTTATCAGAACCATATGAAATAAAACTCTTGAAATCGGCAATAGGTTTGGTTCGTTCTTGATTTGTAAGTAATTAATTAAATATGAAAAGAAGTCGGCGGCATCTTATTTCAATGTATAAATCCAATGTATAATCAATTTTTTTCGAGTATAAAAATTTCTTTCACAAAACCTACAGCGAGAGCGAATTTTCTAGATGTATTATCATTGCACTATCATGTACTCGTAGGTATCAATATAATAATAAAAACTAAATCGGAATTAATATTCTAACAACGTATTCACTCGTGTTACCTTTTTCTCCAGCTCTCGAACTCGGGACTGCAGCTGCTCGATATTGTGCGAGTCGAGCGGTGACCGTTGCGCGGCCCGCAGCTGCGACAGCGCGTCAGCGTGCGCGCGTTCAGCGTCCGCACGTGCGCGTTCCGCGTCACGCAGCCGCCGCGACAACACGTCCGAGTCGGCACCGCCGCTCGGCAGGCCGTAACCGCTCATCTTCTATATATTAGAATTTATTGAGCACTTATTTTTGAAGTGAAAACTTCTTTAGAATCGTTGTGATTTGACTCAATAAAACGAAAAAGCGACAGTAAAATGAGACAAACATATACATTTATAGAATTTCGCCTGCGAGAGTACGTAATAGAATACAGTATACAGTGTTTCCTTTCATCTCTATCTCCTATTTGTGCGGTGCTTTAAAGACGGTTAATATAACTTATTTAAATAAATAAAATTAATCATATTGTATAAAATTATCATATTATCCAATCCATTCATAACAATCTGCGATTTCATGACTTAACGATTTATATTAAATTAGTCGTGCATCCAGCTTCTGTTTTACGTACCACCTTGAGAGGCAATCAATTTTTGTTCGATAACATGAATACCAATTGAATGAAGTAGATGGCGCTATTACAAAACAATTTTACTCGCAATTTTCTGAAGGTTTCACATCTACCATGTGTTAACTGTAACATGTTTTTTTATATACACTATTTTTTTCTGCTGTCAAACAACAGAGCACCGACCAGTGTTATGAGAGGTTAGAGAGCCAGTATAATAAAAGACTGGGGCGTTTCATTTTAGTGCTCCAAGATGACAGCGCACCTTGTAACCTTTGTTTTTCGAATATACTATGTAATAAGTTAGTTGAAAAGTAGTGGTTGGGCTTGAGCCTTTAATATTGTTAATCGCCATTTTAAGTGTTGTTTTACCACATGATCAATACAAGGGAAACAGTGAGAAGGTCTCCATATCATAGAAATTTATTTCCAGACCATGTTTTAGCTCAGTAGAACACGTAGAACACATGATACTAATAAACATCATTTTCCAATCACATTATTATTTTAAAAAATATCATGTGAGGTACATCGATTCGGCTGGCCGCGCCTCGGCAAACTCCTCAGATGGACTTATGCCTCCCCATAAACTGCCATTTACTATCAATTGCAGATCTAAGGCACTTTGAATCGACAGTCAGATTAAGGGTACAGAATGAAAATTTGGAAAGTCATACGTTCGAATCAGCTATTCGGAGACAAGCCTTTTAAGCTTACTTAGAATGTTTAATGCGTTAGTAATGATAATAGCGTAATTAGAATTATTTTCCAAAAAAAAATCTATTCATCGTCTGCCATATTATAGCAGACGCTTGTGGGTTACAAGGCTTTGGCTCATTCCTAGACTCTTGGAATTTTGTTTAGAAAAGGATAATTGTTGTTAGCAAATGATAATGATGAATAATATAATTGCGATAATAAATTAAAGTATAAGTTTGAACCAACATCAACTGTTATAGCTGTAACACACGATCGAACATGTACGCACCGTACCGCGACCTTGGTGGGTCCGATGCTTGCAATACACGGCCGGATCGGACCTTGAGTGCACAGAGCAATATTCAGAGGTCACGCCTCCCTTATTTTATTTAAACTTAATTATTTTTTACTTACTTATACATGGGTTTCACTAATCTTACAGTCATGCAGCAATATAAGATTAAATTCTCAATTAATATTGTAAAAAAAATTGGGTAACAGACGTGAGAGTTGATGTATTTTTTTTTCAATTTATTCATTTAAACTTTTAAAGTTAAAAGTTAAAGTTACAGCCTATATACGTCCCACTGCTGAGCACAGGCCTCCCCTCATTTCTGAGAGGGTTTTAGGCAAAGGCAACTGTAAAATTGCTTAGATATTATTAGATAACAATAAGTACTCGTACGAGTAAATAGAGTGGTAGCGCGGTAGCCGGTTGTAATAAACACGCAGGAGTAATCTGTTTATGAATAATTTATCGATTTTATGTCGAAATAAACTCGATCACATGTCGTCCTTCACGATAACGATTGACGTCAGACGATGTAAAAGCTTCACAGATAAGGTGGGATATAATGAAGTTTTCGAATATCATAAACCTAAATTTTATTTAAGCTGTTAATGGTAAATGCATTTTTCTCAGATTTTAAAGAGCTTTTGTAAATTATCTTCTAACAAAATATGAGGAGCTGGAAAAATCAGGTAAAAGTAATGAAAATTTGGAAAAATGTGTTAAAAAGTGTTGGATCTATGCTGTTCTCCTTGAAAGAAAGATTTGCTGTAATCGCTGGTGGTGTTTTGGCAGGTGAATTGGCAATGAAAGACCTTTCCGGACCTTTGACACTACTTCGTCGGACAATTTATTCGAAGTCGTGATTTCATTAATGTTTTATATTCCATATTTAAGTTTATAAAGGTCTTGTATCTTGAATATAATGAACGGATAGTAAACTAAAAACTGAATTATCTTCATCGGTTGCTTGTAATATTACTACGGCAGCATCACGATGTAGCCAATCTTGTCTATGAATCCTCTGACGTATGGAAGTACAGTAGGAAAACGCTTGACTTGGGGTTTTTTTTTATAGAATAAGGGCGACAAACACACAGTTCACCTGATGGCCAGTGGATGCTGTGGCCCATAGACATGTACATCTACCCTCGATTACTAATCAAAGTGCATTGTCACAACCGAGGATCAATATGGAATGGTTGGTACATGGTTGATCATAACCCCTGGGAATGAGGTAGTCGCTTCCAAGCTGTTTCTAAAATAAATTTTGTAAATAGTTTGTACAACCATACATGTAAAATTTACTTTAAAAAAAAGGTCTCGCTGGGTTTCTTGCTGGTTCTTCCCAGGACAGAGGGTTTTTTTCGAACCAATGGTAAAGTAAAAAATGACTTTCAATAAAAATTACACATGTGATCTATATTGAATTCTACTGCCTGCTGGAATGAACAGCATTAAGCTACTATTTCACGATGGTATTCTGTGAGATCGTGGTACTTACCACGTAAAAGTTTGGCACCCGAAGCTAAATATTTATCAATTTATTTATTTATTTGAAAGACATACATGAGATAAAATAACACATATTATAGAAAGAATATCCATGTTTACAAAATTGAGAGATTATAGATTTTATATTCTGATATGTATGCCAATTAAAGATACATACGAGTGCGTCATTCGCTTGCAATACTTTATATAACTTGTGCCACTTTACTAATGCCTTCTATTTCTTTTACATTCTATTCCTTTTTTTTTAAACCTTGAAGAACATTTAATTTTTTCAGTGTGTTTTTTAAATGCAAAAATATCTTGGGAGGCTGTGTGTTGCTTGCAGTCCAACGTTATCAAAGTATATTGCTAAGCGGACCAATAGGGGTCTTATTCACATTCACTGAGGTTATTCACGAAATAGATAATAACCTGATAAATTTAACTGCATAACAAAAAAAAATCCTTTTCATTTGCAACAAGTGTGTGACACTGTTCCTGAAAAACTCCGCTGAATTAATAAGCTTAACGTTTAAGGGCCTTCTTTTATGTCCAACTTAACGTTTAGGTTCAATGTGCCTCTGACTTTCGGTGATTGACGCCAGTTTTACTTGAACGGTTGAGCTTGGTCGTGATCATAAATCTCGTTTAAAAAAAAACGGTCCTGGCGACTTTCTATAGCGCCTCTTCGGGAAGAACGTGTATATCATAAAGTCAGTAATGCTTAATAAACAGAATGTTGTTTCCTTTTAAAAAATCATTGTTAATTCTATCTATCTAATAGTATCTAAAAATAATCATGAAACATGTGGTTACGTATAACACAGCCTTCTAACCATGCCCTTACAGCGACGCCTACGCGTTTCTGTCTGTAATAGCTAAACATCTTCATATTGACCTAACCAATCCCTTTTGATTATGATTATAAGAAGTAAAGTTCAATAACCGTAAAGAGAAAATATGAACAAGTTTTTATCTTTTCTAATCTTTTTATTATGACTAATTAAAACTCTTAATTTAAACTTTGCACTTGTTATAAAAATAGAAAAGAAATAGCTTACAAAATTTCTTTTGCTGCAGCTATCATGCTAGGAGAGTCTTCTGCAGGTGGCAATTAGTAAATTCTTACTATGTTTTCTTTTAATCTTATATATATAGGTTTTCAATGAAAGTTCACCTTTTTCTCTACACGGGTGGGAAGCTGTCCTTAAAGTTCTTTCTTTCTCCGAATTTTCAACAAGCTTAGTTGTGCCAGCATTGAAACAAGTTCAAGAAATGGCTACCACTTCGTTAACATCATCATCACAATCAGCCTAATAAAATTATTCCTTTCATTCTCTCTTTGGTTAACTTTTTGTCCTTATCCTTTGGTGTCTCGGATTATTGTTCACTTATTAGTAGTAATAATTTTAAATTCGAATCTTAAATTATAGTAGGAACGAAAATAACTATAAAGACTTTGCTATAACGTTCTTAATAAAAACTATACCATCCGTTTAATAGCACGCCACCCTCATCAAAATGTGCATAGATTACAATAGCAAAAAGCAGTCAAATATGTCACTAGCGGATGAAGCGGCACACATGGTGCGTTCATTTAAACGCGGATAAAAAACTATATTCATACATTTTACTCTCATAGCACGTTCAAAACAAAAACCGTAAAATATTCGAGCATTTTCCGCTGTTGTATATATGAATGTCACGCTCTTTTACTTTAAATCGCAGAGTTGCAAATGGGCCTACACTATGTCGTCTATTCTCAAGGCTTTATGTTTCGAACGCCGCCGCCCGTCTCGCGCACCCATAAGACGAAAAAGCGCGCTGACCTGATTCGAGGGATATCCCCCTCCCTCCACTCCTTTACGAAATTCACCAGACTCTGTGGCGTCGGCGGTCGGTCGGAAAGATTTGCCAAGTCGGCCAAATAACTACGCAATAGAATTTTTCGACTTAACTTTGGCTGTGTATTATGCCTTAATTTTAAATTGGACATAAAAATGGGCACATGGTATTTATTGCCAAATAAAGATAATCATTATCAAAATTCAGTTGAAGACTGTAAATGTTCCTAGATGACCCGTTATAATTAGCAAGAGAGGACTAAAAATTATTTTCTTCACACACATATTTTTTTGTTGAAGAAAAATTTCCCACAAGCGACAACAAATATGCTACGAAAGGCTGTTAAAGTAATAAATGAAATTGTATTATTTATTACAATAATTGTTTTACACATTTAGCAGCATGACGTTACAACGCATAATATTTCTATACTCGATAATCGATTTGAGCGAAAGTAAAATACATTTTGTCGTGTAGAGGTAGCTCAAAAGTCAGGACCTGAAACCTTATTATTAGTCAGGACCACCCCAAGGTGTATATAGTAAGAGGCGACTAAAGGAAATTATAAAAAATAAATAGATGGTGAATGTGGCCTTGTCCCAGTAGTAAAATAGGAGTACGCAGACTGGCGACAGAGAACAGGGTCGAACTTTTAAGATATGCGTAGACTTAATGATTATGGCAAATCCTCCCGTCTATAGAAGAGACTCAAGTTCAGTGTAACTTATTACAGGCCGATAATAAAGAAGAAAAATATATTTATAAATGTAAAAAAATCTGTGAAATATTTCTACGCGCGTAACGATAATGACGCGTAATTACTTATCGAATACCATTAGTTTTCACTTAAATCGATTCTGTAGTTCTTGTCAAATATTACGGAATTGAACATACAAATGGACACCAAATGGAAAGTTGATGGTGATGCTGAATTTTATAACATTTTTTAATCTTGTTTTATGTCTATAGACAACAAATATTGTCATAACAGTCGTGAGCTCCGGAGTGATAACGTTTGCCTTGATGGCACGTATGTTACATAAAGTTAACATTAATAAAATATAGAAAAGACTTTCTAAGTTTCCTAATATCCAACTTTCTAAGTTTACGCGACAGTTGGCATGGTTGTTACTACAATACCCTCTCTGTAACGCTTCTTAAATGAATATAAAATTAAAACTTCGTTCAGTTGCGCTTTGAAGAAAATACTTACTTATTTTAATATGAATTTTATCTTCATTTCATTCATTTATTGAATCCATCACAAGTTCTGAACATTGGCCTCCCTATAGCTTCATTTGCTATAGTTGGCTAGGGGTTGAGACCCGCAGTTTCATTATTATTATTGAGTTGTTATCAGGAAGATGCTGCTGCCCATCTTCCTTCATCGTGTTTAAAACAGACAGACAGACCGGAATTTTTTAAATGGTTACTCATGTCCTAATCGCATGGAAATAACCCCCTCAGTTCAATATAAGGAAGATTTGCAGTAATGTCAAATTGAGCAAGCGTTTTTTCGATCGCGAGACTAAATAAATCGGAAAAAGAAAAAATAATTTAAAATTTTTGCACAAATGTCAACTGTTGACTTCGAACCTAGAACATACGACGTTATTGAAAAGGACTCTGACACTAACTACAAGATCCTGTGACCATCGTTTACATTTATATCGTGTTTTTTAAATCCCGTAATCACCGTATTTTGCTTACAAATGAACAAATGATCACAGAACAGATGCTCCGCGTTTTATAATTCAAAAAATGCAAAAATTGCAAAACCGGTAACTGTCCTTATTTCACACTGTCGTTATTTTTAAAATTTCCATCTATAATCATGATTTCGATAGCATTTATTTTAGTTGAATCAAATGAAGAAAATAAAATGACTCACGTAAGCGACCGTACTAAACAAGTAATAAAGCATCCAAACTGTTGTATGACTTATATTTTTATTAGTCTTCCCCAGAAGGAGGATTTTGTTTTGCTAATGTAGGTAAATAAATGTTTGAATGTTTAAACTGCTGCTAAATGCAGCATACTTACGAACAGGTACTGCATGTGGGGTCTGCTCGGGCTTGACAAACATTTATTAGCTTAATTTTTTTTATTGTGTAATTTTATTACATATACAACATCTTTTGATTAGGTATGGATTTATTCCTTTTCATTTTTGATTAAGAATATTGTATCATTGGCCTATAAAAAAAAATGACAAAAAAATTTGTTCCTGCGGAGTTTCTCTCGGCATTACTTCTCCGCACATTGGAACCTCGTTTTAAAACGGTAGTAGATTAAAAAAACTTGCGTGAGTGTCGTGGAACACTCGGTTGGAACGAAGTTCCTTTCGTAGTATATTATAATTGATAAACGTATTATATTATTGTTTAACAAATACAAATAAATGAATTACTAGCGTCTATTAAAATGAAACGTCATTTAAAATAAAATAATATTTCTTTCATGGCAAGATAAGAAAAAGCGAGGGAGATAGATATTATTCCATCTCCCTTCCTTATAGCCACCAAGACCGTCTACACTGCGTCAGAAGGGTCGTGACGGAAAAATCTTACACTTTTCTCGCCTAGCCCCTATCCGCCAAATCCGTACCGTCCGATAAAGAACTTCGTTCCAAAAAACATTTTTTTATAATATAAGGGCGACAAAGAAGCACACAGTCCGCTATCTATCCTCCATTAAGAATCAAGATGCAATGCCTCGTTTCAAATAAAAAGGGCCTTCGGATCTCTACACTCACCATACGAAACACAGCAGCATTAAGCTGAAATTTCACACTGGCATTCTGTGAGCGTGGCCCTTCCCTGGTCTCGCCAACCCATTCGTGCTACATAATGTAGATGCAGCGTGGCTCAACCACGTGTAAATATGTTGACGTTAGACAAAAGAAATTTTAATTTTTTAAGTCGAATTATAAAGAGAAGAAAATCTCATTTTCATTCATTTTAATTCAATCCTTAGTAATTTTGCTAGTCTGTTGATCAAACTTCTTTGATTTTTACTAATTAACTAATTATAATATCTATAAACGAGAGACACAAAAGAAGGTTCGGTTTAAAGTATAAGGTAAACGTATAAACGTACCTTATACTTTTAGGCAGAAACCTAGCCTCCCAAATGTTAATGGTACGGAAAAGAGAAAAGCTTGTCATTGATCATTGTTACGTAAATGTTCGATTTACTTAATCTCACCAATATACTCAGAACAGATATCATAGCGCTTCCCGCTCCATTGCTTCTTGGCACGTGAACCATATTCATGTTTATCAGGTGGATTCACTCATACTTTATCGAACTACCTACTTAAGTCGAGCATGAAAATATGCTGCCTTTTTTAAATAAGAAAAAAAATCTTTTGTTTTCAATACTCATTCATTACAGTTAGTCCATTGCTGAACATAAGACTTACCCTATTTCCCATAGATATCCTCATAGGTGATATATAGTATAATTACAGTCTGTGATGCATTTCATTTGAGTCCTCAGCGATGACAATTTATTTGTAGTCTTGTTAGTTTGGAGCTAGCTGCGGGTGTCTGGGCCGCACTAGTTCCTTACATTTAGGGTTTAATGTGTGAAAGAACGTGCTCCCGTCCGATACGGTCATAGACTATTTTCACTGCCGTACGCCATCGTATTAATAATCATTACATCCTATCAAAAGTCCACTGCTTAACATAGGCCTCCATATAGATTATCTCATAGGGGGGATATTATACCATAGTTCACGCTTGGCAGGATTAGAAACCTTAGTTTTTTATTTTTTATATATATGACACGGGACTATATTTTTTTTATAGAATAAAGGTGACACACGAGAACACAGTCCACCTGATGGTAAGTGGATGCTGTGGCCCACAGACGTCTACATTTATCCTCGATTAAGGGCCTATACTACCTCAAATGGCTTAGCATGATCCTCCGTTATGCCGAAAATACTGCAGCATTGATTTTGAAATAAATATATGGTGAAGTTGAGGATTAATGTTAAGTACTATGTTGAACAACTTACGATTCCATAAAATTTTCTCGATAGAAAAAAAATCCAAAGTTACCAAACCGAAAAATAAACCGCTGGTTTTCAAAAATACTTCAAATTAGATCATGAAACTTTGCATACTATAATGTATGTGCCATATCGATTGAGAAAAACGGACAATGACCTCAGATATGAGCCGAGTGTCAAAAGCGTAACTTACAAAATCTCAATTTAGATGTGATAACAATATTTAAATATTGATATTATTCACTTCTAGGTCAGCACATATGTTTTGTTTTTTGTTTCTTAAATAATATTGTCTGTGGTTCCTATAAACATAGTAAAATCTTACGGTACATCACGAAAAATGTGTTATATTTTATATTTCAATTTATGGTAAGTAACGCAGCAATTCATTTAATAACAGTTTCATATTAAAAATATTTGAAGCAATATAATCACCATATTGAGCTTTTGCAAATTCATCCCTTTAAAATAAACAAAACGCGCGTTACGTCAGTTCGTTCTAAAGAAACGTGACAATGGCAGCCAGAGATGCGTCACTTTTTGAGCCAGTCCGCCATTTTGTTTTCATTCGTGTTCGGATAGCGCTTGCGTGTGTACGTCTCGGGTAATTCATAGCATTCATTGCATTGTTTTAGTTGAGTTTTACTGTTAAATTTGTTATATCGTTAAGTTTTTGTTTTTGAATCTGTTATATTAGTTTTACTGTGACGGTCGTTACTAAATCGACATGAGTTCAGGAGAATTTGGTGAAGGACCCGGTCCTTCAACATCAAGTGGAAAGAGACGTCGCCGACCCATAATAAACATGTAGTACGTATACAAATAGGTACAAATGCGACGACGTAGCCTATTTCTTAAAGCGCTCTTTTATGTGACCATGTGGTATTTATTTTCTAAAACAATATGTATTTATGTGATGTAGTACTATGGTAGTATATTTTTGTCATTTATTTACAGGCCCATCTTCTGGAGCACCTTTAACGTCACCAGTAAAAGAAAACCTACCACTTTGTCGGTCGGGGAAAAGAGATTATCATTAATGTATACAAATATGTCAAAACACCTGGCCCGAGACGTGTATCCTTCAAACGTTAATATGGTAGAAAAGGTTTCGGAGATCTCAGGAGTCAGCAAGGCACTATATATCGCGTATTAAGCGTGTATAGAGTTCCATAAAATACCAGAAAAGGAATAATTAATAAAAGAAAAAGTCTGTAATTGACAAGTTGGACGATTTTGATAAATCGGCTATAAGAGCGAAAGTGCATCAGTTCTTTCTTGCAGGAGAATTACCGACTTTAGACAAAATTTTGCTCAGTATAAATCAAGATGACCAGTTGCCAAACTTGAGCAAAACTTCCTGCGACGTGTGTTGCGCCATTTAAAATTCAAATATATAAGAAACAGAAAAAGTGGTCTAATAGATCCTTGAGATAGTTCTGTGGCGTACCAGATATTGAGAGAAATACAAATATTAAGACGAGGGACGTAACATTTTTACCTTGACGAAACATGGATTAACGCAGGTCATACTATGGGAAAGGTATGGGAAGACACCACAATTGAATCTTCTCGTCAATCACGGTTAGAAGGCTACTCTACTGGCGCAGCCCTTCAGGTAAAGAAGCGATTAATAGTTGTACACGTTGGCAATGAAAATGGCTTTTGGAGGGATGTGATTGGGTATTTGAATCATCATCTACTGGTGACTACCATGAGTATGGACGCTCTCCATTTCGAGGACTGGTTTAGAAAAGTAATAGAAAAACTGCAAAGCAGCGATGTCATAGTTATGGATAACGCTAGTTACCACTCCAGACGTTTAGAAAAAACCCAACAATGTCTTGGCGGAAACAAAATATGCAGGAATGGCTAGAATCTAAACAGATCGCATACGTGCCCTCGGACAAAGACCACTTAATGGAAAAAATAAAGGCAGTTAAAGATAACTATCAAGTTACGTCACCGACGAGATGGCAAAAGAAAAAGCATCACAGTGGTAGGTTACCTCCTTATCACTGTGAGCTAACCATTGAACTTGTGTGGGCAGATGTGAAAGGTACGTTGCACGAAAAATACAACTTTCAAGTTAAAAGATGTTAAAAATTTACTTAAAGATGGTTTAACTCAAATCACGCCAGATAAATGGAAAAACTGTGTTCAGCATGTCCTTAAGGTTGAACAAAAATGCGTGGCATGGATGATAGAATTGACCAAACTGCAGATCGCTTTATAATTAATGTTACAGATAGTTCATCAAGTGAAGATACAGTGATGATTGCACGAATAAAATAAAGTTCTTATATAATATTAAAATAAAGTTTTATCTTTTGCATAAGTACGTACTTATTCGGTGTCGTTATCACTCGATCTTCTATATGTATAAATTAATGTTTTTGTTGTTAAATGAATAAAGTACTTTATAACAATAGATGATTTTTCTTCTACAGCGATCTTTCACATAACTTTTAATAATAGTTAATAAATATATATTATATCAATCATTATAAAAATCATTATAAATAAAGAAAGTACTACATATAAAATGTGCCTATATATTGAAGGTTTGTAACCCTGGTTAAACGACCGAAAGGTCATTGTCCGTTTTCTCAATCGATTTGGCACATACTATAACTGAACTAACTATAAAGCAGGGCTTATGTTTTTACTTTTTTAATTATCATTATTTTCACCGTAAAAGAAATTACCTAAACTATCGTCGTTTTAAAGCTTGTTCCTGCCGCCCGGCCCGGCACCGCCGCTCACTCTCGCTTCGGCTTTCGAACGGGAGGCTGTGTCGCTGCGCTCAGAACACACATTACGCAACAGGACGACGTAAAATTAAAATATTGAAATAGATACTTAAGTTCATAGTGTTGGCGTAATGGGATATAAGCGTAATAAAAATAAGAAGCGACTGGGTTGGCGTAAAGAAACGTATGATAAACGTAATGAAGTAAGTATCTACCGACCTATCTACTTACAGTATTAGTGATTACAAATATGTAGAAATTTAGCATATGACACGTTTGGTGCAGTGGCTAAGCGATTGGTTGCTGCGCTACTAGTCACAGGTGTTTCTGTATGTGAAGATTTGTGTTTGTAAACACACCGTTCACGATTCAGGAGAAATCGAGCGTGGGGCAACTTTTATAAAAAATAAAAAGATAAAATGTTACCTAAATAGGTTTGTTTTGTTTTGACAATATACAACAAAATATAGTATCTATGTAGTAATTGTTTTTATAACGTTGCCCTACTCCAGGATTTCTCCTGAATCGGAGACAATGCGATTACAAACACAAATTTTCACAACTATCTATGAGCCATAAAATATTTGTTCCGTATGGAATCGAACCCGCGACCCGAAGTGCAGAAGCCAAGCACTTAGTAATAAAAATATAAGTGTGTTCGGTAAGTACCTACCTATCTAACTATAAAGAAATAAAACTGTAACTTACTTATCCGTCCTTACGTTATCGTTACCCAGTGGCACAGGCTTAGCAATGAGTTGCTGCGCTGGAGTCCGTGGGTTCGAATCCCACGGAACAAGTATCTGGATGTTAGTCCTTGTGCAATTTATATTTGTAAACTGCCACCATAATATAGGAGAAAATCCTAGGGGTAACTTTTAAAAAATACTTATACGACTATAGTGCTACCTACTACATACATAAAATTATGAACCTATTGAGTACTGATGTACCTTGATATTTTAGCTTTAGCTAAATTATTATAGGTTATTATAATATAAATGAATATATAAATAACCCTGGGAATTAGGTGATCGCCATCATGCTGGTTCTATAAAAATTCATTCAAAATTGTAACATAATAAATTTATTGTAAATTTAAATATGTTTAAAAAAGTCCCGCTGGGTTTCTTGCTGGTTCTTCCCAGGACAGAGGTTTTTGTGAATCAGTGGTAAATTAAAAATGACTTTCAATAAGTATTATACAATAATCTATATTGAATAAAAATCACGATTGATTTATATATATATATAAAGCAGTAAAAGTACCTATACTAAATTATTTTGTCCGTGCAATTTGGGTCATAAATCATCGGAGTATTTCGCTCTCTCTCCTACTCACGGGCCTTAGGGGCGAGCATAGTGATGCGTATTATTGTTGTCGATAAGCGTTATCGATAGTGTATTTAGTTTTGTCATTATGTGGGTTAGTGATAAAAATGAAAAAAAATAGATAAAACAACGTATTTATTAAAGAAAGTGAAGTGAAAAATGTTAAAACATTGTTGATAACAACAAGTACTTGTGCTGGTATATTGGTGCCAACAGGCAAAATATTATTTTGAATAAATTCTGCCGTTTTGGTACAAAACAAAGGAGTAGCCATTGTGTCACTAAAGAAATTCATAGAGCGAATGCGCAAAAACAAATTTCTCTTCCATATATGTACTAAATTATCATTGCACTAATTTGCAGGTATTAGGCGGGGGTAATAATGGAAAACAAATGACTCATAATATAACAATGTCGCACCACCCTTTGTATACCGCACCGCCGCCGTGTACCTGCCTTTGATGATTCATTTGTTGTTATCGATAATGGCGTTGCGCCCGCGCAACATGCTCACCGCCCTAGCCGGGCTGAGGCCGAGCTATGATTTATGACCCCAACTGCACGGACAAAATAATTTTACTATAGTATGTAATACACGGCGAAAACTATATTGTTATAAGTTTATAAGATTGTAAAATGCAAAGCGTAAACTTACTACCAAGCCAATGTACCTACCTACAGAACTTTCAGTGCAATGGTGATTCGCTCTTGACTAGTTTTTTGTAGCAGTAGAATTTATGCAGTGGTTTAGAATCGGTTTGCAAAATTTCTTATAGGTATGTATATGTAGGTACTTGCATAGACCTACTACCAACATAATTACATACGTAAACGGCTGTCACATTACATACATACACGGCGAAAACTATAAAACTCAAACTTACTACTAAACCAACAATGGGTGGATCCTTTCACTATAAGAGGACCTTCCAGTATAAGCTGATCTCGCATTGTATAGGCTTTCCGTACAATGAAGGGTCAACTTATACTAGAAAAATAGCTTTATGAGAATACAGCTAAAGTTCTAGTATATATAGTACAATGAAATTAAATCTGCGACATATAATTTTATGTTCATTTAATGACAAGTTAATATTAAATTATGACTGAAAATTTTATTACTTAGTGCTCGTCCGATAATAGTTTATTTTACTCTAACAAAATCGTTTTGACCTCGTGTTCCGCGTGACCGCGAGCCGTAGTGTGCGAACGATTGGCGCGGGGAAGTGGGGGCGAAATTCAATTGAGCTGAGGTAATATAGGCCCTTAAGAATCTCCAGTAAAAATCTCGTTTCCAGTAAAAAGGGTCTCCGGTTCTCTACACTCACCATAACAAACCATAAAAAACACAGCAGCATTAAGCTGCTATTTTACGCTGGTATTCTGTGAGATAGAGGGGTATGGGGTAGAGGATGTTCTTACACTGCCACTGCACGGTTTTAACATATTTATCAAAGTAGGTTAAAAATAAACATTAAAACTAATATTCAAAAACACAGAAACACAATAACAACACTTTAAAACACAAAAATCTTAACGTGTTTCTTTAATAATTTACATCTTTATACGGTGCGTCTGTTAGTGAGTGTCATATTCATACAATATATTATGTATTTGTTTTAACTAGGCGATGGTTTTTAGGTATGTCAGGTTTGATTTTGATTTGATTCACAAGATTGGTTGAAGGCTTCTACGCAAACTTAGTGTGGTTTGTGTTCAATGCACAGCGTGTTCGAAACTAAAATACAACGCCACAGAAACGTTTGATGTTAGAATTTAATTTAAATATGAAGATGGAACTATTTCTATTCAATTTAATTTTGGGGCGAATTCAAAAATTTTATATATAGACAGTCATCATCATCAACTTTATCACCACATGTGCCTGAGCCTGACCCTGAGCCCAAACAGTGGTACACATAGTGTGTGGGTACACGGTATTATTGACAATGTAACTCAGAAACTCTTAAACAAAGATGAACATTATGCGGAAAAAATACACTATATTTAACTGATGTTTAATTCGAACTCCCAAAGGATCTATATAAGGCTGACCTTTGAACTATTTTACATTAGGTAATGTTAAGCGTGGGTCGTTAATGACTATCCGCCTTTACATCACTTACTATTTATGTTTGAATAAAAAATATCCGAGAATATACATATTTAAAAAAATTGTTTTCAGCGGCAATTCATTTCACTGCGTTGACACAATTTTCCTATACCGCAGTGAACAAGTACATCTATATCTAAGTTATAGTTTACACGCCAAAGTGCAATTATTGCAACGCAAAAACGCAGCTTTTAACCCTTTACTTCTATATTATCAAATTACCAAGAAGAAAAAATAAGGTCACTTAATAATAGAGTAAAAATAATGTTATTATTCTATACTCTCTCTCTCTTCCTAGCAATATTGGAACGAAGTTCCTTATCGCACGGTACGAATTTGGTGGATGGGGGGGGGGGGGGGCTATGCTATGCTTCATTTTAATAGACTCTAGTAATTCATTTATTTGTATTTGTTAATCAATAATTTTTTTTAATAGGATAGGGTGACAAACGAGCACTAGGATAGGATGTTGTGGCCCATAGACATCTACATTTGTCCTCGATTAAGAATCAATATGCAGATGCGTTGTCACCCCTGAGGACTAAGATGGAATGCCTCGTTTCCAGTAAAAAGACCCTTTTTACTGGAAACGAGGCATTCCATCTTAGTTTCCTGTCTGTCCTCAGTCTGTTCTCTACACTCACCATATATTTCCTGCCTCTCAGTATATTTACGAAAATTTAATGTATGTTCACAAAACAAAGGTAGTTTTAGTAAAAAGTGATATACATTCTGTAAACACTAGGAACAAACACAAGCTAGTGATACCAGTTTCTCGACTCCATAGAGTCAGTAATTCATTCTTGGGGCAATGTATACGCTATTACAACAAGGTCCCGGAAAGTGTACAGGATCTCTCTATTACCAAGTTTAAATGTTTTGTTAAGCTGAAACTGTATAAAAAGGGTTATTATAGTATAAATGAATATATGATTGATAATAACCCCTGGGAATGAGGTGGTCGCTACCAAGCAGTTTCTAAAATAAATTTTGTACTTAAATAGTTTGTACAACCATTAATGTAAAACTTACTTTAAAAAAAAAGTCCCGCTGGGTTTCTTGCTGGTTCTTCCCAGGACAGAGGTTTTTTTTTCGAACCAGTGGTAAAGTAAAAAAATGACTTTCAATAAGAATTACACATGTAATCTATATTGAATAAAAATTATTCTATTCTATTCTATTCTATTCTATTCTATTCTATTCTATTCTATTCTATTCTATTCTGTTCTATAACCATATGAAACACAGCAGCATTAAGCTGCTATTTTACGCTGCGCTGGTATTCTGTGAGAGCGTGGTCCTACTCCGGTCGAGCCGACCCATTCGTGCTACAACCATAATATAGCTGCAGCGTGGCTCTATATGACAAATAACTTTAACTCAGTTGCAACTAGCGACATCTGGTTAAAGAAATATTATTAGCATTCATTAATTGATTGATATATTGCATTTTATTTGCATTTCCGAACCTCCCAAGACTTGTGATTACGCACGTACAGTAATAAAGCAAGAAGTTTGCGGTGTTCCAACAAATTCATGATTATATCATACAGCAGCATAACTACTACCTAACTAGTATCTCATTAGTAGATTTTAAATTTTACCTCCAATGGCTAGGCCTCTACAGTGTTGCCAATTTAGCCCCTTCAGGGCTAGATCCTTTTTCATATTGTTCAAGGCCATATATTAATTTAGTAGAAAATATCGTCTGTCAAGTTTTAATATACTATAGTTAATTTGTAACTATCCTAAATTCTATTTTACAAGTATGAATTAGCCTTGCCAAATTCAAATTAAAATATAAAAAGAAAATTAGCCCCTTTGCGAAACCCTTTCTGACGAATTCTACGAATTCTCATCTGACGAGGACTTGGCAAATTTAATCTCTGCTTTCTATAGAATAAGGGTGACAAGCATCCACACAGTCCACCTGATGATAAGTGGATGCTGTGGCCCATAGACACCTGCACCATATTATATAATAATAAAGCAGTATTAAGCTGCTAATTTACGCAGGTGTTCTGTGAGAGCGTGGTCTGTCCCCGATCGACACGACCCTTTCGTGCTGCAACCATTCAGTAGTTCACGTTGTATGTACGTAACTATTTTAAAATCATATTTGTACATTTTAATTTTTATGTTAATAACAGCCCTTCAATTTATTACGATTAGATTTCATGGGTTTTAATTTTTTTCTAAAATAAAAGTAGCCTAAGTTACTCCTTATAACATCAGCTATATGCCAGTGAAAATCCCGTCAAAATCGGTCGAGCCGTTTCGGAGATTAGCTGGAACAAACAGACAGATAGACAAAATATCAAAAATTGTTTTTTTGTTGTTATAAGTACCGTACATATTTTCATATGCATTTAGTAAAAAGCTGTTATTTTGACATTACAAACAGACACTTCAATTTTATTTATTTGTATAGAAGATATCAAGAAACGCAGACATCTTTTCCAAACAAATCAAATCAAATACATTTATTTTAGAACATTAGTTACAAAAATTCTTATTATTATATTTATACAATATGTCTTGTCCGTATTGGACGTCCAATAATAAAAAAAAAATTCTAGTCATGTATATTGTCATATAAATAATCATTAATTGCATAATAAATAACATTTATACGTCAAAATTTTAATGGTAACGTGTACTTAGTTTTTTCAGTGGTACGATGGTATTCCAACGTAACCCTCAGGGGTGAATTGAGGATAGATGTAGGGTCTGTGGGCTACAGCATCCACTTACCGGGTGAAATATTTGCGCTTTTGTCATCCTTTTTGTATAAAAAAATATATAAGTGATAATACTCACTTTTATATATTATACTTATTTGTTAGGAGGACAAACAGCGTTAAACTCTATGGATTATATTGTTTTTACATTTTTCTGCTTTATTTCATTTTCTTTTGTTATTAAATTGAAGTCTTTAATAACAAAAGAAAATGAAATAAAGTAATAATGCCAGACCTCAGTGTAACTCAAGTATCTATATCAGTCGCTTTGAACGAATTAAGTGTTTCAAGTTTTCGGTATTCAATGTCTGTGGTTTTTCGCAAAATAAATGAACGGAATTCATATAACATTAAGATAACTAGGTCGAAAGAATAAAATAGGAGGTTATCAGCGAGGAAAAGTAAAATATCGAGCAAAAAAAAAAGATTTGGATTGTGTCAGAGGTTTGAAAATTAATTTAGAAACTATAAAATACAGACTCAGATTAGACAAGTTCCTTGTCAGTTTAAGTATATACTAAATCTATGGTTTATGCTTATGCAGGCAGTTGAGCTTATGTAAACTTTTTATAAGGGCACACTGTTTGTTATATGAAACAAAGCAAACAGCGACACGGTCGTCGCATTTAATTTTAACTTTTTTCAATTCTCGAAGTTTTGAGTACTTTGCTGGACCCATGTTGATGGGAGGACTGGGATATTCAACGTCCCAATGACATAATTAACTCGGGCTACCTTAAGCGCTTATGTGGATTTATTATTTGGGGGTTGTCAAGATACTCGATGAAACTTGATTGCATTTTAGAACATTATTGTTTAAAAAATCGTGCTGTTTACTTATTTACTAGATAGATAGACTCCTTTATCGTCTAAGTGGCCATATTGGTAGGTGCCACCCTAGTTCCTATTTCTATCACTAAGCAGTAGTAGTGATCCCACTACAGAGTTCCAGATTGAAGAGTAAGAGAGCTGGCTCACTACATGTTTTAAACAGCAGAATTATTGTTTACATTATTTAAATCAAAATATAACAGTAGAATTATTGTTGCTTGGTGGAAGAAATAGACCCTAGTAGAAGTAGGCCGCTATTCAGACTCCAGGGTAGAAAAGTCCCTAACACCCGTAAAACGACTTAAGGAAATGCTAATAAAACCTTCTAGCATTTGTCATATGCTAGCTGCGGACTCTTCCCTACTCCCAAACCCACTCGGAATAGAGAAAGAGTCCGGGTCGAGTAGTGGGATATATTATATATACTTATAATTTTTTAATATCCTTACTTGCTTTACTAGTTATATGCCCAAATACTTACACGCTACTCAATTTATAATGCTGTTAATGCTGTCTCTATCATTTTAAATCAAAGTGACTGGTAGCGTTTGAGTATTTGGCCAATAGTGTATCAATGTCAGAGATGATAACACATCTGTAGAATGCCATAAAAAAATCACTTCTAAAGAAACTCACGAATGCGAAAATCTACTAACTAAACGCTTATCAAACTACAATTATAAAATTATTTTATTTAAAACTTTGAAATGCTGTTTTATTTTTTTAATTAAAAATTAAGAATGACATAAGTGCACCCAGTACAATGGGCAAGGGAGTGCTGTGGCGCATAGATACCTACATGTAACCTAAAGTAAGAATTTAAATTAAGATGCGTTGTTATCCTTAAAGAATCTGCTGGCAAGCCTCGTTACCAGTAAAAAGGTGTCCGAACCTCATCACGCTCCATACGAAGCAAATTAGCATTAAGTGGTATTCCATGCTAGTGGTCTCTTGTGGTTGAGCCGACTGATACGTTCTGCAGACATAATAGAGCTGCAGATTAGTTTCTACCACGTGTTACTATGAATATCATTATGAACTTTTAAACTAGATCTACTTACTAAACATAAACATGCTTAAAAACTAAAGAATATTAAACACCTATAGACCAAATTACGGATTAACTGATTAATAGACCGTGAGGTGGCGGTGTAAGGATATCCACTACCATATATCAATCGGCGTCTAACGTAAGGGGCGACAAAGTACCGTAACAAACCAGGGGATAGGCAGTTGCGTATTCTTAATTAATAACTAAAACTAAAAATAAAACTGTAGTTGTCACCCGCCGTCAACCCGCCTGACAAGCTTGGCATCTATGGCATATTATAACCCTTATAAGGCAATCTATGGGGAGGCCTATGTTCAACAGTGGACTTTGTTTGGCTGTAATTAATAAAAAATCGTGGAACCAAATTAAGACGTCTGTAATATCATCGTTGAAATTTAAAGATTAATATCAACGTCTTTGATTTTCCAATACAGTCGTAAGCATTTTCGTAGAAATAATTTGCGAAATTCACCTCTAATTCGTAAGAGCGTCTAGACGGAATGTCGTTATTCGAATGACGAATGTTGATATTTCACAGAAACGAGGAGAGCGACCCGTGAATTTCCCCCCGTATTTACATCCTTAGAGAACCAATCAATCATGTTTTGTCGTCAATAGCTTTAGTATAAGCGATGATAAACCGAATGCGATCAGATTTTCCTAATGGTTTTAAGTGTTATTTTCAGGTAACCCAAAAAATATAGGTACATTATCGGCTTTACTTATAATCGAAGATTATCGCTTACTTGAATTAAGTATTAATTATCGCTATACCTGTCTCTTTTAGAGCCATTCAGTGAAAAGACAGAGCGATCAACTGTAAGCATTTATTAAATCTATAAGTAAGGCCGAAAATCTTTACTTCAGTGATTATTGAGGTAAACAGAATAAAAATACCATCTTTTGAATGAAACTAGTTTTACTGAATTTTATTCGCGATTTATTTTATATTATTTTTAATTCCCGACGCTAGTTTATGTAGTGTTAGCGTTAATATAAACAATCATGATTAGCGGATTTCTTGGAACACATTAGGAAAATTTCGACAAGTGCGAGTATGAATCGCCTTGAGGGTTCCGTATAGATATAATTATTATGTATTTTAGATAGTTCACAGAAATCGAGGGCTTTGACGATTTTTGCCTGTTTTTAATACCGATACTGGCAAAATCAGGGAAATACTCCAGATAATGTTTTAAGTTTGAAGATAAAATTTTTGTGTAACTTAGTGTTTGCTATTGTAATTTCCCATTAATTTAGGAGTTATATTGACATGCTTTGCTAAACAGAAACAGAAACTTTTTTATTCAATGTATAAATAATACTTATTTAAAGTCATTTTTAAGCTAATAAGCATCAATGATTATCAAAACTCAATTTAAAAAATTGAAAAAAGGGGAAACAACTTTGGCGCGGAGAGCCATGCTACAGCTATATTATGGTTGTAGTTCGAATGGATCGGCACGACCGGGAAAGGACCACGCGCTTACAGAATACCAGCATAAAGTAGCAACTGTGTTTCGTATTGTGAATGAGGCATTCTATCTTAATCCTCAGGGGTGACAACGCATCTGCATTTTGATTTGTAATCGAGGATAGATGTAGATATCTATATATATATGTCCACCGCAGAGTACAAATCGCCTAGCTCATCGTAATCTCTAAATTAAAAAATACTTAAAGATGGGTTATTGCTAGTAATTATTGGGCCTCATTATTTGTAACTTTAAACCACATTACAAGGACAAAGAATTTTTTATAAATCTGAACATACAAAAGATAAAAGATACAAAATTTAAAACAAAAAGCCCTACTTCAAACTATAACCTATAATGAGAATATTTAAGTAAATTTTAATATAATCAAGTATTAACTTTCATAAAACATTGGACTGTTAAACAAGTAAAATAATACGAAACTTTTATACGGTACTCGCTTTATTACTAGGGTAAGATTTTGTTTAAAAACCTCAGCGGTGGCACGAGGGCATTTTGGCAGCGGATCGCGTGTTCGCTTGGGTACCTACTGAATATTACAATAACTTGATATCCAAGCCAAGTACAATGACCGAATTTATTTGGAAAAGCTCTTTCTCTTGTAATTTGGCTAGCATTGTTCAATAAATATATTTTCCATACACTGACGTGACTCGAAAACATTTTTATGAAGCAATAGTTATAATTAACTGTTAAAAAAGGTTTTAAGTGATTTTCATGGAGTCCTGTAAATCTTTATTGTTTAATTCCTTATTGAAACAAAATATAACCATTTAAGGGTACCACTATCATAAAGAAAGTAGTAGGAGTAAATTCTTTTGATTTCAATTTTAAGATAGGAAAATGTAACATTTCATTCATCTTATTTACTTTCGGTTAATGTAAGCAGACAATGAATTTTTCAGTATTTATTGGAAGAGATATCATTAAAATGATTTTAAAATATTTCTTTTAAGGATAGGTTCCTAAATATAAAAATTCTAAGTAGCCGGCAATGCTTTATATTTTAACAAAAATACGTTTGTTGTTTTCATTGATAATTATAATGAAACTTGCAATTATTAGAGATAAAGTGCATAGCAAATCGTTCCATGCGCGTGTACGTGTGCACTTGACCAAATTTTGTAAATGGTACTGTTAATTACAACATGGTTCTAAAATTGTACAGTATATTAAATTAAAATTATAGAAATCAATGAAAATTTCATTCGTTAGAGATGTCTCTATAACAAACAAAACATAAGTAATACTGTTTAATAATTATTAAATTGATATTATATAATTAACATAAGCACATCAACACAGTATAGGGATATTTTAACATCACAGGAATTACAAAGAGTATGTCATTATTTAATTAAGACATGTATATTATATCCAAGAAAACTTTATTTAATAATCTACCATTTTTATATAAACATTGACTTTAAATGAGATTTCAGATTTTTATGCAGAGAAAAAAAACACGTGATAAGACGACATCATGAAAGTTTAATTTTTAAATTAAAAATAAAGTAAAGTAAAAACCTTGTAAGGGCACCACTATAATTATATTAATTAAGAGTTAATAATCAGTAACCAGATTTTCGGGAAAATCCTTTAAAGCTAATAACACTAACCAACTAAAAAAAAATTAAAATATCCCTGTAAGGTGTTGATGCGCATAACTTGCAGATAATTTACCTACAAATTTAATTTATTTTAATATTTATGCATATCATGAACAAAGTTAACGAAACTTCGAAAGTGGTCAAAACATTAAAACATAACATCTGTGTAACATTACCTTATCCTTTCAATTAAATATTGATTAATAAGTCAACGTATGGCCTAATTCAGTTAATGTTTCACCAGTTCATGTATTCAGTAAATATATAGAATAAGTAATATTCTACAAATGTATAACAAAATTCTAAATGGTTGAAAATTAAGGTTGCAACTTAAACATGAACTATAGACTTATTATTACACCTAACTCTAGATCTTTCATTTTGTACCTTTTTCCGCTAACGTTCAAATGACACTAAGTACAGCATAATAAAATCAATAACCAGTTAATGTTGTTAAATAATGGAACATATACATAATGTTTGATAAAATATTCCTAAATTATGTGGCCCCTTAGGTTGTTAGATAATAATTCTTACATCTAATTTTGATATAACATACTAATGAGTTGCAAGGGCTGTCTATAGCTCCTGCGTTAGCGACAGGCACCAATTATCGCCATATTTTCATAGAAGGACGATTATTATACTTCATATTGTCTGCACACCAAACCATATGTCGTGTCTTAATCGTTTTAAGTCATGATAATGATCGATTTTGACCAACATAACTTGACAACATGACCTGATACTGATGCATTGTTTGTCTAGGGCATTAATTAGTTTTACGTAGCGTCATGCGAGTGTGTACTCACGCTAGTAGCGATCCGTCGGACGTGTTACATCGGCTTCACGGCTGGCTGCAGCGGCCCCGGGCCTCCTGGGTTCGAAAGAAGCACCTTCCAGCCACTCCGTCTTCAACTTGCGTAACATTTATATAACGCACATATTGTACGACTATATTGTTCGGTCAGAGGCGCGCACGGACGCCGTGAGCGCCTTGTCCTGCCATTTTGGATTCGATCGGACCGAGGGCGGCGTCGCGCGACGTACGACCGACCCGCGCGTATTTTAAGCGCTAGTTTTCGTTCAAGAGCGAGCGTTTGTCTGGGAAATGTGACGGTGGTCGAACCGGTCGACAGGAAAATAAAAAAGTGTATCGTCGGGCGGAGCGATCGGGCGGTCGCTAGAGGCACATGCCGCTCGATAGTCGAGCGCGTGCGCGAGGAGACGCGCGCGTGACGTCACGACCCGCGCCGGCTCTCTGCGACCTCTCAATGGACCATCGACACTTGACGCACACATCATCATTCCACTGACAGCGCTACTTGGACTCTTTCTAATTAATGACCCTTTCGAGTAGGTCTTCATGAAAGAAAATAGCGATATCCGTGACTATGTTTGCTTTACATATTACTTTCTCACAATAAATTATTTGTTGTAATTATAATGGAAACAAATATACTTTACCTTTAATATAATTAAAAACAGAACGATTAGAAGGGTGAACAAAATATAGTAGTTTAAAATACTTGCACATAATAATAAAAGAAGGGTTGTCATGTTATGATAACCTACATGTGTACAGTCACGTGCAGTACCATGCATATGATTCGAAATCAAAATCCATGAATCTTATTACAATGAAATAAGGTTCATCAATATTTATAACACATTTAATTGTGTGTGATACCTATGAAAAATCAGCAGTCTTTGCATGTATTCATATATCTTTAGCAAATGGGAACAAAAGCTAATACAATCCAGACTAACTTCATAAGACCTCACCTATCGCTGTTATCGTCTTTATGGAAAGCATATTGGTTAAACATTCACATGCCATTGTTAAGCATAGGGCTCGTATCGTTACTGTGTACACGGTCCACACCTGGATATGGATTACAAGATGGATTTACGGTTATTGGGACACTAGGGGTTGGTGATCGTAATACCATCACTCATCATCATTACAGCCCTTCTCAAGGCCACTGCTGAACATAGGCCTCTCCCAAGGAACGCCACAAAGAACGGTCCTTAGCCACCTGCATCTATAGACTTCCCTTAAGTCGTCACTTAATCTAGTGGGGTTAAATTACTTTCAAGTAAAAGTTAAGTTACAGTCTATATTCTCTCTCTTCTCTCTCTTCACTACTTCTGAGCACAGGCATCTTCTCATTTCTGAGTTTCTGAGAGAGTTTTAGGGTAAGGAGGTGTCCGCCGCGATGCGCCAATGTATGTTGGCGGACTTTACATGTATTTAAAATGGTTTTTTCCTTAGACATGCAGGTTTCATTATGATGTACCGCTGAGTAAGTAGTAAATCAGGACTTAATAAAATAGTAAATATAATAATCTATACAAATAAAAAAATGAAGTGTCTGTTTGAAATGTCAAAATAACAAATTTTTACTACATGTATATGAAAGTATATACGGTATTATAACAAATACACAATTTTTAAAATTTTTGTCTGTCTGTCTGTCTGTTTATTCCGGCTAATCTCCGTAATGGCTGGACCAATTTTGACGGGACTTTCACTGGCAGATAGTTGATGTTATAAGGAGTAACTTAGGCTACTTTTATTTTGGAAAAAAAATTAAAAACCTAAATTACACGCGGGCGAAGTCGCGGGAAACAGCTAGTAATAACTATAAATAAAGCTGTGGTAACTCAGGGGCTAAAACGTAAATTTCAGAGTACAGTAAATTGTTATTGGTTATTATTTCACATAAATTTAAATTCCTTTAGTTCCTAAGGCCAATTTGTGTTTTATCACAAAGTGTTATAGCTATAGATTACGCAAATTTCAAAAATTTCCACACGGAAAAATTTGCAGGCAAAACTTAAATTTTCTTCAGAAAAAGAAATTTAATTAAAAGAAGTTAATTGTTTAATCAACCATTTCGAAACCACGCAATAACTAAACCAACTTTTTAGTTAAGCAAGAAGGAAACTCTATCAATAAATGTTTTACGCAAAATGTTACAAAGATCAACAAATCACTTGACGTAGAGTATAATGAAAATCCAAATGAGAGCCGCCATAATGAAGTTGTGAAATATGTAACGGATAAGTTATTTCACGTTAATAAATTTATAGAGAAGCTTTTTAATTTTCAAATACTAAAAATCTGACTAATTTAATTTCTACTAGTTTAAAAATCTACTTAGTTTGAAGACACTACTAAAAAATTATATGATGCAGTATAATTTATAATTATGGTGTTAAACACGCAAATACCGGACACCAAAAAAATTACTTAATTATCAATTTTCCAATATTTAGTATATTGGAAAATTGATTAATAGTTAATTAGGTATATCATAATGTCATAGTAAAAACGCAGTAAATACTTGCATACCTGATCTTCCTTTGTTCTCATCAATTTTTCTTTTCTTTCCAATGAGTTTGCAACATCAAAATATGATTGTTGTACAAGATCAATGTTTACTTCAGCTGTGTCATCGCAAGAATTATTAGTGTTGACAGTTGCACAATCACAAGATATTTCTTCCTTAATGTTGCACGTGTCGTCTGTTTGTGTATAAAGAGATTTATACTTTGCATCATCTTTTATTACACTGTCGAATTTCAAATTACTAGATAATATTATAGTTTCTTTAGGAGAAACGTCGTATGTAAATATTTTTTTCGAAACAAAAGATGGAATAAAATTTTTAAAAACTTCCAGACAGATTCCGAAAGGGATGCATTTTAAACATTTCATTTTAAAAATAATTTTAGGAATCAATCAATACCACTGGTTCGGGGAGATGTTACTTCAATACTATATTTTTCCAATTGATACTTTCTGATTATTAGCAAGGTCTTATCAAATCTTTACATAAGTTGGAGCATTTTTGTCCATATGAGTTACCCTTTTTATTATAAACCTGGTATTTTTCCGTTTTTATACTTCCAACTAAATCTTGTTTTATCTTTGTCCATTATCATCTTATATTATAATATGTATTGATATGTATATAACTTTTATCGTAAATCCACTCTCTATTTTATCCTTTGATGCCATCAAGTCTCTATAGAGATTGTTCGGAAGAACAAAAAAACGGTGACAAAGAATGTGAATGGCCAACCTCTCTTGCAGATGATATAGTCTTCAATTTAACAAACGAGGCTCTAACGAATGAAAATGATGCTGTAACTGTTTCAAAATTCCGGCCTATACCCATAGACATCTTCATCTATCCTCAATTACGAACCAAAATGCAGATGCGTTGTCACCCCTGAGAATTAAGTTGAAATGCCTCGTAACCAAAACATTATTCTATTGTTTCGCGCTGGTATTCTGTGAGAGTGTGGTCCTACCCCGGTCGAGCCGGTCCATTCGTGCTGCTGCTATATCATAGCTGCAGCGTGGCTCTATCATGTCACAAAATTATACAAACAGACTCAATGCTGCTTTTCACGAGGAAACAAATACATGTCATGTATTTGTTTCCTAAGTCAGACTTATTTGTTTCATCCTGAGCTATCGTTGTTATTACTATATTAATATAAAACCCTTGAGTTAGAGGGGTTTAAACCTTGGATTAAATCTGAAAGAAAACGGATATCTAATTAAACATTTAAAATCCACTCACCTGTATACAAGTTCTCAAGTTCGAAGTCGTTACATTTGTCAACACCCGCTGCTGAATGCATGCATGCACTTTATGGCAATGGGATACGATCCATTCATTCCGATACCGGTATCTTTGTATCGATCCAATCATATATCATATACGTTTTTATCGATCTCAAAGAATGGAGTATCGTATCGATATGGTGTAGTACCTAATTAGTTGGTCAGCTGACCTCACTTTAATGACCCAATTATAAATAACGCTCTGGAAAATATTAATTCTTTGATCATACAATAATATTTCGTATTGTAAGTAAAACAGGGGCATATGTGATTATAATTTTAATAAATACGATCACTGATAACTGATGCCTGATAATATCACTTCATTGTATTCATTAAAATGTTTAATATTCATTAATAAGTTAAGTAATAGGTTAGTTATTTAAGGGAAAGATATTTTGTTTATATAAATATATTTCACTCAATTATTATTATCAGCCATTACATGTCCATTGCTAAACATGGATAATCCAAAATAAACTGCTAAGCACAGTTCTGAATCACCCATATATTTTAACTTCCTACACGCTTCACTAATTCGCCACATCGTCCAGTAGAGGTCGTCCTAAATAGCGCTTGCAGATTTCACTCGAGATTTATTTTAAAGTAAAATTAAAGTAACTAATGAACTTACAGACCAACTGATGGCAAGTGGCTACTACAACCCGTGGACACCTGCAACCAACTTTAAACGAAGAACTAAGAAAAGAATATAACACTACCTATGCGTTGTCATCTCCGAGGACTAAGATGAAATACCTCACAGCTTGTAATTATACTAGCTTTCTATACCCTTCAGGCTGAAACAAATCAGCGCAGATATTGCCGATGGGCGGTAAAAATAGGTAAGGGGTGATACCTACCCAGACCGATTAAATAATGAATTTTTATATTATACGCGAACACTACACACTGAAAAAATGTTTTTCGCCTAAATTCAATTTTTTTTACTCTCGACGATTCAGTGCTTTGCAGCACCCAGATCACGGGGAGGGGGTACTAAGGCATTTGACGTCCCATGTCATAGTTAACCCGGAGTATCTTCAGCTTTTTTATACAAAAGATAATACGTGGAAATTTTGAAATTAAAAAAAATTAACTTTAATAGAGAAGGCGGTTGGATGCTACCACCTGCTTGGGATCCTATAAGTTAAATGAAACACGAAGAAAAAAAACCGTAAAAGCGACTTTACTCAAGAAGAAAATAAGCAAATATTCGCCTCTAAAACTTAATACAAATGATTTCTTCTAGCTCATTCTGACGATGTAAAAGATTTCTATTAATATTATTGTAAGTTATCAACTGTGTATACTCATACTTGTACTTGTATATAAGTGTTTACTTAAATAAACACTGTCATTCACTTGCCCTAATACCCCCGCACCCTATGTGGTAACGCCAAAATCTGACTCAAACACGCAAACAGTGTCCAAGAAACGAATAGAACATGTCTATAGCAATTGAAAAATAAGACCGGTAACTTATGTAGGTCTGTACAGCAAGATTGGATTATTTCAACTATTTCCATAGTATGATTTCATAGCTGATATTTATATACAGGGTTATTTTGCAATAACCGGCCAAATTTGCAGAGAAGGTTCAGAATAAGTAATATAGGCAAACGGTGAAGAAAATTTTATTAAAAATCTCAAACATTCTGTCATTTTTATCTTTTAAATTCAAAATGCGTGGTAATGCATTATTTTAACTGATTGTCATTCATAAATATCTGAAGCGTACTATTTTACGCACGCACACATTTGTAAGGATCGCTCGGTAAGGTACCTTGTCGCAAGTCTTTCCGCGCCCACCCCTTCTATTTACCGTTATTCCGTGAAGTACCTACGTCCACTCGCCCGGCCGACAGCTGAGAGTGTTGGCCGTGACCTCATTAAGTACGTTTCGTTACCAATGACGAAATGAAAATATTCGAACCGCGGTTACTATGAAACTATGAAATGGTGCGATATTACATTTTAAGCAATGAAAGTTTACGTGGAGTGCAAAGATACTAAATTGAGTCTTTACAGCGGCAAGAAATTATGGTACGTGTCGTAATTAACCTACCAATCGAAGAACAATTGACAGACAATCTAACTATTCAAGTGCAGTGAGCGATAACTTAAATAGTGAATATGAAGATAGGTGGATTGCGCACGGAGGCCCTATACTATGGTCTGCAAACTCGCCGGAACTTTCACCGTTAGTCTCTTATCTGTGTATAAAGAGTCGTGTTTACGTCAAAGATGCCAAAAGTTATGAAAACCGCCACAGTAAAACTATTCCTGCGTTCACGGAAGTTAAAAGTGCTCAAGAACAGGTAATAAGTGTAAAAAATATTTTAAGAAAACGTGCTCGTCTAAGCATAAAGAATGTAGCCTGGCCTGTTTAACCGTTCGGCAATCTTCGGAAGCCCTCGGCTACGCGGGGCTACCAGTTCGGTTTTCTTGCCAAACGATGCGAGCCCCCGACGCCGTCAGGCTCGTTCACGCTCCGATCCACTACTTTGAATTTACGTTGTGAATAAACGGTTATTTAATATGTGGTATGTTCGTTATTTACATCCCCACAAGAGAAACGGATTCCATTTTGAGGTACCAATATTAGATATTGGGTTGCGTAATTTAGTTGTAAATAGTTTATTCCAATATTTTAAATACGTCATAATAAGGACAGTCGTTGATAAGCAAAAATATATCTCTTAATTTTATTTGTTATAATGATCCTAAGGCCGTTAAAAGTGTAAAAGGAAAATTCGAATCATGATTCGAGACATGTAGTTATTATCTTAAGAATTAATAGTAAGCGTGTCACTAAGAAAGTAAACAGTAGGCAAAAACTTGAGAAACGAAAACGTGAATTAAATCACACACACAGGAGCGCGCGTAAGAGTAGTTGTTGCCCATAAATCACATTCAATTTGGGATATTTTTCAAATAAACGTAGAAGCCTTATTTACTCGTATTTTCAAAAAATTTAATATCAGTATGTATAATAATTCATTTATTTAAACTTCAATATAAAATTTGGCTACTCTTTGAAAAATAACTCTGTATATTTATACTATAAAAAAGAGCTAATCGTGCCATCTATATAAATAAAATGATAGATGTTTGCAGTTGTGCACACATCACGGAAAAACTACTCGATAGATTTTTAAGTTTTCTAAGTTTTATTTCCTAAGAAAACACTTGGCCCCTAACTAAAAAAAATATTGTGATATCTCCATTTAATATAAAGTTATTAAAGTTTTAAGAAACAACGATTTTTATGCGGGGTTTTCACACGGTCAACTGTACGTCGCTTGCTCTCGCGTTACTAACCCAGATAATTTATACATTTTAGCTACAAACGGAGCAACTAATATTGTATACTTTGCTTACAAAATTTCTTTGCTTACAAAGCAATTTTGTGAGCAAAGTATATTTTTGTTTGCGATATTTTTGATGTTTTTCCTTCACACATACGAAAATTTTGTTAATATATCAAGCAACCCCGACGAAGTCACGGGTATCAGCTTGTAAGCAATATAATATCAAGGGACTCACTCAGAGGTCTTTTAAAGAAGTTAATAATAATATCTTGTACCGCGTAGTGGCGGTGACCCAATGTCATCTTGTGAGTGATGGATGTCGCAAGAGGCGACAGAGGAAAATTAAACATAAGATGCGCAGCAGCATCTTCCAGATAATGACTTAAAACCCACCTGCCAAGCGTGGCAACTATGGCAATCATCCCCTATGATGAACTCTTTCTTCCAGAAGCGGCCCCACGGGAAGTGGACCTGGTCTAGCCCCGACGGTTCGACAAAAAATGAGATTGACTTCATTATGGCGACCAGACGACAACTGTTCAGTGATGTCTCAGTGATCGCGAGGGTGAAAACTGGCAGCGATCACCGAATGGTGAGAGGCACACTGAACCTAAACCTTAAGTTTGAGAGGTCACGTCTAATGAAGTCAACGCTCCGTCCAACGCAAAGTCCCGAAACCTTTCAGCTCGAGCTACAAAACCGTTTTCAGTGCCTAGAAGATTGCAATGCAGTGGACGATATGAATGACAAGCTCGTGGAAACTGTCCATGCGGTCGGAGCTAAGTTTTGCAAGACCCGCCGCAGAAGATCACAAAAACTCTTCGATCACACTCTTAATCTCATGGCTGTTAGACGGGAAACGAAGCTGCAGTCTTCAGTAGATTTGATAGCATACAGGCAACTGAACAGACAGATCTTCAAATACATGCGGCGGGACTTACGCAACTTTAATACTGCTCGTATTGAAGAAGCGATCGAGCGGAACCAGGGCTCCAAAGTCTTTGCCAGAGATCTGTCTGCCAGAAAGAGCCAACTGTCGAAGCTTAAGACTGGATGTGGCAGCATCTTTTCCGGGACACCTGAGATTTTGAGTGAGATTGAGAGGTTCTTTGGGCAGTTGTACACGTCATCGTTGGAGCCACACACAAGTGTGAGTAACGATCCAAGAGCAAGTCTTATCCGACACTATTCCGATGATATCCCGGACGTCAGTCTGAACGTGCGGTGCGGTGGTCTTGTTCTTCACGAAACGCGACAACGCTCTCTTGAAGAACTACAGACCGATTTTCCTTCTGAGCCGCGTCTACGTGCTGTTTTCGAGAGTCATTACGAATCGTCTCGCACGCAGACTCGACGACTTCCAGCCTCCCAAACAAGCCGGTTTCCGAAAAGGCTTTAGCACCATAGACCATATACATACCCTTCGGCAAATTGTACAGAAGTCAGAGGAGTACAATTTGCCACTATGTCTGGCGTATGTGGTCTATGAGAAAGCCTTTGTTTCCGTCGAAATTTGGGCGGTGCTACAGTCCCTTCAGCGGTGCCAAGTTGACTGTCGGTATATCGAAGTGCTGAAGTATTTATACAGTAGGGCTACGATGGCTATCCGAGTACAGAACCAGAGTACGAAAGCTATCCAACTGCAGAGAGGTGTAAGACAGGGTGACGTTATATCCCCGAAACTCTTCACCGCTGCATTGGAAGACGTTTTCAAGCTTCTGGACTGGAAAGGATACGGTATTAACATCAACGGCGAGTACATCACTCACCTTCGATTTGCCGACGATATAGTCCTTATGGCAGAATCGCTGGACGACCTAAGTACTATGCTCAATGACCTCAATAGTGCCTCCCAACGGATAGGTCTTAAGATGAACATGGACAAAACAAAGATCATGTATAACGTCCATGTCACACCTATGCCGGTAGTTGTTGGGAGCACTAAGCTCGAAGTTGTTGACGAGTATGTTTACCTGGGACAAATAGTCCGACTAGGTAAGAGTCCAACTTCGACCGAGAGGTCAATCGACGGATTCAACTCGGCCGGGCAGCGTTCGGTAAATCACGGCACATCTTCTCATCAGGTATACTTCAAAACTTGAAAACAAGATGATGGATGAGGAAGCTCAAGGTCGCTCAGCGAGCTATGGAGAGGGCTATGCTCGGAGTTTCTCTGCGTGATAACCGCAGTAGAACCAGAGTGACGGCTCCATGGCGCAGTGGCTTAGCAATGAGTTGCTGCGCTAAGGGCCGTGGGTTCGAATCCCGCACGGAACAAGTATTTGTATGGCCTACAAATAATTGTTCCGGGTCTGGATGTTTGTCCTTGTGAATTTTATGTATGTAAACTGCCCCCACGATACAGGAGAAAATCCTAGTGTGGAGCTAACGTTTTTTTAGAGAAAAAAAAAGTGACCGACATAGCCCAACGGATTAGTAAGCTGAAGTGGCAATGGGCCGGCCATATAGGTCGAAGAACCGACAACCGATTGGGAAAAAAGGTTCTCGGCAGCCTCGTACCAGTAGGTGCAGTGTAGGGCGACCCCACTTGATAGAGTGACGACCTGGTAAGACATGCGGGAAGTCGATGGATGCAGGTGGCTCAGGACCGTGCTGTGGCATTCCTTGGGGGAGGCCTATGTTCAGCAGTGGACTTGTGAAGTGCTTTAATGATGATGATGAATGATGAGTAACCGGTATCGCAGGTAGTATATGGATGCAGGTGGAGGTCTGTGTTCAGCAGGGGACTTGTGATAGATTTGTAGACATAGGAATAGTGATAATTTTGACTGAAGGACTATCTGTTCACCTAATGGCAAATAAGCATATAATGATTCTTGTCTACTATATCGTAGAAAAATAATAATATGAAAAAAAAATGAACATGACTTAACCTCCTATGTAATTTCTGGTTCTAATAAGATGGCAGCATACCGCCATTTCATCTATTTAAAATGAAAATCATAGACGAAATTAAGTGAACCGTGAAGAAATTTCGATTACCAATAGCCATTGCTAGAGTGTGTGCGCAAACACGGGTGTACTCTCTGTTCCCTCACTTTCATAGTCCGATGGTACGGCAATCGAATACGACCGGAGAGAGATCAGGCGGCTTTACGTTCTTGCCGAGGCACGGTGGTGAAACACCGCCAACTTCCTAACTTCCGGCTGCTACAGAATTTATTGACAGAAAAAGCCAATTACTAATTTTTTGTACCCGACCTGGGATTCGAACGCAGGAACTCATGATCAGCAGTCGCGCTTACGACCACTGGACCAAAGAGGCAGTCGAGCAGTATTAAACAAAGATCCGCGTGAAAATAAAATGGTGTATCTTACTTTGTTTGAAGAGCATCTCTCTTCTTCCTACAATTTCGTGTACTATTACTGCCCAAAATTCCGTAATGTTAATAATTTGCATTTAAATGACACTAAAACGAAATGTATGAAATTCATGTCTCCAAATGTCAAACATTTAAATACTAATGTAATTTTAAATAAGGAGGAACTTTTTTTTAACTTTGGCTTCTCAATACATTTATGAAAATGTAATGTACGTATACAAAAATAATTTAAATTATTAAAATATTTTTGTAAAACTACTTATTAATATATTAATATTAATAAGTAAATTTACAAAAATAAGTGATATTCATTATGTAAATACTAGGAACAGGCACAAGCTAGTAATACCAGTTATCGACTGTACCGAGTCAGTAATTCATTCTTGGGGCGATGTATACGGTTTTACAACAAAATCCCAGAAAATATACAAAATTTAACCTGCTCAAAGTTCAAAAACTTTATTAATCTAAGTTTGTATAAAAAGGTTATTATAATATTAAGGAATTTATGGATTATAATAATCCCTGGGAATGAAGTGATCACTACCAAGCTATTTCTAATTTGTTTTGTGTTGTTAGTTGTGTAACATACATGATTGTAAGCTGTTATTTTTTTTAAAGTCCCGCTGGGTTTCTTGCTGGTTCTTCCCAGGACAGAGGTTTTTTCCGAACCAGTGGTAATTAAACAAATAAGTATTATTTATAATCTATATTGAATAAAAAAGTTTCTGTTTCTGTTTCAAGCCTGTTCTTTGATACAGCAAGTTGAGAGTTACTAGGCATGTTAAAGTGGACACACACATACACACATGGACATAACTCATTTTGTTTTTCTTTAATCATTTGCAAAATTAACTGTGCTGTAACAGTTAAGATATTCACTCATTCATTTATAACCGCTGACTATAACATTTTCTAATTTAAATTACTTGGAACTGATTCCAAATTGCATATTAATAAATAAATAATAAATAATAAAAGAATTATTAATGTGTTATTAGGGCAAAACTTACTAGCTAAAACTTTATTCATTATATGACTAAAGAATGCTCCAATAATTACTGATCAGATGTCCTTTTAAACAGTTATTTCACATCATGCCTAAATTTTTGTCTACGTCATCCAATACATAATTACTTTATTTTTTTAATATTTAAATTACTTTTTAAGTTTATATTCTTTGTCATGGCACTGTCATGGTGTAGGTGAAAATAATGAGTCCTTACAGTTTACATTATTATTTACACATATTGTCCCCGATGAACCTGGTATGGAGAGCTGATACTCACTCTGTTTTATTAAGGAGTCAAAGCCCTCCTCATTCTTTCCAATCACATCTACCTAAAATGATGCGCTCGTTAGAAGGAAATCTTGTCATAAATAACTATTTATAACAAGATTTCCTGTAACATTACAGATTTGCCTATGCATAAATCAAGGCGAATATAAAAAACATTCTCATGAAGAAAGAATATCATAAATTAGATGACTGATGATTGATGATGAACTAGATTTATTATTATTCAATATTCAGAAAAAATCACAGCTTGATGCTGCTGTGTTTCGTATGGTGAATGTAGAGACCTCTTTTACTTTCATCTTAGTCGTCAGGGGTGTCAACGCATCAGCATTTTGATTCTGAATCGAGTATAGATGTAGGTTATTATGAGCCACAGCATCCACTTACCATCAGGTGGACTGTGTGTTCGTTTGTTACTCTTATTCTATAAAAAAAACCTGTTATTATACTTACTCTCGATACACTTCAGACCGTAATACAGTATTACACGCGCAGCTGTTTGGCGACAGGAATCGGTAAGAGGATGTTACCTACCCAGACGATCCCTTAGCCAGAAATAGAAATGGAGTCCTACCACCTAAGTGTTGTATAACCGACGGTTGTGTGTTTTTCTTGGAGTAAGGATTTTGGGCAGTAATAGTACACGAAATTGTAGGAAGAAGAGAGATGCTCTTCAAACAAAGTAAGATACACCATTTTATTTTCACGCGGATCTTTGTTTAATACTGCTCGACTGCCTCTTTGGTCCAGTGGTCGTAAGCGCGACTGCTGATCATGAGTTCCTGCGTTCGAATCCCAGGTCGGGTACAAAAAATTAGTAATTGGCTTTTTCTGTCAAGAAATTCTCTGTAGCAGCCGGAAGTTAGGAAGTTGGCGGTGTTTCACCACCGTGCCTCGGCAAGAACGTAAAGCCGCCTGATCTCTCTCCGGTCGTATTCGATTGCCGTACCATCGGACTATGAGAGTGAGGGAACAGAGAGTACACCCGTGTTTGCGCACACACTCTAGCAATGGCTATTGGTTATTATCCCTTGAGACTGGCCACTATGACCGAAATTTCTTCACGGTTCACTTAATTTCGTCTATGATTTTCATTTTAAATAGATGAAATGTCGGAATGCTGCCATCTTATTAGAACCAGAAATTACATAGGAGGTTAAGTCATGTTCATTTTTTTTTTTCATATTATTATTTTTCTACGATATAGTAGACAAGAATTATTATATGCTCATTTGCCATTAGGTGAACAGTTAGTCCTTCAGTCAAAATTATCACTATTCCTATGTCTACAAATCTATCACAAGTCCCCTGCTGAACACAGACCTCCACCTGCATCCATATACTACCTGCGATACCGGTTACTCATCATTCATCATCATCATTGAAGCACTTCACAAGTCCACTGCTGAACATAGGCCTCCCCCAAGGAATGCCACAAAGCACGGTCCTGAGCCTGCATCCATCGACTTCCTGCATGTCTTACCGGGTCGTCACTCCATCTAGTAGGGGGACGCCCTACACTTCGTCCGCCGGTACGAGGGCGCCACTCGAGAACCTTTTTTCCCAATCGGTTGTCGGTTCTTCGACCTATATGGCCGGCCCATTGCCACTTCAGCTTACTAATCCGTTGGGCTATGTCGGTCACTTTTTTTTTCTCTAAAAACGTTAGCTCCACACTAGGATTTTCTCCTTTGATGTTAATACCGTATCCTTTCCAGTCCAGAAGCTTGAAAACGTCTTCCAATGCAGCGGTGAAGAGTTTCGGGGATATTACGTCACCCTGTCTTACACCTCTCTGCAGTTGGATAGCTTTCGTACTCTGGTTCTGTACTCGGATAGCCATCGTAGCCCTACTGTATAAATACTTCAGCACTTCGATATATCGACAGTCAACTTGGCACCGCTGAAGGGACTGTAGCACCGCCCAAATTTCGACGGAATCAAAGGCTTTCTCATAGACCACATACGCCAGACATAGTGGCAAATTGTACTCCTCTGACTTCTGTACAATTTGCCGAAGGGTATGTATATGGTCTATGGTGCTAAAGCTTTTTCGGAAACCAGCTTGTTTGGGAGGCTGGAAGTCATCGAAGCTGCGTGCGAGACGATTCGTAATGACTCTCGAAAACAGCACGTAGACGCGGCTCAGAAGGAAAATCGGTCTGTAGTTCTTCAAGAGAGCGTTGTCGCGTTTCGTGAAGAACAAGACCACCGCACTTCTGCTCCACGCAGAGTGTCTCTCTCACTCCGGAGTAGTGCCACCATGGAGGACGGAATTAAAGAGCTTCTGAAGGACTTCAAGTACCGATTTTCCACCTGTTTTCAGAAGCTTCGCTGTAATTCCATCCTCGCCCGGGGACTGGCCGTTTTTAAGGTGCTGGAGAGCCATTCTAATCTCGTTCAGACTGACGTCCGGGATATCATCGGAATAGTGTCGGATAAGACTTGCTCTTGGATCGTTACTCACACTTGCGTGTGGCTCCAACGATGACGTGTACAACTGCCCAAAGAACCTCTCAATCTCACTCAAAATCTCAGGTGTCCCGGAAAAGATGCTGCCACATTCAGTCTTAAGCTTCTACAGTTGGCTCTTTCTGGCAGACAGATCTCTGGCAAAGACTTTGGAGCCCTGGTTCCGCTCGATCGCTTCTTCAATACGAGCAGTATTAAAGTTGCGTAAGTCCCGCCGCATGTATTTGAAGATCTGTCTGTTCAGTTGCCTGTATGCTATCAAATCGTGATCGAAGAGTTTTTGTGATCTTCTGCGGCGGGTCTTGCAAAACTTAGCTCCGACCGCATGGACAGTTTCCACGAGCTTGTCATTCATATCGTCCACTGCATTGCAATCTTCTAGGCACTGAAAACGGTTTTGTAGCTCGAGCTGAAAGGTTTCGGGACTTTGCGTTGGACGGAGCGTTGACTTCATTAGACGTGACCTCTCAAACTTAAGGTTTAGGTTCAGTGTGCCTCTCACCATTCGGTGATCGCTGCCAGTTTTCACCCTCGCGATCACTGAGACATCACTGAACAGTTGTCGTCTGGTCGTCATAATGAAGTCAATCTCATTTTTTGTCGAACCGTCGGGGCTCGACCAGGTCCACTTCCCGTGGGGCCGCTTCCGGAAGAAAGAGTTCATCATAAAGAGTCTCTCTTTCTCCATGAAGTCGGCCAGCTGCTGGCCCCTTGGGTTCCGTTCCCCTATTCCAAATTTCCCTACCTTCAGCTCACCGTTCTCTCTTGTGCCTAGTTTGACCTACTTTTTGAAGATGGCTCTAGATATATCCTCATACATTTCCTCCACCTCCTCATCGGGATGTGCCGAGGTTGGTGCGTAAACCTGTATGATCTTCAGCGAATACCGTTTGGTGATCCTGAGTATAAGGTACGCAACCCTCGTCGACACACTCTCAATCTTTACAACGTTATTAACGAGAGACTTGTGGACGATAAATCCGACACTTCCTTGGGACAGATGGTCGCCCTTCCGGTGATAGAACAAGTTGCCAGATACGAGGATTACCAAGTCTCTCTTCGGACTTCAGATAATCCTATAATATTCCAGCGCAACTTGTCTATCTCTTCTTCCAGCTCCAGGATCTTCTCGTCAGTCCTAGGGTGCGTGCGTTATATGTTGCCAGGTCGAGTCGTCTTAGGTGGCAACCGAACCTCCACCGGAGATTCTTAGCACCCCTGCCCCGCCGTTACCATGGTCGCCACCGTAGCCAGGAATAGCGGGGCCGCCGGGGACTGGGGGCCGTCTCTTCGCAACTTTAATTATGGGGGGTATATTTCCATAGTTGCCACGCTTGGCGAGCGGGTTGGCAACCGCAGTTTTTTTATTGTTGTTTTGCTGTTATCAGAAAGATGCTGCTGCCCATCTTCTGCCTCAGTTTCCCTCTGTCGCCTCTTACGACACCTACGGGAAGATATGGCGTAGTGGGTATTCTTACCCGCCACTACACGGGGCACCTATTACTCAGTCCAACGTTATAAAATGAATGATTTTGTAGAACCCCCTTGCGTATATTGATCATGCGCGAAAAAACCTCAACGAGAGAATACCCCACGGTCAAATCGTCAATACAAAGGATTTAAATATACATTATTCAATGGCTTTCACTTCATCAGCATTTTTAAGCTCACTGCTGAGTATAGGCCTTGCAAACTGCGTTAAAGGTGCGAAGCTTCTGAAACTACGATCGGTAATCCAACATCCATAACATCCATTAAGCCAAAATCCTACCTATAAGGGGAGATGCCCACGTCCAGACTGAAGATTTTTACAGGCTGAAGAAGAACAAGATGATACTATACAATTACTGAAATGATCTGTAAGGTTTTATTTATCATACAAAGCAATACGTAATCATCATCATCATTAGGTACATCCCATCACAGCACAGGTCCATATTAACATAGACCTCCCAAAGCATAGTTCTGTGCCTCCTGCATCCATCAACTTCCTGCATTATCTTAACAGGGCGTCACTCCATCTGGTGGGGGGGAGCTCGGCGATCGAAGAACTGACCACCGATGGGGAAGAAAGGTTCTACCCACAGGTTGTACCGACAAGATAAGGCGTAGGAAGGTGTAGGGCGGCCACCCGACGGCGGCGGCGGGAATAAATAATCATACTTAAAAATAGAAATAAATTTATTTAGAATTTATTAACAATAATACTTGAATTTAAAAATAATAATTTGGTGAATTGCGTCTACTAAACAATTATAAAATATTTTTTTAAATACCATATGTTGTCAAAACTACTAAACATTAAAAGATGGTGTTAATGATTTACGAAAACTGCAGTATTTTTAGCAATACTGAAATTTTTCGGTACTTAAATAAAATCAAGTGTGTAAAGTTTATTCAAATAAAAGTTGAGTACCAGCACCAAAAAATACATAAAACAAACCAAACTTTTTATCATACTACTACATACATTTAATATACTTAATAATATAAACCTGAATAATAAAATAAAAATATAAATATTGCTTCTAATGGTGGTCCGCATTTTCATATAATATATTTGTATTTAAAACGTTTCAACACTTTTTAACCATCAAGTTGGCAATATATTTAAACGTTCTTTATAATTATTTGCTTTTAAAATAGTAACGCCTATAAACATATCAAAACTATGCCAACTATACTTCTTATAAAAATATAGGTAAGTACACTTTTCTTCATACTAGGTATTTATAAATCTTACTTAATTTCAACGTAATTCTTTATAAAATTAGGTATTTTAAAATATCATGTGTGAAATAACCTACTATTTTCAAACTGTGTTACAGTTTTTATCAGTTTTTATAAATACAATATTTACATCAGACAGTTTTAATTATATAGGCCCGGAGTTTACTTAAAAGAATTTATCTTTCATCTACTTGGCATCGCACAAGATCACACGAATGAGAGTGTCACTTCGGGACCTAGAACTTATTTATTGTTTAGCGAATGTGCTGATAATAAAAGCATACTGTACAACAGAATAAATAATACTGTACTGAGAAGTTTTAAGAGGATTGTGAAGCTGTAAATTTTCAGATAAAAAGCGATAACGTTTTGCCCCCCGTAAACAGTCCAATTTTCGTAATTTTTGGAAATTATCTACATTTCCAATAATTATAATGAAAAACTAGGTCCGTACGTTTTTGTTATAAAGAAATATTGCGCACGATATAAGTTTTTAGCATTTAAATACCTATATTTTCGACTAAAAACTTCCTCGAGCGCTTTTATTCTTTCTAATTAAACTAAACCTGAACTACTAAAAAAGAAAAAGAACGCACAGACCTAGATTAAGGTGTACTGAATCTAGTGAGACCGAAATTGTCTCATTTCGTAAAGGTTTAGGGGGGTGAAAAGGTTATCGCCCGAAACAATATTTCAAAAAGGAAGTGTAGGCAATAGCCTCCAAGACTTGCAACTCTCTCTATCGCTGCTATCTGTTTCATACCGCTACTAGCATTTTTGAAAATACTTACTCGAGCCGCGTATTGGCACTTCACAATCCTCATAAGCAGATAAAGATGTATCTTTAAATAACGTATAATGTATATTTTTGATATTTGAGGAGATCTTGCAAATTATTACAGCCACGAACGCACACTGCTAAGTGCTAACGATGCGTTGAATTCTTATTTATTAAATAGTACCTAGTACCGAATGTGTTAAGTACTTGGATGTCCGACATAGTTATAGTACATTTGAAACAATTTTATGTCCTAAAACTATGAGCATAGACGCCTTAAAATGGTAACTCCCATTATTACGTGATATACAAAAGTACAAAACCATAATGAAGCTTGAAATTTAAAAAATACACCGCTAAAATATTTCTAACAAAGCTACTTAGTTATTTGATCTTTAACAATTGAATATAAACTATACAATGTTTTGAAACCATAAGATTATAACCCGTCCAGAGACAGTTAAATATAGAATACAATCGGACAGTTCAATTTTATTAACGTTAAATAGTAATCAATAATTAATTCATAACATTTATTGATAAGCTAACTATATACACAAATAACTTTATTTACAGAATGTTAACATCTCAGCCCGATTGTTAATTGGTTGTTTGGATAACTAGCCTGTTAGCTTAATACCGGCGTATTCGACCAATTTCTTATCCTTTGCATTTTAGTGAAATCATGATGCAAAATAGCTCAGCCTTTTCTCAATCGATAACCATGTTTTAGCATTCAATTTATTGCCGGCGTAAAACTAATTGGGTATCTATCTTATTAACAGGCCGATTAAACTACATGGCTGCGACATATATAACGTTAATTATAATATAGCTTATTTATTATGGATAAATTGAGCAAATTTATCTTCTTATTGTTGACAAGAACACTTTATACTCGGTAGTTAGAGGAGTGAGGAAAAAACTATGTATCGTCAGTCTCATATAAACATTAAGAGAGTGCTTAGAGTATACAATATACATAAGCAAGCTATGCCAATGTATACTCTAAGGTATTGGATGCATTTTCACTGCAATTATAGAACAACATAGAAAGTAAAATAATTGTAGAATTAAAAAAGAATCGAAACCTTTTAGAAATTAATAATAAGTTATTTTTCATCGTCAAAATGGCTCCTTGCGATAAAATATCTTACTCAATATCAAACAAGCCATCATCTCCAATTTAATCAAATCAAGGAATAGTAGTCAGACATGATTGCACTTGCAGTATTCTCTTTACATTGAATAACGATCAATTTTATGGAAGAGATTTTATTGGTAGCCGAGGGAATATAAAATTTTGCAGTAACTGCAAAAGATAATTATCATTGAATTTTAATAGTTGCAATAATAACGTGGTCTTATCTATTCATTACACATTAAAAATTATTTCTAATAATATTCGTATATCAATATATCCTTTATAGCATTTATTTAAAAAAAACTACATCGTTTATTGCACAAAATACATCTTACATTAAATTTTTTATATAAAATACCATTTCTGACAAATGTTTTTAACTAACTATTTTTTTAAACATAAGTAATTATTGAAAGTAGTAGGTTAAAACCTATACGACCCACTGCTGGGCACAGGCCGCCTCAATTTTTAAACAAGCAATAGTCCGTCGCGCTGCCCCAGTACAGGTTATCGGACGTCACATGTCCTCAAAATTTAATTTCTCAGACATACAGGTTTTATTAAAATGTTTTCATTCACTGCCGAACACTTCAAAAATCTGCACTTAAAATTGCAATTAGCAGTTTTAGTGGTGCCGGCGGGAATCGAATTCGGTTTACTTGTCAATCGTTTAGCTCTTGCTATCTAATTACCTTTTATAAGAAACTTCATCAAATAAGCTATAAATTTAAGAACAGCACAGCTAAATAGAAAAAAATAGTTTTTCCAATATAATATTATAAATTGAGGAAATAATTTGAAACATTATCTGTAACATTCCTAATTTAATGTGATCAGGTCCCGAGAACTTTCATAGACAACATTTAGTCAATATCGAGGCTCTTGAAACTGCTGGTAAAACTGGCGAACATACCTTTACTAGGTTTCTTAATTCTTTTCTTCTCATCTACTTTGAAGATCTCGGACTCAATCAACCATTCCCTGTAATTCTCCTCCATATTCCTGCGTTGTTCTTCATGTAATTTTTTCACAGGTGGTGCAGGGCCGCCATAGTCCTCGGGCAAAAGTTCTTTGTCAACAACGGAAGCGGGTCCGTCGGAAGAGAAGTTGAGAAGGTTCAGAAGATTAGAGTGAATAAGAGGTTTGACAAGGCACATCACCTGGTTTATGAACGAAACTGTATGCACCACGTGGATCTTCTTGAGACGACATGGGTGCGCATTCTGAAATTTGAATAAGATATCTTAAATTGAAAATTTTAAAACCCCCGAAGAGAACCCTACAAAACAGCTGATGACCTTTCTTGCTTTTGAACAGCTGAACCGATTTTGATAAAACATGTCTAAGAACCACTGCTAGAAAACCTGCTTTTAAATTAAAAAAAACGCACACAAATTGGTTCACCCGTTTAAGAGCTATGGTGCCATAGACAGACAAACAGACAGACAGCGGTCAAACTTATAACACCCATCTTTTAGCGTCGGGGGTTAATTGTTCTTATAAAATGACACAATAACACATTTTCATCTCATCGTGGAAAATACTAAAAACAAAAATCCGACTAAAAGCTGATGATTCCACTTTATTAAACAAACGCAACAAATACCCTTGAAATTTCTGGTATGTGAAAAAATGTATTAACATTCGAATTAAACAATATAACTCTTCAGCGGCTGCAACGCGCCGGGCACCACCTAGTATTCTATAATAAAAGATGGAATGCATCTCAGCTCGCAATTATACTGGCTCCTTTTACCCTTCAGACTTCAGAATGGGTCGGTCCGACCGGAGAAGGACTACACTCTCACTAAACACTAGCGTGAAATAGCAGCATAATGGCAAATTAGTTCTCGGGTGACAGAGCACCTGAATGTTGAAAACAAGATTCAAATGCATTGGAAATCAGACATGAGGCCACTTTCATATCATAGATAATTTGTAATTTGTAATGATTATCTTAGCAAATAAGTTTTTATTTGGATTTTATAATCATTGTCCTAGTGCTTTGTTATTTAAGTTGCAAATAAAAATATCAAGTGATTAGTTAACGTACCTGAATATAGTGCATGAAAGCCCTTAAAGCGGGCAACGTGACCCTCGTTATATGGCCGAGATTGCAACCTTTCATATCGAAGATTACAATGTACCCTTCCGACAGTCGATCTTCTGACAGCTTAATATCGTTGAACATGCAGAACACGCGAACTGCATCCGCAAAGTTCAGCTTACTGTAGTCGACGTCAGACAGCCGGTATAATAGGACGTGATAGCCTTCTTCTGTCTGTCTCGGTAGAGCTACCATATGCCTGAGAATGAAACGAGTTAATAATTAACTTCTGTTTTTATTCTCATAGTGTTACCTTATGCCGTATAACGAAAAATGGCGGAAAAACTTTGACGATGAGAAGTTAAAAGGAAGAATACGAAGGCATACATAAGTATGTCCGTTTACACTAAGCAACAGCGAAATATTTCCTTTTTCTGGTCGATAACCCTCTTAGAAAAGAGAGAACAAGTATCCAACAGCAGCCCGTATATTGTATATTTTACGTTTCACTATTAATAATCAGTTCAGTGTTTTTATTACAAATTTATTATTTATGATAATAAATATAAATGTTTAAGAATTTTCTAAAATATTCTGTAGATCCAAACTAAAATGACAACAAGTAATAATTTATGATAATTTTGACATTTTTATGGAAAAGAACCTGCTAGCTAACCAAAGATCCTTACATTCCCGATGTCTTATGGCAACATCTTAAAATGCAGTTTAAAATAAGTTAGATTTGCAATCACTTAAAAGGTAGGTACTGATTGCAAGGCGGGTTTCTTTTCTTTTTCTTTTTATAACTGTAGTTAACACATGCACCAATTAGCATATATAACTTGAAAGATTCGCCCATACTCACAATGCAGACGGCTGTGCGAGAAGGTCAGAAATATAATTTACATAATTTTTAATCAGCAAAGAAAGCAAGAAGAAACTTACGTAATATCTAAAACAGTCTTGTTCCGAGGGGACAGCGGATCACGATTGCTGAAGAGGTCAGGAGAGTTATTGCGCAGAGTGAAGTAGCACTCAATAGTGTCCTTCGTCTCTTTCACTTTGAAGTAGTTGGAATGAAGAAACAGTATGATGTATTCGTCTGAGATGTACGGCAAATGGGGTTGGCTCTTCATCCTGTAATAAAAATACAAAATGATTCGTAAATAACAGTGAAACTGAAGATGATAAGAATTTCAAGACTAGTTTACAAACACACACAACATTAAACTTGTAGTTGTCAACTGGTCAACATTTATTATGGTCGTATATAAGTCATTATATTTAACAGATTAAGGACTAGAGCGGTCTAGCCCCTGAGACTTTGCTAAAACAAAATCAGGGGTATCTCAAGCAAGCAGCTTAGCAGAGCAAAGCAAGTTGCAAGAGACAGGAAAGCACTTTAATATTATCCTGACACAAACGTTTCATGAAATGTCAACATATTTACCAGCTCCGTCCACAAGCTCCAGCGACCAGATGGAGACGCAACGAATAATCCAGTGCTGAAATAGATCGAGTAAGAGCTGCACGCTTTCGAAAAATGTCAGGAAAGCCATTTCCAAGGACCGCTAATATCGTTTACGACATAAAACTAAAACATTTACAATACACCGTCCAGGGGACCACTGATATAAAAAAAAGTTTTTTTAATAATTTTATTAATCAATCGCGTAATACTGACCACAGGAAAATTATTGAAACTACTCTCTATCTATATACATTCAAAATACATTGGCAAAAAATCTATAATAATATCTTGGTCCTTAACCTGTTAAAAAATCCAGTCTGCGATTGGATTTTAACAGGAAACATGCAATGTGCAATGCCGAATATTACTAAGTAAAGTATACATTGTAATACACGTATGACAGATTTGTATCCATCGAGTTTTGTGAACCTCATTAATAACATGACTGCAGAGTTTGAAAAACGATAATGGAATTTTAAATTTAATTAGTCCACTATTGCTAATCTAAATTCATCTGTTATAATTTCACAAAATAGCGTTATCTAATAGAATTTAACAGACTTCAAACAGCAAATCAAACGAATGTATAAAAAAGGAATTTTAGCAAGTGATAAAATTAAAAATTTTGTACAACCGACTTCAATATAAATAACTTTGTAATGTTATTGTAAACTGTTATAATTTAAAATTAAAAATTTTGTACAACCGACTTCAATATAAATTATTAAGAATAACTCAAAAACTATTGGTCAGACCTTGATCGAAGCACCAACTTTCAAATAAAAAAAGAATTATCGAAATCAGTTCACCCAGAAAAAAGTTATGAGGTAACACACATAAAAAAGAGAACATACAGTCGAATTGAATACCGTCTCCTTTTTGAATTCGGTAGATAAAATGAGAACATCATCAATGTCAATTAAATATAATATTAAATATTACGGATAACTCAAAAACTACTAGTCAGATGTTGATCAAATTTATATGGGACCACATGAGAAGCACCAGCTTTCAAATAAAGAAGAATCATCAAAATTGGTTCACCTAGAAAAAAGTTCTGAGGTAACACACATAAAAAATACACTCGAATTGAGTACGAGAATTGAAGTCGGTTAGAAATAGTATTAAGAATCACAAATGTGATCATTTTTATGGTTGAATTTATTGAAATATGTGAAATCTAAAAAAAATTTTAGTCCACTTTACCATAATTAAATTTATTATTATTTTATTGGTGAATGTGGAGAACCGGAGACCCTTTTTACTGGAAGCGAGCCATTCCATCTTAGTCCTCAAGGGTAACAACATATCTGCATTTTGATTCTTAATCGAGGATAGATATATATGGCTATAGGTCACAGCATCCACTTAGCATCAGGTGGACTATGTGCTCGTTTGTCACCCATTTTCTATTAAAAAAAATACTCCACTGTGATATAAGATTCATATGTACCTTCAATATTGCTAAGAATACAAAATGCTCTTATTCCTTAATAATGTCCCTATTTTATGTTAAAGATTTCTTCATTTACACTTCATTCACTTCATTTACAATACATAAAATGTATTGTAAATTAAACTTTTCGACGATACTATTTTTACACACATTCTAACAATCTGATTCTGCTCGCTATATTTACGAAAATAACAAATTAACAGCTTTTTTTGCACATGGTCCAAAATATTAATAATGCTTTACATCCCTAGCTGCCGACGTCCGTTGACATTGTAATAATAAGAAATACCAAAATCCGCGTTGCGAACGTGCCCGATACGGAGAGTGAGAAAAAAGTGAAAGAAAGTGACCCAACATTGGCATCCCATTCAGTCAATGTTAACACGTGTGCGCTTAGCTTTATAAAATTATTCTATAATATTATAATACGTTTGACAAATTCAGAACAAAAAATATTTCATGCAAAAGGGGTGCAGCTTCTTTGCAAATACCGATAATTATCCCTGCACGCTGTACACTCCGCTAATTAACAAACGAGGCTCTGGCAACCGACAATTGGCAACCGAAAACAGCATAGAATAGAATAGAATCATTTTTATTCAATATAGATTACATGTAATACTTATTGAAAGTCATCATACCACTGGTTCGAAAAAAACCTCTGTCCTGGGAAGAACCAGCAAGAAACCCAGCGTGACTTTTTTTTAAATAAAAGCACAATTTACAAAATAATATTTCATACAATTGTTATGAAAACATTTATAAACAGCATGGTAGCGATCACCTTATTCCCAGGGGTTATTATCAATCATGTACTCTTTAGTAGTATAATAACCCTTACTAGACAATTTTTACTTCATAAATATTTTAAACCTTTTGATAGATAAGGTCTGCATATTTTCTGGGAATTTGTTGTAAATGCGCATAGAATACTATAATACATACATATAGTATTCTATGTAAAAGCGTATACATTGCTCCATGAAGGAATTACTGAGTCTTTGGAGTCGAGTAACTGGTATATGGCTCACTTTCGCAAAACAAGGATAGTTTCAATGTCAGCCGCATTACCCCATAGCAAGATTCCATATGACATTATGCTATGGAAATAACTAAAATGAACTAATCTAGCTGTTTCAACACATGTAAGACCTCTAATCTTTTTTACAGCATATGCTGCAGAACTAAGTTTGCTAGCTAGTTTAAATATATGAGGGCCCCATTGAAGTTTCGCGTCAACTGTAATTCCGAGAAAAACAGTGGATAGCTCCTCCCCATTTAAAAGCACATTGGTATTAACGTATTTAATATTAGATGTGGTGAATTTAATACATTCCCTTTTATTACCGTTCAAAAGCAAATTATTGACGTTAGCATAATATTCATAAGGTCCCGATCCAAATCCTATAAACTGTTAATGAACTACATCTGCTACTTCTACAAACTGCATAACCTGTCAGTGTGCCTGGCGCAAAGTAGTAAATATAAACAAAAATCATTGTTGTAAGATTACTTGATGGTAAAGCATGTAACCAGTGACTAGATTCCTTAATCGAAACAGCTAGAAGGCGTGCCTTATCTTGTTCACTATGGAAATTATGAAACAAATCTTTCTATCATATTAAACATAATGAAAACATAGCAGATAAGTTTTATGTCTGAACGCGATATTCCATTTGATAAGTAATCTGTTACAGGGCTTTGAAGTTTGCCTTGAACTTGAAGGCCACCTTTGTTGTTGCAACAATAAATGTAATTTGAATAGTAGTTAATGTTATGTTTTGAGTGTTTGACATACATAATTATAATATTAGAGTTTAAGAACATTAAAACAACACACTTCGATCATGAGATGCGATGATCCTAGTGAGATGAGAGTTGAGAGTACATAGGTCATTGTCATAAAATTAATAAAATTATTGTATCGTCATTGGTTCTTAATACGTCTGCAAAATCTCAAATTATTCAGACAAAATTTCATTACATTCATAGATATAGAAATACATACAGGTCATAATTCATAATTATTTATTTGCATAGAATGTAGGTAGATGTAGATATTACAAAAGTATTATTAAAACATAAAAGTCCCGATACATTCTGCTTTATCATCGTGCAAATTTTGATAAAACGAAAAAAGCGTCGGTCAAACGAATAAAGCGTGTAATGAAAACTTCTTAAGAAGTATAAACACATTTAATTTCTCATAAAATTGTTTTGTAAATAAAAGTTTAATCAGATCTATTCACCTCATATTTTCAAAACTTTGAAAATAAGAGTAAACAACCAATGCGTGTTGCCAGTGATGACATATGGCGTTGAGACATGGTCCTTCACTGCTAGCCGTATGAGGAAGCTAAAGATCGATCAGCGAGCTATGTAGAGAGAAAGGAGATCTTGAGGACGATGACGAAAGCTTGAAGTTCAAGTTTCCGAAGATTGTGGATAGCGTGTTAACATCAAGGTAGTCACAACTTGAGCTGTGGAATGATAAGGGGAAATTTTTCGCCGGACAAAGCAGTAGTTATCCATATACACGGTGTAACTTGAGGGGTGGATCATCGGTGACTGGGGGGTGGAGGACCTCAATACCTATCGATTTAATTCCCTGTATGTAATGCAATATTCAGTGATTCAAAAGTTATTTGGACTTTAGTAAAAATTTTGTCAAACATTTTTACTAAAGTCCAAATAACTTATGAAATTTGAAGTTTTTCAGGCTTCGGTTCGTTTCGTTTGGGTGCAACGATAGCGCTGCCACAAAGGAACTGACAAAGTAAGCTGAATGAATTAGTAAGCTAAATTTGCATTGGGCCGGTCATATAGCTCGAAGAACCGAGTTATCGAAATCCACTAGATGGAGTGACGACCTGGTAAGACATTTCGATGGATGCAAGTAGCTCAAGACCGTGTTTTGAGACATTCCTTGTAAGAGGCCAATGTTCAGTAGTGGATATTGATGACTATGGATGAGGTTTAAAAGAAATAAAAGAAATAAAAAAACACACATAAAAACAACAAACAAACTCCAGCAGAAATGACAGGTAAATGACGAAATAATGTAAATGCACGTTCTTATGAAACGACGAAAGATACGTACAAAATGATTGTAATGTGGTGAATAATGTTCTTCTGACAGAATGTCAGTCACGACGACCAGTCGCAATGGAGACTAACAATCTGCGCAAGATATGACTACAGTGCAGTGTATGCGCAAGCACAGGTACACTCTTATTCTCTCACTCTCATAGTCCGATGGGACAACAATCCGACACTACCGGCTTCACAAGATATTTGATGAATTCGAGTACCGCCAACTTTTTGAATCCGGATTACGCGGGAATTTAATTTTAACAAGATGATAATGCGTAAGTAGCGAGCTAAGCAAACGTATACTCGAGAAACAAAAGCACAATTGTTTGAACTTGAAACGTTAACTGTTATCTCCTCATTGCAAAAGTTCATTGTATTTTAGGTATCTGTTGTAGTTTACTGCAGTAACTAATTATATCACATTACGCATTGCTTTATCGAAAGAAGACATAATACCGTTTAAGTAAATGGTGGCTTCAGTTACAAGACTATAACATCAAGTAAAGGCAAATGTAATTTAAAGAATGGAAGAGTTTATCGTGTTGTAGACAGCCTATTCAAATGGTAAGTACTTAAAAAATTTAGATGGCAATTATTGAAAAATTGCCATGACGAGCTAGGACTTTCTGATATTGACTAAACGTTGGATAAGCAGAAATTTGTATATCGGTTTTCCGAAATGAACAACTTTGTTAAAAATATCTTCAACCCTTTTTGAAATACTGTCATCATAAAGTTCTAGCCTGTAAAAGACAAAAATGCTTCATCCAATACCAAACATTGATTAGCCCTTTCATACAATACATATGGACTACTTACGTATACATTTGTAAAACGTAAATCAGAGAATACTTATTTGTTAGTTCTGAAACATACTATACGGAATATTATGTTACCTTGTGTGGTGTCAAAAATACAAAAATATAAAATCAGTATTTTAATCTGTTTGGTATTCCTAGTAGACTAATAAATGGTAATATAGCTCTTCTATCTCTATCAAAATTTTAAGAAAATTTGTTAATAGATTGGTAATTAGTTATGTTTTAAATGAAGTGGCAACACCACGAGCGAATGGTCTAGTGGAATATTTCACTTACGGCGAAGAATCACAGTTATAGGAAAAACAAGAAGGATAATCATTTACAAGAAATTCAGTTGGGTCTTAATACGACTATCAATAAAGCCACAGGAAAATCCAGGTAAATTGTCATTTTGAACTAGGCTGAGATCTAAAAGTTGTGGAATTGTAACCTTATTATTAGATCAGGAGAAAGTCACAACAAATACTAGTAATAAAATACTCTTATTTCACTTTAAATATCATAACAAACAAAGCAAGCAAAAAAAGTTTCACAAAAACAGAAAGAAATATAAGGTAGGTCATATAGTTAGAACTGGGAGTGAGATAGAAACTAATTATGGTTAAACTAGGAAACTTCTTCCTAAGTTATAAGGACTATATAGAATAATCAAAGTTTTAGATAAGGATGGATAAGAAATTAAAGATATGCATTTTACACGTAAACAGAAGAGAAAATACGAGACTGACCAATCAATCACTGTTGATAAAATTTCCGTTGTTGATATATATACTCGAGAACGTTCATTTGATTCTGGCCATGATTTAGTGGGTATACTTAATGAGACATAAGGAGATAAACACAATGGCACTGTTTAAGTGTGACAATAATTATTACTAGAAAATGTTGAGAATAGAAGAACAGTTAACTATTATTTAACTTTTGGTAAGAACTTACCAAAGGAAAGTCAAAAATTACAGTTTGGTTTTTTTAGCTTAATTTTGATAAAACTACAAATAATTATATCAAATAATAAGTATTGCAGAACATACTCCATGTAATTGAAGTCCCTAATCGCCATGCTGCGGATATTTCACTTTCCCTGTTAGCTTATTATATTCTGCATATCCAGCAAATGCTCATTTTATGATTTGTTAGATATAATTTTAACTTACCACTCCCGAATTTCTTGTATTTCATCGTCATGACCCTCTGGTATTGACTTCAAACCGTTAAGGAACGGATGCGAGTATTTTGTCGCCGCCATGTCGCGCCCAAGCGCTTTTAGCGAACTGAAACAATGTTGAGGGATATTATAATTTAAAACTTGGAATCGTAATTTAACCCGACATTATACAAGTATACTCAATGTCTTAAAGAATAGACTGTTAAGACTAATATACTTTAATATTATTCAACTTCACGCCTAACAAGGCGAATATAATATAATAACTTAGGCGATTTTTAATGTGTTAAAAGTAATTCTATGTAATGTTTAAAAATAAAGTTTTAATTCGATTAAATGAAGTTCTAGCACCATTAGTTCATTGGCGGAACCAATTTCACCATTGGCACAGTTACCTGGAAGATGGAAGTGGAAATGTAAGCGATTAAAGAAACGGGACTGTCAACATACAACGAAATATAAAAAGTGTACCTGATTTCTCAGGCTCGCTCTACATTAATAATTATACATAACAAGGCACTAAATACAAGACTTCAATAAATCCTTCAATACACAAAAAAAAATTTTTTTTTTGGTTGGCATATACGTTTTTATAATATATGTTCTTGAATCAAATATCCTAGGGACCCAGCGGAAAACTCGGGCAAGATAAATATTTTAAGGAAAAGTATACAAGATACAAAACTTTATGTGTATTTGGAAATGTTCAAAAACTTGTTAACGGCAATCTTACGTACCGCATACTGGTTAGAGTACGGTGGGTGATAATGAACGAGCACATGATATTTAAAAAAGATATGAACTTGAATTCCATATTAACTTCTAAAAGGCGTTTAATTAAAGTTGTTAACCAATTTCAAAAAACGTGATTGTTCGATTTTTATTCCACTTAGTAAATACAACAAATTATGTAAGCTACATTAATCGTATAGGTGGCATAAAATTCCATCTTCTAAATGATCTTTTCCGATAAATTTAGCAATGGTCGGAATAAAGAAATATTTGATTACTCGCTTCATATATTCATACAAAAATCACGAAGCGGATGCCAAGTTTTGAAAGCTTCATCCCGAGACTAAATGTGAACTGTCCAATTTAGCGAATGATACACAAAGTATATTTATTTTAACTAAAACTGAAGTGACAACGAACTTAAGACCCATCTGATGGTAAATGACTGTAAGCAAAGAGGGTTACAAATTTTTTGTCACCTCTGAGGACTAAAATGGAATGCCTCACGGGTCAAGGCCGTAATTATACTGGCTCTCTGTACCCTTCAAACCAGAACACAGCAGTGCAGGCACTGCTATTTGGCGCCAGAAATAGGTAAGATAGTGGTACCTACCCAGACGAACTCCTAAGCAGAAAAGGAGTCCTACCGCCTAGTAAATGTTAAAATAATTTATGCACAAAAACATTTCTATTCGTTTTTACCCAAATAAAAACATGCAATAAAAAATGCGTGATAAAAAATTGTCAAAAATTTTCGCTGCATCACGCAAGCTTTAATATTGCTTCAAGTAAGGAATCAAGTCAACAATTTTTAGTTGACGGTGAAAGCAGATACGTTGCAGTAGAAATCCAATGAGGAGTGCCTTTCTGTCAACAGCATAAGTGACCTTGTTGTAGTTACATTTTATGTTTGAGCAAAATTTTGTATCCAAAAAAGTGGTGTCAGCTAAGGGTTATGAAGCGGTACTAGAAAGATATTATTAACTGACTTCAAAAAAGAGGAGGTTCTATATTGGACGCATATGTTTTTTTTTGTATGTTCTCCGATTTGTCGAGAACGACTGAACCGATTTTAATAATACTTTTTTATTAAATAAGTCTCGACACAAGGGTGGTCCCAATCAAACAAGAAAATATTCTCCCGTCTAAATAGTTGCAATAATAATTATTATTTATAAAGTTTCTATTGTTATTATTTAGACGGCATTCTAGTTCATTTTATTTGTTTCCTTGAGCTTGTGATATTGCTTAGTGCGCTCAAAAAGGTAAAAAAATGAAACATTTACAAAATTATAATTAAAAACCGTCTTCAAAACAAAAAACATATTTAAATATCTATACATATTGAAAATTGCTTGATACTTATGCTACCGTTAAATAAAATAAGACTTTCATAATTAAAGAATAATTAGATGGAATATTTTTTTCTGTAATTTACATATTAAAAGTTATATTTTGATTGCGCAATTTTTTTAAGCGTTTGTATTAAAACAAAACATGTGTGCAGTTCAAACACGGTAGAAGTGAAACCTTCAAATGAAAAGAAATAAAACAAAATCATTTCACGGCAAATGATTTATTTAATATGATAATTTTCAACCATAAGTACGTCATAAAGTATAAGATAAAAGTTTAATTTTATAGCAAATAAATGTTACAATCTTAATTTTTAGACTTAATTTTAGTGTAATAAATCAAATGAATATTTTATTTCTAATAAAATTGCTTTGTAATAGCACCATCTACTTCATCCTATAGGTAAAGCCTTTTTATCGAACAAAATTTGATTGACTCTTAAGGTGGTACGTACAATAGACGCTAGATGGCATGAATTTATGAAATTAGGGATGGAGAAAAATTATTGGTAAATTAAGATAATTTTATTCAATATGGTTAATTTAATTTATTTAGTAAAGTTATGTTTTTTAACTGTTTATTGTAACAGTTAAAATTTATATTAACTATCTTTAAAGCACCGCACAAAGAGGAGACCGAAATAATAGGAAATACTATTTTAGCAATGCTATTAACATTTCTAAACTCCCTTTAACCACTATTGGTTAAAGTTACCATTAAAAATGGCGGATTCGAACCCAAAACCTTTTAAGTTCGCAGTTTAGCTTTGGTATTAGGCTACTGTCGCTTACTACACTGTATTCTATCTCATTCTCTCGCAGGCTAAATCCTATACATGTATTCATTTGTCTCTTTTTAGTGTCGCTTTTCCGTTTCATTCAGTTTCAAATTACAACGATTTGATTCCACATAATAGTTTCTGAAATCGGGGCTTTGATTGTAACACTATGCTTTAACACCAACTTCTTAAGGTGTAAAAACCTTAAAATACCTTAAGAAGTCGGTGCTAAGACAAAGTCCCAAGACAAGTCGGCGGTATCAAGGCATATGCGATATCGCCTCTGAGGTCTGAGATGGAATACCTCGTTACCATTTAAATGACGTTACGTTACTTCGGAGTCAGGAAGTTAGCGGTGTTGCACCGTCTGGGTAGGCACCACCCTTTTACCTATTTCTACTACCAAATAGCAGTGCTTTCACTGAGGTATTCCGGTCTGTATGATATAGAGACCCATTCCATCTTAGTCCTCGAAAGTGACTACGCATCTGTTGCCTTCTTTGCTTGAAGTCGGCTGCAGATGTCCATGGACCAGTTTAAAAAAAATAGTAAAATGATCTCACCCTAATAAGATGTTTTTGACATTCAGTGAATTAAAACAGTTGTTGAAAAATAAAATCGTACGATGAGCAAAACATTGCTCAAACAACACAAAAAAGGGAAAACAGAACGCAAAAAATTCTAACAAGAATTTTTTTTGCGTTCTTTTTTATTTTTTGCGTAATAGATAAGAACCGTATTCGGACATCGAATGATGTACAATAAGTCTGAATGCACTGAAGCAAGACTTTTATATTCTTTGTCGACATAACGTAAACACGAAACACTTTCTTCCAGTAAAAATTTGTTAATTACTTGAAATAACGATGTGCGTGTTGAACAGAATTTATAACAATGCGTACGCTGATTTCATTTGTGTGGTAAAAAATATATAAAAATATTTCTATCTATTACAATTATTAAAAAGTATAAAACCTACATAGGTATATACGTATTCTGTTCGGTAGACTAAAGCTAAGTTCCCGTAGCGTAATACATAATACAGTTACACATAACACATATTATTTACTTAGCACTTATAACTCAATGCATAATATGAAATTAAAATAATACTAGCTGACCCGGCAGACGTTATTCTGCCATTTCTGATTGGTGGCGCGATAAGTTTCATTTTCACACACACACACACACACATAATTTTCTATAGATTTATTAAACGTATAGCTAAATCCTTTTTAGTACTAATAGAACCATAAGCAGACATAATGATAATAAACTTAGAAAAAAGGAAAATCATAATCCTTTTTTTTAACTATTCTGTAAGCGGATAAACAGTTGCTTAAATGTTATACACGATCATTTACTGCCTACTTACAAAATTAAATGGAAATTCATCCAGTAGTTGAACACACAATTTTTCTACAAATTTATTATATGTATATAGATATAGATATGAAGAAAATCTACTAATGTAACATTAGTATGCGAACGCATTCTGCGTATATATTTGATTATATTAGACGAAGAATATTGCACAAATACGAATACAAACATTTCTCGTGATACACCTCTTTATTAATAAACGCGGACCTAGCGATCGACAAATAGTAGTAGGTATAAACATTATAGCCATATACTGGTGGGGAGCAACAGCAGAGATTGAGGTCTTTTTGGGTCAACTTTTACAAGATATTGAAAATTGCAATTAATATTCATTCAGCACTGGTTTAGAAAGCCTACAACCACAAGTACAGCACTGGTTTAGAAAGCCTACAACCACAAGTACAGCCCTTGGTTAATTTCCAGATGACGTACATGAAAATCTAGATAAGGAAAAATACGTAGTCGCCTTATTATAGACTTTAAAAAAGCTTTTGATACGATGGATCATGGACTCTTACTCATTCAAAGCCATGCGGCGTGCGTGGTCCGGTGAACAAATGGTTCGAAAACTATGTATGCAACCAGATACTCAAAACATTGATGAAAGGGACAACTACAAAGGAGACACAAGTAAAATACGATGTACCAACCGGGTCAATATGTAGACCTGTCGGGTACACCATGCAAGTGAATAGCATGGCTAATGTTATCAAAAATTGTTGTCCTTATATGTAATATGTATGCGGATGGCACTTGTTTGATGTACGCCGATATAGGGTAATAGAAAAATGTATTCAAGAGGATTTTGAAAATATAATGAAATGGGCTCACAATGACGGCATATTAAATGAAAGATGAAATGGTATGCTCAATCACCATATATAAAAAAGTCTGACAAACCAAAAAAATAGGTCACATATATCAGTACTAACATAAAAATAAAGTAATGTGTGCTTGTAGCCAGATACAAATTGTTCATGAATATAAATACTTAGGATTAATCGTAGACAGTAAAATGAACTAAGAAAAACGTACTGAGCAAGTCTGAAATAAATTAAGATGATTTTTGAATAAATTTGACCATATAAAACAACATGTAATTAGTAGAAAAACATTGTTTAAGCTGTACCATGCGTTGGCAGACGTGACATTAAGTTATGAATTGAAGAATAGGTACTCCTCATTAGTTCGACTTCTGGTCATTAGTTTCGTAACAATCTTGATAAAATCTTGAACTTACAAACTTGGTTTCGCAAACTTCTTGTTTGCAAGCTTACAAAAGAAAATTGTAATGAAAAAACTACAATATTGTATTTAAAATTGTAATGTATTGCCACAGTGCATGGTAAAGCCAAATAATTACAGAGGAACAATTATACTCATCAGAATTTAAAATAAAAAAGAGTATAACAGTAAATTAAGGACGAATATAACTAATAACGAGTATACCGACGGCGTAAAAATAACAAGGAAAATACATAAGTGCGAGAATTTATAATAAAATTAAATCTGAACAAATAAACGATAGTGGTAAAATATTTAAAATAAATTGAAAACATGATGATATAGGTACTTTTCTGGATAAAGTCAATAATGGTAATGTTAAATAAACAAATATATAGGTCTTATGTGTGTTATATTAAATGTACCTATTTTAATTATAATTTATAGGTAGTATAATATACAGTTTGGAGAGTTTTAATTTAAAAAAGCTTTGTACATTTCTGTTAAAATAAATAAAAAAGTATTCTATTCTTTTATATATTAGAAATAATAGAACGGCAAACTTTAATAGTTATATTTTTATAAAAGTTAATACGAATTTGTTAAGTTTAATAAATAAGTAACTACATTAATGTAGAAAAAATTAATTATAAATTTAATTTAACGTTGGTTTGCTAATGTCCTTTCTTTTTTTAACCACTAAATATATTATGCTAAACTTTACGCCTTTATTGCCGAACCTAACAACACCAACAATTCACTTTCTATGGTCGAGAAAGTACTGCTCGGTGGACTGGAGGAGAACGCCCGCGTCCGACTTCGAATGATGTATCCCAAAAGAAAGTTGCAGAATATTTTACCATGCCTTTATGCAATTGTGCATAATATTTGTATCGAGGAGAATGTAAATTATACTATTATTAAAATTTAAGTTTAAAATTCTTTTATTGGGTAAAATAATATTAAAAAAAAGAAGCGCTATCCTAAGCGTTGATAAAACATACATAACATAATACATACATAAACACTCACTCCTGTCACCCAGAGGGGTAGGCAGAGACTACGGACTTCCATTTGGCACGATCCTGACACACCTCTCGCCTCCTTTACATCCATATTTAGTTTTATCAACGCATACATGCATACATAAAACAACATTTAAAATTGTAATCAAAGAATTGGTCAAAACTTCATTCAAAAACACTAACTGTCGTGCTACATAATAAATAGATAAAAACAATAAAATGTAAGAAGACCCCCCAAGAAGGAAGACAAATATATAATTAATAGTTAAGTACTATAATCCTCTTAATTCATTCCTCTTCATCGGCCTTCTTGTCTTATTCGTCATGCTTTGCAGGGGATTGACGGTCGTATTACCAGATGTAAGCATCTTTGACATTGTAATTTAATACTTTTACCTCATATCACCACACAAGTAATCTCTGAAACAGAATATAGACAGCAGTATCTTTCTAATAACTACCGAAAAAATCTTCGGGTGCTAACCCACCTACCAAGAGTGGCAACGTGGCAAAATCACCCCTATGAGGCAACCTATGGAGGAGGCCTATATTCCGCAATGGACAATTGATAAGTTGTAATGAATGAACCAATCAATCTATTATTTTATTTATTACAGCCCACTTTTACACTCTTCAAAGTATCTTCTGTTTCTAATAGATACTAAAAATTCGATTTAAGCAAAAGCAATATAGATTTAATCGTGAAGAGGTTGCGGGAAAGAATCCATCACCCTATCTCATTCCGTGGGGTTTGGGAAATGGAAGATCTCGTAGGTTTCAATAGACAGCGATATAATATGTATCTTATGTATACCAGAAATCAAATAAACAGTGATAATGGCGTCAAGGATGCGAGATTCTGCTACTGCAATCGCCAATCTGCCAGCAAAGCGTGGGGATTGTAGCAAATCCTTACTATTATGTGAGATAGTTATATCTAGCAGTGAACATTTACGGTTTGAAAAACAAGAAGACGATACGTAAGCCGAAAATCCATTTAAAAGAGTCATAAAAGTAAAAAACTAAAAAAACATGTAAAATATTTTAAGGCATCAGTAATCAGCCTTTGACCAGTTAATGCTAAAAAATTATAGAAGGATAATTAATTAACACTTGGAGATGGTCCCTACTTATGGATAGAGCTAAGTGGGCGAGGCATATTAAATTAGAGCATTTATCAAAAGTCACAATAAACATCAAATATTTATTGCATTGGCCAACCACAGAGCCAATGCAGCGCAATTAGAATTTATTTTCAATTTTAATATTTTTTTTAATTTTTAAGTTCGCAGCCTTTAACTATTTCGATAAAATAGATAGTGAGATTATCTTATATTATAACATATTATAAGACAATCTCACTAAATGGAAAATGGAACTCTGACGAACAATAGTCTTACCTAACGGGTCACCGATGAATAAAGCTGACAAAACAACTGCTGGAAAATAATAAAAGAATGTTCTTTGAATTTAAAATATCTACGATGATGCACGTAAGAGGTTTTAGATAATGGACAAAACAAAAGAGCAATTAAAGAACGATAAACGATTAATAATGTTAATAATAGAATATTAACATTATTAATCGTTCTTTACATCAATCTGTTATTAACATGTGACGTCACATAGCTTTTAACCCCCCTGTCCCTTGCCACACAATGTCACATTTTGTTGACCCTCCCCCCCCCCCCCTTAACGTGTGATGTAATTTATGGGTGGCCCCTAAGCGATAATAGTAGTAAAAAATTGCTAATTAGAGACTACCATAGCTAAGAAAAGGCCGGAATATCGAGGTTATAAAAATGTAACAAATTATAACACCTTGAAAACTTTGATGGAATGGTTAACAGATGAATTACGACTTTCATATTATATGATCTACTTTAAACCAGAAATAGGCAATAGGGTTATACCAACCCAGACAGACTGTTTGGCGGAAGAGAAGTTCTACCACCTAGTAAATAAATAATGGTGATTATCATTATATGTTATAGCTTCGATAAAATTAATATAATATATTATGAACTCTCTATAGAACATCAAAATCATCATAAAAATAAATTAATTCAGTGGCATAGCGTGACTTGCTTCCACCTAGAGCCGCTAGAGCCAAAAATGATGCACCATTTTACCATCATTACCATCTCCCATCATTTTACCAAGTTCCTATCTTAGAATATAAAATGGGTATACGTCTATAAAGTTCTTGTATAACCAATTAGTAACAGTATTCATTTCTCTGAGCATTTGAGAAATGATGTTGGGATAAGTGGTTACGGTGACTATCACCTTACGCAATTGAGTAAGGGAGGTGTGTGCTCCTTTGTTTAGAAAACGTTACCTTCACACTAGTATTATAAAATTGAAGGGTCTGTCTGTAATATTGAAATAATTGGCTTAATTTTTTTTGGAAAATCAGTTTATAACATAAATGGGCTTTTTGTCTTAAGTCTAAATAACGCTACATTATCCTCCGGGGCGCATCGCTAGTCTTCAATAAAAGATAAAATTAAAAACACCTTTGTACAACCGGGCGGACCAGCCGCTTTAAGCTAGGCGTTCGCCGTGAATTTCAAGTCACGCGAGCAACCTGGCTCCCATTCCCGCCAGCACCAATGAAATTGTTAATTGCAGTTTTAAGTGCTGATTTACTACGTACTTAGCGGTGAAAGGTAACATCGTGAGGAAACCTGCATGTCTAGGAAATAAAACCAGCATAAAATATCAGCTTAATGCTGCTGTGTTGTATGGTGAGTGTAGAAACCGGACCGGACACTATTTACTGGAAACGAGGCATTCCATGTTAGTCCTCAGAGGTGACAACGCATCTTTATTTTTATTCTTAATCGAAGATAGATGTAAATGTCTATAGTCACAGTATCCACTTACCATTAAGTGGACTTCGTGGTCGTTTGTCAACCTAATTCTATAAACAAGTGTTTTTTTTATTTATTTTGTACTAAAAAATTTAATATACCACGTTTTTCATATCCCTCCATAGTCACCCGATTTTGAGCTATGTCCAAATTTTCAAATATCTAGCTCATCGAGAAGTGCTCGAAATTTGTGTTTTCTCCCGGAACGATAGACAGACAGACAAAGAAGAAAGTGACTTAATAAAAACGTGGTATAATAAAAAATATTACGAAGATTTGTGAAGTCACGCACGCACAGCAGCGCAGTGGACCAATTTCTCCATAACCCTCTAATAAATGAGAGGAGGCCGGTGCCCAACAGTAGGACGTGTTACATCTAAAGGAAGGCCTTGTGTCAGATCTTGCTGGCATTTCCTATACTGGCATTAATGGTATAATGAGCTCTCTTACGCCGCCACCACATCAGATGTAAAATACCGCAAATACAAATCAAACAGTAGACTATTTAGTGAGTAATGAAGAAGTAGATGATTCCCATTGTATATATATTTGGAGTATAGCGGCAGTGTTTACGACATTGAGCTAGATTTTGATTTAAATTAAATTTAAAATTATAATTTCAGGAACTTGATTTCAATCCAATCCTTATGGGATTTAACATTAAAAATAGACTCGAATAAAATCAAAGTTAATGTTGGTAAGTAAATGAAAGAAAGTAACATTATAATATAATAAGCGTCGCACTGCCAAGCATTAACCTTCTCACCTTCCTGGTCCATCATCCTCTTCCAGAGAAGTTTGGTCGAGTTTGTATGTCAAACATTTATATTTAGATATTTTCCTTTACCACCAAGCCCTATATTATATTTCCCGCACAAACATATATATTATAATAATCTACGCGCTACATCAGCACATTTCAGGGGTGCCGACACTATGAATCAGGTTACTCGCGTACAATGAAATTTAAGGCGAACATCCGGATCGTGCGATACTACGATTCGTAAACAAAAATTAAGTCACAATACTTACATAGAAAAACGCAGAGAGAACTATCTATATTTTATTTAATGTGGTTGATTTTACTTTTTACTAATAGTCACATAATACTATATATACATATATATAAAGAATAATGGACTGACTAATCTTCTTCGGCGGCTTGAAGAATGTTCTAATAGAAGCTCGTAATTAAAAAGCTAAAGATACTCCGGATTAACTCTGACATCGGGACGTAAATCACCTCAGTCCCCCGTGACCATGGGTGCTGTAAAGCACCTGAAACGTCGGGAATTAATAAAAATAAGTTAATTAAACGCGATATAATCCGTAAAAGTAATTTTATTCAATATATATAAAGAAATTAAAGAAAATCTTATATATGATATATTTCGCTTGAGAAGTGGCATTCCTTGGGGAGGCCTATGTTCAGTCAAGTCAAATACTTGTCATGTGCTGTAATGATGACGATGCTAAAGAAAGAATGTAAAATTCAACGTCGGAAATGTGTTAAAGTAGATTCCTTTAACTTAAAAAAAAAACATGCGTGAGTGTTGTGGAACACTCGGTTGGAACGAAATTCCTTTCGTAGTATAAGTATTATTATTGATAAACGTATTATGTTATTGATAAACAAATACAAATAAATTAATTACTAGCGTCTTTTCTTTTAAAATAATATTTCTTTCATGGCAAGATAAGAAAAAGTGCGAGGGAGATGAATGTTATTCCATCTCGCTCGCACTATAGAAAGGGGGTCGTGATGGAAAAGTCTTACACTTTTTCTCGTCTAACCCCCATCCGCTAAATTCGTACCGTGCGATAACGAACTTCGGTCCAATAAAGTAAAGTAAGCCTCATCTTATTTGTGAGGGGGTTTGGATATGAAGGAAATATAATTTACCATTGTTTATTACTAAGAAAGCATGTTAATGATTTTCCATAAATAAAGCTTTTTTACAAACCATGGTTAACACTTACATTGTTCCCGGATATAATTAATGACTATGTTGCGTGCAAACGGTGAATAATGCTTACAATTTTATTAAACTCCTACTGAACAAAGATAAGTCTGTTTTTTAGAGTTCTTTTTTTTAATTTATTTAACTTAACTTGAGTTTTAGAGTAAACTTTTATATTTTTTTACAAACAAATTGTAGGAAAGTAAGTTTGACAAAACCTTTTAGTATCGGTCATGTAAACAATGCTATTCTTATTGTTCTATATACATATGTCACGTATGTTAAGTTATAAGCAACATTTAATATCACAAAGTCAATTATTATTATCATCGAGTCAGTAGGTTAAGGTTAATTGAAGTTAATATCGATGGAATGCATTTAGTTTATTAATTTATGTATTCACTTATATGTATAATACAACTTTGAATATTAAATGTAATGGACGTATGTAATAACTACGTGCGCTGTTTTGTTACTTATTATTTTTATATTATGCAATATTTTTTTTAAAGTGTATTAGTAGCGAAATAAGAACATCGCAAAAATTGTTGCTCTGTTGATGGGTGTTGCGAAATTAAGATTCTACGATCGCCAAATGAATCGTAACTGATCAGGAATATACGACCCTTATAGGTAGCCATATTACTACAAAAATTTAGTTTATTTGTTTTTGTACATATAAAATACGTCATTCATTTAGGTACGCTTACACAGTTTGATAAATAATTAAACTTTTAATAAAAAGTAGAACCGACTTGAAAAATTAAAAAAAAATTGCGTAGCTACTGAATTAGGTGCTAAGACATTGTGTATCGAAGAATTATGATCAAAGCCCCGAGTTCAGAAGCTATTATGTGTTTTTTTTTTCAATTTTGAAGTCAGCTCTGTTTTTCTTTATTAAAAGTTTAATTAGTTTCTTTGAGTGGTCTGGGGAATATCACAAGTTCAAGTTAACAACTAGAAATTCTGTCCAAAGCAGAAGGATCCTAATCACCATGGTATGTGACATTTATGGATTCGAATGATCAACTATTGCTGACGTCTCATCGTCGCTCAGTAATTCTGACTTTGTTATCTTTTTTCAACCCACTTCAAAAAAAGGAGGAGGTTCTCAATTCGACTGTATTTTTTTATGTGTTACCTCAGAACTTTTTTCCAGGTGAACCGATTTTGATGATTCTTTTTTTATTTGAAAGCTGGTGCTTCTCATATGGTTTCATATAAATTCAAGATCAAGATCTCACCAGTAGCATTTAAGTTATCCTTAATAATGCGTATTTAATTGACTTCGACTACATTGATGTTCTCATTTTATTTACATTGAAGTCGGTTGTACAAAATTTTTAATTTAACTTTTGTATTATAATATTATTTGGTATTTAAGAGTTTTAATCATCTGTCACCGTGTAGTGGCGGTGTAAGAATATCCACTACCCGATATCATCCCGTGGGCGTCGTAAGAGGCGTCAGAGACAGGTCAGTAAATCAGGAGACGGGCTGCAGCGTCTTCCTAATAACAACTATAAATAAAAAACTACGGTTGCAGACATTGATTAAATGCAAGACAATACTACATACTTCTATAAATATCGTACATCCTATCTACTCCGAAAAGACGTCGTCATTTTACGTACGACAAAGTGGAACAAATTGAAGGGAGGAGGTGCTTACGAGTATCTATGGCAGTGCTCATTACCATTTTCGGCTACATCGCCACTCGCCATCAAGTGTGGTAGTAAACCAGCACTGGCTATAATGACAACCTCTCTGTGGAATTATTTACCACCGGCGACTTTTCCGGACCGATACGACTTAGGGACCTTCAAGAAAAGAGCTTACTCCTTTCTAAAAGGCCGGCAACGCACCTGCAGTTCCCCTGGTGTTGCACTTGTTTATGGGTGGCGGTTGCCATCAGGTGAGCCGCAAGCTCGTTTGCCCCTCTTCAAAAAAAAGCCTGTGTGGAAAGTTCATTCAGAAGAACAAACTTCATAGCGTTTCTCCACTACCGGTAGTGGAGGCGTGACCACGGCTTATCACGTAACCCGGCACGTTACGACTTCTGTCTACTCGGTTATGCCCATTCGGAGAATAACTTATTCGTGGGCATTCCAATTCTTATGTAACTTTGCTTACTATTGTAAGGCCGGTAGAAAAGTAAAATTTACAAGCACTATCTGCTATAAAATAAATATAAAAATTTTTAGTGTTCCGAATCAAATTTTACAAAACGGTTCACTTATGATTTCACTCGGTGTCTGTCTGTCTGTTTGTTGGTATGTCTTTTACAGGAATTGTCATTCTCTTTGGCATAGTTATAAAACATGGTACTTAAATGCAGATGTAAGGTTAAGAATCTAATTTTTACTAAAAGGGTTAATTTTGAGGGTAAAAAGCCAAATTAAAATCATCGTGTGGGGTGGGGTATTAATTCTCTTTTTGTAACATAATTTCCAAAATGTTTATCATTCATTGATTCATTACGGCGTATCTAAAGTCAAGACTTTAATTTTGCCCTAGCTGCCACGGTTGGAAACAACAGCTCCTGGGTATTTTCAGTTGTCATCAGGAAAGTGCTGCTGTCAATCACCTGTTTCCGTTCACGGGATGATCAAAATGTAGTGTTAAAGGAAAATCTTTAGAATTTCGTTGATTATTATAATTTTAAAATGTTGGATGTGTGCGCGTGCGCGTGCCAATTTGAGTGTGTGAGTGCGTGTGTGCATGCGTGCGAATGTGTGTGTGTATGTGTGTGTACGTGCGGGTAATTTGCAGTGTTTAGAACTAACTCCAAACACGCTATCAATAATTTTTATTGTATAACTCTAAGAAAAAAAACGCCAATGTAACGTCTGCAAATCACGGAAATAATGTTAAAACGCGAAAAGAAATTATTCAAACTGGACAGACACGCATTAGGGCGATCAGTTAAGTAAACAATTCGCGAAAACTAGCACACATAGCACATGCTCGATTACATGTTACGTAATGGATGGAATTTATAACGGAATGTAATGTTCTCCAATTTATACTACGCTCGAAAAGGCTTAAGAATGCAATAATCACACGTTGAAATTAAGTATAGTAATAAAAATTATCTATCAGTTAAATGCCCACCATAAAAAATGGTCCTGAGCCAATAGTTGTCATAATTTTTCAAGCCCGACTCATTGCCATTTAACCCATATGTGCAGTGCGATAATATCACTCTGGTGGCAGTAGCGTAGCAAGAGGGTGAGGGCAAGGATGCCTAGGCCCCGGGCGAGAAATTTTAGAAAGGGTCAATTTGAAAACTAGTCAGCTTCATTATTTTTATGACGCCCTTACAAAATAAAAATATCAAAAATCTAATATCGCTGTTACTGAATACTTTTGTACATGCACTTGCCACTTGCCTTTACAATATGTAATTGGTTAGATGCATAAATTGGTATTTATAAAAAAAAATATTTAGATGATGTTTTACTTTCTAAGTTCATCTAGATAAGTAAACTTCGGTCACCCAGATACATTAAAAATATACAAAGACTATAGAAGGCTTTTATAGATTTTTCATTTCTAAGATACTTGCGTAAAATAGGAGGGAGTGCATATTTCTTTTAGCGGACCCGGGAGGTAGCAACCCAATCTACGCTATGATATGGAATAGTGGATATTATTGCACTGCCACCACAAGTTAAAGCCAATCTAATCGAAGTTTCGTTTTTTTAATAATATTAGAGCGACGAACACCATAGGCAAAAGGCTATACAGCCTATGAAATCCTATAACCAACTTTAAACAAAAAAGGCCACTGATGTGCCATATGAGTATAACATCGGTAACAATGTTAGAAGTAACTAGCCCCGCCGCTCATTTACACCTGCAGATAAATGAGATAACTCTCAAAGAAACAAGGAAAGGTACATACAGAAGGAGAAGGCCCTTTCATGTAGACTAAATGCTGTAAATATACATTATATAGTTTTTTCTTTCAATAGAAATATATAGAATGTTTCTAATTTCAATAGAATCATATTATACTATTTATAAACACAATTTAGAGACATATAAAGAGACATTTGTAAACCAGTTTAAATCAGTAAAAAAAATTGAATGCAGTATCAAATACAAAAAGATATTTGCAATTAATACAAGCCTCAAAAGTAACAATTGACTAAGCTTTGAACCGTGGAACCACTATTCTGGTATGTGCATAATTCTAGCCGTTGATTGCAATTCATAACAAGATAATAAAATGTCATATATTTTTAATAAAAGTGAAAGTGAAGCTAAGGTATTTAACGGCCTATTACTGGACATAAACCCTCTCATTACTGAGACGATTTTTATGGCAAGGAAGTGTCCACCGAGCTGCCCCAATGCGTGTTGATTGACTTTATATATCTTCGAAATTTTTTTTCGACATGCAGGTTTCATAATGTCTGATATAAGGGGGCCCTTGCCCGAACCAGTTTCGGATTCAGATCTTTTTCCTTGAACTTCAATTTCATTTGAATTTATGAAATTACCCAAACTTCTGCATAAACACATTCCAGTACAAAACACAAAAGTGAGACGTACGTTATTACGGTTAACTTGACGACCCCAATTCTAAGTCCGCACGGTTCTACCGGTTTATTAAACAAGATAAAAACGCTAACTCTTTTCAGTACTCTTTTAAAATATACACAGAATTCATAGACTTAGAATATACTGGCCTAAGTCTATGCACAAAATCTAAGTTTCCAAATTTAAATAAAGCAATTAATGTACTTTGAGCTCTGTTACAAAATTACGCTCTAAACTAAGCCCAGTGTTTAATTGGATATACATCAGATGTAAATTATAATAATAAGATTGATGATTGTATTATATTATACTATGATTATATTATAATAGTAAGATTGTATCTTCTTATTATTTATTATGTTCTTATTATCAATCTTATTATTATAATATAGCTTACAATACAAGTACCTAGTTAGGAGCCATCGTTTTTACAAAATTATAGATTATAGGTAGACGTTAGACGTAGAATTGTAAACATTAACATAAACAATATTCACTACGCTATTGCTATAATATATTCGCGAATATGCTTTAGAAAAAAAAATATTTTTCTTCCTTTCTTTGTAATAGTATTTGTTAATAAAATTCTGCCAGTTATGTCGTTTAATTTATACCATGCAATACTTGACACGATTGACAAAAACTGTAAATTAGCAAAATCGTAGCATTTTCATTACGCATAACATAACCTAACGGTATTACTTTTCGTTTCATCTTTTGCTTTAATACTCATAAAATAAAATAGAATTATACAAATATACATTTTAAATACACCATGATCCAATTAAATTTATAATTTTTATGCTCACTTGAAAGTTAATCCTTTTGGCGGGGAATATAACCAATTCACACACGCAACGAGTGGCGTCGAACAAACACGATAAAACCAGAGATGGAGCGTATACACTCACTGACATACAAGGCCCAACTGAACTGAATGAATGAATATGAAACACAACGACAACGCAACCTTGTACAACTTAATGTGGGAAAAAAAACTAAACTTTCTAAATTCGAATTCGCGGATCCAACAACAGGTGGAGTGGACAGTTGGTCACGACTGTGAAACTAACACTAATACAACCTTCACCTATTGACTGAAAGTTTGTTAGCTTCATCTAATTGCTTAATTAAAAAATATGCTACGTTGACAACCGTACTACTAACCGCTTTCCTCAATATAATATTTATGTTTTGCTTATGTATTGATAAATATTGAGTTGACTACAGCATCTTCCTTATAGCAGCTGAATAAAAATAAAAGCGGGTTGGTAATTACGGTAGCCAACGCGCTTGCCAGGCGTGGCAACTATGGCAAATATCCCCCTCATGAGGCAATCTATGGGTAGTTAGTTTGTACCAGTTCTGGCTCACTGAGAACTGGTACAACTCGTCATCGGCCAGGCTTCCACGAGGATTAAATATTATGTAAAGACTAATAAGGATAGCATCTACGGCAACACAAACGCCCTCGTATACAATATTACAAAGACAATAGCAGAAAGTGAAAAAGTTAAAAAATATTTTTTTAACAATGACAGTCATTAGCTGATCATTAGTGAATGTGATTCTGTTTACTTAAATTACTTCTGTGTACTCATTATATTCTATTTCTAATCCTTTGCTAGACTATAAATATCGGACATTATTTGAAATTGGGTATCAGTTGGTCTATCAAAACTGAACTGTTACTTACTCTGCTACCTGTTTTCTTCTTTACTATAAAGATGGAAAACTTCAGTGAAGTGTGCACCAGTGCTTTCTTTTCCACACCCATGGAAGAGAATATGGAACTATTCAACAGCGAATTAAATCAGGAGTTGTCTAATGTTTGTGATGAAATGGAGAAGCGTGAACTGTTCGATTCTTATTGTTGATTGATTGTTTATTTTACTTACTTAAACACAGTTTAAGTAAGTAAAATAAACATAAATTTCGATCATAATTTACACATTGTCTTATATCGTTTTTTAATAAATTTAAACATTTTAACAGTCAACCACTACAACTTGGAAGAGAAATGAAGCGAACGAGCAGCGAATCATCATCAAAAAACCAAGAACGGCAGAAGAAGCGTCTACCTCTGCAGGGAACAGTGTCGGTAACGATGATCAAGTGGAATGTCTAACGTGTCATATATTTATCAAGAAAAGGTATTTAGCTAATCATTTTAAAAGTAATGTTCACAAAAATAATCTTTTAAATTCACATATTCTTTATCAAACGTTAGTGTTATTGAATCTACTTTTGGAATCAAGAGTAGAGTAGATCGTTCGACACGGGTAAATTTGGAAACTCCTGAACTATTTTTAAATTCTATTAAAGATGATATTTTATTTTTAATACAAGAGTGTATTCATCAACACATAATTTTTAAAGTAAATTTCATATTGCATGCTGATTTTGTTCAACAAACTAAAGATATTCATGATACGTTCGTTTTTCAAACATTTAACTATATTATTTGTCAAGGAGATGACTTGAATATTTTTCTTTAATCTTTAAATGATACAATTACAAGTAAAATTAGTGCTATTACGTTTACTAGTAATTGAGTTCTGTGAATTAGTGCATTTGAAAGAAAAGATTGTAGATGGAGTCTAAAAAACATAAAATCTATAGACATGAATGTTAATAAATTTAATCCGCTACGCGTTACTTCATACATAGATCTTCCCCGTGACATAAAATTAAAAAAGGCTGTTAAAAATGTAAATAACGAAGATTATTTTTATTTTAAATGGGCGTTACTCTCAGCGTTATATCTCGTAAACAAAAACGCGGATCGGGTATCACCGTACGCTAAATATGCATAAAACTTAAATTTGATGGTATTTCCTTTCCAGTTAAAATTTCTGACATAGCAAAAGTAGAGAAATTGAATGATATTAGTATTAATGTTTGTGGGTTAGAATATAATAAAGAAAAACGATGTAATTCTATAGTAGGTTCATTATTTTTAACAAAAAAGATGTGTCGTAAAGATAGACAATCATGAACAATACGATTGTGCCCACATTTGTACAGAATTACCAAACAGTGAAACTTTAAAAAAGAATTGGTTTGGTCAACCTATATCAAATGATAAAATTAAATTTGAAAGTTATGGAAAAAAGTTAAAGATACCATTCGTAGTTTATGCCGATTTGAAGCATTTTAAAACCAATATAATCATGTTCTAACGATCCATCCAAACTTTTCACACATAATATTCAGAAACATGAAGTGCATAGCTTTGGTTATTATATAAAATGTTCATATGATGATAAATTATCAAAATATGTAACATATTTCGGACCCAACTGTGCAAAAGTTTATCTAACAATTTAAAAGAAATAAATAGACTTCAAAAATATCCAGTTCCGCTAACAAATGAAGACAAAAACCAAATTTTAAATGCAACTATTTGTCATATTTGTGAAACAGAGTTAGCAGAACTCTTTTATGATTTTGATTGGTACACTGGTAGTTTTATAGGTGTTGCTCATGAATCATGTAGCTCGAAGTTCAGAACGTCATATACCAATATTTTTACATAACCTTAGTTACTATGATGCTCATTTTATTGTTCATGCATTAAACTTTTGTGATGGTGAAGTCGAAGTTATCCCTCAAAATAAAGAAAAGTATATATCCTTTTCCAAAAAATTAAAATTGAATAACCATGAAGTTGTATTGAGATTCGTAGATTCATTTAAGTTTTTATCATGTAAATTTGAAGAATTAGCGAACAATCTCATTAATGATCAATTTCAAGAATTACGTAAAAATTACCCTAATGATGAAGATTTCATTCGTTTAAAACGGAAAGAGGTTTACCCATATGAATTTATGACTAATTATGATAGTTTAAACCTAACGTCGCTCCCTGAATAAAAAATATTTTATAGCTCGCTCACAGATTCCCATATTTCAAATGATAATTACAATCATGCTAAAGATGTTTGGGAACACTTTGGATGTTGTAATATGCTAGATTATTCAAACTTGTATTTAAAAAACAGACGTTTTACTTTTATCCGATGTATTTTAAAACTTTAGAAAGCTATGTATTAATACTTATGATTTGGATCCTGCCCATTATTACACAGCTCCCGGTTTAAGTTGGGATGCAATGCTAAAATATACAAAAATAGAATTAGAACTTTTAACAGATTATGAGAAAATTGCATTTATTAGATCAGGTATCAGGGGTGGTGTATTTCAATGTAGTAATCGTTATGCTAGAGCTAATAACAAATACATGGGGGATTATGATGCAGGGAAACCAAATTCATATATTACATATTTTGATACCAACAATTTATATGGTTGGGCTATGTCTCAATATCTTACTACTGGTGGATTTGAGTGGGTAAATCCGAATACAGATTTTAATGTGTCTGAGACATCGGACTTCGGTTTTATTTTAGAAGTTGATTTGGAATATCCAGATGAACTTCATGATTTACATTCGGTATTTCCTTTATGCCCAGAAAACATTAGTGTAGGCAATACTAATGAGAATAAACTAGTCCCAAATTTAAATAATAAAGATAAATATGTAATTAATTACAGAAATTTAAAGCAGTGCATAGAAATGGGGGTTAAATTAACTAAAATTCATAGAGTTTTAAAATTTAAACAGTCTCCCTGGTTGAAAATGTACATAGATACAAAATTAAGAACGTTAGCAAAATCAGATTTTGAAAAAGGTTTTTATAAATTAATGAATAATTCAGTCTTCGGTAAGACTATGGAGAATATTGAAAAAAGGGTTAACGTAAAATTAGTTACACACTGGGAGAACCAGGGTAAAGCTTTAGGTGCTCAAGATCTAATCGCTAAACCACAATTTCATAGTCTTTCAATATTTTCGGAAGACCTAGTTGCGGTTCAGTTGCGAAAAACTAAGTTAATATATAACAAAACAATTTATTTAGGGTTTTGTATTTTAGATATTTCAAAAACATTCATGTATGATTTTCACTTTAACTAAATGATTAAAAAGTTTAGTAAAATCAAATTATTGTATACAGATACGGATAGTTTAATATATGATATATTTACAGATGATTTTTATACTGATATAAAACCTGACCTTTCCTCATACTTTGATACCTCAGATTATGATACAAATAATATTTTTGAATATACAAAATTAAATAAAAAGAAATTAGGTTTTTTCAAAGATGAAAATAATGGTAAAATCATGAAAGAATTTGTAGGTTTACAATCTAAAATGTACGCTTTTAACTTAGAGAATAAGACTATAGCCAAGGCAAAAGGGGTAAATAAATGTATCACTAAAAGATGACAATGAATAGTTATAAGTCTTCTCTATTTAATAAAAAAGTGCAATATTATAGTATGCTTAGATTTAAATCAATTAAGCACACAATTTTCACACAAAAATTAAATAAGATTGGTTTATCATATAATGACACAAAGAGGCATATTTTAGATAATAATATTGAAACATTAGCTTGGGGTCATTATAAATTGCGCTAAGTGTTGATAGTTTTTATTTTTATGTCTGTGTGTAAATAAAATTTGTATTGATTGTAAAATTATGATAATACTATAATATGTTTATTACATATTTAATTATTGATTGATTTTAAATAATTTAAGATAGTTGTTGTTTCTATTTGTGTGTGTGTGTATATACATTTGAGGTTGAGGTGATTGTAAAATTCTGATGTACTAATTGTGTTAGAAATAGTATATAGATCATTCTGTTTTATATAATTTTTGCAATATATATTAATTGTTTACACCAACACTTTCATTTTTTATTTCATTCCTTAGAACTTTAGACGTGTGTAATGTTTCACGTTATCCATCCGTTTACTGCTATTGTGACAGGACCAAGTGGATGTGGGAAGTCAAATTTTGTAACAAATTTCATAAAATCTGTTACAGAAATATGTAATTGTGATTTTAATCAGATCACATGGTGTTTTGATGAAATCAACCTTTATATAATTTACCAAATGTTAACTATCTTCAAGGAATTCCAAATCTTAATATGTTTGATGGTGAAAACCCACATCTTGTTATTATTGATGATCTAATGAGAGAGTCTGATGGAAAATATATATTTACAAAAGGTAGTTATCACAAGAATCTTAGTGTATTTTGTTTAACACAAAATTTATTTCATCAGGTCAAAGAGACATTTCTTTAAACTCAAGTTATATAATATATTTTAAAAACCCTCGACATAAAACTCAAATAAGATATTTAGCACGACAAGTGTCACCAGATAACCCAAAATTCATTGAAGATGCCTACATGGATGCAACTCTAGAGGCGCATGGATATTTAATGGTAGATTTGAAACAGAATACCAATGATTTTAAAGATCAAGATAAACAAAAATTGAATAAACACAAAAATATAGTCCGTAAACTGGTGCGTAAGTGTAAACATAAACTAAGAAAAAATATAATTATACATAAAGGAGGGGCTTTCTTACCAATAATATTAGGTGCAATATTGAGTGGATTAGTAAGTGGACTAGCCAGTTAACATGGAATATGCAAAGAAAATGTTACTTGTCGAACCTGGATTGATTGAAAAATTAAAACAAGAAAATAAGTTTAGTAGTAATTTGTCTCGATTAGATATTGAAATGCAAAATATTATGAATAGTAAGACGGAAGACCGAAAGAAGTGGATGTTATATTTACAAACACTACATCTTTAATGAGGAGAATCATTTCATTTTACCGAAGAGGATCGTCAACGACTTAGATTACCAATTTATTCTGATACATCTAATGAAGATTCAAATGAGTCTAAAATTGGTTTTAAAAATAAATAAAGAGATCTCAAAACTTCAGTTGATGCTGAATCTTTGTTGGAGAAATATCGATCCTATTAAAAGTAAAGAAAATGATGCAAATCCACTTTACACATCAGCTCAAATACTCTGTTTAATACCAAAAACTTATAATGAAAAAGGTCAGTTATTATTAAAGTTAGTTGGAACAAGTAGAAGTAAAATACATTGGGATAATGAAGGCACAGTCATAATTGATAATGAAAAAATTCCTGGAAGTAATATTGTTAATTTAATAAATTATTCACTAAGACCCTTAAAAAGAAGTGATTCGATAGGGTGGGATAGATTTGCTAAAGCATTAAAAGATATGAAAGTACCACTTACTTATATTGGAAATCCAAAGAGATATGAGTTTATTAACCAGCTTCAAGCACAAGATCTGAACAAACCCTCTGAGATTGAAGTTCAAGAATTTTCTACACCGAGCAGTGGAGATACAAAATCTATAACTAAAATAGAGTTTTCTACACCGAGCAGTAGAGATAAAAAATCTATAACTAAAATACGTAAAAAGCTTGAATGGGAAAAATGGACCACGTACTAGAAGAAATTAACAGGATTTATTACGATCCATCTAATCCCGCTGGTTTTGGTAGTATTGATAAATTATCAAAAGCCATGAAGGGTAAAATGGATAAAAAGCAAGTAAAGAAATGGTTACAATCACAAGAAACATACACATTACATAAACCCATTCAAAAAAAATCCCGCGTAATACGTACATTGTATCAAATATTAATGAACTGTGGCAAGCTGATTTAAGTAATATGTGAACTTCTTCTTATATATATATAATATAATATCTATTTACGCAACGAGAAAGGTATTTATAATAAGCTGATTTAACTTATGATTGACTTATAACCAATTCCTAATAAAAAATCATAAAAAATAAAAGCTTAACATATTTCCGAACCTAAAAACTATGTTATTTTTTATAAAACTATTACATTTTGACGTTGGATTTCAAAACAACCGATGTTCTGGAGTCTAAAATCCTCTTCATTAAAAATATATAGATAGTAGTTAAAATAACACAAAATAAGAAGTATTAAATAAAAAAAATATACGAAATAATCCAACACACATCATAATTTTATTCAATATAGACAACTAAAATACTTTTTGAAAGTCAATTAAATGCTTTTCCCACTGGTCCAGAAAAAAACCTCTGTCCTGGAAAAAATTAGCAAGAAAACTAGTGGGATCTATCGTACGTATCGCTGCACCTTTGCAGTAGCACTCCAACTTCTTTTCACCTGCTTTGGCCCTGGACTCAATGAAGTGCCCAAAGTTCAGTTTTAAGGATTGCTCAATCCCCGCAACTGAAGACGGTCGGTGAATTCCAATTACACATTTCGGTAAGAAGGAGCCAATGTGAACAGGCTCCATATTGCGGTGAAGAGACATACTTATATTTTGGAGACGTTGAATCTCACACGATTGGCATTGCCTCATGCGGAAACTGACTGCAGTGAGAGATTCACACGCTCATTCATGGCTTCTCTTTTATGCTGGATTTAATCCGGACTGGTCCGAACATTCAGCTGATATCTCTCCACATATGTGCTTTCTGCGTACACATCAATACGGGCGTAATCAGATCAATAATACGAAGCATGATGAGAGTTGAGGAGAGAATGGACCCCTGAGGAACTCCGTCGTTCGTTGCCATAGCTTCGGAAGAGCAGCCTCCGACAAAGACCTGGCGAGACCGTTCACTCAAACAGTCCTTCAACCAGCTGATCAGGATAGGGGATGATTTATTCACCGAAACCTTGCCTAAAAGGGTTGTGTGCCACACCTTGTAAAAGGCTATCGAGACATCAAAGGAAACAGCAATTGCTTCCCCGTCCTTCTCTAACTGTAATATTTCTCTCGCTATCTCTCTCTCTCTCTCTTCAAACAGAGTTCAAAAACTCAAAAGAATCAAATAATTTCCATATAACAGTTTCAAAAGTCGGTGCTAAGGCTACATTCCTTTGCCTGCGAAGAATTAAGGCCCCGACTTCAGAATCTACTTTGTGAAAATTATTTTATTCTTTTGTTTTTTTGACGTCGGCTTTTACTTTTTATTAAAAGTAATTTTTTTATTTCCCTTTTGCGTGGAATAAGTTAAGGGTAACTACCAGAATGTCGTCTAAATTACATTAAAATCTTAATCACCACTATCACTCCTGAGATATAAACAATTTGATAAAAAAAGAATAATTTAAATTGATTCAGCTATTTCCGAGAAATCGGTGAATATACATAAAAAACATACGCATTAAATATAGAACCTCTTCGTTTTTTGAACTCGGTTAAAAAGCGTACTAGTATAGGCGCAATTCTACCATCTTGCGGCACAGTGCGCGACAGTGTACGCCAAAATTGAGTTTTCTTCAAAAAAGCCAAAAATGATTTTAAGTTTATGATAATTTAAGCATATAGATATAGCAAGCGTGACAGTCTGCGAGTTATTATTTATAATTGTGACTACTGTGCCAACCTTTACGGGGACCGAGGATTGAGTCCATTTCTGCCGCGCCTGCAGTTGATGCAAATATTCAGTTCTCCAACGACGCCAGAAGGACTGGACCAATTTGTCTAAGAGTGCGTGTCGTTGAAGCTAATTCATTGGCGAAGATTCCACACCAGGTGCCCGTAATAGTAACCTATACAAAAATGTGCGGGTGTTAAAGCTTTCAGTCGTTCAGCTGGGTCGGATCTAAGCTAAATACAGTCAGCGGACGCGAGTTTAGTAAACACTCAATTTGAGTTTGATTATTAACTCCTCATAGGCTAGGTTATTTTCTTCAAAATCTTCAGTATTTTTCAAAATGTGCGAACATTGCCACAAAGCACGAAGCATCCGAAACGCCAGGATTAGAAAAGTTTAAATTAACGCGATAAAATCCGTAGAACTAGTAGTAATCAATTTAATATGTAGGTATATATCGCACAATCGGGGAAAGAAATTAAATCCTTAGAAAATGTTAGTTTTGGTCACAGAGTACAAACTACGTAATGAATTGATAATTTCAGTATTTGCTGTTCAAAAACAACATATTATGGTACATAATATACAGAAATTACAAATTCTTAATTAGCTTTGTTTTTTGCAAAAACCATAGAGCAACAGGGGCCACCGGCGGACCGGAGAGGGGAGTAACCATAGCGTTTTCCCGATACAGAACTGTCCGTCATTTTTTTCGGAGAGAAAACTGCGCACACAAAAACAATCGTCTGTCACTACGAAACTCACACATAACAATTAAAACAATAAACTAACAATTTCACACGCATATAGATACATTTTAATAGTATCGCTGAGTGACAGCGACATCTCGAATACAGACTCTAATCAGTCGCTCGACCGATCTGCATATTGTATAAAGAGACGTCAGGATGGTCCGCTATATCCTCTGGATCCATACTTGACCTTAATTAGACGTGGGTAATTGGGCAAGGAGAATCAAAAGATGTAATTCACACAAAATGTAATTAAGGTATTATGACAAAATTATTAGAGGTACTGAATCGTTAAACACTAGACCAAGAACGTAGCGCTTATTCGCGATGTGAACAGATTGTCGTCTCGATGCGAACTGCCTCGTCGTCCTTCTTTCTTCCCACACTAGCCCTTGGTGTTGCGTGAGAGTGAATGACAACCGATTACTTCGACAGATGGCGTTTAGCATATCCGGTTGACATTCACTCTTAAATAATCTTAGCATTAGCACGTCCTCGTGCTGCTTTTGGTGTAGAGTTATTCTGTAACAATAGGAAAATAAAACCCGCTGGGATTACCACTTTCATTCACTCGTCCTATCCTGACATGAATAGGTACACTGTCCCTATCTTTGGACATTTAGGAACCCACAAACATATACGCAAGGCGATTACGTTTGACCTCATGCAAACTAACACTGGCTAAGGCGTCCTTTCGACCACCCATCATCTGCTATGATGACTTGGACCGGAAACCTAGTCCTTGACTACCTAGCCCACAGAGCTGCAGCGTCCCTTCGACCAGTCGTCATCTCATATGACAACATGGACCGGACAACTGGCTCTTTACACGTCATCTCATATGACGACACCTTAGACAGTTTAATAGCATCAATTAATTCTTATAGCTGATATTACTAATCTTAAAGTTCCTCGCGCTCTGATGCTGAGAGGGTTACAGAGCTTGCAGTTTCAGTACGACCGCTGGACACCGATATTGTGTCACTATCATCATCTGATGTTAGTGTCCTATCGATGTGGCTCTGCCCCGCCGTCACAAACTCCTCCTCATCATTATTAATTAACGAGGTAGCTATCTCTACCAGACCGCCATAGCCCCCGGGTACTAAACGAAGATTTTCGTGAGCATATTTGTAAGTCCTAGTAGACCCATCAATGTTTTTCAGCTCATACCTATCATTTTCTAACATCTTAGTAATTAAAAATGGACCTTTGAATTTTTTATGAAGTTTTGTCTGATTGCACTCGTTGTTTCTTATAAAAACATACTCGCCTATAGGGAATGGCTTCACGACTGCCTTGCCTCGATTGAACCGTTCTACATCTGCTGAAGCTGCTTTCGCAATGTTGTCAGCAGCGTTACGTCTGATGGTGTCTAAGTCTGATCGGGGTTCGGGTTCGGAACTTAATACAATTTTTGACATACCTAAAGATTGAGCTTTTATCCCAAACATTAGTTCTGTGGGTGAATATCCAGTTACCCTAGACCACGTACTATTTAGAGCTAACTGCACATCTAGAAGTTCATCTCGCCAAGTTTTGTTCGGGTCGTTCTCAACTATGGTGAGAATGCTTTTCAAAGTGCGCATTACACGCTCTACCTGGCCGTTTGCTCTACTAGATCTTGTTGCGATGAGATGAAGGTCTATGAAATGGTCCCTACAAAATTCTCTAAATTCGGCACTTATATAGCATCTCCCTTGGTCAGCTATAACGCGTTTAGGTGTTCCAAAAAGGCAAACCGCTTTTTTTAGAGCTTTAATAGCACTTGCTGAATCTAACGAGGGGGTATATTCAAGAAGAATGTATTTGGTGTAGGAATCGATAATAACGGATGAATATTCTTTGCGATCGCTTTTTCCACTGAGTTTGCCCGTGATATCAATGTATATGGTATGCCAAGGAGTGGAAACTTTAGGAATCGGATGAAGTCTTATCTGGGTAGCGCCTGCGGGCCCTTCGAAGCTTTGCATACTATACAAGAATCTACAAATTTGCGCACTAGCTTTGACATTTGTGGGAACCAATATTGCTCGTATAGTTTGTTTAGCGTCTTTTCAGTGCCGAGGTGCTTAACGTGGTTGATTAAAGTCCAAGTGAGGGAGCGCGGTACAACTGGGAGCCAATAGCTATTTTTGTTACGCTCAATTTTCCTATAAAGTATCCCTTTTCGAATATCGTAGGTATGGGCAACGGCTTCAGGAACTTCTTTGTTATTGTGCTTGTTAATTAGGTCCTGTATTTCGCTATCTCTCTTTTGTTCGACCGTCAGCCAACCCTGATGAAGTTCAATGTATTGGACAGACTTGTTTCTCTTGGACGGATTGGTATCGGGATAGTTCGTGGTAGGTTCATCGAGTCGATTTCTGGAGAGGAAATCGGCGTGTTCCATGCTACTTCCTTGCTTGTAGACTATGTCAAAATCATAAGCCTGGAGGAAGGCCCACCATCGGTGGACTCGGGGTGTAAGATCGGTTTTAGCCTTTGACGCCTTAAGAGAATTACAGTCCGTGAAAACTGCGAAGTGCTGTCCATACAGATAATGTCTGAAATGCTCGACCGCTCGGACCACCGCCAAGGTTTCAAGTTCGTAGGAATGGTAACGCGATTCGGTTTCGGTTGTTCGACGGCTAAAGTAGGATAACACATGTGGCAGATTATTATGTCGCTGAATTAGTATTGCACCGTACCCTTCTGAGCTCGCGTCTGTATGAAGCTCTACTGGGGATTTGGGGTCAAAGATCGTCAAGACCGGCTCTGATGTCAATATGCTAACTATGGTTTTGTGGATCTGACTATGTTGGCTCGTCCAGGTTATCGGACCTCTTAGTTTTGTTAGGGGGTATAAAGGACCTACTAAGCGGGTACAATTTTGAATAAACGCCGAAAATAAGATGCGAGACCTAAAAATTTACGAACTTGACTGGCTGTTCGCGGGGCCTACCTACTGGCCTAGGATTGGGAGTTACTTGCCCTGATTTTACGACATAACCTAGGAAGTCTACTTCGTTTTTCATGAATTTACATTTATAAATGTTTAAAGAAAAACCCGCTTCACATAGAGCTTGTAGTGTAAGGTCTAAACGTTCAAGGCCTCGCGTGACGTCATCAGAATAACAGAGGATGTCATCCATATATCCATAGATCTTTATACGTGGTAGAGCCATGCTACAGCTATATTAATAGTATAGTTGTAGCACGAATGGGTCGGCTCGACCGGGGAAGGACTACGCTCTCACAGAATACCAGCGTAAAATAGCAGCTCAAAGCTGCTGTGTTTCATATGGTGAGTGTAGAGGACCGGAGACCCTTTTTACTGGAAACGAGGCATTCCATCTTAGCCCTCACGAGTGACAACGCATATGCATTTTGATTCGCATACGAGGATAGATGTGGATGGGCCACAGCAACCACTTACCATCAGGTGTACTGTGTGCTCGTTTGTCACCCTTATTCTATAAAAAAAAACTTTCACTTAAAAAAACTGTAAATTTTTACTGTTTTACAGATAATCTGTTCTTGTTTTTCTTTTTAAATTTTGGCCTTCTTTTTATACTCAGCTCTACTAAGTCGCTTTCTCTCATCACTCATTCTAACTAATTTTTATCCAAGAACTGAAATAAAAAAGATTATATAGGAGAAGGTATAAAGTCAATTCGGCATTTCAGCCAGACCACACATTTAGCGAATGGTCTTGTCACTCGTTCCCGCGCCACCCGCCACCAAACGTAATACGCAAAATGTAGAAAAAATGTATTTTTGTGTGGACCTAATAACATTTTGGTACATAAATATGAATCTTTTTAATTTCTGTAAGACATAAAAAAATGGCCCCAAATTTGCCGCTGTGGGCTCCAGCCTACTCAGCCTGCTAGTACATCCGCTACTGGGTAGACTAGACTAGACTAGAGTCGTTTGTCACCCTTATTCTTTAAAAAATATCACGGATGTCTAGCTAAAAGAATGTTAACCCAAAACAGAATATTGAATTTATTTAACCGGATATGAATTTATTTATTAAAATTAAATTAAATAATTTTATTGGGGGTCCACACCTGAAATAGGATCTAAACAAGACATCTCTTATGCAAGTCGGTTTATGTGTCATTGTATAGAGCTCATTGAGTAGATCTCAAACATATTTTCATTCTTTATATCTTCAAAAATAAAGAAATGTGTGACCGCCAAAGTCAAGGTCAATCTTTAGACCGTTTTTGTCATAGTGCAACACGGGCCACCAGCGAATCGGAGGGGGTGTAGCCATACGCAGGCGTTTCCCTCTGCCAAAGTATAAGTCCACGCGATACTATGCGTACAATAAAACTAGTTGCAGCCGTACTAAGCACTAGAAAGGAGCTTACTCCTTTTTAAAAGACCGGCAACGCACCTGCAATTCCCTTGGTGTTGCAGTTGTTTATGGGCGGCGGTCGACATTTACCATCAGGTGAGCCGTATGCTCGTTTGCTCCTCTTTAAAAAAAGGCTAATAGTTGCGTGGCTAAATCAAAGTCCTACAAAAGTGTCGAATTGTTCATTTGTTTTGTTTTGTTGTAGTTGTTTTTTTTTTTGCTGCAAAAAGAGATCTGCTACGTCAAATTTACAAAAACATTTCATAACCTTTCATATGCATAAGTAATTTTTAGTCACATTATTGCTATTTACTTCTTTGTAAACTTAAAAATTGCATTAATACCGGTCGTGTTGTTTCGGATTTGTTTACTAACACAGGTTACTCGCCCTCATACATGACGGCGCGTTTGATTATTTCGAACATTATTTAAGAGCAACCACAATATAGCTGCAGCATGGCTCTACCACGTAAAATGTCTTCGAAGTAGTGTTGAAAGACCGGGAAATTCATGTTGTTGTAGTTCCTGGTCTTTCAACCTGGTCAAAGGAAAAAGATGAAACGGATTTGAACTCTGCGGCCTAACAACAACAAGTCATCTGTTGAACAATCTACTTTTGAAAAAACGGATATTTATGTTTTTAACGAAGAGGCCGTAGAGGAATCATCAATAAGTATAACAATTGAAGATGCGTCTCAGAATCAGGTTTTAAACGAGTGCAAACAGCAGTAAATCTAAACAAAAATCCAGCTTTATGGGAAATCAACGATACCTTAACCTCTCAGGCCTTGACATTTTATTGGGCCAACTTAGTCAGACCTATGGTCAAGTCAAAGAGTATAGTAGGTCAGGCCAAAGACAATATTTTTTTGTAAATGATGGTAAATATAACTTAGAGTCATTACTATGTTCTTATCCAAAAATAAAAAATTATCAACAATTAAAATATCGCATTACTTGTATGAAAGTCAAGTGAACGCTAGAGAAACGACGATTGCAAGACGTTGTCGATAAATAAAATGTTTTGAGAAATTATCAATTACCGTGTAGTGGTTGTGTATGAATATTCATATCATACTGTGGGTGTCGTAAGAGGCGACTAGACTGAGAGGTGTTATTTTTAATAACCGTGACGGATGCTCTAGTTCCATATTTTCCGAACCCGTGGTAAATAAAAAATGACTTTCAATAAGTATTATGTAATAATCAATATTGAATAAAATACCATTCTGTTCTATTCATAAAAATAATAGTAAAATATCACTTTGTCGTCCATTACTCATTAGACATGATTAATAAAATCGACATTAGACATGGACCAAAACGTTATTTTCACCGTGACGTTATTAACCCATTCATTGCAGTGCACGCACAACGTTATTTAAATTGCCATTCTTAGGCGGATGACGCCGATCGGCCTAAATTATATTTTAGCCATAACAGCCAATTTCTATTCTAAGGGATATACTTTTCATATGTGCATGTTTTACATACATACATCGTTATAGTCGCAGTTTCTGTAAATAATGATTTTAGAAAATAACAAAACTATCCTCAGGCGCGGAAAACGCCGAACGGCGTCTTCAAAGGTTATCAACATTAAAACATTTTGATTAAATATTTATTTTGCTACTTTATTTGGAATTAAAAACAGTTATATAGGCTTTCTTTTCGCAGAACCAAATGGTCTCACACCGTCACTCAATAAACTCTGTGACGATGGTCGAGCCTCACCTTTAAGCCATTATTAATTATTAAGTGAAACAAATTACGCTGCACTAGAAATAGTATGTAACTGAATACCCTTCTCGATGTTTTCTCTTCCTTCAACTACTAATTCAAAACTCTACTTATTATACTTAGTACATTTAAAATAGTAGACTAAATACTATTATTAAAGTATTTTAACTTAAAAATCAGAGAAAGGTTCAATCCCTGGTCATATTTCAATAATTCCGAAAATATTAATATAAAAACCAATTTCTTTATTCAGTTTAATAAGAAATCTTTCTATAATGTGGAAAATATCCCACTTTATACTGAATAGAAAAGAAACAAATTCACTTACTATTTCCAGCCATATTTATGGTAAATAGGAAATTGCCAGTATTTTAATAAAACTGCACTGTTAATCACAAAACTTATACAAATGAAATTTCGCCACTGAGTACGCAGTCACTTGCACATGGCGTAATCTGATGAGCGTCAGTAAAATTCTGCCTAAATAAGCGAAATAATTTTCATGTGCGGGAAACGCCGATCGGCGTCAAAGTGTTTAAATGTGAGATGCGTTAAACGCCTACCGGCGTTAGTCCTTTGAACCGCCCGCACCTACGTAATAAGAGCGATTTTTTGAGCCGCCTTGAATGGGTTAATCACTCATGATTAGAGGCGACAGAGTGAAACAAATCAGAAGATGGGCAGCAGCGTCTTCCTAATAAAGACTAAAATTAAAAAACTGCGGTTGCCAACCCGCTTACCAAACGTGGCAACTATGGCAAATATCCCGGCAATATATGGGGGACGCTTATGATCTGTAGTGGACTTTAATAGACTAAAAAGGACGAACATTTTTTTATTTAGTCTCGGCGGAACGCGGGTGTTCCGTGCTATATTTAGAACAGCGTTGTCGTGCTGGGCGACATTTGCGGCAGTAAAATCTTGAGCTCCTCTTTATTTCTATGACCCATGGCAGTAGTGGATTGTTACGACCTTATGATAAAGAAAAATTGTAAGGAAACTAAAAGGAGGAAGGGGAGGTTAATTTTATTATTTGATAAAATATTTGTGTGTAAAAAGTCATCAAACATCAACATCAAACAATTTATTAAACAAGTTGCATAAACAAGTCCAATGGGTAAAACAGTAATAAATAACAAAACAAAAGTTTCCTGAAAAAATAAACAATTATTATATGTCAATTTCACAACTAAAGTAAGTCGAACAACACCCCATATGTTAAAAGACATCAAGCAGTTTAGGCTACAGGCGTGTAAAGAAAAATACATCCATACATGCGTACTCGAAAAACATTACCCGTCTTCTGAAGTAGCCAATTAAATAAAAAGGTTATATCATAAAAACAAACCACGTGGTGCGGATTAATAATATCTTAAAAACATACCAGTATCTAAAGAATACACATGTCAAACCAATTAATGTGACAAATAGCCATTATTAAATAGTTATTACTAAAACAAATCGAACAACACCCGTATGTTAAAATCCATCAAGCAGTTTAGGCTACAGAGCGTGCAAAGAAAATACATCCATACATACGTACTTGAAAAACATTACCCGTCTTCTGAAGTAGCCAATTAAATAAAAGGTTATATCATAAAAACAAACCATGTGGTGACGGATTAATAATATAAACTACCTAGTTTCATCTAGTATCCTGGGTGTCGTAAGGCGTCGGAGGCAAACTGAAACAGGAAATGGAGGCAGCATCTTCTTAATAACGACTAAAAACACGTTTATTTTAAAATAACCAGTGATAAAAACACAGAATGACTTTCAATAAGTGTTTTAAAATATTACAATTAAAGTATGAAATATTATAAAAGCCAGATGAAAATGTGGTTAAGCTATTTTCAAACAAACGCAAGTTTTACATTCAATACTTATATGCTTTGCATGAATGGAACAATGCTATTACTAAAATTTAAAAACATTTGTGAGTGTTGTGGAACACTCGGTTGGAACAAGTTCCTTTCGTAATATATTAATATTGATAAACGTATTATATTATGCCATTGAGGAGACGGAGGCGCGAGCACCACGGGCGCGTCGACCGCCTCGTGCCCGTCGCCGGCCTGCTGTTACCCGTACGCCCCGCACGCGCTCAGCACCACTCGAACTCGCCAACACCTCCTCGTGGAAACGTTCGTGTTCGTCCGCGACCAAGTACTCGTCGCCGTCCAACCGCTCAACGACAATGACCACTTCTGGACTAACATTTCGCCTACAAGACATATATAAAAACAATATAATATAATTGAGTGCATACATATTTTATAAAATACTATATACAAACACAAAACAAAAATAGTTTTATTAAAAATAGCGATTTACATTCTGTAAATACAAGGAACAAGCATAAATAGATAGATTTTTTAGCGCACAATGAAGTGTTATCAGATAGATACAAAATTGATTTTTTTTTATTATAAACCATAAAATTGTAATAAATATGCATAAAATAAAATGGTATATAAGTACATAGACAGGATGAATACATACTTATTAATATCTTTATATATAAAATTATGTGTCACATTGTTTGTCTGCGATGAACTCAAAACAAACAAAATTGTTCTGCCCTTTCCGAAGACAAAGGGCTTGAAAGGCAGAACAAAGTCTGCCTGGTCAGCTAGTATGTTTATATATATATATATATATATATATATATATATATATATATATATATATATATATATATATATATATATATATATATATATATATATATATAAAAGTACAAATATATGTTTTAAAACTATTGCATATAACATAATTGTGCAATAAGTATAAACAAATACTGTAACTAGACTGTAACTAGAGAATAATTATATACAAATGAATTAGATTGAATCAAAGATGAAAGTAGTAACAAGTTAGTTATACCAGTTACTAGACTCCAGAGTCAGTATAATTCCTTCATGGGGCAACATAGGTATATGTATTTATAAGAGTTCCAGAAAATATACAGACCTTATCAATGAGTTATAAATTCTTAATAAGCAAAAATTGTTTAGTAAAGGTTTATTATACTACCAAAGAGAACATGGTTGATGTTATTATCAACCATGTAAACCCTGGAACCCTGGGAATGAGGAGATTGCTACCATGCTGTTTCTAAATGTTTTCATACTAATTTTATTCTATAAAAGTTATTATTGTGTGAATTAATTATATTTAATAAAAGTCCTGCTGGGTTTTTGCTGGTCACCCAGGACAGAGACTTTTCATATCTCTAATTTATGAAAGTGAAAATTTCAATTGTATATAGACAGAATTTTAAAACTGTGGTAGCTTCTACTTGCATACATTTTTGAAAAAGCTTTAATACAAACATAATAACAAAATTTACTTACGGAAAAGGTGGTGACGATGCCAGCGGATTTTCTTGTGCTGGCTCGGTGGAAGATGCAGGTCCTAAAGGGAGATTTGGACACTCCAACTGCTGGCCATGTTCATCAAACATGGCCAGTAGGATAACCTCATTGGAGTTACCTAAGTCCCCCTGATGCATATCCGTCTCCTGAAAAACATGTATGATAATAAGACATTTTAGATATGCATATGACATATTTTTATGGTTATGAATTAAATTGACCAGGATGGTGCTGCTGCCTTTTATTTAGTAAGTGAGAAAATCTGGAGACCCTTTTCATAGACGCATGTTTGCGTTATATGATAGGTGTAGATAATTTATCATTTATCACCGCCAACTTCTTGACTCAGGGGTGCTACTGAGAATTTCTTGACGGAAAATCTTAATAAATGATTTTTTGACCCGACCCGGGATTCGAACCCGGGACCTCATGATCAGCAATCACTTTATACATCCAGTATATGCATTCATATTTATAATTATAATATAGAAAGAGTATAATAACTTACAACAGAATATGAAAACATTTCTTCCTCTCTGTCACTGAGATATTCGTCGTCCGAGTCATGAAATAGTTCGTCAAATTCCGGCATTTTCTGAAAATGGATGTAGTACAGTACACACATTTGAACATTTTGTGTCTTCATGAGGCTCAAAAGAGTTAATAGAAAGTTTATAAATTTACATATAACATATAAGAATAAATAATAAGAGTAATAATAAAATTATGAAATACCAAATTACTACACTCAAATAACTACTATGTAAAAAAAACACTCGAAATTTCATAAAGAAAGAAATATATAACATTATTATATCGATATCGTAATAATATACACTCATTAGGAGCCTCTAATAAAAAAAAATCAATCATAGGTACTTATATAGTTTATTACGCTATCTTTGACCAACGCCATTTTTGTTGAAAACAATTTCGCCATAATATTCACGATATATCGAAATTATAACATAAAACGTAATTTTCGCACATTGGTCTTTGTAAAATATGAAAATTTGTGTTTTTTACATGATTTATGGTGATAATTTATACCTTATATTTCATTTTCAGTTACTTTTATTGACTATTTTATTTCATATGTGAACGACAGTATTTGAAGTACCAATTTTATAAATTTAGTAAAAATTGTTACGAGACGAAATATATGCAAATAACTTTTTTTTAAACTGTATAATTACTTACCTTTTGTATAAAAAACTCACAACAAACTTTCCTTTAAAGGGTACACTTATAACTTATAATTAATACAGTGGCTTCTTGCACTCGCGCGGCGAAGTAGACGTACTGTAGTAAACGCGACGCATCATGGCGGAAACTAGTACTTTGACGTAAATTCTCTTAATTTATAAAAGCGTAATTTAGTAACGAGACTAATTCTAATAAAAATTTTAGAATTTGAGTTGTATAATTCTTATAAATATCATTTAAAAAAGAATTGTTTTGAGGGGTCTACAAAGGTGACATTTGACTATCTCTTGTGTACTCTAAAGACTTCAAAGATTAAGGGAGATATCGCAAGGTACGGCTTCGATCAAAGCAAGTCTTGTGACTTCTCTAAAAGTGAAAAAATATATACTGATCAGCACCGTTTCTTGCCAGTTAGTATATTCCAAAGGAAAATGAAAAATAATGATGTAAATTACCGAATTGGCTGGTTTGTTCTGAAGTAAAAGATCTGTATATTGCGAGCCCTGTTTGGCATTCGGGTCATAGGAGAATAAGACTCGGTTTGAGAACGAAGGATTTAATGATTGGAAAAATGCAGAATACCGAGCATGAAAACTCTGCGCGTCATAAAGATTTATGGATTTTTTTTTAAAACTAAGGATACTATCTGGTGTCCTTAGTTTGAAAGTTAGAAGTGAGATTGATGGCCTTGACAATTTATTGCATGTCCAGATTGATGAAGAAATTTACTTTTTAAATTACTTTTTGGAGTGACGTTCTTTGTTGCCGTAGTGAATCGACTCTCAAGAGGCCTCGCTTTCAGAGGAAAAAATGAAAAGTTCGGTGATCTGCATAACGGAAATTATTGTATGATTTTGGAACTGTTAGTTGAATTCGATTCTTTTTTAGCCAGACATATTAAACGATTTGAGAATTAATGATCTGGAAGTACTAGTTACTTATCAAAGACAGTTTGCGATAAGTTTATTCTCTTAATGGGTCACAGATTGGAGACGAGATGAAAACGGCGAAATATTTTTCCTTAACCATCAATTCAACACCAGATATAGCACATATGAACCAACTTATCTTCTTCATTAGATACGTTTTGGAAACAGACGAACCGTGTGAAAGATCTCTCAAATTGGAAACAGACGAACCGTGTGAAAGATCTCTCAAATTTTTGCCTTAGTGGAGCATAAAGCTGAAGAAATGTTTTTGCCATTATTTCGCCAATATGATTTATTATCAAAATACTGGTCATAAATATTGACAATCATATGAAGAACCGCGAACATGTCTGGTGTGTATAATGGCTTACAGGCTAAAATTAAAAGCCAAGCGCCTATTGACTTTTTCGTTCCTTGCTCTGCCCACTCTTTAAATTTAGTGGCAACTGCGGCTGCTGAATCTTGCACAGAAGGTTGCCGCTTCTTCATGTTGCTTCAATAAATCTACGTTTTTTTTTTTGTAAGTTCGACACAACGTTCGCAAAAATTAATGACTGATACAGGGATAGGAAAAACGCTAAAGAGAATAAATTTGACACGTTGGTCAGCTAGAGAGGGCGCATGTAAAAGTTTGAGAGATTCTTGGCATGAAGTCCTCAAAACTTCAAGAATGATCGTACCAAAAAGCCTGTAATGCGAAACGAAGTGAACAAAATGAATGTTTAAATTCAGGCTTCTTCCGCAGATTTGATCACTGTTACGAATCTCTTTGCAAATTTTTCGTAGCTGAACGAGAAAATTTTAAGTATTTCGAAGACAAGGCGATGGAATTAAGCGTACTGCTTCGAAGCAGTATACAAAAGACATGGGGAAACAGACAACCGAAAAGGAAATAAAATATGATGAAACACCCGATTAAGAAATGAAAGTAACTATGAGTGATACTTTCAGGGTAACACATTTTTCGTCCTCATTGATAGACTCGAATCCGAATTAGAAACACGGTAGGAGACCTTCAACAAGTTCAATGAAAAATTTTCATTTCCGACCAAAATGAGTGAATTGTCATCATCAACCCTTACGGGAAAAGCCCTTTTCTTAGAAGAAATGTATTAGAGACTGACTTAGTTCAAGAATGCATACATCTTCAATGCCACCTTTCTTCTGAAAAAATTCTGGGGAAAAAACCATATTCTGGATCATTCAAAAGTCTATCCTCATTCCTGCGAAAACAGAATTTGCAAAACGTTTACTCAAACTTTATATAGAAATTCACATGGGTCTATAGAATAAAATAGAATCATTTACATGTAATTCTTATTAAGAGTCATTTTTTACTTTTACAACTGTATGTATATTTTAACTATGTACACCAGCGACAAATTGTTCGGGAGAGAGACACTTTTTTTTGCTTAAAACGGGTGAAAAATTATCTAAGATTTACCTTAAGCCAAAAAAACTAAACGCCTTAACTCTTTTGTGCATAGTCAGAATCATAGAATGCTATAATACATACAGAATATAGTATTCTATGGTCAGAGCTAATGAAAAATATTTCATACGACGATATAATTGATGAATTTGCGAATAGAAAATCGTGCGATGTTGTTAAACTTTCATATCTTAATCAATTGAATTTTATCGTCATCACCAGCCGGATTGTTACATCTGGTAACAATTCGCTTTAATTGAATATATTGTTTTTAAACTGTACATAAGCGCGATAATTATTGAATTACGAAGTACGTAGAAGGTACATTATTGTGTAAGTAGTATTAAGGCATGCCTCACCCCACTTTATTCGTAGTAGAACATGATTGAGCCTTAATTAGATCAGAAATATACCCAAAAACTATTTCTTGTGAAATCTAAAGTAAATGTATGTGTGGTTGTAAAAATAATCTAGAAACTGACACATCGATCGTCTAGTTCACAATAATACTAATAACGCGAAGAGGTGGGGTAATTAGGACGATAGTGCACAAGTCATAAATTTACAAAATCATTGACAAGAAATTGTAATTAATATCAGATTTTGACGTTGGGTATAGAGTTGTAGAAGCCGGTAGGACGGCAAAATTTGAATAGCCTACTGGCGGCAAATGTGCAAATCCGCCACTGAGTCTACCTGACGGTAAGTGGATGCTGTGGCCCATAGACATCTACATCTATCCTCGATTAAGTATCAAAATGCAGATGCGTTGTCATCATACGAAACACATCAGCATTAAGCTGTTACATACGTACGGTTAGACAAACAAACCTCAGAGTGACGTTAATAGGGTTCCTTTTTACCCATGTGTGCACCCTAAAATGCAAAGTGATTTTTTTACATTACTCTTAATCGTAACAAAATAACCATAGGTGACTCAAAAAAAATTTACTTATTTTAACGGATTGAAATTAGTATTATAACTCTCTTCCTGTTGCATATAAATGATCTTGGGGTGGGTGGAAGGAAAAGGGGAGATCTCCCGCCGGGCAAGGTGATCGGCCCAGGGAGCGGCCAACGCTCCGAGTGGTAGTTCGTAGCTATTGTATATATACTGTTTTTAATTCGAAACTTTGATAGCGCGATTTAGGCTTCGATGTATTTCGCTTGTGGCGCGACGACAGCGCCGCCACATCACCCCCCCGCTCAGACCGGAGGTCGATGGTGCAGTCTAGATGTCGACGAATGTGCAAGTGCCAGGGAATTACCTTGTAGTCTGCGGTGAGTCGAGATGAAGGCAAGTAATCTGCGAGAGTGCCGTGAATCAGAGGCGAGCAGTAAGGCTCAGAGCCGTGCCGAACACTGTAGCGCAGGGAGTAGCTTGAAGGAACAGGAAGCATTATTATAGTGCTGCGATGAACCTTTGTTAAGCTAGATGGCTTGCAGGATGTGAAGACTGAATATTTGCTCGGGAGCGAATGAATGGGGTACTTGAGAACGATGACGAAGATTTGAAGTTGTAGGTTTCCGAAGGTTGTTGGTTGCGTGTTCAGATCACGTCGGGGTCACCACTGTGGCAGGTGGAAGGAAAAGGGGAGATCTCCCGCCGGGCAAGGTGATCGGCCCGGGGAGCGACCAACGCTCCAAGTGGTAGTTCGGAGCTATTGTATATATACTATTTTTAATTCGGAACTTTGATAGCGCGATTTAGGCTTCGATGTATTTCGCTTGTGGCGCGACGACAGCGCCGCCACAATCTGCTCATTCCCGGTATCTATGTGTATGCAGACGACAGCACAGTTGTGGACCAACTATACTAGATACCAACCAAGTGCCCGGGCCAGTCAGGATCAAATCCAGTCAGAAAGAGAAGCTATGGTTGAGCGTGTGAGTCTCACACTACAGGCAGTCCCAAGGGGGGCGATGTCAATCTCGTGAGATTTAACGCCTCCAAAACAAAAGCGTGTCTTTTCACCGCTAAAAGGAGCCCGCTCACCTTGGCTCCTACTTTGCGGAATGTATCCTCGGAGTACACTGACCGCCTTCAGTTGTTAGGGGTTGAATTTTCTCCGAACCTCAACTATGGGCGATTCGTTGAGTCCAGAGATAAAGCAGCCGCAAGGAAATTGGTGTCCTTGCAAGGGTGCGGCGGTACTTCACGCCGGGGCAGCTTCTTACCTTATATAAAGCGCAAGTCCGGTCGTGCATGGGTACTGCTGTCACATATGGGCTGGTGCTGCAAAATGCCACCTGGCAGCGTTGGACTCAATGGAGACACGTCCTAAGAGGCTCATTGGTGACCTTGATTCGGTTTAAACCAATCTTGTCAGCCACGAGCACAGGCGCAGAGTAGCCAGTCTCTCGGTATTCTATAGGATGTATTTCGGTGAGTGTGCTCAGGAATTACACGCTTTAATTCCTCCCTCTCCTTTCCACCATCGGACAACCAGGCGGTCGGCAGATCTTCACCCGTTTGTTGTCGATATTCCACGTATTAGAACCAAACGGTTTGCTTCGACTTTTATAATGCGTACAGCAAAAGAGTGGAATAATTTGCCGGCGTCTATCTTTCCGTCCGAATACAATCTGGGCGTCTTCAAGGCAAGAGTGAATAGGCTTTTGTTACGCTAAGACAGTGCGATTTACATCTAAGGCTGCATCACCACTTACCACCAGGTGGGATTGTTGTCAAGCACTTCCACCTGGTGGTAATTTATAATAAGTAAAAAAAGTAATTTAGCTTATAATAAGTTAAAAAAAATAAGAAAATGTCAATACATTAGATCAAATTTCAAATTATGTGAGTAATAACAACATGTGATACATGATGCCTTTGATTACCTTGCAAAATATTTCATATCTAGCAAATGTGAACGTGCCGTAATAATACATTCCAGGTCTATGTTTTGCACGATTTAAATATATTAAATATATCAGTTAAAGATATTTCCATATCTATTCTCATTGTAGATACATTTTTATTAACCTATAATTATATATAGTGACTAAGATGGCGTTAAAATTTAAATAAAGGCTGTGCAGCCACCGGTAGTGATTAAAATTTCATACATAGTATCAAAGCCAGCACATAATTTGACAGTTCTAAAATTCTAAGAAAAGTTGTGGTCCTAAGAAACCAGACCTTTTAGAAGAGACATTATTAGAATGATATTCTTCTGTTGTTTGTTTTTTGTATCTTAGGCAAACGGCAACAGAAGACACCCATAGATTGCATTCGCATGGAAAGTCCGATCCAGACCAATTATTCCAATCCTTTGCTGTACGCATTACGAAAGATAAACCAAACGAAAAGAAATATTAGAAATCACACAATATTCACAGATCGTAGTGCTTATATACTCTTTGGCTCATTCAATCAATTTCTCTAAGTAATTATTTTGTTACAATTAACATTGACACTGTGAACGTAATCAATGAATGTTTTATTTTATTTTCTCTCCTTTCCCACCGAGAAGCCTCAAGACAAAGTGTGACAGACCAAAGACAGAATTATTTTGACATAACCACAATACCAAGGGCCATATTGTTATAACAAAATTAAAAATAATTGTGCTTGTATCAAATATTATATACAAATTTGAGGTTTCTGCGTTCCTTCTCCATATTATGAACTTTAGCCGTACTAAATCTCACACTCCTCCGTGCGCGTAATATGCTTAAAAATGGCTACAACGTTTTCCCTTCACGTATTAATATAAAAATGTATGTTTACCATGTGTTGGCTGTGTAAGGGAATCCATTCCGTCCCGTGGGTGTCGTAAAAGACGGCTATGGAAAATGGCAGAAACATTTTTCATAGCCGTCTCTTACGACACCCACGTTATAGCTTCGTAAAAATGGCAATACAAAATCTCATTACGACGGCTGGCAGCAGCGTCAGATCAGCGGAGGTCAGTAGAGGCCCATGTTCAAAACTTCAAGACAATCCTTAAGTGGGCTACACAATAATTCATGATGCTTATTTGGCAATGATCTTTGATGCATGTTGTGCACTAAGGTTAGGATCGTTAAATTTTCTATATTTAATTAACGAAAACAATAAAGGTGACAGTTCATATGTTTCATTGTATTCATTTGCAAGTAAGGTGAAACGTTTTGTCAAATTACAAAGTATTTAAATAAATCCGCTATTGATAAACGCCGAATTTATATCAATCTCATGAATATTCGTTAACTTGTATCAAGGCAGGTAATTAATTATCATATTATTGTTAAACTTAATTCACATCAATATCGTCGCAGGTTTTAATTAAATACAGCATAAGTTATATACTATATTTAATAAGGACCTGCTCATCTCATCATATATCACATTATGCTATATTTAATTAAGGCCTGCGTGTTGCCGCATCATCTTCAAAGGTGCGAGATATCTGGTATTGAGCGATCGTGAATTCACTAGTCGTTATAGTGCCGAGTTACCTCAAGGGCTAAACATAGATAATATACTGGGCTAAACGCTCCCTGTAAATTTCACACTACCGCCACCAATGAAATTGTTAATTGTATAATTTTAAGTGCTGATTTACCTCGTGATCAGCGATGAAAGAAAACATCGTGAAGAAGCCTACGTGTCTGAGGAATCAAAAAATATTTCGAAGACGTATTGTGAGACACATATAGGCTGTATCTTTACCTTTTCTTCTTTACAATCCACCTACTAAGTTTGACGATTAAGGCGACTCCTTCGGGATCCGTGTATTGCCTGATGACTGTAATCAGTAGTGAGCTTTTAAACTTTTAATAAAAATACATTATCCGCACAGTCTGCTGACTTTTACAAAATGACGATACACTGGTATTGACCATTTTCTATTGAGAAATACGTCAACTAGAAATGTTTTTCTTCATTTGTTTTTCTAAGTAGATTGATATGTGTATCTATGTGTTCGTTACACGATTGATTGATGATGTAACCCTTAGACACCTACTTCTATTTAGACAATCTCTAATCGATGCGTTATCACTTCATACTACTAAGATGTTGCACACTTGGGCGTTCACTACAAAATGAAACTAGTTGAAATTTTTAACTAGCTTATGAATTAGTTTAACGTTAACAAAGAACTATTTTATTGCGGCGGCGGTAGGAAGGAATTTTTCCTTTTTAAAAAAAAACAAAAGAACAAAAAAAGATTTTTTTTAAAATATCCTTTTTGTTCTTTTTTTAATTATTTTATAATAATATCCCTTCTGCTATTTCTAAAACTGCATTTAAATATTTCGGGGTTTTGAGATGTCCGCCAACAAGAGTTCGAGTAGTGTGGCGGAATCCGCTGGACAACACGCACTGAAGAGCAATGGAAATTACAAGCGAATGAGCTACTTGGGACATATAGTAAATGATATCATTTCATCATCATTACAGCCCATCACAAGTCCACTGCTGAACATAGGCCTCCCTCAAGGAATGCCACAAAGCACGGTCCTGAGCCACCATCGACTTCCTGCATGTCTTACCAGGTCGTCACTCCATCTAGTGGGAGGACGCCCTATACTTCGTCCGCCGGTACGAGGCCGCCACTCGAGAACCTAGTAAATGATAGATCAGATTGTTTTCTTCTCATCATTCGATATAAATAATCCAAGTTCTTTATAAAAGCATAATATATTCATAGTTCACTGAGCTGCTGAGCTATATCATTCAAGACCTGCAACATCGGACGAACCCACAAGTGCTTTGTCAGCCTTCGAGAAAGGAGTAAGCTCTTTTTTGAAGAGCCTTAGTCATATTGGTCCGTCTGGCACCTACTGTCAATAGTGATTATTGTACGATGTAATCGTGAGAGACAATAAACTCCTGGAATAATTGGCATTCTAAGACTATTCTGAATCAGATCCCCAGAGGATCTAGATTTGTGATTTTGTTATTATTTTTTGGATTTGTCTAGGATCCTAGAGGGTCATTCTGTGAAGAAATTTCGTAGTTACATATTATGATGCAATCGACGATGCTGATGGCTCAAGACTGTGTTTTATGGTAGTCTATAGGGGAGGTCTCTGTTCAGCAGAGGACTTTCCCTAATTTAATAGGTATGTGTCGTGTAGTGGCGATATAAGAATACCCACTACCCAAATATCATCCCGTGGGTGTTGTAAGAGGTGACAGATGGAATTGAAACAGAAGGTGGAAGCAGCATCTTCCTGAAAATAACGTAAAATAGCAAAAACTGCACTAGCCAACCAGACTGGTAAGCGTACCAACTATGGCAAATATCCTTCCTATGAGGCTATCTATGGAAGAGGCCTATGTTTAGCAGTAGACTTTTGTTAGGCTGTAACAATGATGGTAATGATAGATCTATCAGCAGTTGCTACATTTCGCTTAATACGAATGCAGCCTAACCTACCCACAACTATTTTAAAACAGTCACGTCATACAACAACTGACTGTAATGGTAATGATGATATGATAGTATAATAGTGATATAGCTCGAACAACCGGGAACGGAAAAGAAAGTTTCTGGAATGACAACTTCGTATCACTACTAGTATTAGATAGAATGATAAAATAATATGAAGAGAGACGATGGATGTAGGTGGCACAGGAGCGTTTTTTTTTAGTTGTATTTATAGTAGGCTCAACGCCACAAGGAGCGTTCAGTGATGATGATGTTATAGTACGTACACACTGAAAGGTAAACTTCGATTCTAGATTATAGCATAGTACTCAAAAAATTATATTACGCGTATATTTCTATTTCATCATTCGATTTCCAACAGTAAATAATAAACGAAAAAGAGTGCCGATTACGCTCCAATACTTTATTGTTATTGCTATTTGTTACGCTTTGCTTAGAATGTTCGAATTGTAAAATTGAAATAAATACTGAAGTATGATGTTCTTTTATCGGAAAATTTTATTTTTAACATTATCGTACATTTTATACGTTCAATGTATTGTCCCAAATTTAAGCGTTCAAAAACGTAAGTATGTGATCATAAGATTATTACCAGATTTTTAAATTGGATACCAACGTTGTTATACAGAACATACAGAAACTTATCTGGACTTACATTTTTTTAAACGTTACCTCCACACTAGGATTTTCTCCTGTATCATGGGGGTAATTTACATATTCGTACATAAACTGTACAAGGACAAACATCCAGACCCGGAATAATTATTTGTGGACCACACAAATACATTTCGAATAATGAGCCACGGAGCCGTCAAACTTACACTTGAACTTACATTTGATTGTGTGACGACGGCCTAAAGAGGCAAGCAGAGTTGACGTGCTTTTTTGCAATCAATAGCTTGTTTTCCATAGTAGGTTTATGATGGGCCGTGATAATTATAACGTCCCAATGCTCGAATAAAATTGTTTTTTTCAAGTGAACCGCATGGTCGTTTGCCACCCCACTTTTATAAACAAGAACTCGTTTGTTTGTTAAGTACATACGGAACTAAATATTAATTCATATAATACGATCTGTATTGTTTATTCGAAGTACAATATTATCAGCATAAATAATTTGTCTTAGTATACCCTACTTTCTCCTTACAATATTATCAGCATAAATATGTCTTAGTATACCCTACTTCTGTCTTATGTTGGGCAGATATTGCAACTAGGTAAGACTAACTTCGAGAAGGAAGCTGATTGGGGGATTCACTTAGGCTGGGCAGCATTTAGGAAGCTCCGTCGGGTTTTCTCGTCGCCTATATCACAAAGTCTGAAGACAAAAGTCTTCAACCAGTGCGACTTGCCCGTACTCACTTACGGTGCCGAAACGTGGACACTGACGATACGGCTACTCCACAAGCTCAAAGTAGCTCAGCGAGCGATAGAAAGAGCTATGCTCGGAGTTTCTCTGGTAGATAAAATTCCAAATTCGAAATGAAAAAATCCGCCGGAGAACCAAGATTACAGACATAGCCTTCCGTGTTTGTAAACTGAAGTGGCAATGGGCTGGCCACGTCTGTCGCAGAAGTGACAACCGGTGGAGTAGACGTGTTATGGAGCGTCTAGTCAAACGTAGTGCGAGACGCCCCCTGACCAGATGGAGCGACGATCTGCGCAAGGTGGATGGCAGAAACTGGATGCGTGTAGCCGAAGATCAGGCTAAGTGGCGCGCCTTGGGAGAGGCCTATGTCCAGCAGTGGACTGCCGCAGGCTGATGATGATACCCTACTTTATAGGAATAAAGAACGTTGAACAAATGAAATCCTCCACAATGCAAAATGCACTACACCTTACTGTTTATGATGCAAGGGTTTTACATATTATGTGTACGTATTTAGATTATGTGTACATATGTATGACTGAATGGGCCGTGTTCGAATCCGGCCAAAATCAGTTATTGGGTTTTTCTGTCAAAAAAATCTCAGCAGCAGCCTGGCGTCAGGAAGCTAGCGGTGTTCACATAAAGCCTGATCTCTCTCCAGTCGTGTCGGATTACCGTCCCATAGGACTATGAAAATGAGGGATAGGAAGAATTCCTAGCAGCAGTCCAGAGTAATTATCTAAAGCCGTTGGGCCTGCGCCTGATCTCTATCCGGCCGTGTCGGACTGTTGTCCCATCTGTGTATGAGAATGACAAAAAAGTGAGGTCACCTGTGCTTGCGCACATACTTGTGCATTGTAATCCTGGCTTGCGTAGATGGCTAGTCTCCGTTGAGACCGGCCGCCATAATTGTAATTCGGTGTGGAGGAGATTAAGTATTTCATATTTTGTCAAAAAAAAATTTTTTTATTATTTTAAGTCGACAGAAGAGTTATAAAAAGAAAACGACAAGACACTCTAGAGATGTGCCGAATTTTCAACGAAGAAACTGCTCGACTCGAGAAACTAAACAAGGCAGGGGACTTCAACATCTATATGAACCATAACAATCCAAAAAAGCAAGAACATAAGAGAATGAAAAGGAACGTGAATCCTCCCAGTCCAGCTCTTACAGATAATGCATATGATATGCAACGAGTGGAACGCATTGTAGACAAATTGTACGATGACATGGAAGAACGCGGACAAAAGGTTACATATAGACAAAGGCATATATACACTGTAACAACAGACAAGGTATAAAGCATATTTTATTTTTTTAATTATTTAGTCACACTCGTAGATTAATACATATTTCAAACAGCTGTTGCAGTTCATTATACACGTTAAAGGCGTATAAAGCTATAGAACACAGTGTGAAAATAACCATAATTCTTTTACAAAAGAAAACGGCGAAAAAGAATGTAATAGTTTATGAAAATGCATATAAAATTCGCACACGTGGTAGAGCCATGCTGCAGCTATATTAATAGTATAGTTGTAGCACAAATGGGTCGGCTCGACCAGGGAAGGACCACGCTCTCACAGAATACCAGCGTAAAATAGCAGCTTAATGCTGCTGTGTTTCGTATGGTGAGTGTAGAGAACCGGAGACCCTTTTTACTGGAAAAGATGCATTCTATCTTAGTCCTCACGGCTGATAACGCATCTGCATTTAAATTCGATAGATGTAGATGTTTATGTGCCACAGCAACCACTTACCATCAGGTGGACTGTGTGCTCGTTTGTCACCCTTATTCTATAAAAAAAAACACAAAGGGTTCACTCCTTGCTCAATTTGATATATATATACATACACACTTATCATAATATTAAAGAAAAAACAGAGCTTCAAACATTTTCTTTTTTTTTACTTATATTATTAGGCTTATAGCCAGTGCTTGCAATGCCACCTGATGGTAAACGGTGATGAAACTCTAAAGGGAAATCGCACTGTCTTAGCGTAATGCGGGTCACTCACATGCGCGCAAACATTCGTACATTGTACGAATGTTTGCACATATGTGAAGGGCCGTCAGACATTCATTCGCAAACTTAGCGGATATGCAAATGGGTTCGCATACTTAATTTGCGAAAATTCGAAAAATCGAAAGCAAGACTGAGACATTCGTAAAAAAATACTTTGTTTACGAATGTCTCAGTCTTGCTTTCGATTTTGTGAATCATGGACAATGAAGATGATTTTATTAGTGCGGTTGGACTGTTTTACCTATGTTCATATACTGTACATTAGAGAATTTCTCTTCTTTTTTAATTCGTCAATGGAACATTGAAGAGAGAATGAACTTATAATTCTTTCCCAGGGGTCATTAACGGCCATTTTGTTTTTATGGGATTTCTTTTGAGTATCCCATGTGGTCGATTCATTCTGCAGGAGTTCAATGAACTCCATAACCTTGATGTTGTTCCAATTCATGATGAAGTTAGTTGAAGTACGCTACACAGTAGACGTCACGAACTACGAAAATGGCGAAACGTCCGTTACCTTCGCAATCGTGTGCGCAACTGGTCGCACGAATGTGTGGGAGAGTACGCGAAGGATCGAGGTTCGCGCGCTTTGATGTCCGTTAAAAAACCGATACAGCTTGGAAAACCGCGAATGCAGCCAAAACTTTGCATAATCATTTGCAAATGTCGTCCTACACTTGTGGGTTTGCGTATTCGTGCGAATGTGAGTGGCCGGGGTAACAAAAGCCTATTCACTCTTGCTTTGAAGACGCCCAGACTGTAATCGGATGAGACGTTGGCAAATTGTACCATTCCACTGTTGTACGCAAATTTTCTCTTCATTCAGTTAACATATCTAATATATAAAAAAATATACAGGGTATTTTTGAAACGCTCCCGAAAACGAAGACAGACGTCAGTACTAACTATATCTTTGATGATGGGTGAAATATAAAATCGATCCTGATGAAAAAAAAAATCATCTTTTCACAACGTTTTATTAGCTTTATTCACGCTCCATCGTGTTAGTATAGTTAAATAAAACGTTAATTTCATTTAAAAAAATCATGAAAATACTTAAACATAAAACCAGCAGTGGAATTACTGAATTACAATCAGCTGACTAGGGGTCAATGTACGCGCGAACGCCGAATTTGCGCGGCCCGCAACTAGCGATGGTACCACAATACCTAATAATTTACAACACTTGTCTAAATACCTAACTTATCTACTTTACTTTTTGCCACTGTGCTTGTCTCCACGTAGCCACTTTAATTCGAATTCACAGGTTAAATAAACCAAATAACTGGTTCGATTCCCCGCTAATGAAAAAAATACTTAAATAAAATGTTAACAAGGTTAGAGTCATGCTTTTTTATCCATTGTGTAGGTATTTTTATTATTCTGATGTATTCAGTTATGTACCTTTTCAGATCAGTTCAGTACTAAAAAAATTAGGTATGAAACAGCTTACCGATCCTCCGTGGCCTTATGAGATTCTCCAAGGCACATTAACATGTTGCCTTATTCACGAGCACTATAAACGTACCTACGCGTTAGGCATTATTAAAACAAAACAAAAACACAAAACGTAACAACAAGAACAATATCATTAATTAATAAATAACAAGTAATAACGACAATAATTTAATAAACAAAACAATTGCTCGTGATAGTCAACACGGAACTGTCTCAAAAACTAAAATTATTAATCAATCCCGCCAAAACAAATGCGCACGGAGGTAACGTCCTTGAAGCATGTCTAAATTCAACCGCGCGAGGCGACACGAGGCAGCGTGTGTGTGAAAGGGAAGGGTAGAGTGAGTAGTATACCTAATGCATTGTTTCGTACCCATCTAGATCGGCGCCCGCGAGGATATTGAGCCTATTGTCAGCTGATTTTCTTTTTTAAGTTTCACTGCTGGTTTTATGTTTAAGTATTTTCATGATTATTCGGGATCGAATTTCTTTGTGACCCATCATCATAGGTATCCTTAGTACTATCATCTGTCTTCGTTTTCGGGAGCGTTTCACAAACACCCGGTATATAAATATATAAAATGTTCGTATTTTATGTGCTGCCATACCACTCATCAGATTGCGCTAAAACTTTGTCAACTTATGGCTTGCACTTGTGCAAAGGTTATAGGCATAGTGCAATTAACTTACAATAGGTGGCGCGCGTATCGTACTGACAAATTTATTTGGAAGTTATACATCACTCAACTTATCATTCCTAACTAAACAATATATGTAACTCTTCCACATTTAAAATGATATTTCGACAATTATTTTTTCTGTGGCAGCAACGCGCCGGGTACCAGCTAGTAATACATAAAATCCAGATATACATGTTAGTCATGTTATAAAATTAATTTATTCTAACATTATATTTTATTATTTTTATATTTATTAAAACAATTAACCCATCCATCATGCATGCCGTACGGTGACCTACAATTCAGACAATATCTAGTTTTTAATCATAAAATAACTCTGAAGGGGTTATTTTCTCAATATAAGACAGTTATTTAGATGTTACAAGCACACTTATTTTTTATAACGCTATATAATATAGTCGATGAATGTATAATAAATTAAAATAAATTTCAGACATTGATCAATACAACAGCAAGGCGATTATTCTTCGCACCAGCGGTACTTTTGGGACCAACCAATATATCCCATGTTGGCGAAAATAACCGTACATCAAAGGAGGAGGAAGATGGAAAAAAAGTACCCTGGCACAAGAAATGGAAGCAAGGCATAGTTCCTTATTTCATCGATCCAAACACCTACGGTTAGCGTTTTCTCAATTTTTAAATTATATTGTTGCGCGCCACTATTAATGTCTTATGTCTTATACATTAATGTCTCTAGTATCGAGTAGCAGAACTAGGAGAGTCAAGATCCTTCTAGAAATTTCGGAACCCATATGTACTCGAACGTTCTAGATGTTTCTATAGTAGGAGGTTCTGGAAACTATCTCAGGCCCTATATAAGGCCGGTATAGACCGCGACCGAGTCAGTATTGAATTGGCGATACAAGCGAAGAGTTCGAAGCGATACAACTGCGAACTAAAGCCATCTGTAGTAAAATTGTGTTTTGTTATTAGTGTGGTTTAAAGTTGTAATTAGTGTTGTGTAACTAAAGTGTCAATTTTGGTAATTCACTCGGCAGTTTTTAATTGTCTCGAACCCTAAGCTCGTAACAATTGGTGTCAGAAGTGGGATTTAATCATGCCGATTTTACCTAAAGATGACACGGAGGGTATCCGTACCCGAAGTCAACGCCAACAAGATACGGACCAGAGACGATTTGGTGGTACAACGTCGCAAGCGTCAGAGGGCCAGCTGCCGACCACGGAGGTCGGCCCGTCAGCAGCTCCTGCACTTGCAGCACCTGACTTAGGTGCTCTGATGATGATGCTGCAGGAGCAGGCCGGCCGACAGGAGGAGCAGATGCTTCTTATGAAGGACCTTCACGCTATCTTCGGGAAAGAGATAAGAGAGGTGAGGATAGGGTTGATCAACATAACAACCGCCTGTCTGAAGCTGAAACCCGAATCGACCGAGTGAACAATCGGGTTGACAACGTGATGGCTGACGTGAAGAAAACGCTGGACGACCTCAAACTTGGGGATGGAGTTACAGCTCCCGTGGTAGCTACAACACCTACGCTACGCGGATTCAAAGTGCCGCCGTTCGACGGGACTTCTTCCTGGTCGGCCTACAAAATCCAGTTCGAGGCTGTCATGAAGGCGAACGGCTGGAATAAAAGTCAGGCCATGAATGCTCTTACCCTAGGCCTGCGTGACCAGGCCTTAACTGTTCTGGAAGCTCGGTAAGGAAGTGACTTACGAGCAGCTCCTTGAGGCATTGGAGGCGAGATATGGTGACGTTCACCTGGAACACGTCTTTCGTGCGCAGCTCAAAGATCGCGTGCAACACAGCAACGAAAACCTGCAGCAGTGGGCACTTGAGGTGGAGAAGCTGGTTCGAAAAGCATACCAGTCTGTACCTGTGCGCATTGTAGGGAACCTGGTGCAGCCATTCATCGACGGCATCCGCGACCTTGAAGTCAGAGCTGCTGTGAGGCTCGGGCACCACGAGACGCTTAAGGACGCGTTGGCCCATGCACTGGAGGTGGAAGCCGTGCGGCAGGATCACCGTTCCCATTGCGTCAGGGAGGTTGCAGCAGCTACAGTTCGCGACCGCAATAAAGGATACAGCCCTAGGTGCTACGGCTGTGGGGAAAGGGGCCATCTTCGATCCAGCTGCCCTAAGCGAACTGTAGAAAGGGAAGGTGAACTATCTCGAGGGGGCAGTGCGGCTATCAGCACCGCCCAGCACAGCGGGAAATCTCATGGCAACGCAGATGCATTGTCAAGAAGACCTGGTCATGAAGATTGCAAGCATTGTACTAGGCAAGAGGGTAAGGAAGTGGTGTCTGTGAGGATGCTCAGGACAGACCAACTCAGCAATGAGTGGAAGGACAGCCTACAACATGCACAGCAGGAAGATCCGGACATCAAGCCGATTCTGGAATGGATGAAGGCCAGCGCTCCTAAGCCCGAGTGGAGTGACGTCTCAGCGATGAGTTCGACCACGAAAAGCTATTGGGCCCAATGGGACAGCTTGCTGATTCAGGATGGAGTCCTGTGCCGAAAATGGGAAAATGTTCGGGGAGACAGTTGTCATTTGCAAATGGTTGTCCCCAAAGCTAAAGTACCGGATGTTCTACAGCTGTACCATAATGGTTGTTCAGGAGGCCATCTGGGAGTTAAACGAACTCTACGGAAGATCCGAGAACGGTTTTACTGGGTCCACTGTCGTGACGATGTCGAGGACTGGTGTCGCAAATGTACAAGTTGTGCGGCTGTAAAGGGACCTCAAACTCGTAGTAGAGGTGCATTGAAATTGTACAATGTTGGTGCACCATGGGAGAGGATAGCCCTTGATATTGCGGGGCCGTTTCCGGAAAGTGAAAGTGTTAACAAGTATTTCATGGTTGTGATGGATTACTTCACTAAGTGGCCAGAAGTCTTCGCCATTCCAAATCAAGAAGCTTCAACAGTTGCAGATAAACTAGTTCATGAAGTCTTCTGTCGTTTTGGAGTACCTTTAGAGATTCACAGCGATCAAGGAAGGAATTTTGAGTCTCAAATATTCCAGGAAACTTGCCGAGTTATGGGTACTCATAAAACAAGAACAACTTCTTACCACCCACAATCTGATGGAATGGTAGAACGATTTAATCAGACATTGGAGAGGTACTTAGCAAAAGTTGTGGAAAAACGGCAACGAGACTGGGACAGGCACATACAACCGTTTTTGTTGTCATATCGAAGCGCTGTTCACGAAAGTACATCAGTGACACCAGCTTTCGCAAACTTTGGGAGAGAATTACGGCTGCCTGCAGACCTGATCACCGGAATACCACCTGATGCCCCACGCAGTATAACCAATTATGCAAATGACTTGCGGAACAAAATGAATGACATTTATGAGCACGTCAGACAGTCGGGCCAGCAAACGTCTGAGAAGATGAAAACACGGTATGACCGCAAAATGAACAACAAAGGGTTTGACGAAGGTTCACTAGTGTGGTTACACAATCCAGTTCGCAGCAAAGGGAAATCTCCTAAGCTTCAAGCTAAATGGGACGGACGGATTGTGACAAGGATCAATGACGTAACCTACCGGATACAGAAAGGTGCAAGAGGTACTCCTAAGATCGTCCATGTGGATCGACTGGCGCGTTATTATGGGGCCAATAATGCTCGGGACGAGCATGTCTTAGGAGGGGGCAGTGTTGCGCGCCACTATTAATGTCTTATACATGGCAACACTAGTTACCACTAGCGCCCTCTAGTATCGAGTAGCAGAACTAGGAGAGTCAAGATCCTTCTAGAAATTTCGGGACCGATATGTACTCGAACGTTCTAGATGTTTCTATAGTAGGAGGTTCTGGAAACTATCTGAGGCCCTATATAAGGCCGGTATAGACCGCGACCGAGTCAGTATTGAATTGGCGATACAAGCGAAGACTTCGAAGCGATACAACTGCGAACAAAAGCGATCTGTAGTAAAATTGTGTTTTGTTATTAGTGTGGTTTAAAGTTGTAATTAGTGTTGTGTAATTAAAGTGTCAGTTTTGGTAATTCACTCGGCAGTTTTTAATTGTCTCGAACCCCAAGCTCGTAACAATATTTACGTTCTATAGCCCCGCTGCAACTACATTATGGTTGCAGTTCACGATGGAGTCGGACGAACCATATTCGTACAGCGGCGTAAGTGAATTTATCACCACATTTTATACCGTAGGGGTTGTAGGATTATGGTAAAAGCCAGAAAAATCTCATGGCATCCGACACATGGCGGTAAACCCTCTAGCTGGCGGCAGATTTAATGCACTCAAGTATCCACCCAGACCGGCGACGGGAAGCTACGTTAAAGGTGCAAGACGTCAGCTACTGTGGTCATCAATACGTCTGTCAAACGCTATGACTCCTAACAACGCTAAAGTCCAACAGTGGACTTTTGCGGCCTGTATATAAGATAGAAGAAGTTACAATGCCTGCCATCTCTTCCTAAAGCACTTACAAATGACCATTATTTTTCCCCTTCTTCGTCTTCTCTTGCCTATAAATTATAATATACGAATGTTTAAACACTAAATAGTACGATTGCAGATTTTCTTCTATCGGACACTATTATAAAAGCTTTTGATTACTTCGAGAAAACTACCTGCATACGACTCCAGCGGCTACGAGAGAAACCGATTGACAGACTGTCCTTAAAAAACGTGGAATGGTTGTATATCACTAATCCGTATGGATTAAGGCAATGTGTACACAGTAACGAGCGGAAAGCGAATAGCGGAGTGCAGGTTATTTTAAAACTTATTATATATGATTTAGATTTTAGAGCCTTCAGAAGCAATATCGTTAGTAAAATTAATAGAAAAGATCAATCGACACTCGTTTTCTTGACATTCTTTATTTCTCTATCTAGATGAGATACATTGAGCTCATATCATTGTGACGGACAACTTACCTCTTCACTCTCGTCGTCGCTAAATCTTGGTATTTTTTTTTTTTGAAAACTTATTTTACTTGGACAACTAACACATACTTTCCTTTATATTTTTTCCATGTATTACTTTTCTCTAAATCTTCTGTTTTATTTTGCACAGCTATCATCTTACACATTTACTAGATACATATTTTTATTTAATTTATTCATCAACTTTCTCTGCATATAGTTTGTCTGAAAGAAATCACTTTCAGAGTATTCATTACTGCAACAGGGGTCTTACCCCTGTTGCAGTAATGATGAACATTGTAGGTACTTTTTATCTATTTCTATATTTTTATATAAGGGGGCAAACGAACATGCAGCTCACCAGAAGTACAGATGTACACTTAAACAAATGAAGTGACTTCTATATCTTACAATGAACAATAAAACGATTGATTGAAAAAAGAATTGAACAATTTATTCTATGCAAGGTGCTCCACAATTGCAATACAGTCGTGTTCTACGATATTTTTTCTACTTTTGTTTATTCAAAAATCTTTTTTACAGATGGTAGTTTTCGGGTACGATTGTCTATCACTTGGAGAAATCGTGCATGAAGTAATGCATATTTTGGGTTTCTCCCACGAGCACACAAGGCCAGATAGAGATCAATACGTTACAATTCTGTGGGATAATATTAAGCCTGGTAAATACCGCGAAAATCATTATTAATTAATATAGTAGACAAAGATAGGATTCACAATAAAAATAACTCCTCTGCGAATTTTTATTTAGAGGTTGAAAATGCAAATCTGTAAATCAAATCTTAAAATAAAAATTCTTAGAAAATTTAACTGCTTTAACATTTGCTTTAAATATAATCTTCTTGACTGATTACCACCCAAAAAATTTTTGATCTAGCTTTGGATCCCAAATATTTGTACAATCTCATAGACAATCGTCCGATGCGATCAATTTCCATATACACCCTTTTTGCGATATTAACAAGGACCTAACGTGTATTCTTGACTGGATTTAGGATTTAGGTTAACCGTTAATCCTATAAAATCCCAAGCGATAATTATTGGTATTTCAAGAATAATCTCCAAATTAAATAAAACTCATTTCAATTTCATAATATGTTATGGCGTTTTAATCCCTTAGAAAGACGTAAAAAACTGGGGAATCTTGATAGATTCTAACCTTTCTTGGACCTCAAATCAACGCAGTTTGACGTAAAATGTTTGCAGCTTATTGTGAACTCCAAAGAATGAACTACTTTTTACCAATCTCCAACAAAATTACGCTTGCCCAATCTTTGCTGCCCCTATCCTCGATTATGATGACATAAGTAATCTAGATATTACCGAAGAGCAACTTAATAAACTTGAGCGACTCCAAAATTTCACGGTTCATATTTGGACTTCGTAAATATGACCTTGTCGCACAATATCGCGCTAAAGTCAAGTAGCTTCCAATTCACCTTTGTCGAAATACTCATATCCTTTCTGTTTTCTACTGCTTCTTATTTAATATATCAAGTCCTCCCTACCTTAAAGGACGTTTCCAATTTCTCAGCAACTTTCATAACTTTTCCCTTCGGTCCAAAGAAAACATTTCCTTTCTACGTCCTTTGCACTCCTCTACTTTTACAGAAAACATTTTTCAGTTCTTGGAGTCAAGCTTTGGAAATTCTTACCATTAACTATAAAACGTGCTAAAACAATAGATTCCTTTAAAAAAAACAAGTTAAGAAACATTATCTTTTCCTCTATTTCTCCTCCCTCCTTTCATCTCTTCCTGTCGTTTATGCACTCTACCTATTAATTAAATTTTAACTTCTTTTTATTTCCTTTTTAGCTATACAGCAATTTTCCAGTAAAAAATATTTTCCAATTTTCCAAGACAGCCTTTTGTTTTTCTCTTACTTGCTTTCTTAGTGTACAATAAAGGGTATTGTATTGTATTATTGTCAAACGAGCTAACAGTTCATCGCATGATAAATGGCTACGGTAAGCAGCGAACAATTATAACCAAATTCAAATCAAGATTACACAGATCCATCATCATCCCTGAAAAATAAGATGAAATGTCTCACTGTGAAAAACAATAAAACAGTGGAAAACTGCAAAATATGAAAAATGGTGGCATCTATCTAATTAGAATAGACAGAAAATGAACCCTATCACCAAGAAGTAAGATCTGAGACATATATCGGATGAAGAAAAAGAACGCCTTAACTTACATACTATACCTATACAAAGAAAATTCCCAATACCATAAAGTTTATCGTTAAATTACACTTTAATAATTTAATTTGGCCTTCTAAATGCAGGTTATAAAAAGTACTTCGCAATTCGCCCTGACGATGCATTGTCGAGCGTTCCATATGATTATGCTAGTGTTCTTCACTATCCTGCGCGAGCTTTCTCTAAAAATGGTCAAGTTACAATACTTACTAAGGTATAGAAGTTTTTAATTAGCTTAATAAAAGGGGAAATTTAAAGTTATTGAACAGCAACACTGCAACAAAATACTACAATTCGATGAGAAATGTCACATGAGATTAACGGGTTATTCCGTTTATCCACCCTAAAAATTCACCCTAGGGTGGATACTCGGAAACGCGTTTTCGTCTATCCACTCAGACGGGGTGGTTAATCGGAATTCGTATGTTATTTTTTCTTCCGATTTTTTCCTTGGGCTGTGTACAATCATTGTAAAAACATGATAAAAACTGGTCCAAGATACTTATATATTGCATATAAAAATATATGCAAACTTCTTGTTTGAAAGGTCAACGCTGAAATAAAAGGAAAACCTCACAGGATTATCGATTCATCGGAATCTTGGCATAAAACAATTAAAAATGAATTTAAAGACAAAAACCCAAAATTAACGTTTTTATTGTATATAAATAAAAGTAATGGAAAGTAAAGTTACACCCTACATATGTACGCCCTATTACCGGACAAATACCACATATACACTGCTCCAGTACAAATATAGACACATTTGTAAATTTATTAATATAATAATAAAGTACTATAAAATAAATTATTAAATATATGTTATATTGCTAAATTGCTATCTAAATATATCCACAACTTATTATAAAGACGGCATATCTAATCTTATTTTCATATAGGCTAATATAAAAATCGGTCAACGTGAAGGACTTAGTAAAATTGATGTTGAAAAAATTGGTACAATTTATGATCAGGAATGTTATGAACGAAATCGACAATATCTTTTAAAAACTTGCCCTAGTGTTGTAAAAGCTAATGTTGAATCCAAAAGAGCAACACAAGAAGAAATTGATAGCTACTTTAAAGATAGAATCTGGCCTTTGGGAAAAATAGAATATAAATTCAGGGAGAGATTCGAATTTTGTAAGTATTTACATTAACACATGAATATTCCAATAAAAGTTATCCACTGCTAACTATTTTATAGAGTTTAGAGGCATTTGTATTAATTTGATTTGCAGCTGCTGAAGAAATAGAAAACATAAAAGCGGTCATTCGTCACATAGAAACAGAAACGTGCATTAAATTCAACGAGCTTCCACCAGACACTAAAGTAGTAGAGACACCCACCACTACAATTGCGAGTAATAATAAAATTGAATTGAATAGTGTGATTAATGAAATAACTACTCCAGCGATAAGTGACAATGAAATCAAAGAGAGTGACCTATCAGATATAGATAAATCTGTAATTACAACATTGAATACTCAAGAAAATTCTGAAGAAAGCCAACGTTTGTAATATAGTAATTCAAATTATTCATGATATGTGGTTTTTAAAATAAGTAACCATACAATTTCTCTTATAGCCACAACTATTTTAAACAATTATGCAGTTGAAGAGACAACGACGCTGTCGCCTTCACGACGCCATACGCCAAATGTTTTAACGATAGTTCGATCCTTAAAACGGGGCTGTCAGTGCCCGCCCCCGGGAAAACAAAATGGAACCTATGTATTTATAAAAAAATTATTTCATTTTTCAGATAAAAGTGAATTACTAATTTTAAACTATCACACGTTATAATTATTTCAGGAATTAGAAATCAATGCGGATTGCTTTAATTCTGTCACCGATTTATTACATCTTTTCGTTCACGTATTAGGACTGGACCATCAACATAATATGCACGACCGGGACTCCTTTTTACACATTGTGTGGAGTAATTTAACTCAAGGTAAAAATATTTTTTAAATATATTCTACTGAATTCTTAACATAAGAATAAAACAACAACCTGTATTTGTGAGATATAAACCTGTACTTTTGAATGCCACTCGCGCTGATTTTTGTATTTAGCATTCGGTTCCCCGAATCGTCTAACTCTTATACATATTTAGAACCTCTCATAAAAAATCTAAATTTGAATTTTAAGAACTCCATAAAGTGTAAAAAAAAACAGATTGATGTTAGGATAATCCCTAAGCAACTAGCCCTGGACTAAACGATGGCCAGTCTTCGGCTCGTTACATGATCCAAGACAGTCTCTAGATAAACTTTGACTGAAGTATTGTATTTAATTCTTTTTCACAAAAATGAAACTTTGTGGCTCCTTGTTAAAACACTACCAACTATGATTGATGCAGGATGATGACCAGATTAAACTTTTCAGACTAATTGCGAGTCTTGTTAAGAACTGTAAGCTTACACTTCATCATTTTACTTGTTGTAGTCCCTCCAGTCGTATTATTTTTATCTGTAAAGAGCACATGTCTATGTCTTCCACCAGCGTATCGAAACAGTGAGCGTTTTCATCAATCTACTCACTTAAGCTACGATAACTAATCACAGGCATGTCTTGTTTAGGTATCAATGGTAAGCACTTAACTTCACGTCTTATATAATAATCGCAACAGGATCTTAACAGAAATTTTTCTTTCACGCGATAATATTTTTTTGTTTCATTATAGGATTTTAACAAATTCCAGACTTGTAATGGTCCACAGCACGTTTGTTCCTAACGGCACGGGGTCGGAGCAATTTTATGGTATTATAGTATGGTAAGAGAGGAGTTGCTGGTGTATCCACCTATCGATAGTACGATAATCAAGCATACGGCTGATTTCAAGCGTTTGAAGCATTTTAAAAATACTTGACGGCTCCATACACACTTTGTGCAAAACAATCACTGCAATGTAATCAACATCACGTCATAATATTTCGTGTAGGCCAGGCTTGTTATTTAATTATAATAACAATCAGTGCAACATACGTTCGTGTTGAAAATTACTATGTTAGTTATTATGTTTTTTGGAATTTCATATTATTTTTCAACTATTCCAGACATCGAGAAAGATATGAAAATAAACTCCCACCAGCAGCTGCTGTTGGTTTTCCTTATGACTACCAAAGCGTCATGCATTATCCATGGTTACAAATCAAAAATGGTGTCACCAGCATTATGTATCCGATATGGGTAAGATATTATTTATTTAATATTATTTATTTATTGAAGAAAGTACACTATTTACCTACGAAAATACCATATTTCGTCGTGAGGGTGTCGTAAGGTGCGACTATGGAAAATGCCAAGAAATGTCACATGACCTTCGAGAGATGGTGGGATCACCGTCTATTGTAAGCCTGTTGTAAAATACCCAGACCTACGATGGGTCACAGCATCAAAGGGTGTTTTTTGTAGAATTAGACAAAAGAATGCAAGGCATCCAGGGTTTCTACTAAACTCTTGCCAAGCATGTTGATTATTATGATTAATGGCAAATCGTCCCTACAAGGAAAGAGACCCAGATCTAACTGTGGACTTTTACTTGTGACTGTCATAAATCTGAAAAGTCAAATGCGTATAATGTAATCTTATGCCAACTAAGATGTATAATCGTTGCCTATGAAATTGCCGTTGATCTGGCCACTTTAAACTGTAATAGCTGAGGTTAGGCTAGGTATGTTATCATTATTCAAAATCAGTCATTGATTTTGTTTCCTTGTGTTTTGTTTTTTCTGTAATATCACTATATTTTTTTTAACCCTGAACTCATAATAATCGTGTTATTATTAAATATGACTTCCAACATAAAACAATGCGTCTCAAACGGCACACAATATCAAATGTAGAAGAACCTAACACTACTAATAACAAAACTGTGCGTTTTGGTCCAATCGCTTTCGTTCAGGATATTTTGATCCCACAAATGAACCTCGTGGCCGCCCGGAAAATAAGGTTGATAATGACTAACAGAGTACCGATAGTAGAAGTGCATCCGTTTCAAACTACGGTTGAGCATTTGCGACAAATCGGTAAAATAAAGAAGATTGATAAATGTATAACTCACGAACTGAGTAACGCAAAACGAGAGGCCTGCGTGCAAGCTTGCAAGGAGGGGTCTTTTGACTTGATTAGTAATTTGCGATACAATTTTATTCTATATAATAATCGCATACGTTCATTTCAGTGGTTAGATTTTTTTATAGGATAAGGGTGACTAACGAGCACACAGTCCACCTGATGGTAAGTGGTTGCTTTAGCCCATAGACATCTACATCTATCCTCGATTACGAATCAAAATGCAGATGCGTTGTCACCCGTGAGAACTAAGATGGTATGCCTCGTTTCCAGTAAAAAGGGTATCCGGTTCTCTACACTCACCATACGAAACACAGCAGAATTAAGCTACTATTTTACGCTGGTATTCTGTGAGAGCGTGGTACTTCCCCGGTCGAGCCGACCCATTCGTGCTACAACTATACCACTAATATAACTGCAGCATGGCTCTACCACGTAAAGAAAGTACCCTAGCCAAACAGTGTCGTAAACGAAAGATTAATCAGAAGAAGCTTATGGTGACAATTTAGTGATCCACTGTTGGTGTTATTCACTAAAACTTCTCGGTGTCACAGTTAATGCTGGCCGTTATTGTCAAGAATTGGAGAACTCTTTGCCATTACTGTTTTTTCATCCACCATAGTCTCTCATCTTGCCCCAACTGAGTTCCACTTTTTAAGAAGTTTAGATAACTTTTTGATATGCAAAAATTTCAATTTCGAAGAAGCTGTAAAGAACGCCTTTAAGGTTTAAAGAAAATGGCAAGAATGGGTTAATAGTTGGCTAATATTTAGATTAATTAATGTTTTGTTGTTGTTTTTTTTTATTTCATACATACCGATAACTTCATAGGTTAAGACTAAAGACCCTGATGTTTTCTCTAAGGGGAACGCTTAGCAGGTAGATTTAGGATTGCAGTAAATCTATTAGCATCATTTTAGAAACCTTGCACATTGACGTTACAATCTACGAACATTCCGAATAAAATAAAGTTTTTGAAATTCAACTATGTTTAACAGTTAGAATTAACTAAAAAAAACGGTCAAGGTCATGCAAATCGGACACGTGCACCTAGAGTTCTATACGACAATACTATGCAACGTTTAGCTCGGTTCCAATATTTTTGACAATTGACAAATATTTGGTCAAATTTAATTTTTTGTTATAACTTGTTACACGAATGTTGACTATTATATGTATTGCCGTTTTTAAGATCGTCACACACAAAAAACGTTAGAAATAATACGTCTCTTGTATGGCGACCTTTTTAGTTAATATATTTTTTATTATTTGTTGGGAAATCCGCAATCCGAAAAGTAGTAAATCAAAACACAAATTTCAATAAATAGTATTAGTTTTGCCGGCATTGCTTATTATAGTATTATGGCTACAAATGTGACTTTTTTCTTTTTCAATGAACTTTTTCTTATTATTAAACGTACCTATTGTATAATTACAGAAAGATGGGTGGGCAATGGGTCATTGGCAAAGTCTTAGCTCAACAGACGTTCAGAAATTAAATCGTATTTATGCTGCAGAATGCGCTAAACATGAGAAACTGGCAGTTTATGATGAATACAGATAAATAATCTTATACCTTAATGATGTATTATTAAAATTACTCCATTTAGACTTGTAATTATAATACAAATTAAAAAATCAACAATATCAAAAGAAATTTACTTTCTTTCCTTAAATCCTTGTAATGAAGAAAATGTTAGATTCTAGATATTATCAGCGACTTAGCCCGCACAGAACATAAACAAAAAAAGAACTTGCTGATTTATAGTATCTTTGGGCAATTAGTTCAAATATCGGGAAACCGATTTTAAACTCAGTTTTTTTGCTATTATCTTGAAAACTATATGCGATATGGGAAAAGCCCAAAGTGAAAATTGAAGATTATTAATTTCACATCTTTATTAATTTCAAGATTATCAAGTTAAGAAGAGAAAATTAAAAACAATCTTTTGACCCATCACCTTATCCTTTAACACTCATAGTTTTGTTGTAAAATAATGGTGAGGTATTTTAAAAATAGATTTTGCATCAAAACTATAAAGGACCTTTTTTGTGTAAAATTGCAAACCAAGAAAGTTTTGTTCGTTATTTTTTATATTTCTAATAGTTTATCAGATAATAATCAAAAGCAATTTATTGAATAATATATTCAATTTCTCAAAAACTCCTGCATGTTCTCGGATAAAAATATGGCCTCGATCACTACTGGCATTGATCTCTATCTGTTCACGAAGTTTGTTTCGAAATGAAGAATGTTTCGCTATTCTGAAGATTAGCACAAACATACAGATAGACAATTTTTTTTAATTACTACTTATTTATGTCTTAATAGCATGCAAATAACCTCTTGAACTTAATAGAAGTCAGTTATTTTGATATTACAGACAGACACTTCAATCTTATTTATATGTACGTTTTATATTATAAGAGTTTGTAATGAATATGCTAATTATTTATAAAAAATTCTAAGACCCATACATGTTCTAAGTCATCATCATCATCATTACAGCCCTTCACAAGTCCACTGCTGAACACAGGCCTCCCCCAAGGAACGTCACAAAGCACGGTCCTGAGCCACCTGCATCTATCGACTTCCTGCATACCTACCGGTAGAGGTTGCCATTTGAGAACCTTTCTTTCATCGGTTGTCGGTTCTTCAAACTATATGGCCAGCCTATTGCCACTTCAGCTTATTAATTCGTTGGGCTCTGTCGGTTACTTTAGTTCTACTGCAGATATTCTCATTTCTAAGTCTATCACGCAGAGAAACCCCGAGCATAGCCCTCTTCATAGCTCGCTGAGCGACCTTGAGCTTCCTTATATGGTTAGCAGTTAAGGATCTCGTCTTTGATCCACATGGCATCACTGGCAACAGGCACTGGATGGACAATCTTGTTATCAAGTTCTGAGGTATACCTGACGAGAAGATGTGTCGTAATCTCCCGAACGCTGCCCAGCCGAGTTGAATCCGTCAATTAACCTTTCGACCAAAGTTGGACCTACCTAGTTCAACTATTTGTACTAGGAAAACATTACCACTATTTATTATATTATATTTATTACACCAACAACTACCGGCATAGATTACATAGACGTTACCTACACATGATCTTAGTTTTGTTCATGTTCATTTTAAGACTTATCCGTTGAGAGACACTATTGAGCTTAGTGTTTAGGTCCTCCAGCGATTCTGCCATGAGGACTATATCATCGGCAAATCGAAAGTGAGTGATGTACTCGCCATTGATGTCAATACGCCTTTGACAAGTAAAATAAAATGAACCTATGTTTAAGTAAAATCTGCTTTCTTTAATTAAAGTATTTTTCCGCAAGAGCCTATTCATTTACATATACTCATATGAGGTATGAAACCAGGACTGTCAAAAATATCTTAATATGTCTGAAAGTATGAAAGCTATCTTAAATTACAAACTGATTTGTAAGTCAGTCTCATTAAAGGTAAAAAAGTAAAGTAGCAGCTAATATACGTCTCACTACTGTGCACAGGGCTCCTCACATTACCTATAGTGTTTTGAGGGCAGAAAAATAGAGTATGCTGCAATGCATATTAACGATTTTCACATCTCCACGACTATTTTTAATTACTCAGACATCTAGGTTTCCCCACGAAGTTATTCTTCACCACTTTAACGGACACGTGTTAAATCAGCACGTAAAATTTTTTATAACAGATTCATCCTCGAGGGAATCGTACACGTTTTGCTCCCGTGCCATGGTGAAATCTCACGGCGAGCTACACGGCTCTCGTATTTGTTTAAATACAATTTATAAAACTGAAACTAAGTTTTTGCATGATTGTTGACCACATCTACTTAGTAATTAAACATCCAACGATGCCACGAACGAATTTTCAATTATTTACATCGTATATTCAGTAGCATTCTATTATTTAATTTTATCAGTGACTTACCATTTTAGTTTATTTGGTAGTAATTAGATTGCGCTATTATTAGATGAAATAATGAAAGCCAAAACTATACTATCTAGTAATATCAGCGATAGAAGCGACCATTTATTTATTCAATAAAGCATAAAGTGATGTCAATTCTGTTAAAAGTTCTGTTTCTGTTAAAAAATACGCTATCAGCGGCACTAGCGGTGAAAAGCGATTTAATGATATCATCATATGACCATATTATGAAATAGCAACGTTGTGTTTTGTTATTAATATCTTCAAACGATTTCTATTCATTGATTTGGTCAAGCTATATCATGGCATGGTCAACAAACAGTATTAAATATCATGAAGTGATCACACCATTTCACGAAATGATAGACTACTCTATTATATATGATCAATTCTACGATCTGGCTACAACATTTATAAAAATTTCTTTAACTAAACTACAATGATAATAAAAATTTTGCAATAATTGCAGACAGACCAGTTTTAATCAGTTTACATATAGATTAGTAATTGAAATAAAAACCTTATCAATTTTCATATTTTTGATAAAGGTCACTATTATCTATTGAAATTATTACACTTTTAAAATAAAATAACAAAAATACTAAAAAACTAAACTTTTAAATTTTAAAATAATTTTAAAAATCTAATTATTTAAAATATAAATGTAAGTTACTTATATTATTTAATTTATTAGTAACTGAAGGCAAAATATACTACCTTTTCCATTTGATGATAGATGGCGCTGTTTTGATAACTAAATCGGTGTAGTTTCAAATTATTTTACCAAGGTTATAACTATATCTTAAACTTTATTTATAAATATGGTATTTATTTGAAAAACACCCGTCATCCCGCCTATAACTAAGATATAATAGAAAATTAACATCTATAGGAAGGAATATAGTTCACCTTCTTTTTTTAAGTTCCGTAATCGGATAAATAAATTGCGCTGGGTTACTAACTACCTGTATACAAAATTTCACGTAAATCGGTCCAGTAGTTTTTGCGTGAATCCGGAATACACAGGCAGACAGACAGACATACAGACAGACAAAAATTCTAAAAACCGCTAACTTGGCTTCAGAAACCTTTATTTAGTTTCCTGGACTTGTTTTTTCAAGAATATATTAGAATTACAGACACGACTTTCCTACAGATTTATTATACACTCACCGGCAAGGAAACTTGGCCACTCGTGAATTTGCTGATTATTTGCACTGAAACGTTTTTTTAACAGTAAATTAAGGGTAGATGCATTCAATAAGTGTCTCTAATGGTTTTAGAACGTAGAAATTTAATGTTTACTTCACCGAAATTTTTCTTTTCAAGATAACATGTTTTCACTAAAATTAACATCTTTCCATTATCACTTTAAAAACACTACAAAGTTAAAAATTAAGTCTGTTTCTTTATTGTCTATCAGTTTTAATATCGGGTGTTTCCTCCTCTAGCCCTGATAACCGCTTGCATTCGATCTGGCATGCTTTGAATGATGTTTCTGACATCAACTTGCGGTATGCTGTCCCAAGCGGCCAGCGCTGCATTTCGGAGCTCATTTAGAGTTTGTGGCGGTTTGGAGCTGGACTTTATCTTTCTTTTGAGCATACCCCATACATGCTCAATTGGATTTAAGTCCGGTTACGAGCTGGCCACTGTAATTTTGTATTCAACCTCTTCCAGATATTCCTCTACAATGTGCGACGTGCGGGCGTGCATTATCGTGCATGAGGAGGAATTGGTCGTGTCAATGAATCCCGAATAAGGCATTACGTGCTCCTGAAGAACTTCCTCGATGTATCGAGTAGCTGTAAGCCGATTATCGACGATGACCAACTCTGTACGTGCGTCGGAACTTACCTCCCATACCATTATTGAGCCTCCATGAAACTCACAGTTTGGGTGGTGGTAATGGGTGAAACCTCTCCTCTTTTCTCCACACTCGTTCTCGACCGTCTGGAGCACGTAAAGCTATTCGACACTCATCTGTGAACAACACTCTAGCTCGTGGGTCCAATTGACATGTTCTCTTGCGAACTGAAGTCGGGCTACTCGGTGCTGTCTGAGAGTTCTGGACCTCGTGCTGGTCTACGAGCTTTTAAATTCACTTCTCCATTCGTCTTCTCACCGTACGCTCACTAACATTAACGCCTCTTGCGATTTGGAGCCGCTGGCGTATCTCAACAGCGGTCAGGTAGCGGTTTCTCAAAATCTCCATAACAATAAATCGATCGTCCCGGGCCGATGTGCACCTTACGCCCCCACTGCCTGGCCTGCGGGTGTAGCGGCCTGTATCCTGGTATCGTTTCAGTGAATACTGCATTGAGGACCATGGTACGTTAAGCACAATAGCAACTTCACGCTGTGTCAGCCCTTGGTCAATTAATGCTACTGCTTGTGCAACTTGTGCTGGTGTTAATGGCATTTTATTGGCTTTAAAGCACCTTTAGTTATTGAATTAAGACACAAGATCACAATAATTGAATAACTTACAGTAAACTTTTCACAACACACAAATTTAAAATGTGAACTTAGTCGCTCAAATGACCCGATTCAACTAAAAATTAAAGAATTCGTCATGGTGCACTTAAACATAATGAATTACCCTCATGAACTTGAGGGTAAACATTTTTTGACATACCTGCATAACAAACATTCATCAGAAACACTTAAAGCTTTTGCTATCGCGAGATAACCGCTTGGCCAAGTTTCCGTGCCGGTGAGACGTTTCTTGAAACTACAGACGTTACACAGAACACCAGCGTGAAATAACAGCATAATGTTGTTGTGTTTCGAAGAGAAGCAGGTGTTTATGTGCCACAATATACACTTACTACAAGGTGTACTTATGATATAGATATTGGAGTCTCTAACGATCTATTCACACATTCAAGATTCTCTTGTAATAGAATCCACTGCACCATATCATCCGAGGGCGTCGTAAGGGCGACAGACGGCTATTAAATAAGAGATGGGCAGCAGAATCTTCCAAATAATAACTCAAAATGTAAAATCTGCGCTTGCTAACAAGCCTACAAATCGTTGCAATTGTGGCAAGTGTTTCCCTTTGAGGCAATCTATGGCGAAAGCCTATGTTCAGAAGTTGATTTTGATATACTGTAAAAATTAATGAATAAGTCAGCTTTGATACACTGTAATGAATAAAGAAATGATTCAGCTTTGATACGATATAATGAATTAATTAATGCTTCAGCAACTGAGGAAATTGTTATATCATTTTTCATCATCATCATCATTACAGCCCTTCACAAGTCCACTGCTGAACATAGGCCTCCTCAAGGAATGCCACAAAGCACGGTCCTGAGCCACCCGCATCCATCGACTTCCTGCATGTCTTACCAGGTCGTCACCCATCTAGTGGGGACGCCCTACACTTCGTCCGCCGGTACGAGGCCGCCACTGAGAACCTTTTTCCCCATCGGTTGTCGGTTCTTCGAGCTATATGGCCGGCCCATTGCCACCTCAGCTTACCAATCTGTTGGGCTATGTCGGTCACTCTGGTTCTACTGCGGATATCCTCATTTTAAGTTTATCACGCAGTGAGACCCCGAGCATAGTCTCCATAGCTCGCTGAGCGACCTTGAGCTTCCTCATCCGGCCAGCAGTGAAGGACCACGTCTCAGTTCCGTAGGTCATCACTGGCAACACGCACTGGTTGTACAGCCTCGTTTTCAAGTTTTGAGGTATACCTGACGAGAAGATGTGCCGTATTTCCCGAACGCTGCCCAGCCGAGTTGAATCCGTCGATTGACCTCTCGGTCGAAGTTGGACTTACCTAGTCGGACTATTTGTCCCAGGTAAACATATTCGTCAACAATCTCGAGCTTAGTGCTCCCAACAACTACTGGCATAGGTGTGACATGGACATTAAACATGATCTTTGTTTTGTCCATGTTCATCTTAAGACCTATCCGTTGGGAGGCACTATTGAGGTCATTGAGCATAGTGCTTAGGTCCTCCAGCGATTCTGCCATAAGGACTATATCATCGGCAAATCGAAGGTGAGTGATGTACTCGCATTGATGTTAATGCCGTATCCTTTCCAGTCCAGAAGCTTGAAAACGTCTTCCAATGCAGCGGTGAAGAGTTTCGGGATATAACGTCACCCTGTCTTACACCTCTGCAGTTGGATAGGTTTTGTACTCTGGTTCTGTACCGGATAGCCATCGTGGCCCTACTGTACAAGCACTTCAGCACTTCGATATACCGACAGTCAACTTGGCACCGCTGAAGGGACTGCAGCACCGCCCAAATTTCGACGGAATCAGGGTTTTCTTGTCCACATACGCCAGATATAGTGGCAAATTGTACCCTCGGACTTCTGTACAATTTGCCGAAGGGTATGTATGGTCTATGGTGCTAAAGCCTTTTCGGAAACCGGCTTGTTCGGGAGGCTGGAAGTCGTCGAGTCTGCGTGCGAGACGATTCGTAATGACTCGAAAACAGCACGTAGACGCGGCTCAGAAGGAAATCGGTCTGTAGTTCTTCAAGAGAGCGTTGTCGCCTTCTTGAAGAACAAGACCACCGCACTTCTGCTCCACGCCTCCGGTGTAGTGCCACCATGTAGGACGGAATTAAAGAGCTTCTGAAGGACTTCAGTACCGGTTTTCCACCCGCTTTCAGAAGCTCCGCTGTAATTCCATCCTCGCCTGGGGCCTTGCCGTTTTAAGGTGCTGGAGAGCCATTCTAATCTCGCTCAGACTGACGTCCGGGATATCATCGGAATAGTGTCGGATAAGACTCGCTCTGATCACGTTACACTTGCGTGTGGCTCCAACGATGATGTGTACAGCTGCCCATAGAACCTCTCAATCTCACTCAAAATCTCAGGTGTCCGGAAACGACGCTGCCACACTCGGTCTTCAGCTTCGACAGTTGGCTCTTTCTGGCAGACAGATCTCTGGCAAAGACTTTGGAGCCCTGGTTCCGCTCGATCGCTTCTTCAATACGAGCTGTATTGAAGTTGCAAGTCCCGCCGCATGCATTTGGAGATCTGTCTGTTCAGTTGCCTGTATGCTATCAAATCTACTGAAGATTGCAGCCTATTTCCCGTCTAACAGCCATGAGATTAAGAGTGTGATCGGAGAGTTTTGTGTTCTTCTGCGGCGGGTCTTACAAAACTTAGCTCCGACCGCATGGACAGTTTCCACTCGTGAATTGCTGATTATTTGCACTGAAACGTTTTTTTAACAGTAAATTAAGGGTAGATGCATTCAATAAGTGTCTCTAATGGTTTTAGAACGTAGAAATTTAATGTTTACTTCACCGAAATTTTTCTTTTCAAGATAACATGTTTTCACTAAAATTAACATCTTTCCATTATCACTTTAAAAACACTACAAAGTTAAAAATTAAGTCTGTTTCTTTATTGTCTATCAGTTTTAATATCGGTGTTTCCTCCTCTAGCCCTGATAACCGCTTGCATTCGATCTGGCATGCTTTGAATGATGTTTCTGACATCAACTTGCGGTATGCTGTCCCAAGCGGCCAGCGCTGCATTTCGGAGCTCATTTAGAGTTTGTGGCGGTTTGGAGCTGGACTTTATCTTTCTTTTGAGCATACCCATACATGCTCAATTGGATTTAAGTCCGGGTTACGAGCTGGCCACTGTAATTTTTGTATTCCAACCTCTTCCAGATATTCCTCTACACAATGTGCGACGTGCGGGCGTGCATTATCGTGCATGAGGAGGAATTGGTCGTGTCCAATGAATCCCGAATAAGGCATTACGTGCTCCTGAAGAACTTCCTCGATGTATCGAGTAGCTGTAAGCCGATTATCGACGATGACCAACTCTGTACGTGCGTCGGAACTTACACCTCCCCATACCATTATTGAGCCTCCATGGAAACTCACAGTTTGGGTGGTGGTAATGGGTAGAAACCTCTCCCCTCTTTTTCTCCACACTCGTTCTCGACCGTCTGGAGCACGTAAAGCTATTCGACACTCATCTGTGAACAACACTCTAGCTCGTGGGTCCAATTGACATGTTCTCTTGCGAACTGAAGTCGGGCTACTCGGTGCTGTCTGAGAAGTTCTGGACCTCGTGCTGGTCTACGAGCTTTTAAATTCACTTCCTCCATTCGTCTTCTCACCGTACGCTCACTAACATTAACGCCTCTTGCGATTTGGAGCCGCTGGCGTATCTCAACAGCGGTCAGGTAGCGGTTTCTCAAAATCTCCATAACAATAAATCGATCGTCCCGGGCCGATGTGCACCTTACGCCCCCACTGCCTGGCCTGCGGGTGTAGCGGCCTGTATCCTGGTATCGTTTCAGTGAATACTGCATTGAGGACCATGGTACGTTAAGCACAATAGCAACTTCACGCTGTGTCAGCCCTTGGTCAATTAATGCTACTGCTTGTGCAACTTGTGCTGGTGTTAATGGCATTTTATTGGCTTTAAAGCACCTTTAGTTATTGAATTAAGACACAAGATCACAATAATTGAATAACCTTACAGTAAACTTTTCACAACACACAAATTTAAAATGTGAACTTAGTCGCTCAAATGACCCGATTCAACTAAAAATTAAAGAATTCGTCATGGTGCACTTAAACATAATGAATTACCCTCATGAACTTGAGGGTAAACATTTTTTGACATACCTGCATAACAAACATTCATCAGAAACACTTAAAGCTTTTGCTATCGCGAGATAACCGCTTGGCCAAGTTTCCGTGCCGGTGAGACGTTTCTTGGAAACTACAGACGTTACACAGAACACCAGCGTGAAATAACAGCATAATGTTGTTGTGTTTCGAAGAGAAGCAGGTGTTTATGTGCCACAATATACACTTACTACAAGGTGTACTTATGATATAGATATTGGAGTCTCTAACGATCTATTCACACACATTCAAGATTCTCTTATGTAATAGAATCCACTGCACCATATCATCCCGAGGGCGTCGTAAGGGGCGACAGACGGCTATTAAATAAGAGATGGGCAGCAGAATCTTCCAAATAATAACTCAAAATGTAAAAATCTGCGCTTGCTAACAAGCCTACAAATCGTTGCAATTGTGGCAAGTGTTTCCCCTTTGAGGCAATCTATGGCGAAAGCCTATGTTCAGAAGTTGATTTTTGATATACTGTAAAAAATTAATGAATAAGTCAGCTTTGATACACTGTAATGAATAAAGAAATGATTCAGCTTTGATACGATATAATGAATTAATTAATGCTTCAGCAACTGAGGAAATTGTTATAATTACAGTTAAAATTTTATTTTTTCTATAATTTTTTTTAATTAATAATATAAACACTCATCAGTATCAAATCAAATCAAATATCAAATCAAACGTATTGATTCTTTAATTCGATACCAGTACTGATGGGTATACTATCAACAGAATAAAAACAGGCCCTATTCTAATATTTATTTTATTAATCTGTTTCCAATAGTTCAGAAGCATCGTGAGCTGGCGTTTTTTCCTTTTCATCATTTTTCTCGTCGTCATTGTCATCGATATTGTCTTCATTGGCACTATCACTACTTACAGTAATATTATTGTTAGCTTTATCTCCTTTATTTTGACTTGCATCTTCACTACTTCCAGTTATGTTTTTATTACTTACTGCCATATCTTTATTTTTTGTTTTTTTATTATCTCGAAATAAAACCATTTTGCACGTCTCTAATAGATTGGCCGCATTTCGTTTTTTACATTCGTGTCCAAAAAATATGCGTAGTTTCATTTTATCCAACAGAGACAAATCTTCAGAAGGGTTTATTGAGAGACCAGATATCTGCAATGACAATTTCACAATTTTACAAATTTATAAACAAAATATTTAAATGTATATGTATATTATCTGTAATGGTTTTCAAATGTTATAATATTCATTATAATTTTAATCGAATATATTAAGTGAGGGCTAATATTTAGATTTTTAGCTAGCATCACATGCTTACATATAGAAAAAGCGTACATAATGTATTAGCATATATCAATTATATTTTATTATTTTAAAATTAGGGTCTTATACTAATAAATACACTCAAAAATCAAATACTCTAAAAATCATCATGTTTTGACCTGTGTTAAAAGGTGCTGCTGTCAGCACCCTAATAAAGCTAACAATCCAAAAGTAAACTCTAAAGTTTAAACGTGCAGTTACGATTGTTGTCACTTATGAAACATCATCTTAATTTGTGAATTGTTTCCAATATTTGGGCCAAATCATAATATTAGTGAAACAAGTAGTAAGTACGTCGTGTGTTTACCCATTCACTTATAATATAATAATTTATTCCAAATATTGAATAAATCAATACTAAGTGAAATAAGCACATCTGTCAATCCCAATCACAAATAGAAAGTTTCACATTTTATCATGATCATTACAACTGATTAAAATGTCGTTGCAAACATAGACTTCCCCGACAAACTACCCACAAAGCTCGATCCTGAGCTACTTGCTACTGTTAACTTCCCGCATGAATTAATAGACTAAAGCTTTACATAAATGAAAAATTAAAATAAAATAATGGAATCTCAAAGAAGAATACATTACCCTGGCCGATTATCTTTTACAATATTGAATAATTAAGAGTGAAGGCCTTAAAACATACCAAGGGAGCAATAGTGGCGTGGCCATTTTTGCTATAAGCTCTGTCGTGAAAGTGCATCACACTCATTGGATCATACTCCACAGTATATAATGGCAACATCTCATGCATTTGAATGCGGAAAAGATGATGATAAGCTGAAATTTAAACAGAAGCTTCTTTTACGTTATATTTACTAAGAATCCCGTCCAAAAACGTCCCGAGTTGCTCATATTAAAGATAATATTCTTAGTGATTTCTTTGTGTATATAATATTATTTGTATATCTATATATTATTTGCGCACACATATGAAATCATTATTCTTTGTATAATTTCGGTTTTGCTTTATTTAACGTTGTCAATGTTTATATTCTACATATAGTAACGGTCTTATTTTCCATCTTCTTTATTAGGTATTTTCCTATAGTAGGAAAGAGGATGTGCCGTAATCGCCACGCTTAGCAGGCAGCTTGGTACTAATTTTTGTCACCAGTATGCGTATTTTACATCTGATGTTAATACGAAATGCTTATATATTATATCGCCTTTTATTAGAGGTAGCAAGATCTGGGCATATTCATAAGTCGGCTGTTACGTCACCCACTTGCGGTAGTAGATTCTCTTAAGCTGCCAACTAACTGCGAGACATTACATTACTTTAAAATGCTTTATTTTTTATTATGACTTTTAAGATGTTTTTACCCGGCTGAATATTTTCCCATAAGATCCGAATATACTGATCTCGCCGTGGATGCGTCACCTCATCTTTGAATCCAATGCCATGCATGAGCGTATGTAATACTTGGTGCTCCGTAAGGCAATCTAGACCAAGAACTAACATCTGAGGAAAAAGAAATTTGAACACAATAAAATTAAAATGTTCGGAAATCTCAAAATATATCGATATCAAGTATATATAAAAACAAATAACATGACCAAAACATATTTAGGAACGTATACTTCAATAAGTTTTTATTTGAAACAGTGTTGATCGTAACATTTTTTATGCATAATCCTAACCATATTATTACATTATATACTCTTAGAATATAATAATAATAATAATAACCCCCCTAAAATCCAACCGTACGTCCGAATCGACCATCTGATTCACGTAGGGGGCGGACACGTGATATATTTTTACTGGCACGGCTAACACGGAACTGGTAACCTATTAAATATGGAGACTCGATTAAGAAATAAACATTTAGGGCTGCTGCCCAGGGGTGATCGCCGGGGCGCACTTGGAGTTGACGCTGGGTGCGACAGTATACGATCCGTCAGCGGAGAGGAACTGAATAGGCGGGCTTCCTCCGGGTTACCCGAAAATGCTACAACCAACTCGACACAAAACAGACAGACTAACAATTCGTCACCGTCACTTTAACTAGAAGAACCTTATAGCCCATCTACTGTTTCGTACATACCTTCACCGTCATCCTTAACAAGTCATAATTTACCACATTCAAATAGATCTACACCTACTTCAGATGTTACGCAGGAGGTGAATCCCTTTTTACCTGCGTCCACTAAGGCTGGTAAAGCAAGGGTACGCATGACATGGTCAAAAGACGTCAATATGTTTATCATGCGTACATATTACACTATAACAAAATTAGAGACAGATATGACTTATTACAGGAAAATCCTGCATGAATCCTTTACTAAACAATACCTGGGAGTAAATGTTACAGAGCAAAGAATCTCAGACCAGAGACGAATGATAATTAAAAAGAAATATCTCTCTGAGGAAGAATTAGAACAATTAAAAAATGAAGTCAGGCGTAAAATTGATAAAACAAATACCGTTCGCAATGACAGCCACAACACTCTTCCTTGTTCTAACCCAACATACTTAGTAGCACTTGCAACAAATGATTTACCTCAACCTCAATCATGTGATCAAAACTCTTATTCATCCACTACAGAGCCAACAACACTCACCACCCATTCTTTCACTCAAACTCCAAATACTCCCACTCAGGAAGATATGGTACACGACATATTTTAGAAACAGATCTTACAACATTGGAACAAGAAACTACTATAGGAGAAAAAGCTAGTACAAAACTACATGAAGAATTAAAAACAACAATATTCCAATACTCAGGTATGGAACCGATTTATTACAGACAATGCGTTTTTAACTGACATTCATACCCTTGTATATTGTAGCACTATGGTTATAACAAAAGAATTAGGTTTAAAAAATTTAGATGAAAATCAACTGCCAAATTACAGACGTAACTTAGAACCAGCATGGCAAATAAGATTGCAAAAAGGAATAAACCAGCTCCGATCAGATATAGGTAGACTTACTCAATACATTAAAGGCAAAATAGGTCCAAAAAAGTAACTAAAACAACAGAAAAAGTCTTTCAAAATTATCAAACACATACAACTCATGAGAACACAAACAAATCACCTGACGAATACTTTGACACTCTCAAACAAAAATTATCACTTAAAGCACAAAGACTTAGAAGATATTCGAAGGCTAATCAAAGAAAACAAGAAAATAAACTTTTTACATCGAAGGAAAAATTGTTCTATAGACAATTAAAGCAAGATAAATATATAACTAATAATAGGGATGATACACAAATGGTAACAGAAGATCAGCTTGAACAGTTTTGGTCTGATATATGGGAGAAGCCAGTATCGCACAATGAAAGTGCAGACTGGATACAAGAGGAGAAAGTTGGATAGGATTCAATAGAGGAAATGATATTTGACGAAATAACAGAAAATGACATTAAAATCGCTACTTCTAAACTACATAATTGGAAATCACCAGGAATAGACAACATTCACAATTTTTGGTATAAAAAATTACATACACTCCATAAGGCTCTCGCTAAAACTTTTTACAAATGTTATACTCCAAAAGCAACCACTTCCGCCATTTATTTCAAAAGGGATTACGTATATGATTCCAAAAAGTAATACTACAAATAGTCCATCCCAATATCGCCCAATTACTTGTTGTGGGTATACAAAAATTTAACCGCTACTATTACTGCAAAAATAAATTCACACCTAGAGCTTAACATTATTATGGCAGAAGAACAAAAAGGGTGTAGGAGGAACTACATGGGTTGTAAGGAGCAGCTCATAATTGACTCAACCATTCATAAACACGCAAATTTAAGGAAGAGAAACTTACATTGCACATTTATTGACTACCGTAAAGCATTTGATAGCGTACCTCATACTTGGCTAATTCAAGTTTTAAACATTTATAAAATAAGTCCCATTTTAATACATTTTTTGAAAAATATTATGTTGCACTGGAAAACCTCTTTACATTTGCATACCAATAACACTAGTCTTAATACGAGGGATATAGCTATCCGGAAAGGTATTTACCAGGGCGACTCTTTGAGCCCATTGTGGTTCTGCCTTGCACTAAACCCATTATCTCGTCTACTTAATGATCAAAAGAAAGGTTACCTTGTAAAACTACATAATGCCGAGATATATATCACATCTGATATACATGGATGATATAAAGCTTTACGCCAGTTCATTTAAAGACATGAAAATCTTATTAGATATTACAAGTAAATTCAGTAACGACATAAATATGCACTTTGGATTAGAAAAATGTAAAATTTTAAATATAAAGAAGGGAAAAATAGAACCAGGACCCCACACTTTACCAGAAGGAGGCATTATTTCGTCCATGGAGTCAGATGAGGTATATAAGTACTTAGAATATCAGCAATCCAAGCTATTAGACCACATTAGCTTAAAAAACGCAATATTAACAGAATACAAAAATAGAGTAAGCCGAATTTGTAAACCCCAACTAACATCAAAAAGCCTCATCAAAGCTATTAATACTTATGCGATTCCGATATTAATATATTCATTTGGTATAATAAAATGGACAAAAACAGACATAATTAGCCTCGAAATAAAAACACGTACCATACTAACAAAATTTAATCATTTACATCCCAAGTCTGCAGTAGAAAGAATTTCAATAGGCAGAAATCATGGTGGAAGAGGTCTTATAGACATCCAAGCGCTCTGGACTAAGCAGCTCTTAACGCTTAGATCTTTCTTTCATAGAAAAATGACTACCAGTAAATTACACACTGCTATTGTTAGTATAGACGTGAATCTCACACCACTAAACATTGCAGAAAAGCTACATATAACAGAAATAAATGATAAGCATACAAACAGAGAAGACTTCAAATTAGTACAATGGAAAAATAAAGTTTTGCATGGCAGACATCCTTATGACTTAGATCAAGCACATGTAGATTCGGAGGCATCGAATAGGTGGCTTGTATGTGGTTACTTATTCCCCGAAACCGAAAGCTTCATGATAGCAATACAGGATCAAGTCATTAATACGAAAAATTATCATAAATATATAATTAAAGACCCTACAATATCAGATGATAAATGTCGAAAATGTCACAAACAGCCTGAGACCATTCAGCATATTATAGGAGCTTGCCCATCACTCACGCAAACAAATTACACACACAGATACAACCAGATAGTAAATATAATACACCAAAAATTAGCTATCAAACACAAACTCATCCCAGACTCACATACACCATATTACAAATACACACCAACGGCCGTACTTGAAAATACAAATTATAAAATTTACTACGACCGTGCTATTCTCACAGACAAAACCATCCATCATAATAGACCGGATATAACACTCCAAGATAAAATAAACAAAACAGTATATATAATTGATATAGCCGTACCTAATACGCATAATTTAATTAAAACTATAACCGAAAAAAAAATACACATAACTGAAAGAAGAAATAACAAAAATGTGGAGTAGTACTTTCTACCACCGGAATAATCCCGAAGCACTTACATCATAGTTTGAAAATGCTAGACATATCATCGAACTCATACATTAATTTACAAAAAGCAGCAATCTTAAATACATGTCGCATCGTTCGAAAATTCATGCAGGACAGTAATGTAGTTTATCCCCTATTACAATGACGGTTACTTGGTTTCAACCCGTAATCGCCATTTATTTACCAGCTTTCAGCTGAGAAAAAAATATTTAGAAAATTATAATAATAATATATTCTTTTCTCTCACAAATTTAGTAATTAACATAAACATACAACTTAATATTAATATGCTACAAAGTGAGTGTATATGCGTATAGTTACTTTTGTATGGTGCAATAGGACAAAATTTACTTTTGTTTCTTTTATTTGTAAGAAGAGAAGGATCGTAATAAGACAGAATGTTGTTTCATAATAGTATGTAAAATAAATAATTGGCGGACTGTGAGAACTTTACAGTTTTGGTATAGCTCTTTAGTGGGATAGAGAAACGGAAGAAAGTGACTCACCTTAAGAAGTGCTCGTTGGGCACGTTCTAATTTAAGTACACGTTCTAATTTAAGACTCAAAAAATATGTGAAATATACTATGTCCCGTAGTAACACAGGGGACAACAGAGCAATCAGAGCTCGATCCCCGTAAACACCAATTAAATGTGCTTAAAACCACGGTAAAGGACAACATCGTAAGGAAACCTGCATGTCCTGTATGTTACCTGCATTGTAATAATTGCGGAGGATAATAAATTCAGTTGGAAGACATCTGAGGTGGAGAATGGCCTGACATATATGCTCCACTCTAATTTTTAGCCCGATCCGGGATTTGAAACCGGGATTACATGATAATCAATCGTGCAATCGCGACCACTTGACTAACGATGCTGTCGAACCATAGTCTCACATCTAACCATAGCCTTATTCATAACTGAGTGCAAGAGATCGTCTCCCACTACAGTCACGAGGTCACAACGCAACTCAGACAAAATTGGCCAGTTGTTATTTCTATTTTCAAGCGTAAAAAATAGGTAAAATGGTGGTAGTGTATTACACCAGCGCCAAACAAAGATAAAGTTACAACAAAGTGTAACGTTAATTAATACTTTCAATGACATGAAAAAAACTATGTGTATTAGTTTTTATTCTTATGTAGGAATAACAAGAAAACCAGTCGTTTTTTTTGCTTTTTATTTTGAATAATAAGCAACTTTAAAACAAACCACAAAACAATATATTTATAGATGTGCGTCGACTAACTAATTGTTATAAAATTTTCCATGATAGTAAAACCTCATTCAAACAAACAGGCGGCATGATGTGCAAGTGGAATCCCTTCAAGCCACACAGACGTGGTATACCGGGAAAAACGGTACGAAAACGGATCTGCAGGGAACGAATGCGTTCTAACACGTCCCACAAATGTAAGACTAAGAGTCCGCGGCGGAAGAGCCATGTTTTATTTCCCATACGACTGCACCATGTCGCTATCAGTCAGTAATAAAGAACCTCACGTATTATTTGCATTATGGTAAAAAAGAATCGTAAATCAAAACTGAATTGTGTACACGATATAAATTTGAAAAAGAACTATTGGTCCAAGAGCTCATGACGCATTTTTCATGAAGTGTTTGATGCATCATGAAACTTTTTTGAAAAGTATCATTCCACTCCATAAGCAGGTATTTGACTATTTGCCTGGCCTACATGGCGCAGGTAAGTCACAAAAAAATTCGCCCAAAAAAAAGTTTTTGATTCAAATAATAATAATGACTATCTATCAGCTAAGTTGATAAATATGTAAGAAAAAAAAATGGCAGACACTTCTGAAGGGATTGATATAGGTGCAAACTACCCCAAAGTTGTATTTTCAAAAATTCCATAAAACGTGTTTGATTTAATCTGCGATTTTTACAGCGTGTTTATTATATACAAAGACATTTAAGTAGTAGTATATATATTTATTACCATTAGCTGTAATTATTGTTGTGCATTTAAGTAAACTTCATTTTTATCTACTTCTTGAAATTTTCATCTAATAAAATATATATTTAAATATATAAATATTTTACTGCCATTATCGTCTCGTAAAGGATTTATTCTAGGCTGTTCTAAGTTCTTCTATCATTCTTAATCTATCATTCTTATCCGTTCTTTGTTGCTTTTTCCTTTCATCTACTTCTTGTACTCTTTTATTTAGGCGTCTAGGCTTCAGCCAAACTGAGGCGAATCCCGCGCGGAACGCGGGAAGCGATTCGCTCGCGCCGATTGCTTCAGCTAACTTGTATGGAGGTGTTCACATTCGCGCAAATAGTCGTACGTGCTGCAGCAAAATATACGCGGGATAGAGCCTGATTTTTTGAAATGTCGTTGAACCTTGAATTATTTTTGCAAAAAGTAAAAGAAAACAAGATTCTATACGACCTCAGCTACGAAGACTATAAAAATAATAGGATATATAAAAATAATAGGACTATAAGATAGGGTATGGGTAGGGTTCCCAACCCTCCCGGATTGCCCGGGAGACTCCGGTAATAATGGTTAATCTCTCGAACTCCCGGGGTGCAATAAAAAGCGGTCCGGGGGTTTTTCTAAAAAATATGCGCATCCTTCGCTCGCACGTGTCGCTACCCATTCGCTTTGCGGTCACACATCGCGTGCCGCTGACGGTGTAAATCTGTTCGTCTCGACGTCGATGTTGTCGATTCGGCGGTGTCTGTCCGGTCCGGTGAAGATCCGAAATACCAAGCAATGAAAATTTTATCTCTAAAAGAACTAATCACATGGACAGGCATTACTAGACTCCAGGAATTATTAAATATTGACTATAGATAGTGACAAACTGTACGATGAAGTTGGAATTTTGCGTGAGATTCAACTACAGCTCGTTGAAAAAAATCGAGTGGATTTACGCTGGGTTGACTTCTTTACCAAATCGAAAGACAGAAATCCCTGTCCTATATGAAACAAATGGTCACATTTGTTCTTTCCATTCCTGTCTCTAATGCTTCTTGCGAGCGCGTATTCAGCATGATGGAACAAGCGTGGAGCAAGGAAAGAATGAGTATTTCTTTACTAAAAGCAGAGTTACATGTACTAACAAACTTCGATTTTTCATGTAAAAACTTTTATGATTTTGTGGTGTAAACCGACAAATATTAGATTGCTTTAAATATTAGATGATTTCATAAAATTCTCCCGGGTTTGTCCTTTCGAAAGTTGGTAACCCTAGGTATGGAACGCAATGGGAACCGAGTTCGATACAAGTGGTAAGTAAATCATATTACCTATGTACTTTTATGTATTCAAACTACATTCCACATTGTCGTACTGTGTATAATGTTCCACATCGTCGTACGGGATAAAAAGTATCCTATGTGTTAATCCAGGTTATAAACTATCTGTGTACCAAATTTCATTAAAATCGGTCCACCCGTTCTCAAGTTATAAATGGTGTAACTAACCCGACTTTGTTTTATATAACATCTATAAATATAAATAAAATTACTGTTTCTGTCTTTCGGTCTGTCTGTCTGTTTGTCCGAGCTAATCTCGGACGCTAATCTTTAATCGAGACTTTCACTTGTAGATTTTGGCGGGCTTTATAAGAATAACCATTATTATAAAATAAAAAAGACCTTGAATACATTATATTATGACCGATGTCTTACTGAACTAATTATCTCGAATTAAATAAAATTAAATTCTATTGTTATTGATTCTATTGTTGTTGAAATACCGAACAAAATTATCTCTTATTTCAAATGCACTATTCGTACTTCTTCTGATATCCCTTTCTAAGAATTCAAATGCATGGGCCACAGAGTCGGGTTCTGTCAAGGTAACGTCTTGTAGTTTTTTTGTTCTTAGAAAGTTGTGTAGAATGCAAGTATCATTATATTTTCTTCCTCACATCTTGAGATTCTTCTTCAGTTAATGCTAATAGCAACAAAACCTCAGCTTCAATATCAAAAGACATGTTTTCCTATTGAGAAACCAAAAATAATGACGTGCGGGATTCGCCTCAGTTTGGGAGGCTGAGCGAGCGAGCGAATCGCACAGATTCGCGTCCCGCGTCCCGCGCGGGATTCGCCTCAGTTTGGCCGAAGCTTTAGGACTGCCTTTTTTCTTGAAATTAATATCAAAAATTAAGGTCTACAGTCTACTACTACCATTACGGTTCAGTGAGAGCGCAGTCCTTCTTCAGTCAATCGATCCTTTCGTCTTCAGCCATAATACAATACAAACGTAGCGTGTTTCTACAGCCTTTAAAATTGGTAGGAATTTGGTAAACGCAGACGCAGCTATAATGGAACTTTAGCGGTTAAATAGGAACATTTAGAAGGGAACATGATGAGCTGTAATAATAATGGTGATATAATTACCTTTATATATTAATTTTTATAACCTAATTTTTACTTTGTTATTTTTCTTAAAATTTCCTAAGTAGCACAACACGTCTACACAAGATTCTATAAAAAAATTAAATTATAATATGTTGATTTAAAACGGTTTCCTCTTCTATGCAAACATCATCTAGCAGGAAGTTATTAAGATAATAAAATTCGGATGAAGGTCTTAATGCTGGTGCAAATAGGATACGCATTCTATACATCAGCATCACGTCAACGCTATGACACTAAATAAATGATAATGATATTTTACAGACTTACGAGGGGTAGGTCAAAAAGTTCGCGGAATGGCGGGGTTGGCGAGGGTGAGTTTACTCATCCAGATAAGCGCTAGTTGAGTGACTCATTGATAGTATATATACCAAGTTTCAGCCTAATCGGCTCATTAGCTTTTGATCTATCAACGAGTACTCGTAAACAAGTCAATCGGGAAGAAACTAGCCACTATGGAGAAAATTTAATATCGCGCCGTTATTAAGTTTCTCAAGAGATGTCAGCTGTTTATGGGGACTCCACTCCTGGGAAAACCATGATTTATAAATGGCACGCCCTTTTCAAACAAGGGAGGGCCTCCATTGAAGACGACCCCCGACCTGGACGGCCGATTGAGGCTACCACGCCAGAAATAATCGAAAAAATTGAAAAACTTGTATCTGAAGATGCCCGGCTAAAGAAAAAACAGCTTGCAGCATTAGTTGGAGTATCAGAAACAACCATTTTAAACATCCTACATCAACACCTTGGCATGTCTAAAGTTGTCGCGAGTTTTTGGACCGCTGTGGAGAGCAAAGGGAGGAAGTTATGGCCCGAATTGTAATAGGCGATGAAACTTGAGTTCACCATTATGGACCTGAGTTAAAGCAAGAGTCGATGCAGTGGCATAAAAAGGCACACCCCCTCCTAAGAAGTATAAGGTGTCTCAATCGGCCGAAAAGATCATGGCGACGAGCTTTTGGGATACAGAAGGTATACTTTGATTGATTATAAGGAACGTGGTGTTTCCATAACGGGAGAATACTACGCTTCTTTACTAAATCAATTAAAAGAAGCTATTAAAGAAAAAAGGCGAGGAAAGCTTACAAAAGGCGTGCTCCTTTTGCACGACAATGCGCCCGTGAACACAAGCCATGTTGCGACGGCTGCCATTCACCGGTGCAGTTTTGAACAACTGCGCCACCCACTCTACAGCCCAGACCTGGCCCCAAGAGACTATTATTTGTTTCCAAAAATGAAGAAAGAACTGCGTGGGAAAAAATTTGGCGACGATGATGAAGTGAAGTCGGCAATTTCGGCCTATTTTGACGCCCAAGACAAATCTTTTTTTTAGACAGTATTAATAAGTTATTTGACAGATCTAATAAATGTATTAGGGTTAAGGGAAAATACATTGAAAAAGAAAAATAGTTTAATGTTTCATTTCATTATCCTTTCCTGTCATTCCGCGAACTTTTGACCTCCCCTCGTATGCATCCGGTTTGCACGAGCTGAGAATAAAACATTTTCTTACCACTTCCCCATTCTCGTTGTATCGCGGTTCGTGCATACAGTCTCGTTCTATCAGCGGGTTAGTGATGTGCAACCAAGTTATGTTTAGTTTCGGTTTGTTGAAAATTGGTTTAAATCTGATACACGAAACACTCTCTAGTTCTTTCATAATCAAGTAAACACGCCTGGCTATTAGAAGATCTACAAATATAATTAAAGTAATATGTAAACAACAACATTAACAATAAATATTAAACTTTATCATCCTAGTGCGCAGGATCTAAAATATGTTAATTAACAAATAATAAATAACGAAATATCAAACACATAGCATTATATGCAAGTGTTCACGTACAAAACGCAAGTGCGCAGCGCGCTCGCGGCTATATCAAACGTATGAAGATGTTTGTGTGTGATCACGTCGAACTAGCGGGAGAGCGTGCGATTGACTCGCGGCTTCAGGTAAGATCAACAATTTTGAACTTGTCGCTACTCAACCCAATGGACTCGTCTCGCATGATTATTCCCCTCTGAAAAATTTCGTCGTCCATATTCACAATCACAACACGTCGCAGCCAACTGCTGCCCCCGCGCCTGCGTGTTCTACGTGAACAAGCACTGAGGTATCATGATATTATGATTCTGTTCATGTTATCCTTTTTAAAGAATAATTAAAAATATTACCCACAAAAATAACATAAAATTTAATTAAATGGGAAAAATTTAATTGATGGCATTACATGCGTCACGGGCGGCTGTCGTGTTACATTTTTTTTATAGGATAAGGGTGACAAACGGGCACACAGTCCACCTGATAGTAAGTGGTTGCTGTGGCCCATAGACATCTACATCTATCTTCGATTACGAATCAAAATGCAGATGCCTTGTCACCCGTGAGGACTAAGATAGAATGCCTCGTTTTCAGTAAAAAGGGTCTCCGGCGGCATTCAGCTGCGATTTTACGCTGGTATTCTGTAAGAGCGTGGTCCTTCCCCGGTCGAGCCGACCCATTCGTGCTACAACTATACAATTAATATTGCTGCAGCATGGCTCTACCGCGTAATTAGAGGTCACATTTAGAGAACTTTGACCTCTGACCCTATGCTTCACATTTCGCTTTATCGTTCATTCGTTAGAAACAATGATTTAAAATGAAGTCGCTTAATAGCACACACTGTATAATTAGTCACTTCTGATACCGCCGCTGACGACAGTGTCGCCAGATTTGAAAATCATGGTGACTTTTAAGAAAATTTCAATAAAAAAACATGTATATGTTACAGTCAATACTCATAACCGGTCAAAACCACTTTTGACTGCGAAAATCAAGCAAAAATGGTTTTGGCCGATGCCCTTAGTCAAAAAAATTTTTGACTGATTTTTGCGGTCAAAAGTGATTTTGAGCAACGTTCTCAGTTATAAGTGGTTTGACCAACGTTGTAATTCAATCCTTTCAATATTATATTTTAATTTATTTATGGTTAACGATTATATCATTATAATGTACGCGTCTTTAGGATAGCCCAAGGGCCACCCCAGCCGCACCTTAACCTACTGCCACTGATATTGCTAGATTGGTGTAATGTTTTATTAGACGCTAATGGCCTAATCATACGAATAAGTATCAGAGTATATAAAAAATACATATACCAGTCAAAAGTAGTTTTGACCAACATCCTAAGTCAAAACTACTTTTGCCTGATTTTTGCAGTCGAAAGTGGTTTTGGCTGGTTATGAGATTTGACTGTAACATATACATGTTTTTTTTTAATTTATTGGTAATGCATTGCGGTATCTTTTGTCCCTTTCGGATTGGACAGGGTGCTTTTTAGATTTTGTTATCATATTCATCTTAATTCTTAAAAAAGTAAAGTAAAGTTACAGCCTATATACGTCCCACTGCTGGGCACAGGCCACCTCTCATTTCTGAGAGGGTTTTAGGGCAAGGAAGTGTCCGCCGCGCTGCCCCAATGCGTGTTGGCGAACTTCACAAGTCTTCGAAATTTTTTTTTTGATTTCTCAGACATGCCGGTTTCCTCACGATGTTTTCCTTCACCGCCGAGCACGTGGTAAATCAGCACTTAAAATTGCAATTAACAATTTCATTGGTGCCGGCGGGGATCGAACCTGGGTTGCTCGCGTACTGTGAAACTTACAGCGCGCGCTAACCATCTGAGCTACCACGGCTCTTGTCAAAGGCATCGCCGCGACATCAAAATTTGGCATTTAAAACGAAACGCCGTAGTGAAAGGTTATTTACTACCTAACTTGTGTTTATTATTCATATTCATAATATTTTATTACAATAACCATAAGAATAAAATAGTAGAACATTTATTTAAACACAGTAAAAAAAAAGCAAAATAATAAGTGCGCCTCCGGGTGTACCGACACTTTCTTAGCGAACAGACTATACGTCCACAATAATAAGTTTAATGTGTCAACACCCATAAATCTTTGCATTTTAAATTAAGCCTATTAAACTTCAATTTTGCGAGTTTTGGGACAAAACCTAAATGGGCAAATTCGTAGTACAAAATTCTTATTTAAATAGAATTTGTTAGGATTTAGTAATTTTTCCTCTATTTGTGATTTAAGCAGGGTCGGGTCGGCTCGGGTCTAAACGTAGTGGATTCAAAAGGCTAATAAGATATAAAATTGTTACACAAATATTTAAAAATATTAAAAAGCTTATACATACCATAACTCTTAATGTCAAAAAGGTAAGGTATAATCCCGTTTGGCCAGTGGGCTCCAATTTTGAACTGAGCACTATTTATCTTTTGTGTTTGTAATCTTGCATCTTAAAAAAACATCATTAATAATTCAAAATAATTCAATTTTCCAATAATAATTTACAGGTCGATTTTACAATCGTTCAATCATCAGATAAAAGTTATTCATGGGTTAATATGCAACTTTAACAAATAAAAAATACAGTTGTACAAATAAAATAGTTCACTTGTTTTAAAGTGAAACAAGTAAGAAGAGCTTGGCACCAATTCAGATTTAACTCATAACGGCGAAGCCGACAATCCCGAACGTCCTTTGTACCAAATTTATTTTCTTGGGCAATATTTAGGCGTGGACGAAGTGGGCCCTCGAAACTTAAAACTTAAAGGGGCCTCGCGAGACTTCACCACAGATGACTAATTAATTTGATCACTTTTACGCTCGAAAAAGAACGTCACAAATTTAAAAGCGTGTTCGTTTGGAACCTTGTAAAAAGCCTCAGTGCGACTGCGAGGTCGTTGTAAATACCTTCAAAGACCACGACCGTTAGATTGACGGAATACGAGACTTGTCAGGAATTAATATTATAAGTAGGTATGTCGTGTCAAAGCATGTTTGGTAGGATAGATCTATTGGGTAGATCTTGGAAACGAAAGAAAAGGGACCTCGCTGATGCGACTTCGCTCACGTCTATATTAGTCTACGCTACGCCTCTGAATATTTTATCAATTTTTTAAACTAAATAAATACGGAAAGTGGATGTCATCTTCAAAGATTTTTCTAGCATTTACAAGCTCCACCATTTCCATTTATTTAACCTTTAAGAATTTAATACCGGTAAAGTTATTGATGCGGTTAGTTTCAAGTAAACTTCTTCGAAATAATCGCCTTTTCCTACACTAATACAACATAATCCTCACCGCACCCTTACATTGTCTCACAGGGGGTACTTGTCATGGTAGCCACGCCTGGCAGATGGCAACCCCAATTTTATAATATTTTGAATTGCATAAATTTGATGCAATTGCAAAATAAAAAAACAAGTTTTTGTATATTCGGACATGTAGGCTATCAGACGACCGAACTTCCCGTGGTATTCTTTAGTCTTTGGTGTGGGCCGAACTGAAAATTAAAATCAATGCATACTGATACCCGTCTATCCATGGTCTTACATTTAGTATAGAATTGTTAATTGTTAAATTCTTAAGATTTCAGTCTTATGTTCAATTCTGTTTTTTTTATATATTTTTTTTTTTGTAAATTATTCTTTAAGTCTACTTATGTGTGTTTGTTTTCTTAATGTGTGTTTTTTATCTTTTTGTTATCAGGAAGATTCTGCTGTTGGAGTTGTTATCAAGAAGATGCTACTGTTTTAGCTTTGATAGTGGACTCGAAAATTTAAAAAATTATTTCTCCGAAATTAACACGAACTGTGAGACGAGAATTAGATAGAGATTAATAATAACTAATTTATCAAAAAAAAAAAACGGAGTCAGTTTTTGAGATCCATATTATCATGCTCTCTAGGTACAGTCAACAGAGAAGAGAGTTCCGGGGTAGTTGGAATTGATGTTGATGATGCGCGAGCGCATAGTAGTGTCTTTAAATAAATTTTAATACAGATTAAAAATTATTTCCCCTAATATAATAATTAATGAAGAGTTAAAAAATATTACAAATAATAAATAAGTAAGTAAGTAACTAAAACAAAACTAACCATTTAGTTTCCACTCATCTAAAGTATTTGCACTTGCCAGCACAAGAGAATCAAAAGTTTTAATAATAAAAAGTATAAATATTCGCGGCACGTTCATTTCGCTTAATTCTCAGAAAACTAAAAAGGTCCTACCAATAAAAAAAAACGTCATCTAAAATAAATTCACAATATTTTATTTCTGTTTTATGATTACATAACAATAAAACATACATTTACCAACTGGGCAGTCCTTTTCAAAGTTTATCGTCTTTGAATCGTTTTAAAGTACCTACCAAACATTTTTACCTTACAACAATTCAAAACATTATGGGATTAGGTTATGGTAAACTATTAAAATCATAAGCCTATGTTTCCAATTATAACCTACGCGAAATCCTTTAATTCCATTGAAAACTTGAGTCTATAGTTATCGTTAAGTTATCGGACCCCCTCCCCAGATGGAGTTACGACCTGGTGTAAGAGATGCAGTTAGTCGATGAATGCAGATGGCTCAGAACCGAGCTTTATGCCGTTCCTCGGAGGAGGCCTATATTCAGCAGAGGACTTTTGAAGAGCTGCAATGTTGATGATACATATATCTTTACTCTAAGGTGTATTAGTTACATAAATTCGCTACCCACTACAAAGTTTTACGCCATAGCCGTACATAACAGTTACAGCAAATGTCAAATGTATGTACACCTTCCTTAATCGCAATTCGTTGTAAACAACAGTTCTTCATGCAAAGTGGATGTTTGGTGAGACCGCCTGTTGTACTTTCTATTTATATATTTCATTTTGTTTCGTTTTAATATGTATTGGTGTACAATATAGAATATATACAGCACATGCAAAAAATATCACTTTGTATAAATTAACATACAACAACGGCAACGACCAACACGTATGGCGTTTGTTCCGAAAACTTACAACCGAATTACCCTAATAATTTATCGAATGATCATTTGATCAATGTTTCGGTGTTCGAAAAATTTTTTCATTCAAACGATCATTAAAATAATAAAATATGCACGATTATGTACTTTTTATTATGTAATGTCCCGTCGCTAAGAAATATCATAATAATCTTTTTTTCATTTCAATAAACATGTTTTCAGCAACCCTATCGACGTTTTCATAGTTTCATACCCCTCTGCGCAAGTGATCAAACACAAAACACACTCGTACAAATAATTTTATAATTATTGTCACCGTTGGCTGAGTATTTATAATATAATTATTTTTACAACAGAAACATCATGGACTTAGGATATACCTTGAGAAACACTAAGCTTCTCCTGACCAGGGGCAGACCTATATGGGCTTTTTGGACTGTAGCTCAGGGCCCTGTGGATATTAAGGGCCCTCAGCCATTGAAGACAATGGTTTGATAGCCATTGTGTTTGCTTTAAAAACAATTATGATGATATTATGAAAACTTCATAACTTTTAGGGAAAATGAGAATGAGAAAGTTAATTTTCGAAAACAGATACATCAGTATACATCAATAAAGGAAATAGTTTTTTGATAAAATGGCCATTAGTTTGATTAATTAGGTAGGTCCCCAAATAGTGTTAGCCCAAGGCCTAATTCGTGGGCCGCCCCTGCTCCTAACGCTTACAAACAACCTATAGAACTGGCATGGTAAGTAGGTAGTCGAAATTCTAAGCCGTATTTTAATCTTAAGGCGGCTCTTCACGTTGGCCAACATACTGGCGAATGTGTTGGCAAAGATATTGGCCAAGAATTTGTGATCGCGTCCACACGTTGGAAGGTCGTTCAGTTTGCTTCGGTTCAGGCCAATGTGCGGACAAATTTATTAAAATTGATGTTGAGGCGCTAACAGCTGCTGCGGTTTATTTATTCACAGCATACCGCTACTACGTGAATGTATATAAGAAAAGGGTTAAAAAGAAATGGGGAAAAAAGAAGGTGGTGGATGTGCAAACAGACACTCCAATTTTATTTATTTGTATAGATTAGGAATGATAATACATAATACATTCATTGAAGTTGAATAATAGCCATGCTGCAGCTATATTAGTAGTATAGTAGTAGCACGAATGGGTCGGCTCGACCGGTGAAGGACCACGCTCTCACAGAATACCAGCGTAAAATAGCAGCTTAACACTGTTGTGTTTCATATGGTGAGTGTAGACTCTATAAAGCGAAAAGTTTCCTTATTGGTCATTGTTACTGCCATTTTGCAGACACTAGTTACGACGCGTAAATATAAAATTTAAACCAGGTGCGTGCGATCACTCTGAGAGCTCGTAGCAAACTAAACGTGCGCCCAACGTGTGGATGCGGCGGCAAATACTCTGCCACAACCCTTTGATCTTTTTTAAAAAAAAACCGACACCACACGGATCTCGCGCCAACTTGTGGGCCATCATTCCAATACATACCAACGTAAGCACAAACACCCGCTCTACGCGATGGCCATCGGTATTGGCCAACACATTCGCCACTGTGTTGGCCAACGTGTAGAGCCGCCGTAATACACATATTTAACAGATCCTCGTTATATTAGTATATTCATTGACGCGTTATATACGGGGTATGAAAAATTGTTTATTGATACATTTTAGTGGGAATTGTGTTTTTTAGTTTTTAGTCTTAATTTTGATTACAACTTGTAATGGAAAACGTACCATGTAGTTTTACAATCATTTATACCAATCAAGTTAAACCACGGTTTAACAATACTCGACTTGGGCCAATAACGTAACAACATTGAAAGCATTTCAATTTACGTAAAAAATTAAGTATAAAATTAACAACGCTTAAGTAAAAAATGTTACTATTTAGATATAATGTAACTACTTTTCTTATTTAGGTAAACTGCTTGTTAAGATTCATTCAAATAATGTATTTTGTATACTATACTACTAGAAAATAAAAGTATAGCTAAAAACACACAAGCACAAAACGAAACGTTGATCCAGAATATTTTTATGGCATAGAAAACATATTTATTCATATATATGCCGGTTTTGGTTGTCAAGCAAGAGTATAATAAGTATATACGGGAAAAGAGAGCCCTCTGAAGTCATTTTATTGCAGACAAAATTGAACTACTAGCGCCTCCTACAAATTGAATCCGAACTAATTCGCTATATATAGCTCTACATATACCTACTATATTATAGTAGTAGAATGTACTTTAAAATATTGTTTTTTATTTCGTATACTTATTGAAACAGTTTTATTGCCTACTTTTTTGTATACTGCTGTTGATTTTATTAAAAGTAGGTAAAACAGTTTCAATAAGTACACTGGTATTTATAGGATATTTGCAATGAAACAAGAAAGATAATTATTTCATTTTTTATTTCTATAATTCTTATGTTTATTATAATAGGCTTGTGCTGCAATTTTTATTTCATCTTCACCATCAACATATGTCAATTTACCGGATAAAATACGATTAATGGATCTACACCAACTATGCAACATAATATTAATTGTTAAATCTGTGAAATAGTTTTTCAATGTTTCCTTATGTTGACTGCAATCAAATGGATATTCAACCAGTAAATCTGCAATTGATGTTATCTGTTTTTTAATGTTACGTTTAGGAACGTCTTTTTTTAAAAATGATTCTGTAATATTTTGTAGGTCATGGAAACAATTTTGTAACGCTTCATTTGGATAACATAACCAATTTTTTTTATTATATTCTTTAACTTTTATAAAACTATTACTCGCGTTTTGGTTGTTTGAGTCTGTTAGGTTCTGTCTACAATATTTACACGACTTTACAACTTTTTTTAAACACTTCGTCAAGACCCAACCACACATAATTTCTTTGCCCAGCATCAGCTTGTAGTGTATAATTAGCTAACAAATTATCATTTAAAATAATTTTGTCTTCAGTGGGAACATCAGAATCGACAGTATTTTTGTTTTCATGAAGAAAAAATGAAGCCCTGAAGACACTCATTCATATCCTCTTCGCAGTTAGAATTTTGGATTGAGGATGATTATAATTGTTTAATAACAACGCTTTAAATGCCCCTTCAAATGAAATAGTGTTAGGGGCAATATTTCTGGCTCCATAACTTCGGATGTTCCCAAAAAAGTTTTCTATTGGGTCCTGATTAAAATTACGTGTTAATATTGCATCATAACCGTATTTACCAAACAACACTTTACAAATTGCTTCCATACCATTGATAGTTTTAATAAAATTCGCGACAGATGGTACAGTCGTTTCCATTAAACGTACTTTATTTCCAGTAACCTTTTTTTGAATGAATCTAACAGTTTTTAAAATTTCTTTAGCTTTTTGCCACAGTTGGTGATGAGGTGAGTGCCTTCTTATTGGCCCTTTATAAATTTTACCATTGGGTATGGTAAATGTACTACCATTAAGGCTGTCAAATAAATTGTCAAGTAGCAATGTTATTTCAATTAATTGCTTACATTCTACTGGCAAATCACCTCTTGCTGTCAAATGGTCAGTAACCACAGCCACACTGTGGCTGAAAACCTGTGTTGCAGATTTGACCCTCATCTTATTTATTTTCTCGGGACAATATGTTCTTCCGTTATTTTATTTAATAATCGGAGCTCCCATATGATTTATCAGCTGTATATACCTGCTGGTAATATTCCCATTTAACAATTTTATTTTCATTATTTGATTTATAAGTCATATCTTTACTCAATAAATTATTTCTAATTCCTTTCATTAAATGAGGAACATCATACAATGGAATAATATCTTGACCATTAATAATAAACAAATCATGGCGCCACTCTTTCTCAAGTCGCAAAACCTCGCTCTTGTGTCATTTACTAAATCGGTTATAGCACCAACATTTACAGAGCTTTGATCACAAACAGTATTAATTATTATTAGGCCAGATTTTGGACTTCAGATATAACACATTTTATCAACGTTTTGAGCTCATTTTTTGCAATCTATTTGTAAAATAATAGGCGACTGGCTGTTTAAAATTTTGTTTTAAGCCTTTTACCATAAAAACAAGAGCATGGTCGGCAAATTTTGTGACTTGAGAGGTGGCAAACCCTTCAAATGCATCTTTTTTGTTTATTATAAAATACTTGGGGTGTCAAAGACATCTCATCAAATATAAGACTGCAAAGTCGATCAGAAGTGTCCTTTTCGAGTACAGTCTTTTTAATCTTTTCAAATAAAATGGGATTAATACCAGGGCACAATTTAATTTGACTGAGCAACCGTTTCATTGCCTTTGATGAGGGCAATGTAAAATATTTATACAATAATGAATAGGCTTTTGGACTTTTTTTATACATTGACAATGCAAGGATTTTTTCATCCATTGTAAACCGTCTACCTTTGGGTTTCTTTAGTGATTGCATCTGCATATGAACAAACAACTGGGCGGGTTTCCTCATGTTTTTAATAACTTCCTGGAATACTGTTTCCTTTGACAATTTTGTAGCATTTGCTAGTCTTGCCTTAAAGGATCGCCCTCTCTCTTCTTTAAACGGCTTATTTCCGACCGCAGGTGTCTGATTTTTGTCGAAAACGGTTTCATTTGGACATAATTGTATGTCAATGTCCTCATAGAACCTGAAAATTTTAAATTTTATTAGATATTTCATTAATTATAACAGATATTAACGATTGGTAATAAGAATCAAAACAATTAAGATGATTTTATTACCATTTTGTAATTAAAAATTATGTGGAATGTAAATTATGTTTTTCATTGAGTATCACCTATATTTTCAAACTTTTGAATATTTTTATATGTCTATAATACCTTGTATGTTTTAGTGACTAAGAAATAATAATGTTGTATACCTGTTTCAAATGTTTTCTTGTAGATCTGCTAGCCACACTATAATTATGTTCCATTATTACAGCAGGCGCAATACTATGAACCGTGCCTGAAACAAATACATGCAGAATTTGTATTACTAAAAATAATAGAACATCCTGGGGTATTTTCAAAAGTGAAATAAAATTATAAATATAAATAGATAAAGCAAATCTTAAGTGTTGCCTATTCTATTATTTTGTATACAACAAAATGATAACATTCATAAAACACTTTAAACTTATTACAATAATTATATATACATATATTATATGTATATATAATTGCTAAACTAAAATTTTGATTTTCATTGGGTTAGTAGACTTAGCCATAGATTACAGGAAAACTACAGGTAGTAGGTGGCCTATCAAATAATTTTAAACATAAATTATAGATGTGATGTAATCCACTTAAAATTTATTTGTAATAAATTCCTGGTTTTATAAGCAACATATTATAGTAATAATTTAATTATAGATATTTTACCTGTACTGGTAGGAAGGGAAGTAGAAGTACAATTCAATTCACTATTGGCTGCTATTAAAGTTGGTTCTTGTCCCAACATTAAAGCAGTAGATTGTCCTGAAATAAAAAAGTAGCTTTAAATTAACCCCAACTTATTCAATTATTCTTATGATATACATTAATACCCATGTTACATGTATACAATCCATGTAACAAGTTTAAAACTTTATATTTTTATATGTACAACTCAAATTTATTTAGTCCAACAAAGGAATTATGTCGAAAATTATGAAACTAGGATACAGAGATGACAAAAATTGCAAATTAAAATTATTTCTGATAATTATTCTTAAACAGATTTCTTTAATTTACCTGTATTTGCAGGAGGTAAGGTAGAAGTATGACCCAATGCACTGTTGGCTACAATTAAAGGTGATTCTTGCTCCAACATGAAACTGGCAAATGGTCCTGAAATTAAGATAAAGTTCATATTAACCTCCAAAACAGAAATTTGATAATATAATAGGTTGGGGAAAGTTTCTTCACATTTTATATACAAATTCAAGACATTTTGTTTCAAAGTTTAATTACATTTAATTATAATATATACTAGCGCGGGCGAAGTCGCGGGGAACGCGACTTCGCCCGCGTGTACACGTATTTAGGGTTTTTTGAGGTTTTTTGGTCGGAACCCTAATACTTTTTCTGAAAGAAAAGGTAGTCTAAGTTACTCCTTATAACATCATCTATCTGTCAGTGAAAGTCCCATCAAAATCAGTCCAGCCGTTTCGGAGATTAATCGGAACAAACAGACAGACAGACAAACATTTTGAAAGACCACTTTTCTGTTGATCAATTCCAGCCGTTTTTTCTCAATTTCATGCTTGAGTCTCATAAGTTGTTGGCAGTAGATATCCGAATCGATGGTTTTACTCTGGTAAGAGCTCATAATAAACAAGATGATGCCAAGACGATAATGCCCTCAATCCCACCATACACACAGCATCACCTTACTGCGTGTTAATCCGATGAATGATGAATAAAGTGGCGGAAAGTGTTTTTACTTTTTATTTTTCTTAATGTCCTATATGTATTGAATGATATTAAAACCAGCCAGATACAAACAGTACAACCAACAAGATTTTTCTTCAATTATATACAAACAAAATACAAAGAAATTTTCCTGACCTATTACATTACTATACATTCAACATAAACCTAATCTAGATTTTAAACTTATTTATATAAATAATATATATTATTTAACTTGTTTAGAACTTAATTATAAATTAGACAACTCAAAGATCAGATCAACTAGGAATAATATTTAATGTTTATATGTTTAATACCTCTAGTGGGTATAAAACAAAGATAATTTTTCAGTTTTCAGTTTGCCACTAGACTGCAGAAGTGAAAACATTGGTAATTGTTATGTTTGATAATCTGTGATAGATATTTACATACCTGTATTTGATGCATGTGAAGTTGAAGGTTGGCAGCAATCAATATCAGATACTCTGGCAGTTTTTCTGAAATTATTAATAAGAAAAGTAAACATCAACATAGTTAGCAGCAGCAGTTGTCTAAATATGAAGTAAATTGATATGTAAAGTAACTAAAGTGTGAATTAAACATAAACATAGAAAATTTTCGGCTTAGTTTGGGGTTCCTAATACTCAATCATTCATTCATTTATTGTTAAATTTCAATTTAATTTGCTTGTTATTGGCACACTTCTCAATAACTGTAAAAGTATTAGACATGTGATATTATTTAATCAAATTTAAATTATGTTTCCTTTTTCGTACTCTTTTCATTTAATCTATTATATTGTCATATTATATATCATTTTCACTTATCTTTATTTATATGTATTTTATTTTCATAATTTTTTTTGTACGCCCCTCTATTTTAACTATTATCTGCCAGTTCTCTATGTTGTCTAGAAGAGATAACTTTCAGAGTGATGAGACCGCCTGTTGTACATTTTAAACTTTAGGTTTAACTACTCGTCATACTGTATTTTGGTGTACAATAAGGTAAATAAATAAAAAATATTATGAAAGGCTTATTTAAATAGTTGAGGGCAGTAAAGTAGATAAAAGTAAATCACTCAGACTTTCAATTCGACCAGTCCATTGTGTCTCGGTCAAATAGGACCATATAACACTCAAGTTATCAAAATGACTTTCACATAGTCAATCAATTGTTTTACTTATTTTAGACTTGATGAGTCCAGCATTTTTAGCTAAACAATGTTATGAGAAGAAACACCAAACAAACTTAGGGCCTCATTTAATTTAATTTGCAATTGTGTTCCAATTTGTGATACACTAGTAATTCTATAGGGCAAGAATATTTATATGACACTATTTCATGTACTAGGCTGTTATTGGATGTTTCTTAACATTAATTCACAAATAATATTACTGTCCCAGCCTTGTACATCCTACAAGGCTGGGCCTAAAGTTTACCAACAATCATAGCAATCAATAATTACTTCAATAAAGAATGTACAACATGTACCTATACATACCATGCAAAAAAAGTGATGGAATTGCATTTGCATTTAACCGGTTATTCCGAACTCGGTCTTCAGGCGTAAAATGTATGTCACAAATCAACTTCTTCTGGTAATACTTGTAATCCGAAGCTGATTCTAGTTTTCCACCAACAAGAGTGACCCAAGCCTTAAAACGCTCAGGGAACTTATGAGCATTTGGAAAACGATGCATTGGGGTACCTGAAATTAAATAAAAAAGGTGTATAAATTACTTTTTTTCATTATTATTCACGAATAATTACTTTTACAACTTTTACCAACATAGCTCAACAGATTAGTAAACTGAAGTGGCAATGGCCAGCCATATTATAACTCTAAGAACTGACAAACGATAGGGAAGAAAGGTTCTCGGTGGCAAACTCATACCAGTGTGCATCCCCCCACTAAATTGAGTGACGACCGAGTAATACATGCAAGAAGTCAATGGATGCAGGTGGGTCAGGACTGTGCTTTGTGGCATTCCTTGTAGGAGGCTTACGTTCAGCAGTGGACTTGTGAAGGCCTGTAATGATGATGATGATGATGAATAACTTTTAATTACAATCAATAACTAATTTTATCTGTTGGAAAAGGTGGCAGTGACCCTCATAAATTAAGATCACCATGCCTAAAATTATCTGAAGCTGTTATCTCCAATTCTCCTGATTGCTTGATTTTATAATTAGATGGTAGAAAGGAAAATGAAGATGGCAGTATGACCAAAATAATAGCTTTGTACGTCCAGTACTGCAGTGCACTCTGGGCAGTCATCCCACCTTGCCGACTGAAAATCTTTTTACTACATATTATTAACGACAATATTGAAATATTGAAATGCACTTACCACTCGGGGTACACCCAAACGAGCATAACTTAGGCATTTTGAACAAAAATATGTACGTGTAAAACAACACAGCACAAAAACAGCGTCCTTTCGCGATATTGTCCAACACAATCCAAAATCGGGGCGAAGTCACCACAGCAAGGCGGAGGAGATCAAAGCTCGACTCTACGCACTTTCTGAGTTTTCACAACCGAAATAGAATTAAATAAAATGGAGAAATCTACAGACATGCGCTCACGCAAAAAGTAGCCACCATTTGCTTTTTTGTTTGTTTAGAATATTTGACGTCTAGAAGTTTAGTGTTGACAGTGTCATAATTATCATATTTATTGATTGATTTGATGATTATTAAATTTTTTATGTTAAGATAATTATTTGTAAGTAATAAAATCTGCAATAAATTTCTTGTGTATTTATTTTTGTTTTATAACTTAATTTCATTTTATTTTTTCATCGTAGCGACATCTGTGAAGCTATAAGATCAATTATAAACATAATGTTTTCGGAAACAAATAATGGATGGCGCTACCATCAAATGAATTTTTGTGATCCAAGGCAACTGTCCTACGCCTGTTGTCAAGTTGTGAATTCGCGTCGAGCAATAATAAAAGCCGATAAATTTAACTTGTGTTTCGTAAAGTACGCACGTTTGTGATAAGAATTTGCGTTTAGATATTCTAGAAAAGTAATTCAATTCAATAAGAAAATGAAGCGGCTTTTATTATTTCTATGGGCAATTTTCACGGCATTTTTCGTCTCCGAAGCCACTGCAGCTAGTGGTTCTGTTGAATTAGATGAGTATTCCTTTGATAAAGTAATTAATAAGTTTGAAGCTGCGTTAGTGAAATTTGATGTTGCATTCCCATATGGCGATAAACATGATGCCTTCGTGGCGCTTGCAAAGGACTCCAAAGACGTTCAAGAGTTGTTAGTAGCTGAAGTTGGAGTGAAAGATTATGGCGAAAAGGATAATGAAGTACTTGCTAAGAAGTATGGAGCTACAAAAGATAACTTCCCATTAGTAAAGCTATTTGTTAAAGGTAAAAGTGAGCCTATTCAATTTGATGACTCAAAAGGTTTTACAAGTGATGAGCTGCGTCGATTTGTTCGGGAAAAAACTGGTTTATACTTAAGTCTACCAGGCTGCATTAAGGATCTCGATAAACTTGCTGCTAAATTTATGAAAGCAGTAAAAGACGAGAGAAAACCTATTTTAAAAGAAGCAGAAGATGTTTTAAAGAATGTTTCTGAAAAGGTGAATTTAAAAAATCATTAAAATTAGTTTGAGTATTTGGGCATAAATTATTAGTTTTATGCCCAAATACTCAAACGCTACTCAATTTTAAATCTCATGCTGTCTCTATCCCTGTAAGGCAAAGTGACTGTGATGACACGAGACTTAATGACATCTTAAAATTGAGTAGCATTTGAATATTTGGCCATATGTAACATAATTAATCTTAATGTAATAATTACTTCCTTTCAGGATTCCATTTTTGGAAAAATTTACAAAACTATTATGGAGAAGATTTTAGAAAAAGGTGATGAATTTACTAAATCTGAATATGACAGAGTAAAGAAATTGCTAAGTGGAAAAATATCAGATGAAAAGAAGAAGGAATTGGGTGTAAGGCTTAATATTTTACAATCATTTCAACTGTTTGGGAAAACACAAAATGTAAAGGAAGATCTGTGATTTTTAAACTAGTCTAAAGAATTAACAAAAAAATATGAGTGCAGATAGGTTACTAACAAGTTTTGAGCAAATCATCATTCCATCCATCTTTATTAAGTTTTTTTTTAAAACTGTTATTTTTTATTTAGATAAGTATTTTATACCAAAGTAAATTATGGTTTGATTTTAGGATTCCTTTGTTTGGAGCAATGGAAAATTTATTGTACTGTATGTAGCAGTGTGTGCATTTTTAAAGCACTGACTGTAATGAGCAAAAATTGAATTTTATGGTACTTTGAAATTTTCATTGAACACAATGTGGGATAAATAAATTGCAATAAAATATTAATTAAAACAATTGTTTCTATTATTTATTTTAATGAAAAATCACAAATTAAAATATGTGGAAAGAGTAAACACATTGGTGAATCATGTCCATTATTAAATATTTCAGTGCATAAAAATGGTTATAGTTTCTTAGTTAACCAAGTTGTTTATGCATATAATTTTAATGTAGCTATAAAAAAAAGTCACAAACACTGTCTTTGACACGAAAAATACCAGATCAGATACCTATTGAAGAAAATTATTTATTATCCAACAAATTCAATAAAAGGGAAAAATATTTTTTATACAATTTTATCAAAATTCATAGTATATCAAGTCTGAAGTTAAGTCAACCAAGTTGTTTAAGCATATAATTTAAATGCAGTTATAAAAAAAGCCACAAACTGTAATTAGACACTAAAAATTCCAGATAATGGTATATACACTCAGCGGGCACGGAATTTAGGCCAAGCCCTTATCTTGCGGTAACAAAGTTGTGAGTGCTTATAATGAATATTTCCTGAGAAGGTAGCTCAAAAAAATGCTTACGTCGAGTTCAAGAGGGTAATTCACTATGTTGGAGTGAAGTGTGACATTTGTTTCAAGCTTTATTTAAATCGGGTCATTTGAGAGACTAACCTGAATTTTTAAAGTTAGGATTGTGAAAAGTGTACCGTTTGGTTACTGAACTTTTGTGAAAGGTGCAATAAAACTAAAAAAATGCCCTTAACACCCGCTCAGGTTGCAAAAGCCATAGCATTAACAACCAAGGGTTGACACAATGTGAAGTGGCAATAGCACTTAATGTACCACATCCTTCAATGCAGTATGCTTTGAGACAATACCAGGAGACTTGCAGTTACATCCGCAGACCAGGTAGCGGAGGTGTAAGATGAACATCAGCCCAGGACGACCGCTTCATTGTCCTAGAAATTTTGCGAAATTGCTACCTTACCGCAGATGAAATTCGCCAGCGGCTCCAAATCACGAGGGGTGTTAATGTTAGCAAGCATACGGTGAGAAGACGCATGGAGGAAGTGGATTTAAAAGCCTGTAGATCAGCACGCACCCCAGTGTTTTCCGGACAGCACCAAGTAGCAAGACTGTTTTGCCAGAGAATACGCCAACTGGACCCATGAGCAGTAGGCTAAAGTTGTGTTTACAGGCGAGTTTAGGATTACATTACGTGCACCAGACGGTCGAGAACGAGTATGGAGAAAAAGAGGAGAATGATTTCTACCTATTACAATTACACAAAAGGAGTTTTCACGTAGGCTCCATAATGGTGTGGGGAGGAATAAGTTCCGACGCTCGTACAGAGTTAATTACAATGTAGCGTAGCAGCAATTAACCGGCTAATTGCAGCTACGTTGCTACGTTGAAGAGATCCTACAGGATCATGTTTTCCTTATAGTTCCTTAGGGTTCATTGGACACGATGAGTTTCTTCTAACGCACGCCGCCCTCACGTAGCGCATTGCGTGAATGAATACCTTCAAGAAGTCTGTATTCAAAAATTAGGAATGGCCAGCTCGTAGTTCAGACTTAAATCCAATCGAGCATATCTGAGACATGATTAAAAGAAAGATTAAATCCTCTCCTAGCCCACCAAAAACTCTTGATCAGCTCCGAAATGCAGCATTGGTCGCTTGAACAACCATACAGCAAGTCGATGTTAAAAACATCATCCAGAGCATGCCAGACCGAATACAGGCAGTTATCACAGCTAGAGGAGGAAACACGCGGTACTAACAACGTGTATAATCAATGATAAAAAAATTGCTTCTTATTTATTTTCTAGTGTTTTAAAGTTGAGTGTTGAAAATTCAAATTTTCCTTAAGAGTGTGTAGTTTTAATTAACCGCCGCTACAAACTTAATTGTTAGTGTAGTTATCTTTTAGTAATCATGAAAAAGTACTGAAACCTTAAGAGACATTTATTGTGCCCACCTACGCAACATTAATTGAAGAAAAAGTATTTAAAAGCAAGCTGTCACAAAATTCAATGTTGGCCAAGTTTCCGTGCCGGTGAGTTTACATTAATGAACCTGTCGAAGAAAATTATTATTATTCAACAAATTCAATAAAAGAGAAACAAAATTTTTAATACAATTTTATCAAAATTCATAGTACATTAAGTCTGAAGTTAAGTTAACCAAGTTGTTTATGTATATAATTTTAATGCAGTTATAAAAAAGCCACAAACACTGTAATTTGACACTAAAAATACCAGATAATGTTTCATACATTAATGAACTTGTTGAAGAAAACTAATTATTATCCAACAAAATAAATGACAGATGGAAAAAATATTTTTATACAATTTTATTAAAATTTATAGTACATTAAGTCTGAAGTAAAGCCAAAATGGCTTTAAAATTTTACTACAGGCATTTTTAATAAACTTAAAACTAAAACTCATAATTCTAAATATCTTGTTTAATATTCCTAAATTCTTATAGCATTTGATATTTGTGAAAAACTGAGACTAAAAAAAAATTTATATACAAGTACTAAAAATATAGATTTAATGAAGTGTGAATTTTAAACTATGGTTTACAAGGATACCAGAAATTATTAATAACTAAATATTATTGTAATTGATATGTAATATAATAAAAATACTAAATGCATGAAACCTTACAATAACACTCACAGAAAATTACTTATTGAATCCAAATCCAGACTATGCATCAAATTTGTACCAAATAACACATCTTATGGACTGTTCACAATAAACAGTGGTAGAGCCACGCGGCAGCTTTTGCTGTCGCACGGATGGGCCAGCTCGAACCGAGGTGGTACCATAACCCCACAGAATACCAGCGTGAAGTTGAAGTTTACTTCTGCGTTTCGCCTGGTAAGTGCATGTGGCTAGAGCCCCAATTCCCCCTTCCAGTTAACATGGTAGCGGAGTTAACTAAAACACTACCCCAGGATTACAGGGTACCAACACCCCTGGTAACGTAGAATCCTTTGATAAGCATCCACACCCAAGCTACCCCTCTTCCTGAGTGTGGGTGCTTAGGCTGCCCCGTTAATCAAACAAAACTCAAACAACAAACAAGGCTCAAGACAAACTGCCCGGGACAAGCGGAGCAATAAGACAAAGGCGGCCCCTGCCATGCTATCCGTGTATTTCTGCAACATCAGGGGACTTCATTCAAATCTTAACTTAACGCCGTCCACTACTTGCTCTTTCTAACGGAGACACAGGTGTCCCCTCCGGCTGATACTTCGTATCTCTCCTACCCGGAGAACAAATTAGAATACTCTTTTGTGCTCCGGGCTGGAGTTTGCATATACGTCAGAAAGGACATCTGTTTTCCACGTCTCATCCAGACATATATCTGGTCTCCGTAGATGCCCAGAGTACGGTGCCACTCACGCTCTTGCTGATTCTGTCGCTGATATGGTACTTCAGGGGATGGAACTTTTATTCCATCACATGTGGTGCCTATCGGAGGCAGCTATTCCGTAGGGGTCGCTTAGCTGGTGATCTTCTGGGTTACCTTACTCATAGATGGGTGGAGGCAGTAGAGTTCAAGGGAGAGGCATTGGCCATTAGTTTGGACAAAGGGAAGGCCTTCAATTGGGTTTGGCACAAAGCACTTCTTTCGAAGCTTCCTTCCAATGGGCTTCCTGAGAAATTTTGCAATTGGATCATCAGTTTTCTTGCAGATCGGGCATCAAGGTTGTAGTAGATGGTGTATGCTTCAATTACAAGGCTATTAACGCTAGTGTTTCACAAGGCTACGTGCTATCACCAACAATGCAAATTCCACATATCAATGATATGTTGCAAACCGGTAACATTCATTGCTATGCGGACGACAGCACTGGTGATGCTTTATACACCGGCCGTGCCATTGGGAAAACGTCGCCGAGTACCGGAACAACTTGTGTATGGAATAGAGACTTTGTTGAGCAAAATCTCGGACTGGGGGCAACTCAATCGAGCAATCCCCTAGTTGCCTTAACCAGTATCGAAATCCTCGGATTCGATATATCGAATGACGTGCAGTCTCGTGGTCACTTGGAAGAGAAGACTAAATTGGCCTCTAAAAAGTTTGACATGCCCAGCAGAGCAGGGACAGCATTTCATGCCGGCACACCGCCTGCAACTTTACAAGGCGCAGGTTCGGCCTCACATGGAATACTGTTGCCATCTCTAGGCCAGGGCTCCCCAGTGCCAGCTCCTTCCAATTGATCGCATCCAGCGCAGAGCGGTTCGAATCGTCGGCGACCGAATTCTTTCTAATCAGCTTGGCTCACTGGCATTGCGAAGAGATGTTACATCTATTTGCGTATTTTATCACATCTACCACGGGGAGTGCTCTGAAGAATTCTTCGGACTAATTCCAGCCGTTCAATTTCATCATCGCACATCGCGACAAAATTCGCGATACCATCAATACCATCTGGATGATTGGCAGTCCACCACTGTGCGATTAACAAGTTTTCGTTCTCGCACAACTTCCTTGTGGAATCGACTACCACCAGCAATTTTTCCCGACCGATACGACTTAGAGACCTTCAAGAAAAGAGCCTACTCTTGTTTAAAAGGCCGGCACCGCACCTGCGATTCCCCTGGTGTTGCAGTTGTTCATGGGCGGCAAGTCTACACTCACTATCATGTGAGCCACATGCTTGTTTGCCCCCTCTTCTATATAAAAAAAATTTCAACACTAATTTACTTGTAAAAATGGGATAAAACATACATTTTTGTAATTTTTACTATGCTGACAAACATGACAAAATTTGAATAAAAATTGAAACATTATCATTTCTTACAAAAAAAACATTGGAATAAGGAGCTTATATCTAAGTTATTCTGTTTTTTCATTGTCTACTTTAAGTTCTTTTAATTTAAGAACCACACCATCTTCTTTCAAATCTTCCTTTTTGTACTCTTCTTCAGGTGGTTTATCTACACTTTTGGGCTCAGGAGTGTCTGTGTCTTCACTTCTAGTGAAACTACTTTCATCATCAGATGATTGATCTTGGGTATAGAGACTACATTTTGTTCTGACTATTTCTTGGGCCTCAGCAAACTTTGCCTTCCATAATTCTGCATCTGAAACAAACAAAAAACAAATGTACTCATGTCTTGTCTTGTTTATACCCAAACAAATATTTTTTGTTCTTAGCCAAATGTTAACACCATGTGGAATTTGAATCTAGAACCCACAACTCATTGGTCAGGTCCTCGTCTGCTAAGCCATACCATTATCAATTGTTAATAAGACAAAATTAACCAAAAAAGTTGTTTCTAACTACTGGCTGTACTGTACTGGCATTACAGTGCATTATTGACCAAACTTTACATATGCAGTAACATCTATCTATTAACTACAAAATTTTGCTTCACATCTATTTTACAAATTTATAATATTACTTACTCTGTGGATTTCCAAATTTGATAGCCAACAACTCCTGTTTACAAGTTTCATCTGCATAGTCAGCAAACACTGACCAGTTGAAAGCTTTATCTGATCCACAGTGGACATTCATCCTTATGTCTGGGGTTATAAAGTGGTTTGCACAAACTTTAAGTGTCTTGTCCCGTCTCATTACAACTCTTACAGTGTTATTAACTCTATGTCTTAGTAATTTTATGTCACCAGTGCCACGCTCCTTAAAAATTAATGAGTTGGAACACATTAGTAAATCCTAACCTAGACTATTGGTAATTATGGTAATTACTTTCTAATTAATAGAAATGTTTTTGCAAAAAAAATCATGTGATAAATCAAGACAAGATTAAAATAAAACATGTCTGACACGTTTTAGTGCAAATTAAAAACCCTTTTTAATTAGCGATGAAATTATTGCTACCATTATGTCATATCATAAGTCTGCTGCTGGATATAGGCCCCCCCTATAGGTTGCTTCAAAGGGATATTTGCCATAGTTGCTACACTTGGCAAGCAGGTAGGCAACCACAGTTTTTTGAACTTTAATTGTTATTAGAAAGATACTGCTGTCCATCTCCTTATTTGTTTCATTTTGTTGCATCATGCAACACCCACTGGATGTAGTGTACTGTGATGTGTGCCACTACATTGTCGAATTATAAGTTACAAATAAGATTCTCATAACTTTATGCTATTTTAATAACATAATTGACAAAGATTTTCTACAAATTATCATTACTTTGTAGAAACAAATTAAAATATTACTTTTTATTTGAAACAGTTAACAATTAACGTGTATTATTATTAAGATGACCTTAGTCACATTTAATTTTTATTTATTAGTTAACTCCTAAAGAAGTATAACTAAAAATTCTTCTGGATTAGGCTGCATATCTCAAATGCCTACTAATATAACCATTATACTGCACACCTGGTGGTTTTCGTCATTATATTGTAAAATTTTAGTTGTTCTTTTATATATTGCAAATTTATTGTATAGTATACTTACTTTATATGTATTTCAACATAAACTATTAACATTATCCTGCACACTCATGATATTATATTATTAATGATAACATCCACAGGCTGCTCAAAAAACAGAAACAAGTAATGTTTCTTTCTACACTTGTATTTTAAGTAAAATTTTGAATTGTTAAAATTTAAAGCAACAAAATAAACTACATAAAATTGAGATTATTATAAACCAAAAGATTACCTTCCATTCGTGATCACCAGTATCGTATCTGTAAAGTCTTGCACGTATCTTGACCAACTCCTCTTCATCTTCCTCATTTGTATTAATTTCGACAATCGGTAATGACACAATAGGATCAAAGTGAGGGTCATGTTCTGGTATCTCTGCTTCGCCGTTTTCACTTTCGCTGTTGCGCCGTACGCTTTCTTCTGTCTGTACAATTTAATAGAACAACAAACGTTACAATTTAAATTTAGTTTGAGGTAATTATTAAGATAAATCTATTTACGAGTAATTAAAATGTTTACCGGAGATGACATCGTCGAACAACAAAGGAAGGTGTTTACTTTGTTTTTCTATTAGTATTTCAAAACAAATGTACCTACAAAAGATTTAATAAGCCCGGTTTAGGTTGACTTGGTTGACAAAGCATGGAACATAGACATAGAGTACATAATGTACTCTGTGACATAGAGCAGAGAGCACGAAGTTACTTTCTTAAAGACTTTTTTATTAAGATTTTTGACTTAGATACTTGTCTTTTAAGCCATCATTTCATTCGGGATGCAGTCAGGTCTGGCAATTTTACCAATGGATGTTAACTTTGCCATCAGGGGTGTACTGATACAAAATTACGATTAACACAAAAAACGTAACGTTTTTCGAGATAAGCCATGTTTTGGACGAAAATACAATAACTAATTGACAGCATTGCTTTCGATATGGCAACATGAGAGTTAATTTTGGCATTTTATTTTAACGCAATTGTGCCGGCGAAATAACCTCTTTGTTCAGTGCTCCAGAACTTTAGTTTTTTTTGTTTGAAATACTGAATGTAGGTATCTATATATTTGTAGTAACGTAATATTAATGGTTATCAAATGTAATATATCGTTTTTAACATGTTGGTCTTAACATTTATCTATAAAACTAACTTGGCAAAGTTACCATACTAGTGATGCCATGATGTGACGGTTACGTTGCATGTTTTGTTACAAGCAAGGATTGTCACTATCAACCTATATTTTTAACCGATAACAACTATTTAAACAAAGTGTTCTGTACTTGACATTCTAAGTTTGTATTGATGTTTCACCGTAGCAGCCATTAGACCGATTTCACCAAGTGAGTCGTCAATCAATTCATCTTTATAAAAAGTGAAGGAAAAGAATAGAGAAATCTATGTTATTTTTACTGCGTTGTCGGGCATTAACAATATTATTACTACTCAGTATTTTTCATAATTTCAATTTAGTGTATTGATATTAAGAAAACATTAATTGTCTGTTGAGTTTGATTGATCGAGTGTTGTAATAAATATTTAGATTGATTACAATAATCATGACCTAACATTATTTTATTACGACACGTAATAAAATGGTGATGATGACTAATAAAAACACGAATACTTGTTAAAAATTATTATAACAAGCTTTTTTATTCTATACTGTTTCTATTATTGCAGTAATTTTATTTTTAAGTTTAGACTAGAATATTTTTTTTTTGGTATATTTTAGATTTCTTATGAAATTATTGTGACAAGATTTAAATAAAAAAATAAGTTAAGTATGTAATTAAGGATTTTTGACAACCCTGACACATATTTTCAAGTTTGTATGAAAAATTTAAAAATGGGAGGGCAACTTTGCCACAAGCGTAAACTGCTATTTGCAACACAATTAAAGAAGCAAGTCATAACTCTGGTTGTTGTGTAATATATTATGAGGTAAACTTACCTTCAACCTTGAAGTCAAATCCTATTATTTTCATTATAAACCCTGATGGTAAAGTTGCCACAAAGTGAGGTTAACTTGCCATTTTCTATTTTTGAGTATTTTGTATATTTAATGTTAATATTTGTTTAAATCATTAATAAATACCAAATCTATGAAGAATATAATGTCAGATTTAACATTGACGCCCAGTCTCACAGTACATTTTTTGTTGGAGAATTGGTGTTAAACTTTTAAGTCCTTCCAAAAATGGCAAAGTTGCCAGGTTTCACGATATTCGTTTTTATTGATTTTCAGTAGCAAGTGGTAATAATCGTTTATAGTATACAGCTTTAAAATATATTGATGCGTCACTGCGTAGTTTTTCGGAGACTTTGACGTCAACTTGAGCCAGCAGACAGTTGGCGATAGTATATCAAGGCGCCTAAGCAGACAAACATCTTATCTTGAGATTAACATTACCATTGGAGCACTTGCTTCACCGTTTCCACTAATAGTTCACATGTGCAGACATTTAATAAACAAAATCGCACGACTTTCACATATTAAAATCCACTTCAAACCATTATTTAAACAATAATACAGAAGCAGCAATCCGCCGCCGCGCCGGTCAAGTTCCCGCCAAAACTCCACCTTTTTAAAGATTTTTTTTAAAGATTCACATAGACCACAGACTACTAAGAGACAGACACATAGAGTTTACCGGTGGCTTGTGTTGCTATATGACACATAAAATCATTGTCATTTTCTACGAAGGGAAATCTGCGCACACAAAACAATCGTCTGTCTCTATTCACTACGTAACTTTGCCCCACACATAACAATTGAAACAATAAACTAACAATTTCACACACAAAGAGATATATTTTATCAGTATCGTGGCAGCGACAATTATTTAAATACAGACTCGCATCAGCCGCTTCACCAATTTGCATAATGTATGAGGGTGAGTGGCCTGTACTGATAAGCAAATCCGAAAAAACACGATCGTTATTATTATTATTTTTAAGTGAAAAAAGAAGTAAATAGCAATAATGTTATTAAAAATTTCTTAATATATATAAGAAAGGTAATGCCATCTTCTTTTAAATTTGACGGAAAGAAGAAAAATAAGACTTGGTTTCGGCCTTTACACCTTAAAATTCTATATATTCAAAATAAAAAAGACAAGACTGTATGGCTTAGTTCCTTTGCCTGCTCTCTCGAGCGAATAATAAATACAACAACAACAATCACTCAATATAAAGAAGACTTGGCTTTGGCCTTTACGGTTTTTGAAAATAAGAAAATAAGTCTTGGCTTCGGCCTTTATGGATTTTGAAGAGACGGAAAGAAGAAAAATAAGACTTGGTTCCGGCCTTTACACCTTAAAATTCTATATATTCAAAATAAAAAAGACAAGGCTGTATGGCTTAGTTCCTTTGCCTGCTCTCTCGAGCGAATAATAAAAACAACAACAATCACTGTCAAAAGTTTACATCAAAAATCAAAGAACAATAAATACACAGAATTTTATATTCTAATGAAGATATTTATGAAAAACTAAAAGGATTATAAATACACATTTTGAAACGAAATTACCACTCTCAAGGAAGGATAAAGTTAGAAATTATTGATTTAAAACATTTAAAATCATTTATGTGTGCTTACCATCAAAATATGTTACTTACGATAGAAACATTTCGAAACATATAGGTAATACTCTGAGCAGAAGTCAACGACCACAACGATAAATTCATCACTACCTATATCTGTGTTTTATTTTAAACTTTTTCTATTTTAACACTGATCTAGATATAGTTTCTGTATTCTTTTACTACGAAAATGTTTTGATATGATTTATAGGATTAGGACTGTTTAATAATTTAAGTTGTTACTTTTATTGTAATAGATATTGTACATTATTATGTTAAAAACATGTGATTTGTTTATCACTTCATAAAATGGAATAATTTACCTGATTATGTTTTTCAGATAATTTACAAAGCTGTAATATTTTTTGTTAGTAAGAAGATTATGTATTCAAAAGAAGCAAAATGCAAAATATAGCTAAAATGATAACAGAACAACTCCGCAATCCAAATGAATTAGACATTAGCCTTAGAATGGAGTTTGGGCCATTTGAAACTGTACATAAATGGAAACGCATGTCAGAATGCTATGAATTTGTTGGAGCAAGGTATCTATATTTTCAAATATAAACTATTTGGGCATGAAAATCATCTAATAATATTTATTTATCCTGATGTATGTTGAAATTAATTTATATTATCATAGGCTAAATGTAAAAATAATTATCATCATATGTCTTTGTGCTTGATCAGAAAAACCTATTTGTAAATAATTCTTGAAATTTCAAAATTATTTTTAAAACTATATTAAAATTTATATTTAAAACTTTAGGAGAAGTAAACATACTGCTGTAGCTTACAAAGACGCAATTTATGTATTTGGTGGTGACAATGGTAAATCTATGCTGAATGACCTAATTAGATTTGACATCAGAGAAAAATCTTGGACTAAAACGGGATGTATGGGTACCCCTCCTGCACCGAGGTATCATCACTCAGCTGTTGTAAGTAGCCTCTAACTATACAGGTGTTGTGGCTTATCATACAATAAATTAAAGTTATTTATAACATTATAAATCAATTACAACACAATGTATAATGTAAATTTTACTTACCTTTAAGGCCAGCCACATACATACGGAATTCCGAATCGGAATAACAAGGGTTAGTTGAGAGAGGTTAGCCATTGAGTCTCGACATTCTGCCAGTGAATAATGACGACGATTTTCTGATTGCGATTCCATTGTTACTGGGTGCATCCCCTTATCACCCTAAGCTTGCAATATAGTCAATATTATGTAAAAAGATCTATCTATCCAGAGATATGTTTTAAATATGGATGTCTGTAAACTCTTTCGACGAATTATTAAATAAAATAAGATGAAAGGTTACGAAAAGCTAATACACCTATAAGATTAAATGTAAAACATACATATGCACACCTACCGCTTGTCGTGCGACGAACACTGAGCGTGTTCCGTACGGAATTTACGTATGTGTGTTGCGACTCGTACAAATCTATGGAAGACTTGCTTTCGGAGCGGCTTTTTCTGTTCGATTCGAACGCACAAGCGTCATACGGAATCTCGAATCGGAGAAAATTCCGTGGAAATATACCATACGTGTATGGCGGGTCATAGATTTTATATGGACATGCTGCGTTCGGAATCTCGAATCGGAATATCGAAACGGAATCGAAACGGAATTCCGTATGTATGTGGTCGCCTAAGAGTGACTACATCACTTTATGTAGTAGACAGTTCATTGACCCTATCAATCAGCCTTTGATTTGATTTTTATTTTTGTATATTATTTAAAAAAAAACTATATATTAAGTTAGTCATATGATTGATTCTATGGAACCTGACACCATACTGTATATATTATGATAATAATATTATGCCTATTACCTATGCAATTGTCGTTGTCATTTTTAATAATTACCATTTACCAGTACTGTTACTGATACCACTACCTTTACCATTACAGCCTTATGAAAGTCCACTGCTGAACATAACCCCCCCAATTGAATGCTTCATAGGGGTGCTTCATTTGCAATAGTTGCTACTCTTGGCAGGTGGGTTGGCAACTACAGTTTTTTTTAGTTGTTATTAGGAAGACACTGCTGGCCATCTCCTAGTTTGTTTCCCTCTGTTGCCTCCACTTACGACATCTACACAACAATATGGGGTAGCAGATATTCTTACACCCTCACTATGTCGTGAACTTTTAATAATTGCTAGTTTTAAATTCTGTGTTTTTAATTATCTTTGAATTCCATATTAAATTTATGTTATATATCATAGCGTAAGTGATTATCTTGCAACAGTATTTTTGTTGTTTTGAAACATGATTCTGTGTGACAAGCAAAGTTATTTTCATGCTAATTCAGTTGAGAAAAAATGGCACTGCCACTAATTGAGACACACGACATTTGCAAAAGTATTGTGTGAAACATTTCGAGTGACTTTATCTTTCAAATAATTTTGCAAATGCTGCCACTAGGGGGTTTGTTAGATTTAAAAGTTAAAGTTACAGCCTATATACGTCCCACTGCTGGGCACAGGCCTCTCATTTCTGAGAGGGTTTTAGGCAAGGAAATGTCCGCCGCGCTGCCCCAATGCGTGTTGGCGAACTTCACATGTCTTCGAAATATTTTTATTTTTTGATTTCTCAGACATGCAGGTTTCTCACGATGTTTTCCTTCACCGCCGAGCACGTGGTAAATCAGCACTTAAAATTGCAATTAACAATTTCATTGGTGCCGGCGGGGATCGAACCGGGTTGCTCGCGTACTGTGAAACTTACAGCGAGCGCTAACCATCTGAGCTACCACGGCTCTTTTTAGATTTGTTACTATAAAATCCCAGCTATGATATTGCTTCTAAAATCAGTTTAAGAGTGGAAAAAGCTGCCTGAAAATGTGATCTCAGCAAAGGTCATAAATAGTTTTAGAAATAAACTTTATAAATATATTACTAAAAGAAAAAACTATATGTAATAACTGGAAACAGGCAATTGTTGCTTGAACTTGCTTAAATAAGAAAATAATACGGTTGGAGATGCCGCTGTGGATCTCCCACTTGTGGTTGATTCAGACATTGATGGAATAGCCACCCATGAACTAGAGCACATTGTAAGAGCCAATTACGGAAACTACTCTAATATCGACCGCTACTTCCCGGCATACCCCTAAGCAAGCGGAATCGCGCTGTCGTGAGGGCTCTAAACCCAATGCTGGTGACCTATTGGAAGTCAGATGACTGCATTGTTGGTCTAGTGTCCGAAAACGCAGTTGCTGCTCAAGAGGTCCTGGGTTCGAATCCCAAGTCAGTACAAAATCAATTACTGGGTTTTTCTGCCAAGAATTTCTCAGTAGTAGCCGGCAGTCAGGAAGTTGACGATGTTTCATCCCCGTAGCTCGGGAAGCACGTAAAGCCTTGGGTTCTGCGCCTGATCTCTCTCCGGTCGTGTCGAATTTCCGTCCCATAGGACTATGAGAGTGAGGGAATAGAGAGTGCACTTGTGTGTGCGTGTACACTCGTGTGCTATAATCCTGTCCTGCGCAGATGGCTTGTATCATTTGAGATAGGCCACCGTGACCGAATCTCGGCCCGGAGGATATTATGCGAAGTCAGCCACGACCTTTGCGAGATGGTCTCAATTCTTTTTGGCGCCGCATTTGCAGTCCACTGTATCATTGGCGCCAAGTTTTCCATGTCTGGACGCACTAATAGACCAGATAGAGATAGCGCCATCCCAGCCTAGAGAAAATAATTGAGGAACGTAACGATGGACGCGCCCATGAACCCAGTATTTATAACGCCGGATGACGTTGTTTAGGCGCTGTAGAGCCCCGATCTGGAAAAGTCCGGTATCGTCAGGCTGCATCACTACTGGCTGAGGGGATCGTGGTGTGACACGCTGTACTCCCCCCGACAGTTCCAGGAAGCTCTCGACCAGAAGTTGCTCCTGAGCCTCTTCACTACTGGTATGGACCAGGTTACCGCAGACCCGAGTAAATACCACTTCCCACCATTCATAAAACGCTGACATCCATTTTAATCGCGGAAATCATTCGACACTTGGACTTAAATCGGGCGTTCCCGTACACTCCGAATGCATATCTCAGAATAGATATCAAGGCAGCGGCCGTGGAACTAAGGATCCACTCCTCATTAACGCGTTACAATGATGAGCAAGATGGTTAAACGCAACTGTCGAAACTTCTCTGCCGCCTGGATAGACTGTAGGAACAAATTAGACTCAGTGCCTTATACCTGGCTAAAGAGGATCCTCGAGCTATACAAGATTGACTGTATAGTAGAAGACTTCTTCGATGAGTCTATGGGGCAGTGGAGTATGATCCTTTATAATTTAGTCGAGCAGATGACCGATATGGAAAACCGAGCACTTGCCAGCAATTACCAATAAGCCAAAGCTGCGGAAGGACTGCACTTCCCGCATCGCCGAAGCGGTTGCAGAAGTAACTTTGGGTCAATATTCCTGTGTAATAAAAGTAATTTTTGAGTATCGATATATTGGAAACTAAGCGAGATATAAAAAAAAAATTCTTACTTTTCGGCGTATCTCGTCGAGATCTATGCGAATCCGCCTTCAAATCGTGGCGCCGTAAGAACCATATTCGTGCCAAGCCGAAACATAAGAAAGCAAAATATCAATATCTGGTTCACGAGGTGACTGACATGTGAGGTGGTCTGCCGATAGAAATTATTCTGGTATTCGTCTCTGTAAGAGGCGAATAGGACTCCGTGACGCATCGCTCCGGGTTCAAATGCTGAAGGCGCTGCTCTTCGATACTGCCCGTATCATCCGCCGATTTTCTTTCCCTTCCTACTTAACCTTCGGCTCTTTGGTTTCCCAAGCCCTCGGCACAAGAACTCTCGGCCCTTCGGTTTATATTTTAGAGTAATTTAAATTGGTAATTATTTTACAATTGTATATTTTAAAAATATTCTAAAGTTACTTGACTTCAATAATCACTACATTTAGACATTTTTATTACAGGTGCATAGATCTTCTATGTTTGTGTTTGGGGGCTACACAGGTGACATCCTCGCTAACTCCAATCTTACCAATAAAAATGATCTGTTTGAATACAAATTCCAAAGTGCTCAGTGGGTTCAATGGAAGTTTGTTGGCCAGTAAGTAATCATGTCCAGTTATAGTTTAGAAACAATTAGGTAACTTATTTCTCCGGTGTAGAGGTGATTAAATATGTATAGGAGAATGGACAATGTGTTGGGTATCGGTTCGTGACCTTTCTAAGGGTTTTTACTTTGTCTACCATGAGAAATTAACTGTAATCTACACCATTATGAATTAAAAATATTACCTTTAAACTTACCATTTCATACTTGTTTTCGTAACAGAACGCAAAAATTAGCTATCAATAGTAAGAGTTTTTTTTTTTCAGATCAATAGTAGCCACGAGCGTTCCTCAGGGCCAAATTCTCAGCCCCTTCTTATTTCTAATGTATATTAATGACTTACTTAGTAGGGGATAATCATGATATAGCATCATTAATTTTACTTAAACGGCTCTTCGGCCCCATGCTTATCGGCGCTGGAACTCCTTGCTGCCTAAAACTCAGTTGGCTACTTTGTTGTCTCTTTCTGCCACCAAACAATAGTGTGTCCATATAGATGTGGGTTTCGATCTGAATGGAGTGGAGGGCCAGTGTAATTACAGGTTGTGAGACATATCACCTTAGTCCACAGGAGTGGCTTTAAGGTATAGATACTTGTATACATGAACTACAGTAGTCGCTTACCATCAAGAGAACTGTTAGTTCATATGAAATGGTACAGCCACAACAGCAGCATAATGCTGCTGTGTTTCATATAGTGAGTGATAAGAGCCGGAGACTTTTTACCGGTAACATTCCATCTTAGTTCTCGGGTGTAAAGGGAATTTACATTTTGATTCTTAATCTTGGGTGGGCTACAGCATCCATTTATCACCTGATTAACTGGTTACTTTTTAAGAAATGGATTTGATGAATTCATTCCTTCTTAATAAACTTCGTTTAGTTTTAACTTTTATTACTGCCTGCTTACTTACGCACGTACTCGTACGTATAATATAGACAAGAGCAAAGTATGACAAACAAAATATTTTTTTCCAAAATATGTACGTTGGTTCCGTCACAATATATTCTTTCACTGTTAACTTTTTCAGAGAACCTGTGCCTAGATCAGCCCATGGCGCGGCGGTCTACGACGATAAGCTTTGGATTTTCGCAGGATACGATGGCAATGCACGTCTGAACGATATGTGGACGGTTAATTTAGTAGTAAGTAATTGTACAATTTTGACAATAAATGTTCAAGAGATGTTATATTTTTCATTAAAATATTTGTTATTATGTACAAAGTGCATACAGAAACCGTTTGTGGTTTCTATGACAAAACTGTTGTTCATCAATGACATAATAATATTTAATTTTAAGTTGTTGAATGAATAGTTTTCTATGGCAGTGGTGGACTAAGTTGTGTTTTTTTGTCTTATCAATCTAAATTCAAATTTTAAAAATTTATTGTTTTTACTTTACTACATAAATTGTAATGCATAATATGAGTATACACTACATACACACTCATACAAATGTAAATGGCTATGGCTTACTCTAAATTGCCTCACTATGCTTGCCATTACTTGGTTATAATGCTATGCTTTACTATTTCTAGGGTGAAAACCGTCAGTGGGAGCGCGTGGAGCAGAAGGGCAAGTGTCCACCAACCTGCTGCAACTTCCCGGTGGCCGTTGCACGAGGCAAGATGTTTGTGTTCAGTGGACAAAGCGGCGCTAAGATCACCAATGCACTATTCCAGTTTGACTTCGAATCTCATACGTAAGCAGACATTCTGCTTAAATATTCTCGATGTAAAATTGCGTAAGCTCGAAATTGTACAATAATCGAATAACTATCATGACAGCAACATGAATGGTTCTAACTTCCAATACACAGTGTTGGATGCAACTGTCTTCTAGTTCAAGACTTGTATTGCAGTGTGGGAGCGGCGTAAACGTATCATCATCCCATTTCGTTAAGTAGGTGACGTAAGCGGCGACTATGAGAAATGCTCAGAAGACGTCATGGCTTCCGGTAGATTACGGTATAACTATCCCGTTTACAGAAGCAGCATCAAAGGTGCGAGACGTTTGGTATTGCCTATCCGCTTGCTGAGCGTGACAGCTAAGGCAAATCCTTCCTACTTAGGAACTGAAGGATAGTTGAAAGAAATAGAAGTAGACTCTGTAGAATAGATGTATATTTTTCATATACAATTGACCTCAGGGTCAGGGGTGCCAACACATCTGCATTTTGATCCTTAATAGAGGATAGATATAATCTATGGGTCACAGCACCCACTTACCATCAGGTACTATGTGCTCGTTTGTAACCCTTTAGTCTACAAAAAAAGTTAACGTGATTTGTCGTAAACGTGCCGCTATATTGCCTCGGCCAATAGACCAATTACGGTCGCGATATTTCTTTTGTGTACCCGGCCTGAACTAGTAAGTTGTGTGCTTAGAAGAAATGAGGTCATCGGCTCTCATGTGGCTATATTTGGTTTGATGGTTCATTATCGCGATGTTGTGCAGTTGGAGCCGCGTATGCACGGAGCACTTGCTACGCTGCGCAGGGCCGGCCCCCGCGCGGCGCTACGGCCACACCATGCTGGCGCACGCGAGGCACCTCTACGTGTTTGGCGGGGCGGCCGACAGCACCCTGCCCTCGGACCTGCACTGCTACGACCTGGACACGCAGATGTGGCACGTACACATTTCTGTATTTTTCTTATTCATATCTTCACCACAGTAGATATAAAAGTGGGCGACCCGGGCGGTTGCCAGGTTACGAGCGACACCTATTATAAATTACCGAGGTCTTGGCTGCTTTGAAGCACACATGGTTACAAGAGCCCTGAATCGTTTAACATCCTGATGTCATAGTATATATAATTCGATTAAAATCTCAGGCTATATCATCAATTAACATTACGTGCATCAGATTAATAAACAGGTGGGATTTTAGTCTAGCTCTGGCTTATTTAAGTTAATTTAGTAAAGGGAGGGTGGGGCAGCAAATTTTCTCGCACTGTACGCCCGTATGGCTAAAGCCAACTCTGCTTCATCAGCCAAGGCCTCGATTTTGAGCGTCGTCACATACCTACCCAGATGAACATTCAGTCAACACCGCGTCATCTCCAAGCTTTTTATAGTCTGTAAGATGGTCGGTGGACTAAGTATTGCGCACTTTGTCCATCTATCGTACACTCATCCACTCATTTCCATATCACCGTCTCCTCTTCCATCATATCAGAATGTTTCATTGCCGTTAACGAGTCGAAAGTTCAATATTACTATAAAATGTATTTATGTTGTATGCTACATAACTTTAAATCCTTTTTTTAATGACCTATTTTAAGGAATGAAGTGATTTTAATCTAATGCTGAGGTGTTAAGTAAAAACTATGCTTGTTGACTCTTATGACACCCACGAATAATTTTCTTCTTTCTATTGTACATTACCATCAAGGGAAAAAACCATTCCTAGTTTTACTTTTGTACCTAACTTTAACTTTATTTTAATACATTTTTCACTACTACGGTCTTTCTTTTGCACTCAACAACTTTACTTTAAATAAACATAGAACTAACTACTCCAGTATATGGAATCACAACTAAATTGTACATTCTTAATGGTCCTTCGAGCCGGATATGAACTAGCGACCTATGGATACCACAATCACAAATAATAAGGCATCAAATAGCTGTCACTGATAAGGATATGTTGAAGTTTCAATTCCAAATATTGCAGGTCAGTTGTGCAACCATCTGCCGACTCACAGATCCCTTCAGGCCGCCTCTTCCACGCAGGAGCAGTTGTTGGCGATGCTATGTATATTTTCGGGGGGACTGTCGACAACAATGTTCGCAGTGGCGATCTCTATCGATTTCAGGTACAGAACTTTGTTGTTTCCCAGTGCTTTCTTTGATTGTAGTATATTGGAAAGCTTAGTGCCAATTATTTTAAAAGTTTTTTTTAAATATAATAAGGGTGACAAATGAGCACACAATCCTCCTGATGGTAAGTGGATGCTGTGGACCAAAGAGATCTACATTTATTCTCGATTAAGAATTAAAATGTCTTGTATCCAGTAAAAAGGGTCACCGGTTCTCTACACTCGCTATACGAAACAGCAGCATTAAGCTGTTAGTTTACGCCGATATTCTGTAAGAGCTTGGTCCTTCAGCAGTCGAGCCGACCCATTTGTGTTACAAACTATATAGCTGAAGCTTGGCTCTACCACGTACAAACATGGCTCTACCACATACAGGCGTGGTAGCAATAAATCATTATAAACCTATTCTTAAAATTTAGATAGATAGAGGTTATATTTATAAAGAGAAAGCAAATTGAGAGCGCCATTGAAATGTAACATGTGATCGTCAGCTGTCGAACTATCCGCGCTGCACGCTGCACGAGGACCTGGGGCGCGTGCTGCGCTCGGAGCAGTTCTGCGACGTGACGCTGCTGGTGGGCGGCGAGCCCACGCCCGTGCTCGCGCACCAGGCGCTGCTCGCCGCGCGCTCCGCATACCTGCGTGCCAAGATCAAGTATGTCGCACACTCACCTGCCCCTGAGAACCTTCAAAAAACGAGCTTTAGAACTATTTTTTTTAAAAACCAACACAATTCCCTTAGTATTGCAGTAATTAGGGCGACGGTCGACACGATGAAATACTAACATCAAATAGGTCGTCACACTAACGTAACGAGTGACACACGCGCCGCAGCAGTCTCCGACGGAATACTAACATCTAGTGGGTCGTCACACTAACGTAACGAGCGACACACACGCGCCGCAGCAGTCTGCGACGGAACACTAGCATCTAGTGGGTCGTCACAATAACGTAACGAGTGACACACGCGCATCAGCAGTCTGCGACGAAACACTAACATCAAGTGAGTTGTCACACTAATGTAACGAGTGACACACACGCGCCGCAGCAGTCTGCGACGGAACACTAACATCTAGTGCGTCGTCACACTAACGTAACGAGCGACACACACGCGCCGCAGCAGTCTGCGACGGAACACTAACATCTAGTGGGTCGTCACACTAACGTAACGAGTGACACATACACGCGCCGCAGCAGTCTGCGACGGAACACTAACATCTAGTGGGTCGTCACACTAACGTAACGAGTGACACATACACGCGCCGCAGCAGTCTGCGACGGAACACTAACATCTAGTGGGTCGTCACACTAACGTAACGAGCGACACACACGCGCCGCCGCATTCTGCGACGGAACACTAACATCTAGTGGGTCGTCACAATAACGTAACGAGTGACACACGCGCATCAGCAGTCTGCGACGAAACACTAACATCAAGTGAGTTGTCACACTAATGTAACGAGTGACACACGCGCCGCAGCAGTCTGCGACGAAACACTAACACACAAAATACCGCTCAGATGTGAGCTCGCAAAAAATTGCCCGTCGTATACTAAACACGCGAGTGAAATACGCGCGCGCCGCCGCAATAGCATCCCGGACTATGGCAGAAGACAGTTAATACGATTGACTTGACCTTTGATAAATTACGGTATAAGCATCTCTTTATAACAGCGAGCACACAGTCCACCTGAAGCGAACAGTTATAAAAATCTAAAATATCCTTATTCTTTGGAATTGGATCGATACTGTTACAGCCTATCAAAAGTCTACTGCTGAACAGAGGTCTCCCCATAGATTGCCGTATAGTGGGGATATTTTCCATAGTTGCCACACTTGGCAGGCGGGTTGGCAACCGCAGTTTTTCATTTTTAGTTGTTATCAGAAAGACGCTGCTGCTCATCTTCTGTTTTAGTTTCCCTCTGTCGCCTCTTACGACACCCATGGAACGATATACCGGGTGATTGTGAAACGCTCCCGAAAACGAAGACAGATGATAGTACTAACGATACCTTTGATGATGGGTCAGAAAGAAAATCGATCCCAGGGAAAAAAAATCATCTTTTCACAACGTTTTATTAGCTTTATTCACACTCCATCATGTTAGTACAGCTAAATGAAACGATAATTTTATTAAAAATATCATACTTAAACATAAAACCAGCAGTGAAAGTTAAAATAAAGTCAGCTGACAATAGGGTCAATATTCTCGTGGACGCCGAACTCTTATCTAGCTCGGTACGAAACAATGCATATAACTCACTCTACCCTTCCCTTTCACATAAGCGCTGCCACCGCCCGGCCGACTCGTATCGCCTCGCGCTGTGGAATTTACACATGTCAGCGTTGCCAACATGTGGGGAACTCCCCAAATTGCGGGGAATTTAAAGTTGGTTGGGGATTTTATGTGGATTGGTATTATGCGGGGAAAATGCAGGGATTTTAAAAATCGATAGCCAGGGCCATGTGAGAACCTTTTTTCAAGAAATCTAAATACTTATCTTAACATTTTATTAGCTTACTTATGAATATCGAATGACTCCCTTTTTTTAATTATCTTCATTGCACCACATTTAATTTTCGGATTTATTTCGGCAACTTTTGTGTATCATTTAATGCTTTTCATTTTTTATTTTTTTATTTTAAAGAAAAAAATGTTAGTTAAAAAGTAAATCTTATAAAATTAGTTGAAAATTGTTTCATTTCTTAAAATTAAATTGAGGGGAATTTGTGGGGAATCTGTTGAAGTTTTGTCCTTAAATTAGGGAATTTGACATGAATTTTCTGGGAATTTAACAGGATTTTTTTTGAATTGGTGTTGGCAACGCTGCCATGTTGCACCGAAATTTACCTACTAAAATTTGTTTGCCAGTGACATAAGAATTAGAGGCGGCAATCACAATAAAACTTGCAAATAATTTTTAATAGTTTTGACGTACCTCTTTTTAAATTCAAGTATTGGTCGGATTAAACACGGAAAGTCAATTAAAATAAAGTAAAAGAATTATTTTTTAGATTAATTCTGATATATTAATTAACTGTCGATCATAATTGCAATTGATTTTAATTATTAAATTATTCAGTACCATTTCATTTCTATTTTCTTGTACAAAATCAAAGATAACGATTAAATAGTATTTATATTTGTGTAAGTGAGTACTGAGTATCCAATTAGGTACGTTTATTAATTTCATTATCATTATTGTAGTAAAGAACTGCTTGTTGCGTCAGGGTACAATTGATTGTGTAATTGTATTAAAAAATGACAACCATAACTTCTAAATTCCATATGAAGACTAGTCGTAGGGATAACTAAACTTATAAATAAAATAAACGTTGGCAATGTCGTAACGGTTTAACGATCTGTGGGAAATGATCAAAGTGCTTACCGCAATGACGTTACGACGCACGTGGCATTTGTTTTGGTGGGATTGATTATTAATTTTAGTTTTTGAGACATTCCGTGTTGACTGTTGACTATCACGTGCGCGTGAGCGACAGTTCAATCGTTTTGTTTATTAAATTCTTGTTATTATTACTTGTTGTTACGTTTTGTGTTTCTTGTTTTGTTTTAATAAAGTGCCTTGGAGAATTTCATTAGGCCACGGAGGATTTAGATCGGTAAGCTGTTTCATACCTAATTTTTTTTAAATGACTTAGTACTGAACTGATCTGAATAGGTACATAACTGAATACATCAGAATAATAAACATACCTACACAATGGATAAAAAAGCATGACTCTAACCTTGTTAACATTTTATTTAAGTATTTTTTTCATTAGCGGGAATCGAACCAGTTATTTGGTTTATTTAACCTGTGAATTCGAATTAAAGTGGCTACGTGGAGACAAGCACAGTGGCAAATAGTAGGTTAAGTAGATAAGTTACGTATTTAGACAAATGTTGTAAATTATTAGGTATTGGTGGTACGATCGCTAGCTGCGGGCCGCGCTAATTCGGCGTCCGCGCGTATATTGACCCCTAGTCAGCTGATTTTATGTTTAAGTATTCCACTGTTGGTTTTATGTTTAAGTATTTTCATGATTTTTTTTTAATGAAATTATCGTTTCATTTAGCAGTACTAACATGATGGAGCGTGAATAAAGCTAATAAAACGTTGTGAAAAGATGATTTTTTTTTCCTCGGGATCGATTTTCTTTCTGACCCATCATCAAAGGTATCGTTAGTACTATCGTCTGTCTTCGTTTTCGGGAGCGTTTCACAAACACCCTGTATATATAAACAATATCTTATAATTTTTACACCACCATTTCACGGTTCAGTAATCGGAATCGGACCCGTATAGCGTACATTCAAATTATTATGGGATATTTGCATAGCAGGATACTTTTTGATTAATTGTACATGCTTATTGAGCTAAAGAAACATTATTAGAAACAGGTTCTATTTTTATTAGGGAAGCGCGAGAAGAGTTAGTGAAACGCATCGCTGCCGGCGAACTAAAACCTACGGAGGCGTACAACTACAAGGCGCCACCTGAACTAGTCATCAAACTGCCCGAAGCTACACCGGAAGCGTTCCGAATGGTCCTGAATTATATCTACACAGACAGAATAGATCCTACTGAAAAGGGTATGTGGTACATATATTACTAACTGGATGTTGAGAAACAAAGAAGTTTACGAGCTTGGGGTTCGAGACAATTAAAACTGCCGATTGAATTACCAAAATTGACACTTTAATTATACAACACTAATTACAACTTTAAACCACACTAATAACAAAACACATTTTACTACAGATCGCTTAAGTTCGCAGTTGTATCGCTTCGAAGTATTCGCTTGTATCGCCAATTCAATACTGACTCGGTCGCGGTCTATACCGGCCTTATAGGGCCTCAGATAGTTTCCAGAACCTTCTACTGTAGAAACATCTAGAATGTTCGAGTACATATCGGTCCTGAAATTCTAGAAGGATCTTGACTCTCCTAGTTCTGCTACTGATACCAGAGGGCGCTAGTGGTAACTAGTGTTGCATGTATAAACCATTAATAGTGGCGCGCAACACTGCCCCTCCTAAGACATGCTCGTCCTGAGCATTATTGGCCCCATAATAACGCCAGTCGATCCACATGGACGATCTTAGAGTACCTCTTGCACCTTTCTGTATCCGGTAGGTTACGTCATTGATCCTTGTCACAATCCGGTATGGTCCGTCCCATTTAGCTTGAAGCTTAGAGATTTCCTTTGCTGCGAACTGGATTGTGTAACCACACTAGTGAACCTTCGTCAAACCCTTTGTTGTTCATTTTGCGGTCATACCGTGTTTTCATCTTCTCAGACGTTTGCTGGCCTGACTGTCTGACGTGCTCATAAATGTCATTCATTTTATCCGCAAGTCGTTTGCATAATCGGTTATACTGCGTGGGGCATCAGGTGGTATTCCGGTGATCAGGTCTGCAGGCAGCCGTAACTCTCTCCCAAAATTTGCTAAAGCTGGTGTCACTGATGTACTTCGTGAACAGCGCTCGATATGACAACAAAAACGGTTGTATGTGCCTGTCCCAGTCTCGTTGCCGTTTTCCACAACTTTGCTAGGTACCTCCAATGTCTGATTAAATCTTCTACCATTCCATCAGATTGTGGGTGGTGAAGTTGTTCTTGTTTTATGAGTACCCATAACTCGGCAAGTTTCCTGGAATATTTGAGACTCAAAATTCCTTCCTTGATCGCTGTGAATCTCTAAAGGTACCAAAACGACAGAAGACTTCATGAACTAGTTTATCTGCAACTGTTGAAGCTTCTTGATTTGGAATGGCGAAGACTTCGGCCACTTAGTGAAGTAATCCATCACAACCATGAAATACTTGTTACCACTTTCACTTTCCGGAAACGGCCCCTGCAACGTCAATGGCTATCCTCTCCCATGGTGCACCAACATTGTACAATTTCAATGCACTCTACTACGAGTTTGAGGTCCTTTACAGCCGCACAACTTGTACATTTGCGACACCAGTCCTCGACATCGTCACGACAGTGGACCCAGAAACCGTTCTCGGATCTTCAGTAGAGTTCGTTTAACTCCCAGGTGGCCTCCTGAACAACCATTATGGTACAGCTGTAGAACATCCGGTACTTTAGCTTTAGGGACAACCATTTGCAAATGACAACTGTCTCCCGACCATTTTCCATTTGGCACAAGACTCCATCCTGAATCAGCAAGCTGTCCCATTGGGCCCAATAGCTTTTCGTGGTCGAACTCATCGCTGAAACGTCACTCCACTTGGGCTTAGGAGCACTGGCCTTCATCCATTCTAGAATCGGCTTGATGTCCGAATCTTCCCTGTGCATGTCTTTCCACTCATTGTTGAGCTGGTCTGTCATAAGCATCCTCACAGATACCACTTCCACCCTCTTGCCTAGTACAATGCTTGCAATCTTCAGGACAAGGTCTTCTTGACAATGCATCTGCGTTGCCATGATTTCCGCTGCGATGTTCGATCACAAAGTCGTATTCCTGTAGTAGCTCAATCCATCTCGCAACTTGTCCTTCTGGATTTTTGAACTGCAATAGCCATTTCAGTGCAGCATGGTCAGTTCGTAAGAGAAATTTCCGCCCCAGAAGATATTTGCTAAAATGCTGCAAGGACTTTACCACAGCAAGCAATTCCCGTCTTGTGACACAATAGTTCCTTTCCGGCTTTGACAAAGACTTGCTGAAGTACGCTATCACAACCTCTTGATCACCATTCCTTTGAGACAACACACCGCCAAGTCCTATATCACTTGCGTCTGTGTCAACTATAAATTCCTTGCTCATCAGGGTACCCCAAAATAGGTGTTTACAGACGGTCCTTGAGCTCCTGGAATGCGATATCGCAACTTTCATCCCAGAAATGTCGCTTCTCCTCAGTTAGCTTGTGCAGAGGTTTGGCTATATCTGCAAAGTTCTTTACAAATCGCCGATAATAGGAGCACAAACCCAAAATGCTCTAACCTGTGTCTTGTCTTTTGGAACCGGCCAATCCTTGACAGCGGCAATTTTCTCTGGATCCGTGCGGATACCTTCTTCCGACACTACATACCCCAAAAGCTAACTTGCCGTTTGAATAGTGAGCATTTCTTCGGACTCAACGAGGTTGGCACTCTGGATCTTCATGAGCACGCGTTCCAGGTTTTGAAGGTGTTCCTCAAACGTACGGCCTACGATGATGATGTCATCCAAGTAGACCAGACAGGCGTCGCCAATTAGCCCGTAATACAAGCTCCATCAACCTTTCAAACGTTGCTGGAGCATTGCACAATCAAACGGCATGACTTTAAATGCCACAGACCCTTTCCTGTGGAGAATGCAGTTTTCTCCTTGTCCTTAGGGTCTATTTCAACCTGCCAGTAGCCACTTTTCAGGTCCAGCGTACTAAACCACTTTACGCCTGTAAGCATGTCCAGCGTGTCATCAATTCTTGGCAAGGGATAGCTGTCCTTCTTCGTAACGTCGTTCAGACGGCGGTAGTCAACACAAAACCGCATGCTACCGTCCTTCTTCTTTACCAGCACCACAGGTGAACACCATGGACTAGATGAAGGTTCAATAACACCATCCTTCACCATTCCCTCAATCATGGTTTCCACTTCCTTTTCGTGCTACCGGCAATCTTCTTGGGCGCTGACGGATAGGCAATTCTTCTCCTGTGTTTATTTGTGAACTAAGCCAGTCTTTCCTATGTCAGCATCGTTTGACGAGAAAACATCGGCGTACTTGAGTAACAACTTCCGCCTTGACCACTTCATTCGGGGAGAGCGCTGCGACAGTCTTCTAAAAGTGTGGTCACCCTCGTTTGTGCATCCTTGCGGGGTCCCAGTCGATGGGTATTGGCACCTACGCAACCAATCCACTTCCTCACAAGTACCAACCAGTGTGCCTTTTTCCATAATCTGTTCCTGATCAAAGGTTCAGCACACGTACTCCTGAGATGTCGGTGGTTCTGAAAGTTCGAGCCACTTTCCACGGAAGGTCATTGTCCACCCTTTCCACGAGTACACAACGATGAGCTTGCCCAGGATTCCGAGGAAGACTAACCGGCACAATCGTTTCCGATCTCGGCGGCAGAACAATCTTCTTAAGGCTGTACATTCCCCGGTATCGCTCCTTCCACGAAAAGTTCCTCATGTCACATTTCAAAACACCTTGCTTAACATCGATCTCACAACAATTCTTCCTCATGAAGTCTAGGCCCAGGATGCAGTCGTCCATTATATCAGCCACGATGACATTATGCAGGTAGATCATGTTGCTAGCTTCAACTCCATCTCCTTCTCTCACACGGACGGGTATGCGCTGACCGTGGCTGTTACCAAATTAATGCGCTCTCAGTTTATGCAGGTCCCCAGGAACTGACTTATAAGTTGGGGAACTGACAACCGTGCGAGAGGCTCCAGTGTCTATGGTCAGTTTACGGCGTTCCGTTGACCGCGCTTTGATGATTAGGCTGTTCCCATCATGGGTTTGTGAGATCGAAATCCTTGGGGCTCTTTTAACATCAGCCAGCACCCCCCCGCAGTCCTGGCTTTACTCGTTTCCTGCTGCTGCTGGGCGGTGCTGTTGCCTACCCTCTCGAGATCGATCACCTCCCTTTCTACAGTTCGCTTAGGGCAGCTGGATCGAAGATGGCCCTTTCCCCAGCCGCAGCACCTAGGGCTGTATCCTTTATTAGTCGCAAACTGCAGCTGCTGCAACCTCCCTGACGCGATGGGATCGATGATCCTGCCGTACCTTCCACCTCCAGTGCATGGGCTAACGCGTCCCAAGCGTCTCGTGGTGCCCAGGCTCACAGCAGCTCTGACTTCAAGGTCGCGGATGCCGTCGATGAATGTCTGCACCAGTTTCTACAATGAGCGCAGGTACAGACTGGTATGCTTTTCGAACCAGCTTTTCCACCTCAAGGCCCACTGCTGTAGGTTTTCGTTGCTGCGTTGCACGCGATCTTTGAGCTGCGCACGAAAGACGTGTTCCCAGGTGAGCGTCGCCATATCTCGCCTCAATGCCTCAAGGAGCTGCCTGAAGTCACTTCCTTACCGAGAGCTTCCAGAACAGTTAAGGCCTGGTCGCGCAGGCCTAGGGTGAGAGCAGTCATGGCCTGACTTTTATTCCAGCCGTTCGCCTTCATGACAGCCTCGAACTGGATTCTGTACGCCGACCAGGAAGAGTCCCGTCGAACGGCGGCACTTTGAATCCACGTAGCGAAGGTGTTGTGCTACCACGGGAGCTGTAACTCCATCCCCAAGTTTGAGGTCGTCCAGCGTTTTCTTCGTCAGCAATCCGTTGTCAACCCGATTGTTCACTTGGTTGATTCGGGTTTCAGCTTCCGACAGGCGGTTGTCATGTTGAGCAACCCTATCCTTCACCTCCTTATCTCTTTCCCGAAGGTAGCGTGAAGGTCCTTCATGAGGAGCATCTGCTCTTCCTGTTGGCGGACCTGTTCCTCCTGTCACGCTGCAGCTGCTCTTCCAACCGACGGGCCTGTTCCTCCTGTCGGCGGGCCTGTTCCTCCTGTCGGCGGGCCTGTTCCTCCTGTCGGCGGGCCTGTTCCTCCTGTCGGCGAGCCTGCTCCTGCAGCATCATCATCAGAGCACCTAAGTCAGGTGCTGCAGATGCAGGAGCTGCTGACGGGCCGGCCTCCGTGGTCGGCAGCTGGCCCTCCGACGTTTGCGGCGTTGCATTACCAAATCGTCTCTGGTCCGTCTCTTGCTGGCGTTGACTTCGGTACGGATACCTCCGTGTCGTCCTTTGGTAAAATCGGCATGATCTGATCCCACTTCACACCAATTGTTACGAGCTTGGGGTTCGAGACAATTAAAACTGCCGATTGAATTACCAAAATTGACACTTTAATTATACAACACTAATTACAACTTTAAACCACACTAATAACAAAACACAATTTTACTACAGATCGCAAGTTCGCAGTTGTATCGCTTGAAGTATTGCTTGTATCGCCAATTCAATACTGACTCGGTCGCGGTCTATACCGGCCTTATATAGGGCCTCAGATAGTTTCAGAACCTTCTACTGTAGAAACATCTAGAATGTTCGAGTACATATCGGTCCCGAAATTTCTAGAAGGATCTTGACTCTCCTAGTTCTGCTACTCGATACTGAGGGCGCTAGTGGTAACTAGTGTTGCCATGTATAAACCATTAATAGTGGCGCGCAACAATAGTTTTGAAATCACTGAATTGATAAATTATATTATTGTCCTCTCCACTTTCCATTCTTAATCTTTATGAAGTTGGTATGAAATGTCAAAATAACAGGTTTTTACTAAATGCATTTGAATGTATGTATATACGGTACTTATAACAACAAACATTTTTAAAATTTTTGTCTTTATGTCTGTTTGTTCCGGCTAATCTCCGACATGTGGGACTTTCACTGGCAGATAGCTGATGTTTTAAGGAGTTTTTATTATAGAAAAATAATTAGGGTACCGCGCAAAAAAATTAAAACCCATGAAATCCAATCGTAATGAATTCCAAGCGGAAAATGTCGCGGGGAACAGCTAGTTATAGTCTATAGAAACATTGATAATTTATAGGAGCTTGCTTATCGTGAAATGGCAGTTTACTAATATCCAATACCTCATATCGTCCCAGGGTGTCGTAAGAGGTGACAGGAGGAAACAAAGCAGGAGATGGGCAGCAGGGTCTTCCCAATACATATCCACTAGAAAACAATAATACTGCGTTTGCCAAACTGCCTGCAAAACGTGACAACTATGGCAAACATTCCTATGAGGCAATTTGACGATGAATTTGATGATGAGACAAAATAATGTTGATGATAGGAACATGATTAGCTAGTAACTTGTTTTCATTATTGTAATACATCCATACAATTTTTTATCCAAAAAATCATTTTGACGGTACTTAAAGGGTCAGTTGCAAATATAATATTTAATTTTATTAAGAAATTAATTTCTTAAACCAGATTTTTTGTAATCTTGTATCTTTGAAAACAATTATATTGACAAATTCAAAACATTGCACACTTTGCAATATTATTATAACTATGGTCTTATTACGTGTCGAAAATCGAAACACATGTATTGCTATAGTAAATTTCTATCTATGCATATAATTAGTAATTAATGTATGTGTAAAATGTTAAGAATTATTTTGTTGCGCATGCAATTTTAGACGATCTTATTTAGATTAGATTATACTGTTTTTTTTTATAGAATGGTGACAAACGAGCACACAGTCCACCTGATGGTAAGTGGTTGCTGTGACCCATAGACATCTACATATATCCTCAATAAAGAATCAAAATGATGTCACAAATGATCAGATGTGTTGTCACCCGTGAGGACTAAGATGGAATGCCTCTTTTCCAGTAAAAAGGGTCTCCGGTTCTCTACACTCACCATACGAAACACAGCAGCATTAAGCTGCTATTTTACGCTGGTATTCTGTGAGAGCGTGGTCCTTCCCCGATCGAGCCGACCCATTCGTGCTACAACTATACTACTAATATAGCTGCAGCATGGCTCTACCACGTATATAACTGTATTTAAAACTTAATTATTGAATCCGTAAAGTTGAGAATTATTATGTTGCGTTATGTACGCAACGTTTGAGATAATATTATTAAGGTTAATTTATTAGAATTACTAAATTGGAATATACTATAATATGTAATATTATTAACTTATCTTAGAAGAGAAATTATGAAATTACATTATATTAGATTTCATTACTATTAGATTTCATTATATTATTAATATGTTGTAGTAAATGAAATCTATAAGTGCTCCACCAAAGACAGAACGTTTAAAAATAGTTGTTTTAATCATGGATTGCTGAATGTTATAACTTAATTTTAAAAATATATTTAAATTTTTATTTACAAAAATATAAACTCATCAATTATAATCGGATCATACATACATCTGAGCATCGACTTCTGAAGCTATTAAGTGAATTGTTTTTAATTCTTTTTAGTTATTTGAAATCGTCTTTTACTTTTTATTAAAAGTTTATCTCTAAATATTTAACATAAATAGTTAATAATATTTGCAGACGAGAATCCAGCTTCTCCAGCAACGATACTGCTGGTGATGGAAGTACTGCGCTTGGCTCTTCGTCTCAACATACCTCGTCTACGCGGCCTGTGCGCGCGGTTTCTCCGTGCCAACCTGTGCTATAGCAATGTACTGAAGGCTCTACACGCTGCTCATCACGCCAATTTGCATTGCATTAAGGAATATTGCTTACGGTTAGTAAAAATTTACTTTTTAGCGTCTACCTAATAGCGGCGAATCCCAAAATGAGGGGTATTTCTTTTTTTTTTGTTTTTTTTGTTGTATGTATCGAACATACTTATATTTTATTAAAAACTAGCTGTTCCCCGCGACTTAGCCCGCGCGTAATTTAGGGTTTTAATTATGTTGTGCGGAACCCTAATTCTTTTTCTAAAATATAAGTTACTCTTTATAATATCAGCAGCCGTTTCGGAGATTAGCTGGAACAAACAGAATTTTTTATAAGTACCGTATATACTTTCATGCGCATTTAGTAAAAAGCTGTTATTTTGACATTACAAACAGACACTTCAATTTTACTTATTTGTATAGATAGTGATGTACATTCTATAAATACTAGGAACAAGCACAAGTTAGTTATACCAGTTACTCGACTCCAAAGAATCAGTAATTACTTCATGGGGCAATGTATACGCTTTTACAACAAAGTACCAGAAAATATGCAGACCTTATCTATCAAAAGGTTTAAAATGTTTTTAAAGCAAAAATTGTTTAGTAAGGTTTATTATACCACTAAAGAGTACATGATTGTATAAATAATATATTGTAAGTTGTGCTTTTAAAAAGAAAGGTCCCGCTGGGTTTATCGCTGGTTCTTCCCAGGACAGACGTTTTTTTCCGAACCAATGGTAGAAGTAAAAATGACTTTCAATAAGAATTACATGTAATGAATCTAATATATAAAAATTAATGTTTGTTTGTTCATATTTTATGTGCTGCCATATACCGTTTATCAGTTTGCGCTAAAACTTTAGTAACATATTGCATGTACTTCCGCGAAGACATATACAATAGATAGATATAGTACAATTAACGCGCGTATCGTAGAGACAAATTTATTTGAAAGTTATATATCATTCAATTTAAATGTATTATCATTTCTAATTAAACAATATAACTTTTCCAAATTTAAAACGATATTTCGAAAATTATTTCTTCTGCGGCTGCAACGCGCCGGGTAACAGCTAGTATTGAATAAAAATGATTCTATTCTATTCTATACTCGTATGTTGTTTTTTTATTGTGGGGAAATCCTCATGGATACTTTCTGCTGTGGGGGCAACAGAAAGGTTATGCCGGACTCTTACCGGCCAAAACCCCACGGTGGTCACTATCAGCGTATATGAGGGGTCCCGGGATATCCGTTCGGAACGCAACCGGGGCCCCTCTCTCGCTTTGCTCTATTAAAGCACGTCCCGGGGGCAGTCCTTATTGCCCCCAGCACCCTCGCAATGCTATCATGGTGCTCGAGAGCACTTTCGAGTCACCGTCCTCCTCAGGTGTTACATCACAAGACGCTCGGGGCCCCCGCTCCGAGCGCCCGTAAGCCCCGAGGCCACGTTTCTGGTAAGGGAACACCATCATCAAGGGGAGGGCCGTGACGAACGCCTTGGCGACGTCGTCTCCGAGCAGGATCTGTCCTCTCCTGATACCGCTCAGCAGCCTCCTTCTGGACCATAACGGATTCACAGAAGGCGGCTACGGCCCTCCACGCGGAGTCCCTGCTCAGCATCGCCGATACGACTGCTGGCAGGGAGAGGTTCTGACTGATCCGACTTACCAGGACCGTCCGCTCCCGTTCCCATGCAGGGCATGTTGCCAGCGTATACGATGCGGAGTCCTGTTTCTGCCCACCGCAGTGGAAAAAGTTCGCCGTCGCGTCGCGTCCGATCTTACACAAATAATCACCGAAGCACCCGTGCCCGGTCATTATCTGTGTAAGTCTGTAGGTGAGTCTTCCTGTTCTTCGATGCATCCAGGCTTCAAAGTGCAGCAGGATTGCTTCATCAACGCGTTTGCGCGCATAACGCTCTTCAGAGAGGCGAGCGCGCCACGTTACGAAAGCATTAAGTCGTTCCTGCCGCTTAACTCCTTCGAACACCTCATCTGGCTCACTCTGGCGGAGGACGCGCGTCCGGTCGTACACCCTCGCATCCATTTCCGCTGGTATGTCCAGAGGTGGAAAGCGAGCCAGGACTGTCGCCGCCTCAAAGGATATCGTGCGGTATCCTCGCACGATCCGTACGGCCATCCTCCGCTGCACCCTGTAGATTTTAGCTCTACAGCGTCGGATGGCCAGCCTTTTCGCCCAAACAGGCGCCCCGTACAAGGCTACGGACCGTATCACTCCTGCATAGAGGCGACGCACTTCTTCCCTTGGTCCCCTAGATTGGGCAGCAGTTTATGCATAGCACCCGCTATCCTTTCAATCCGGGGGACTAGGCGCTCGAAGTGTACTTCATGTACCGCCCCAGTCGGACTTCAGACCCACCTACGCGAACGCACGAGTCGGGTGGTTCCCTTCCGCGTCGTAATTTATAGAACCATAGGGCCTCGGTCTTGTGAGGCGCTATTTCTAATCCCAACTCGTGGATTTTGGCGACAACGACTTCCGCCCCAAGCTCGGCGAGCTCTTTGGCCCTTTCGAAGGTGACACCGCTGGCAACCACCAACGTGTGGTCAGGATAGCAAACGATATCTACGCCAGCGGGAAGTTCAACTCGCAGAACCGCATCATAGGCGAAGTTCCACAGTAGCGGCCCCAGCACCGAGCCTTGTGGAACCCCACGTCTAATCTCCTTCCGCATCTTTCTACCATTTTGTCCCATGTACAGGTGTACCTGTCGCGCAAGTAGTCGCCGATAACACCTTGAAGGTAGGGGGCACCTGATGGTGTGCCAGTGCACTCCTGATTGCACCCCAGGGTAGAGAATTAAAGGCGTTGACGATATCGAGACTTATCACCAACGCCACACCACCCTGGAATACTGCTCGTTCCGACAGGGAGCGGACGCGCATGATGGCATCTACTGTAGAACGCTCCCGTCGGAATCCAAACTGGCTATCAGCCAAATCGGGACCAACGCGCAACAGATGGCCGTTGAGGCGAGTGGCAACTATTCTTTCGAACAATTTGCCAATCTCGTCCAAGAGGCATATGGGACGGTACGCAGAGGGAGAATCGGCGGCCCTGCCTTCCTTCTTCAACAGGACCAACCTTGCCTCTTTCCATGCGGTGGGGAACTTGGCACTCCGCAGACAGCAACACAAACAGCTGCCTAAGCCTGTCCCCCAGGGATACTCGTACATTCCTGTGCCCGTAACTCCTAAACTAGTCGTCGGATTTTGACAAATAACGTCTCAATCTATTTTTGTCATAATGATGCAAAGGTAAATTTATTTATACGACTTCAATCCCTGCCGGCACCAATGAAGTATTTAATTTAGTTTTAAGCCCTGATTACACCTGTTCTATAGTGAAGGAAAACATCGCAAGGAAACCAAGCATGTCTGAGAATTAAAAAACGTAACAGCTTCCTGGCTCCAAAATCACTCACAGATATGAGACGAGACCTGTGGCCCAGCTGTGGGATGTATAGTTGTTACTTTAACTATAATTTAATTTTAGAGTTGCTTGTATAGTTTAACCTATTAGTAATAGTCAAAGGCATGAACTCTGTTAATTGTAAAATTTGTGTTATCAGTTTCGTAGTGAAGGACTACAATTTCACGCCCATTGTGATGTCATCGGAGTTCGAGGAGATGGAACAGAGTCTGATGGTGGAAGTCATTCGCCGACGTCAGCAGCCTCCTCCCAAGCAGCCTGCTGCGTCGCACGAGTGTGACGAGGAGATACAAGGTTATTCTCTCATATATTCTAACTTTTTCTGCATCAGCCCTTTAAAAGTCCACTGATAGACAGACACGGGCCTTTCAATAGTAGGACGAACTTGCAAAAATAAAATGTTTCAGCTTATTTTTATTGATGGGATGCCTCGTTTCCATTAAAAAAGGTAGCCGATTTCCATAGTAAAATTATGCTGCTATTTCACATTGGCATTCACTACGAGCGTGTTCATTCTCGGTTTTTTGTTCATGTTCTCGATTATATGTATTATGTTTTTGTTCAAATGGTGCAGATAATATTTGCAATTATTAGCTGGTTAGATTTACATAATTTACAACTTCACCTTGATAAAACTAAAATTTTTGAACTGAATCCCTATTAAAAAACTGCTTTACAAATATGTTACAGTTAAAAAAACAACACAAAACTAGAGATTATCACAATACAAAATCATATTGGTTATGTAACATGTAACAATTTTAATTTTAATTTGGAATAAAGCCATTATTTTTATATACCAACTTTTATCACTTTTAATACATGTAGATAATAAAATATACAAAGTCACAAATATATAAATGGTATTCTGTAAAAGTTGTGGGCTTAATGATTTTTTACTAAAACATAAAATCGTACAAAATTTAGTAACTTAATAATAATATGAAACAATTTTAATCAACATTGCCGTATAATGATGGCATAAGAGAATCCAATATACTATTTCATTTCGTGAGTGTTGTAAGAGGTGACAGAGGGAAATGAGACAGGCGATGGGCAGCAGCATCTTGTTGACAACAACTTATAATAATAAATTACTGTTGTTGCGGCTATTATGGTAAATATCCCCCCTATGAGGAAACCTACGGGCGAGGCCTATCAAAAGGCTGTAACGGTAATTTTATTCGGTTGCTGCGGCACGACACTGGCGCAGGACATGTGCGTGTGTGAGCGTGCATGCGTGTACGTGTATGTGTGTGATGGGATGTGTGTGCGTGCGTTTTATGTGAAAGGCCTATCAGCAGTGGACTTTGGATAGGCTGTAAGGGTAACTGTGTTGTGTTGGTGCGTGTCAAGTGGCATGACCCTGGAGCAGGACATGTGCGTGTGCGTGCGTGTATGCGTGTATGTGTGCGATGGGAGGTTTGTGCATGCGGTCTATGGGAGAGGCTAATCAGAAGTGGACTATCAACATGCTGTAACAGAACACATGTTCGGTTGGTGTGTGGAAGATGGCACAATGCTGAAGCAGGACATGTGCATGTGTGTGCGTGCGTGCGATGGTAGGTGTGTGTGTGTGCCATCTATTGGAGAGGCTTATCAGCAGTGGACTATCAATAGGTTGTAAGAGTAGCTGTCTAATGTTGTGTGTCTGGAGCAGGACATGTGCGTGTTCCTGTGCGGCGGCGCGGAGCTGAGCGACGTGGTGCTGCGCGTGTATGTGTGCGATGGGAGGTGTGTGTGTGTATGTGTGTGTACGTGCTGTAAGTAACTGGGTAGTGTTGTGTGTGGCGGCGACGCTGGAGCAGGACGTGCGTGTTCCGGCGAGCGACGTGGTGCTGTGGTGAGGTGTGTGTGTGTGTGTGTACGTGCTGTAAGTAACTGGGTAGTGTTGTGTCCAGGCGGCACGACACTGGAGCAGGACATGTGCGTGTTCTGTGCGGCGGCGCGGAGCTGAGCGACGTGGTGCGCGGTGTGTGCGATGGGAGGTGTGTGTGTATGTGTGTGTGCGTGCTGCGTAACTAGGTAGTGTTGTGTGTCAGGCGGCACGACGCTGGAGCAGGACATGTGCGTGTTCCTGTGCGGCGGCGCGGAGCTGAGCGACGTGGTGCTGCGCGTGTATGTGTGCGATGGGAGGTGTGTGTGTGTATGTGTGTGTACGTGCTGTAGTAACTGGGTAGTGTTGTGTGTCAGGCGGCACGACGCTGGAGCAGGACATGTGCGTGTTCCTGTGCGGCGGCGCGGGCTGAGCGACGTGGTGCTGCGCGTGTATGTGCGATGGGAGGTGTGTGTGTGTATGTGTGTACGTGCTGTAAGTAACTGGGTAGTGTTGTGTGTCCAGGCGGCGACGCTGGAGCAGGACATGTGCGTGTTCCTGTGCGGCGGCGCGGGCTGAGCGACGTGGTGCTGCGCGTGGTGTGTTGCGATGGGAGGTGTGTGTGTGTATGTGTGTGTACGTGCTGTAAGTAACTGGGTAGTGTTGTGTCAGGCGGCACGACGCTGGAGCAGGACATGTGCGTGTTCCTGTGCGGCGGCGCGGAGCTGAGCGACGTGGTGCTGCGCGTGTATGTGCGATGGGAGTGTGTGTGTGTGTGTGTGTACGTGCTGTAATGTGGGTAGTGTTGTGTGTCAGGCGGCGACGCTGGAGCAGGACATGTGCGTGTTCCTGTGCGGCGGCGCGAGGCTGAGCGACGTGGTGCTGCGCGTGTATGTATGCGATGGGAGGTGTGTGTGTGTGTGCGTGCTGTAAGTAACTGGGTAGTGTTGTGTGTCAGGCGGCGACGCTGGAGCAGGACATGTGCGTGTGCGGCGGCGCGGAGCTGAGCGACGTGGTGCTGCGCGTGTATGTGTGCGATGGGAGGTGTGTGTGTGTATGTGTGTGTACGTGCTGTAAGTAACTGGGTAGTGTTGTGTGTCAGGCGGCACGACGCTGGAGCAGGACATGTGCGTGTTCCTGTGCGGCGGCGCGGAGCTGAGCGACGTGGTGCTGCGCGTGTATGTGTGCGATGGGGGTGTGTGTGTGTATGTGTGTGTACGTGCTGTAAGTAACTGGGTAGTGTTGTGTGTCAGGCGGCACGACGCTGGAGCAGGACATGTGCGTGTTCCTGTGCGGCGGCGCGGAGCTGAGCGACGTGGTGCTGCGCGTGTATGTGTGCGATGGGAGGTGTGTGTGTGTATGTGTGTGTACGTGCTGTAAGTAACTGGGTAGTGTTGTGTGTCAGGCGGCGACGCTGGAGCAGGACATGTGCGTGTTCCTGTGCGGCGGCGCGGGCTGAGCGACGTGGTGCTGCGCGTGTGTGCGTGCGATGGGAGGTGTGTGTATGTGTGTACGTGCTGTAAGTAACTGGGTAGTGTTGTGTGTCAGGCGGCACGACGCTGGAGCAGGACGTAGCGTGTTCCTGTGCGGCGGCGCGGAGCTGAGCGACGTGGTGCTGCGCGTGTATGTGTGCGATGGGAGGTGTGTGTGTGTACGTGCTGTAAGTAACTGGGTAGTGTTGTGTGTCAGGCGGCACGACGCTGGAGCAGGACATGTGCGTGTTCCTGTGCGGCGGCGCGGAGCTGAGCGACGTGGTGCTGCGCGTGTATGTGTGCGATGGGAGGTGTGTGTGTGTGTGTGTGTACGTGCTGTAAGTAACTGGGTGTTGTGTGTCAGGCGGCACGACGCTGGAGCAGGACATGTGCGTGTTCCTGTGCGGCGGCGCGGAGCTGAGCGACGTGGTGCTGCGCGTGTAATGTGCGATGGGTGTGTGTGTGTGTATGTGCACGTGCTGTAAGTAACTGGGTAGTGTTGTGTGTCAGGCGGCACGACGCTGGAGCAGGACATGTGCGTGTTCCTGTGCGGCGGCGCGGGCTGAGCGACGTGGTGCTGCGCGTGTATGCGATGGGAGGTGTGTGTGTGTGTGTGTGTACGTGCTGTAAGTAACTGGGTAGTGTTGTGTGTCAGGCGGCACGACGCTGGAGCAGGACATGCGTGTTCCTGTGCGGCGGCGCGGAGCTGAGCGACGTGGTGCTGCGCGTGTATGCGCGATGGGAGGTGTGTGTGTGTGTGTGTGCGTGCTGTAAGTAACTGGGTAGTGTTGTGTGTCAGGCGGCACGACGCTGGAGCAGGACATGTGCGTGTTCCTGTGCGGCGGCGCGGAGCTGAGCGACGTGGTGCTGCGCGTGTATGTGTGCGATGGGAGGTGTGTGTGTGTATGTGTGTGTACGTGCTGTAAGTAACTGGGTAGTGTTGTGTGTCAGGCGGCACGACGCTGGAGCAGGACATGTGCGTGTTCCTGTGCGGCGGCGCGGAGCTGAGCGACGTGGTGCTGCGCGTGGGCGCCGTGGCGCGACCCGCGCACCGCTCCGTGCTCGCCGCACGTGCTGCGTACTTCGAGGCCATGTTTCGCTCTTTCTGCCCGAAAGACAACATCGTCAACGTGAGTGCTCTTCATATAATCGTCATAACCATCATTACACACTTTCGTAAGTCAAGTTACGCGCATAAGGCCTGCCGCGCACTAGGCAGCCTGGCTGCGGCAGCCAGTCGAACATATGACGGTGTATGGGAGCCCGCGCACCTAAGCAGCCACGAACTCCGGCTGCGGCAGCCATAAAAGCGCGCCCGATTGCACGGCAGCCAGTTGGCTGCGCACAGCCACAGCGAGTAGGCGAAATGTATGTGGCTTTCGTCAGTCACCGCGCACTTGTCGTAGCAGCCAGACGTACATTGTATTCCGAAACCACAAAATGACTTTCGATACGGAGAAATTTATTCGTGAAATTGAAAACCGTAAAGCAATATGGGATATATCTTATCTAAAATAAATATGCCTTTTGAGTGCCGTTCTAGAAAAAGAGGATGAATCCAATGTCTTTTAGTTTTGCGTTTTTTACGAGATACGCACAAAATTACAAGTTCTTCCACGTCCATATCTCTCGAAGAAAGGGTCACAACTGGCCGTCCATTGGCTGCTGAAAAGTGGCTGCTCAAATAGCCAGGCTGCCTAGTGCGCAGGAGGCCTAAAGAATGCCACAACACACGGTCCCGAGCCACACTTGCACTTATCGTTTATTCGACTTACTGCATGTTTTAACTGTTGTACTATCATACTTAGAAGCCATGTACCGCTTTTGCTGCTTGCTTGATGACGTCGTCAACGCAAGTACTGTTAATATCATCATCGTCTTCATCATTACGCGTCTTTATATGTCTACTGTACAAAACTTATATTATATATATGTTTGACATTAGTTCTGTCAAGCTTTACGTTCGCACCTCTTGGTAGAGAGTAATTGTGTTCTGTGGTTCGCACTGTTGCTTGATTTGTCTCTCAATTTGTTTATGAGCATGAAAGTTGGATCACCTTATACCTATTTTTATTAATGAATTGTCAAAAGAGTTACAAAAATTTACGGTAAATCAAAACTTATTAAAAGTAAACTTAAAATCGTAATATCTGGTAAATCAACCATACACATTTTTGTACTAGTAAAATGTAATAATTTAATATGATTACATAGCAATTTTTCTATAAGACGACTCTCTAGCGTAGATAAACCCCTAGATGTTAGCATACTAGTATTGTATTGTAATGTAACTTAAATTTGCTTATTAAATAAGAAAGAAAAAACTAGATTGGTATATCTAAGACCTGAACCATGAGTTCTTTTTACAGATACAAATTTGCGACACAGTTCCGACGGAGGAGGCGTTCGACTCTCTGCTGCGCTACATTTATTACGGTGAAACCAACATGCCCACAGAAGATTCGCTTTATTTATTTCAAGCGCCCATCTATTATGGTAAGCAATATGTGCCTTTGTGTTTACGTTTTAGTATTCTGTGTAAAATTAACAAACAGGAACTCATAAAGAATTATTTCAATATTCATCCATCCAGTAGCCATTACGTAACAGACGGTGTTCTTCTTCAGGACTACAACTGAATGACGTATTAGTTTTCACAAATATATATAGTGTACAAAGCTGAGTTAATTCAATACCTTTTTTACCAGTAAATTGCTATATGGAAAAATAAATATCGTATAGGGGAGGGCTATCATCCAAATGAAATTCTATTGGCTGGAACATTTTCGTCATTTGACGCCTCCTGTATTGTTGATTGTATCTTGAATATAAAAACTTCGTCCCAGATGCAGCAATGTCGCTTTTACGTGTTCAATCGTTATGCATCTCGAATATCAAAGCTCGAACGTCTGGCAAGAGGCAGGACCCAGGAAGTTATTTTAAATCCGATTGGACGCGCTACTGGGTATATTTTATAATTCTTTAAATTACAATACCTAGAATATTGCGATGTGGGCCCCTTTGGGTAAATGAAAGTCTCGTGGCGATGGTTGAAATAAGACTGCTTTTTTTCATCTTTATGTTAATACTATGACAGATAATTTCCTCATTTATTTCCTGATATTTATTATTTCATCTTTATTACAATGCTGCTTTCTTATATTCTCTTGGATTCTTAAATGTGCGGACTTAATTCCTTCGAGGTGCAGACTTTAATGTAAAGAAAGGGAAAAGCTAATAAACAGGTACAGGTACACATAACATCGTATATTGGTAATGTTATGGACCAAGTGATTAATCAGGGCACTATTTATAATACCCGGACAATTTGAATAATGACAAGTCAAATCGGGCTACGTAATTAATACCGATTTAACCTACATTATTTATCACATTCTCAAGTTATCAAATGAATACTTTCTCAGATTTCAAAATGATTATGATCGCTGAATTTATATTAGACTGAAGTCTTTCGAATAGTGAAAACCGCTCTAACAATCTTTTTCTTCATACTCCAGTACATTACATTCATTATCTTGCTTTAATGAATCATTTCCTGTTACAGCTGTACCTACGCTTGTAAAATAAAAAGGGTCGTACAAACTCACCCTATTTCTCCCACTTTGGGGTTGATTTATAAAATCCTTTCTAAGTGGTTAACCAGGTTGAGTTTCCAACATAAAATGCAGGTACTGTCCAAATTTCAGATTTCTATGTCTAGCGGCTTGGGCTGTGTGTTGATAGATAAATCAGTTACTCAGGACATCTTTTAATCTTCTTAAAAACATCGATGATTACTTCTTGTGTGTTTTTACGATAGATACTTATTGCATCTTCTATTTTCGGCAGAATTTCAAATGTTTAGAGAGTGAATATTGTTAATGTAACTGTTAACAAATAACATAGTAGAATATGAATTTCATATACTGGGTGTTACAAAACTACCCGTAAAGCCGAAAGGAGGTTAAATGGGGCCTTATAACGAGTCCATTCACAATATTTAAGAACCGTAGTAACGCTGTATAACATACCCCAAAAAAATAAAAAAAATTATTATTTTCACTGATGTGCAAACCCTATTTCAGTAAAATTATAGAGTAAACTACGCAGAATGTACCTACATTTCTACCTAATTCGCGCAACGATAAAAAATTTAAAAGACCTAACCTAACGAAACAACTTAAACGAACACTTACTTTTTCATAATAAACGTCAAATTTACAGAAACGGCTCAAAGTATGCTCCGCCTTGTCCAATACACAACCTCGCTCATCGGGATATGGCTTGTGTGGCATTTCGCACCATCGTCGGTGTTATTGATGCGTAATGAAAATGCGATCTAACAGGCTGTTCCATCTCGGCAACCGTTGGGCAATCGGAGAAATACACTCTGTCCTTCACATAAACTCACAAAAAGAAGTCTAAGAGTGTGAGGTCCGGAGAACGAGCAGACCATAGCACCAGTCCCCCGCGGCCGATCCATCCTCGCGGAAAGCGAACGTTAAGATGTTCTCGTACCTTGCGAGCAAAATTTGCCGTAGCTCCATCATGCTGAAACACCATGTTTCATTGGTTCTCAAAGTAATCCCAGTCAGCCACAGGAAATTCGTCAATCGCCTCTTCGAATTCCGTTTGTAAAAACGTTAGTTTGTTGCTACCGTTCAAACGTGATGGCATAATGACGGGACCAATGACACGCCCGTCATAAAGGCCAGCCCACACATTCAGCCGCCACTGATGTTGGAATCTGCCCTGCCGTGAAGCATGTGGATTCACGCGAGCCCAAACGTGATCGTTATGAATATTTGAAAGTCCTGACCTCGTGAATGTTGCCTCGTCCGTCCAAAGAACATAGTTTACGTAATTAGGGTTTTCCTCTAACTGCCTGAGGTACCACTCGCAGAAGTTCCTCCTGGGTGCAAAATCGGAGGGTATCAGCTCCTGTGTACGGCGATAGTACACAGGAGCTGATACCCTATGATAAGGGTGACGATTGTCGTCACGAAGAATTCGAATCTTGTTCCGACTCGCCTCGTACTTGTGGTCGGCTCTTCTTCAAAATGCTCTAACACTAATTCAGCCTGCCTGGCGTCGACTGTGCTTGGACGTCCACTTCCAGTAGACCGATGAAAAGAGCCGGTGGAATGTAGTCGTCTTGACATATTCAGAAAACACTGGTACGAAGGCAGCCGTCGCTGTTCAGTGGGGGTCTACCATCGATAAATCGTTGTCGATACAGTTCGCGAGCACGATTTAAATTGCTATCTTCATGGCCTACGCATAACATCATATCGTATTATTCCGAGTTAGAAAGTGGATAAAAAAACTCGAAACAGTTGTAGGATACCGATTAGAAGATTTGACATTGACAACATATTTTTTTTCAACTTGACATTTTTTGAAGCCAGTACTTGAGTATAATGATATCCTTGTATTGAGGTAGTAAACATTTATGAATGAAAAATAGAAGAACTATTAAAGTAGACAATTATTAGGTAAAATATGTATGTACGTAGGCCTTTCTGTTAAATAATCTGGTTCCCTGACATGACAGCTTACTAGGGTTGACAAAATTTTTGGCTTTGATATGTAGCAGCCAGGCTAATCAACTCAAAACGGTAATAAATAACGTTACCCTGGTGCTACCATAACGCAGAAGGTGAAGGTCTGAAGAAAACATTTATTTACAAATTACCCCCGGCTACTGAGATACTGCGGACTGCATATCGATGCGAGATAATTCGACGTATATATTTAACGTTCTAATATAGAAACAAGAAACAGCCGCAAATATCATCAGCGCCGCATCGTCTTCACACGCCGGCTATCTTCGTGAATCCGTCGACCATTTTCGAGCCGTTTCTTCAACGCCGCAGCTTCGCTTCTTCTTGCTGTTCCGGAGATGTGTCCCACGCCGCCGCCGCTCGCCGATTACGCGCGCGCGTCGGACTGCATCGTTTATATAGTCCCGTCCAGCAACGCAGCTACGAGAAGCGATCCACGAGTCTTACGCCGGCAAATGGAGCGCGACATATAATAGTTGTATATAATATTGTAATTGATTAATTTCATTGGTCAAAATGTAGAAATTCTAATTGGCTAAATAAATAAAAGATATTGCTATTGGGTAACTAGGGATGTAGCCGGGAATATAAATATAGGCAGGGTTCACTAAAATAAACACCTTCAGTCGCCTACACATAGTAAGGCATATCAAGAGAAACAGTTTCATTCCTCCGCTCCTAGACCACTCGGAGTCTGTTAATAGTGGACACCATTCACCACTATTACATTGGTGACCCCGTTACGAACACCGATAAGGAAGATCCTGCAAGAATAGTAGGAAAATATCAAGGAGGACCAGTATATATAAAATCAGTGTAATCAAGACGTCATTATGGAGCGAGAAGCGAAGAAATCCGACGCATACATCAACCCGGCCAGGAACAAGAAATCGCCGGTATATCTCTATCGTTGAGAATACCACCGTTCTGGAGAGATAAACCCCGACTTTGGTTCGTCAGTTTTGAAGCCGCAACGAACGATTTAAAGAAGAGTCAAGCGCAACTAGCACAGATGGTGATCGCCCAACTTGAGAAACAAGACATCGAACATATTTCGGACCTGTTGTACAACCCACCGGCATCTGACCAATATAATTCGCTGAAGGATCGTCTGATCTCTGCATATGAAGAATCCGACAGTCGCCAGCTACAGAAACTTCTATCAGAAATAGAACTTGGAGACCAGAAGCCCACACAACTCCTACGCAGAATGCGTACTTTGGCGCGAGATAAACTCCCAGATTCGACGCTACGACTAATGTGGGTAAACCACCTACCTCCACATGTTCGATCGGTACTAGCAGTGAGTGAAACATTCAGCACGCAGACGAAGCTCGACGAACTGGCACTCCTGGCGGACAAGATGATCGAAAACAGCAGTAGCTCACACATATCGATGATCGAAGGCACTTCAACCAAGGCCAATGATACCCAGTTTCTTCTCGAAGAAATTCGAAGCTAACATTCAGTCGCCGCGCTCAAAGCTTCCCAGCATCAAACCTGTTATGAGCAACAGTACAACCAGCGCAATCAGCAACACCGAAGATCACTTTTTCGTCGCAAACTGCTCAAGTAGAAGTCGAACAAGCTCAAGAACAAGATCCCTTACTGCTACTATCATCGACGTTTTGGTTCCGAGGCAAGAAAATGCACAACACCGTGTACATTCAAAATGAAAATATGAAGTCGGAAAACTAACTAATACGCTTGATGCGACGGGATCCAGCGTAACAGAAAAAGTCCTACCGTCTCTTTCGTCACCGATAAAAAAGCAAGCTTACCTTCTTATCGACACCGGAGCGAATATCTCAGTTTTACCGCCGAGTCAAAGACAAAAGATGAAGCCACTGGATTTTCAACTCTACGCAGCAAACAATACGGTGATTCCTACATATGGAGAAAAAACAATGGAACTAGATTTAAACCTACGCCGACCATTCAAATGGAGATTTATCGTCGCTAAAGTCAGCAAACCAATCATCGGTGCTGATTTTCTTCAACATCACCAGTTGATCGTCGACATCAAAAATAGAAGAATCATCGACGGGAAAACCAATCTTGCATCCCAGTCTTTCGTCCAAGCAACCAATCAGCCCACAATAAGAAGCATAGACGTTCAACAATCGTATCACAAGATCCTTGAAGAATATCCTGGAATCACAAGAATAACTTCAATGAAATTAACACCGAAGCACAACGTTGAGCATTTCATCGAAACCAATGGACCACCACTTCATTGCCGTGCACGTCCAATCGCACCACACCGATACGAGCAAGTTCGAAAGGAATTCGAAAACATGATCGAGCAAGGAATATGCCGTCCAAGCAAAGCCCTTGGTCATCACCACTCACGTTGTACCGAAGAAGAATGGAGAATTACGAGTTTGTGGAGATTACAGAAGACTGAATTTATTACCACTCCTGACCGCTACCCTATACCGCGAGTCAAGGATTTCACCATCAACTGTCAGACAAGACTATATTCTCCACCATCGATCTCAACCGAGCTTACCAACAAATAAAAGTACGCGATGAAGACATAGAGAAGACAGCAATAATTACTCCAATGGGATTATTCAATTCCAAGAATGACTCCAGGACTGAAGAACGCTGGTCAAACCTTTCAAAGATTCATACACGAAGTACTTCATGGACTGGATTTTTTCGCATTCATTGATGATCTCCTTGTTGTAAGCCCTGATAAAGAAACGCACGAAACCCACCTACGGACCGTGCTACAGCGATTGGAAGACAATGGAATCACAATCAACCCTTCGAAATGCATATTTGGACAACAAGAAGTTCAATTTCTTGGTTTCACCGTCAGCAAGGAAGGAATCAAACCGCCTACTGAAAAAGTCAGATAACATCAATTATGCGAAACCTAAAACAATCGAAGAACTAAGGCGTTTTCTTGGGATGATTAATTTTTACAGAGAACACATTCCTAAAGCCGCTGAAATCCAAGCACCACTTCACGCTTACCTTCACAACACGAAGAAAAAAGATAAAACGTCAATCGTATGGAACGATGAAGCCACGAAGGCATTTGAAGCTTGTAAAGTTGCGATCCAAAATGCAGCTTTGCTCGCTCACCCATCACACGAAGCAACCCTTGCTATCTTCAGCGACGCGTCCGATCTCAGCAGGAGCTGTACTCCAATACATCAATGGGAAATGGCAACCACTTGGCTATTTTTCGAAGAAATTCTCCGATACTCAACGTAACTACAGTACATTCGACCGAGAGTTACTCGCTATCTACATGGCTATCAAGCACTTTAAAAAAACGTTCGAGGGTCGAAACCTGATCGTTTTTACCGACCACAAGCCATTAACATATGTACTTCAGAAGAAACCATCATCATCGGAAACACCACGACGAGCAAGACAACTCATTTTCATAAGCGAATTCACGACCGACATACGTCACATCAGTGGGAAGAACAACATAGTCGCCGACGCACTCAGTCGCATACCAATCGACAGTGTAACATGCCCTACATCAATTGACTATCACAAGATCGCCGAAGCACAAGACAGAGATAGCGACAACATCAAACATCTATCGAAGCAAAGTAACTTAACCATCAAGCAAGTTACAATGCCAATGACGCATCTACCTATATACTGCGAAGCCTCAACGTCAACCATGCGACCATACCTACCAGAAGAATGTCGTCGCGAAGTCTTCAATGCACTGCACAACATCAGTCATCCAGGTGTTAGAGCAACCAGAAAACTCATCACTGGAAAATTCTTTTGGCCTTCAATACAAGTGGATGTTGGCAATGGGCGAAGCAATGCATTCAATGTCAAAATGCAAAGTACAAAGGCACACATCAAGCAGCCTAGATTCATTTCCACCTACGGAGAGATTCGAACACCTGCACGTTGACATCGTTGGACCATTACCTACTTCACCGCAAGGACATCGTTACCTCGTAACAATGATCGACAGAACAACAAGATGGCCAGAAGCAATACCTACTGATGATACATCAGCTGAATCTGTCGCGAAGATAATTTATGAAAATTGGATAACTCGTTTCGGATCACCTAAAACCATCACAACGGATCAAGGAAGAAACTTCGAAAGCAACCTATTCCTCAAACTTCTTCAAACTATGGGAATACAGAAGACACGTACAACGGCATACCATCCTCAATCAAACGGAATAGTCGAACGATGGCATCGTACATTGAAGACCGCACTCAAAACTCGTTTATCTCAACATACAAAGTGGATTGATGAACTACCTACAGTGCTACTTGGACTACGAGCAACACCACGTGCAGACACTAGTCTTAGCGCCGCTCAGCTAACCTATGGCTGCAGCATAAGACTACCGTGTGACTTCTTCACTTCAACATTGTCAAATAATCAAGAAATGAATTACGATTTTGTAACTCAACTTCGAGAATCACTCAACAAAGTCTTATCGTCAAAACGCACATCATCGCACGGAAATAATAAATCAGTATTCATTCATCAAGATTTGAAAACATGTAAGCAAGTTTTTGTAAGAAACGACGCAGTGAAGAAACAATTTCAACCTACCTACGATGGACCGTATGAAGTATTAGAGCGAAATAACAAGACTTTTAAATTACAAATACCCGGAAGGAAATCTACAATTATATCGATCGACCGACTAAAGTCTGCCTATGTTATTAACGAGGATACTTCAGAGGATTCATCATCATCATCATCATCATCTCAACCACCAGCGAGGAAGCTTGAAAACCCATCACCTACATCAACCCAGATAAAACCTATTTTAAAAATTACGAGCCATGGGCGAGTCGTCAAGCCTCCGGTACGCTTTCGCTAGGGGGAGAGTGATGTAGCAGCCATGCTAATCAACCCAAAACGGTAATAAATAACGTTACCCTGGTGCTACCATAACGCAGAAGGTGAAGGTCTGAAGAAAACATTTATTTACAAATTACCCCCGGCTACTGAGATACTGCGGACTGCATATCGATTAATTATATTTTTTACGGGGTATTTTGTAACACGTTGTATATTAGACAGGACGATATTCAATTTAGAAAAATTCTTGCTCATTTAGGACGTCCGTTCATGATAAAAATCATGTGGAACTCTGTATATTCCATATATGGTTGCTCCACGTATGTTTTGCTAGCTTCATGCGTCCGTTCATGCCGAAAATGATGTGGCACTCTGTATATTCCGTATATGGTTTGAATATTTTGCTCACTTCATGCGTCCTTTCCTGACGGAAATCATCTTACACTCTGTATATTTCCCTATATGTTTTGCCAGTTTTGTGCGTCCGTACATGATAAAACATATGCCATACACACTATATAAATAGGCGCACACATTTTGTACATAGCATTACCTTTCCTGCTTCCATCTACACGCATTGTTACCTTCATTCCAAAAATACACAGATAAACGAAAGGAAAAAGAGTTCTCTGTTTTTATGGACATCCTTCTATTACTAATTTAGATCTGTGAACAGTGAATGTCAACAATAATAGGGATAATATACGTAGTCGTGAAGATTTAGTATAAACTGACGTTAGAATAGATTGGCAATGCAAAAGAGAAAGAGCATAGTGTACATGTTAGAGCGAGAAAGATAGGCGAGACCATTCACGTACACGCTATCGGCCTGGCGTCATGTGTAAACAAAAATCCTGCTTATATTTGTAAAATCTCTACTCGGCGACGTTTTCCCGAGAAATATTGGCATGGTTGGTGTATAAAGCATCACCAGTGCTGTCGTCCGCATAGCAATGAATGTTACCGGTTTGCAACATATCATTGATATGCATAATCCAATTGCTCACTTTCTCGGAAGGAAGCTTCGAAAGAAAAGCTTTGTGCCTAACCCGATTGAAGAAGGCCTGTGCATTCTCGTCTCTCGGCAAGGCTGTTCAAGGGAATTTCTGTAAGCCATCACTACCATCTCTGCACAGGGAGGACGACTCACGGGCCCACGCCACAAAAGAGAAAGCCGATCTTTTAGGCTCCCTTTTTGCGTCCAACTCGACTCTCGATGACGGGGGGAACACACCACCGACCATCCCGCAGTGGTAGTGCTCTATGCCTGATGTGCGATTCACACAGTGCTCAGCACTCCTCTCCCTGGACATCCACAAGTCGAGTGGGCCTGACGAAATCCCGCCAAAAGTGCTGAGGACGTGCGCTCCAGAGTTAGCACCGGTTCTAACGCGTCTTTTCCGGTACCCCTACTCCCTAGGCGTTGTCCCTAATTCATGAAAAACAGCTTTCGTGCATCCGATCCCTAAAAAAGGTAACCGCCCTAATCCATCCAATTACAGGCCTATCGCCATCACCTCCTTCTCGGAAATAATGGAGTCCATTATTAACTGTCAGCTCATGCGGTACCTTAAGGAGCACCAGCTGATTAGTGACCGCCAGTACGGTTTCCATCGGGTCACTCAGCTGGTGATTTTCTTGTTTACCTAACACAGATGGGCGCAGGCGACCGCGTCCAAGGGGAGCCTTTAGCGGTTAGTTTGGACATAGCGAAGGCCTTCGATCGTGACTGGCACAAAGCGCTTCTTTCGAAGCTTTTTTCCTATGGGCTTCCCGAGAAATTGTGCAATTGGTTCACCAGTTTTCGGGCTGATCGAAGCATCAAGGTCGTAGTAAACGGTGCATACTCCGATTACAAGCCTATTAACGCTGGTGTTCCACAAGGTTGCGTGCTATCACCAACGCTGTTTCTTTACCATTGACCATTTGCTAGTAAACAAATATTCGCTAAGAGCTAATTTCGTCCTTAATCCCCGCACAGCCCATATCGGGAGCTCACTTTGCGGAAGTAATTAAATCATTTTGAGTTGACAAAAACTTTGAAAAATTTTTACAATATGCGGTAACAAGCTACATAGAGTAATAGATGGAGAAAAAGTTGAATATACACATCGCTGATATACGCCGAGCAGTAGTGACCTACAAATGTTGTGCGGCAAGTCGCGGAGTTAAAATATGCGCCGCAACATTATCGGTAATTCCACCCATGTAGGACGGCCCGACTCGGTAATGGGTCGGCTCGACTGGGAAAGAATCACGCTCTCACAGAATACCAACGAAAAATAGCAGCTTTATGCAGCTGTGTTTCGTATGGTGAGTGTAGAGATCCGGAGACCTTTTTTACTGGAAACGAGGCATTCCATCTTAGTCCTCAGGGGTGACAACGCATCTGCATTTTAATTCGTAACCTAGGATAGATGTAGATGTCTATGGATCACAGCATCCGCTTACCATCAGGTGGACTGTGTGCTCGTTTGTCACCCTTATTCTATAAAATAAAAATAAAAAATTGTAAATAGATTTATAAATATTTATTTATAATTTTTTATTGAAGTATTCTTTTTTCTTTTTAGTTTCGCCGCACCGCCTCCTATATATGTATTTATCTGTGCTAAGTCTAATGGTTGACTAGGAGAGACTGAATTTAGGCATTAAGTCCACCATGTGTAGTATTTTTGTTCATAAAAGTATACAAACAAAATAAAGTATTTACGAAAGCACATTACATATACCAAGTTTGTTTACAGGTTTTACAAACAATCGTCTACAAGTATTCTGCAAACACAATCTGCAGAGCAATGTGTCGCCGGAAAACGTCCTAGCGATTCTGCAGGCCGCTGACAGAATGCACGCGACCGACATCAAGGAATATGCTTTGAAGATGATCGCTCACCATTTTGGAGTTGTAAGTTATTACTCTATATGGGGTTTCTACGAGTGAGGTGCGCGAACCCCGAGTTATTCGACAGTTGATAGTTTGCGACAAGATTTACGCTATGGTGACTGACTGGCTCACGCATTATGGTGCACGATAGCTATATTTCTCTACTCTATAGACGCGCGACTAACCACCGCCGCGTTAGTTTCGTGCATCGTGACAGCTTCAATGGTGCAGAATAATACTACTCATAATCACTACTAATAATACTACTAATGAATAATTACTACTCACCATCACTAATTACTACTAAAAAAACAACCGTTTAGTGGCGTTGCAAGAATATCCACTACCCCTAGGGATAACAAAACAGGAGTTGGGCACCAGCATCTTCCTGGTAATAACTCAAAATAACAAAAAACTGCGGTTGTCAACCCGCTTGCCAAGCGTGGCAACTATGGCAAAATCCCTCATGAGGCAAGCGATGAGGGAGGCCTATGTTCAGCAGTAGACTTTTATAGGCTGTAACGGAATGGATGATCACACTAATTAAAAACATATCTCTCATAGTGACTGTATAATATTTTTTAAATGAAAAACTTGTTTTCGTTGTTTAGGGGTTCACCATTTTTAGGAAATTTATTAGGGGTATGTTGTGCTATGAATTTGAGGAAGCCTGCACGGCTGCAAATGGTCTCTTTGTGTTTGTTTAAAAATCATTTTCATGAACTGATTTACAAATATATAGTATTACTTATACAATTTTATATTCATAACTTTCGGGCTATTATAACTGGACTGGCAGCTTGTTTGTCAAATCTGTTTAATAAAAAAATCTTATTTTGATTTTTATTTCTGCCGCCAAATAGCAGTGCTTGCACGGATATATTCTCGTCTGAATGGTACAGAGAGCCGGTATAATTACAGAGTGATTCTTGAAAAAAACTCCCATCTTAGTTCTCAGAGGTGACGACACATCTGTAGCCTTCTTTGTTTGAATTTGACTGCGAATGCATGGACTGTAGTAGCCACTTACTATTAAGGGTGGGCGTTGCGAGGACGAACCGTTTACAAAGACCGTTTTACGTCCTGGGTTCAAACAGTCTTCGTTGCACAAACCAGTCTTCGAATTACTTGGTGCGATTTTTTATTTTACGCCTATGAAAATACAGTCGAGAACGCAATGATTCAACTACCTATCTCACTCGTCGCGTCGTCGTCCTTAACGTTCCGCGTTGTATTGTAGTTTTGGTTCCGCGTTCGTTTACAAACGCAGACAGACAAAACAGTCCTTACCTTACTTGTAAGAAACTGCTAACATTTCACTCGACGAAAACGCAATTCTATTCCATGTTGGATAAGTTTCGTCGTTTAAGCCGTCTTCAAACTAGTTGCAACGACGACCGTTTTCTGCAACCGTTTTCTTCGTCGGGAAAACGGTTGCGTTTCGTCCGTCAATAGTTCGACAACGACCCACCACTACTTACTATCGTGTGGACTAGAAATTCGTTTATCACTATAGTTTTATATAAAAAAAATAGCATCTGTCTGAGGTCGTAAGATTATACTTGTTATTACGCGGTAGAGCCACGCTGCGGCACGAATGTCTGCCCGACTGGGAAGGAGCGCGCTCGCACCGAATACTAGCATGAAACAGCATTATAATACTGCTGTGTTTCATATGGCTGTTGAGAACTGGAAACTAGTTTTACTAGTAACAAAGCATTCAATCTTAATGAGCGTGACAACGTATCTGCAGATGTAATGTAAAAAAATGTCTGCCTAATTGTAGTCTATGGGTCATGTATGGTCATCTATGGGTTACAGCATACACTTACTGTCAGGTGAACTGTGTTCGTTTTTCACTTCTATAAAAATAAAATCCTGACATATTTACCCGCGGAAAGAAATGGAGTGATGAATTCCTTCGGATCGTAAATACTGGGCATATATACTGTTTAATTTATAAATAATTTCTTCACAAATGTTACTTCAATGGTTACAAACATCTTAAATAATATTCTATCTTACAGGTGGCGCGTCAGGAAGCAATCAAGAATTTAGCACAGCCGCTCTTAGTTGACATTGTTTTGGCATTAGCAGAAGAACCTCAGTATGACACCCCATTACCTTTGCAACCCAGATCCCTTCCTTCTTCCTCGTCAGCGGATACCCTTACAGATGACCCCGAATATGCCCGTCATAGATCTTGCAAGTAATGCTACTGAAAAGTACAAAGGATAAGGTACTTGTTATTATCTGTGTAGTCTCAAACAGTCTATACTGTGAAAAGTAGAGAATGAATAGGTGAATAGAATAAGGAGGCCACAAGAAGCAGAAATTCATTCCATGAAAGACTTATTAAGTCATATCATGCTTGACTTAAAAATACATTAACATGTTGTTTCAAGTATTTTATACTTCTTACCTCCTGAATGAACACACTGATTATTTCTTGATACAGTGTGAACTACGGCTAATTCTGTGAGACATAATATATAATACAAATATTCCACATATTGTACCCTACTGTCGAATATTCTGTGTGCAATAATTTTCTAAGCATTTATATTAATTTAATAAATCTCATTTTATTATCTCTATTAAAAAAAATATTAAGAAGATTGTTAAATTCGAAAATATATATTTCTGCAAAGAGTACATATAGGTATAATATTATGATTGTGATGTAGTTTTTGTAGTCTGACAAGAAAAAAGAAAACAGTATAGTGCATTTGAATGCTTAGCATTATTTACCAACATGATAATAAGTCCATCAGTTGTTGAAATGTTATTTAATAATATACCAAACTAGAAGATGAATTAAAAATACAATATTTTTACATGCAACACTACAGATTTCTTAAGAAATCAATCACTTTATTTCCAATAATACCATTATTATATTGATAATGGCAGTCTTGAACTTTGTTAACGGAATCAAATCATTGAGAGCAAAACATTTCCCTCATCCAATGCAGGATTCACTACACTTAAATTAATAAAATAAATGTATATACCTTATAAAAAATAATTCATTTCTCAAGAAGTTCGATATTAAACTATTTACTACTGCTTTTGATTTCATAGTCATGAAATAACTTGACTTTGCTGATAAACTTTAAAAGTTTTTATTACAAATAAATGATCTAATTTACTAATAGTTCAGAAACCTTAACTCTCATTTGAATTTTATAATAAAGTAATGAAAAAATATTAACTCTGTTTACTAACACTGGTGACCTTGCTTCGTTATAGTTGATTATATCACGTCTCTTTCTATTGTCATTTAGTGAAAAGAAAGAGAGCAAGTTTTTTCATTTAGCATTTCTTAAATTGATGTTGATTTTTATGAGCAAGGCTGTGAATGATAATTTTCTATTATTTCAGCTGTGACATATTATTATGTCTTTGTTTTAGGTCTAGTCAATGTGAAATTTATATTTATTGTAATTGTTGTATATTACTAATATTTAAATAAAACAAATTTTAGCAAGTAAACATAATTTAATCAAGTTTATAACAATTATTCTAATAAATTACATTACATATGGAAGTTGGTTATTTTTACTCCATACACCTTATGTCTCATACTTGTGCTTGATATCCTTCCACAGTTTCTGAAAAAGATAAGCATAGCCATTAGAAAATATGAACATTGGCTAAGAGATTTAAAAAAATGGTGGCTAGAACAATAATGTAGTCAACAATTTTTTTATCTACTTTATACACTATACCACTTTTAATATTTATGTGCTTAATAAAAATTGGTCAAGTGTAAGCTGTACTTGGACAATAAGAATACACCCCATGGATTTAATAAGTCTGTCAAGTCACTTGCCTATTAAAATAGTGGACTGGCAGCAGATGCCGAACCTCTGGCATTTTGCTTACATACCTACTCATACTGCTAATTGTCTAAACCACAGATTAGTCAGATAGCTCTCTCTTTATTCTCATATTTCACTCAAGAATAATTTTGCAGTTATTGAGATTTTATACTGAGACAATTTTACAGTTATTGAGGAGATTTTATACAAACTTTATACTTGGAATATGAGAACCCTCATTTTCCAAGTATAAAGTTGTCAGATTATAGAATGAATACTAATCATATATAATTTGCAAATAATGAAATAAATGGAACCATTTCCTTGCAATGTATGTAGTAGTTAAAAAAGTAATATCAGCGTAAGTAGGTTAATGTAAGTATTTTTGTGATTCCGATAAACACTTGTACTTAGCCAAATCATACAAATGAAGCTGGAGTTTCACCAAGTGAACAATTGCAAATATAAATTATGTTGTAATATATATTTGGATAGAAATAGTTTACCGTCGAAAGACTGAAGACCGAATATGCAAGTCTAGTAAAATCACACAATAATATAAAAAAGAGCAAATAATAATGTGTCTGAAAATGACTAGTACAGAGTGATCATATGAATTATCGAGCAGGCACAAGAATTATACGCTTTATTCAGCTAATTTTAACGAATTCATCATGCTTATGATTGAAGCGATGTTATTATTTTATATAGAACAAAATAATTTTAAATAAAAATTACATAACGAAATACTTACTCCCTTGTTGATGCTTTCAAATATGGTTACAGAGATCACCTCAAAGGATCTTTCAAAAAAGAAAGTTCCTGCAGCCACTGCCAAAGCAAACGTCGAAGTTCGCTTGAAAACATTGCGATTTATCGTCGACCACAGGGACATTTTCTTAGAATATCCCAAATGAACGCTTCACAAACGTATTACGAAATGTGATCCAAAGAGTATAGTAATCAAATGACAAAAATGTCAAATGAAATCAGTCTTTTCCAGTTAGAGATGAGACTAATATATTCGTATTAGGTATACGTAATAGGTACACGGCAGAAGTTTCATATTAGATAATACTAGTCATGGTCAACTCGAGTTAACTCGGGTTGCGCTTGGCTCAAGTTAACTCGAGTTGGATCTATCTAACTTGAATTTGGGCTGCTACACATGAGCGGATCAAGTGAGCCAGCAAAAGAGCAGCACGATTCGTTCGTTGTAGTTTCAAAGAGTATTTAGCTACAACCAATACAATTTGTTATTCAGAATTTTATAATAGTTAAATTATGTATTTTAAATTCTTTTATAATTTTGATTAATTATGATCAATATTGTTATGTAAATCACAGACCTATTATTGTAATACCCAAAAAGGGTTGTTAAGTTGTAAGATACATCATATTTTAAATTAACGCCAAAAGTAACACATAACTTACAATAAATATTTTGAATTTATTTAAGAATATTTTGACTGTGATAATTAAACTATTAATAGTTTATGTACCTACATCTTAAAGCTACATTTGTTGTTAAATACAGGTACTTACTATAACTAAGATTAAAATTAAAAATACATAAGTATGTGATACATACTAAATATACCTTTTTATTTCAATCCTACATAATAAGTTTGGTAATTATAGTTACCCCAACCCACCAAGGAGCTATTTAGAAAAACAAATTTATAAAATAGTAATTTGTAACAAATCATTTACTTTTTTCGTACTGCTAACTCGAGTTGCGTGAATTTCAACTCGAGTTAACTTGAGTCGCAATTTTCCGAGTTGGCACAATGAGTTGCAAATATGGTGATTAATTTTGTAACTTTGTAATTCTTTAGTTGACAGTCCTGAGCCTGTTAAAATATGAAGGTAAATTTAATCACCCCGTGTCTTATTATGATCATATTTGTATCAATAATATGCGGGATCATTCAGCTAAATGAGGTAAACATATTATAACCCAATAACGGTTGAATATTGCGTATTTTATGAACAGATACTGTCACTATTATACTATTATTTGACTATTACCTAGTAGGTATAATACCATATTATTTGTAAAGCGGTATATTCGATAATAGGATTACGAAAATTTGATAGTAATATAACATCTCTATTTCCAGTATTGCCAATAACTAAACTAGCTCTCCGCCAGATTCAACTTCTAAAACCACCAACAAAAAGCGACCCTACACTCATAATCCCTAAATTTTCCACTAAACTAATTTTTGTTTATTACGAAGATTTTTTTTATATATTAGTAATTATTTACTTTAATTGTTTTATACTGTGTAACAAAATATTAAATTCTTAAAATAATCAATAACTTATCATACAACTAGTTAATCAACTTTAAATTAAATCGTCTTCTTCACTTGAATCATTTTAGTCGGCACCATCATCATCGGTTTCCATAAGCATGCTTACAGTTTTACAAAAAAATTCTATTTCGCTACTTGACCAATAGTTCTTTCTATAACTTGGAATCAAACCTTTAAATGTCAGAGCTTAAAGCCAAGAATCTCGAAACTTTTGTGTATACTGTGGTTTTGACATAGTGACGTATGAACTAGCTAGCGGTGGGTCCTCGACGTATTTGTCATTTTTGTCGTTAACGAAACTAGACCGTCCATTTTCGTTCATCAACTAGTCGATCAACTAGTTAAATTTGTCAACTAGTTAACTTGGTTTTGCAGACGTTTAAATTTAAACCGTAGACAGAGAATCCAATAGACGGCGGGGTCGCGGAACCGCTATTCTGCCTTTAATTCACGCATCACAGTGCTGCCATTTTGGCAATGTTATCCACAAAATAGGGAGATTTTGTTTGTGAAGCGTACGTCAGTAATTCTAGGCCACTTTATTCACATGTTATTATGATAGGATAGTTAAAGCAAATGAAACAAATAGGTAATTTTAATAACAAATATTAAAACATATTTATTTGTTAAGAAAATCATCAATTGTCCTTCAAATAAAACTAATTTAGGTTTCATGATGTATTCTTATTTCAAAATATCTTAAAGCGACAGCTTTAATGAGAAGCATTCTGTGATTGTCAATATAAGGAAATCTTTATTGATGGGATCGATCGAGTTAAGTAGATTGCTATCCTTTTCGTTCACAAGAGCTTTGGCCTTAAAATCTTCAAGAATTTGTTGCAGATTTGGAACTTTCATTTTTAGACGCCTTGTTTTCTGACGAAGAGCGTGCACCATTCTCAACCTCTTCTCTGACAGATTTTGCTGCTGTTTCAATCTCTTGGTAAGACTTCTTGGCGTACCCAGTGCCTGAAACAGAAAGTTAAAATGTTTTAATCCATTAAACATATTAGCGGCCGTTATTGATCGCAAACAAGAGATTTTCAATTATGTTCATAATGTTACATGTCACATATACCATATTCAGCGAAGCAAAATACAAAATGTAACAAAACAAGGAAACCAATGGCTCTCAAAAACAACGACAAATAATGCTGTGCGTAATGTCAGCTAATCAGTCAGTGTCAGTGAAGACAAATTTAAAGGTAAAGATAACATACGCTACTGTTCAGTCTCTGGTTTTAGTGTTTAATCCCTTAGCCCACTTGTATGACAGTTAGGTACCACCAGTTTTCTTAAGCTGCACAACACAATCTTTTAAAAACTTAAAACCTACCGCAAATGTGCTTGGTAGTTCTATAACTACATCATCAATCTAATGCCCATTTTTAGTAATTTTAACGTTCCCCTGGAAAAATATCACATAGTTTCAATATTATATAAGAAAATTATATATAAAAAAATATAACAGCATGTCATTACATGATAACTATAACTTTTATATTAATTCTTATCACTAGTACTAGTGTTTAGTTAGCAAGGCAATGAAAATTAAAGACGCACCGTATTTGGTTGTTCCATTACTAAATCATCAGGCTTAGGTTGTGTTACATTTTTCAATTTTCTTCTATATATTCAGTGTAAAAGAAATGATGTCTTTTAAATTCCCTTTTATCCTATCACAGTCCATCATATTATACTTACACACTTTAGTTAACCCTCTACTACATAAAAAAAACACAGTTGGAAGATTTAAAATACGAACATATTTAAGCATACAAACCTTTATTGTACAAAAGTGTTGGGATAGCATTACGAAACAATTCAGTTCTTGTCCTTTTTCGGACTAATAAATTCCTTTCAAAGTGCCTGGAGCAAAGTCGAAAGTATTTAGTAGGCTCCCAGTTCTACTTACCGGTTGCTAAAACTCATTTTCTTTTTATTTCCGAATCAATTGGGAAACTGACAAATAAAAAAAACATTGAGGGCATTCACGACTTTTTCTGCCACCAGGGCGGCGCCACTAGAAAGTGAGTTATAAAATTTGACAGATTTCATAGCGGGGAAGTTAATTTGTTCGGAAAATGTAAAGGTTTTTGTTTCTTTCTGTACTATTAGCTATATTTTATATTAATAAGATTAAAAAATAGATAAACCAAACCATAGATATCCATAAAAGTAGAAAAATAAAAATAAAGTTAAAAACGTGCAAAAAATTAAAGAGCAAACCACTGACGCATTGTTTTGTGTATTAATATAATACTCTAGAAACTGATAAACTTTTATTAAAAACCAACTTCTCAATTAAATTACATTGTGTAACAAAAAATTTTACCTCAGTGTCAACTAGCGACATCTGGTGAGCAGAAAATTATTAGCCCTCATTCAGGCATGCAAAGGTAGACCATGCAATCAGTCTTGGTCAGTCTAGTCTGACGTGTATTGCACAAAAGAAGCACAATTCTACAGTGGTAAAAACATTATTTTAAGGACAAAATTAAGTAATATACAATAACATTGGTAACATATCGTTAGATATCGTCACATAGGATAGTACGATGTCTCTAGAGCCATGCATTTCTCCAAAACCCGCTATACTGTGTTAATGGGAAACTTCAACGCAGCACAGAGAGATCGGTGAGCTGATGGTAAGGTAAGGCGTCAAGCAAGGCCCCGGGCGAGGATGGAATTACAGCGGAGCTTTTGAATGCGGGTGAAAAACCTCCTTGAAGTTCTTTAATTCCGTCCTCCATGGTGACACTACTAAGGAGGCGTGGAGCAGATGTGCGATGGTTTTGTTCTTCAAGAAAGGCGACAACGCTGTGTTGAAGTACTACAGACCGATTTCCTTCTGAGCCGTGTCTACGTTCTGTTTTCAAGAGTTATCACGAATCGTCTCACACGCACACTCGTCGATTTCCAGCTTACTTGAACAAGCCGGTTTCCGAAATGGCTTTAGTACAATAGACAACTTTGCCTTGTGTATGTGGACTATGAGAAATTTGGGTGGTGCTACGGTACCTTTAGCGGTGCCAAGTTGACTGTACCGACAGTCAACTTGGCATCGAAATGCTGAAGAGTGTGTACAGTAGGGCTACACGATGGCTATCCGAGTACAAAACCAAAATACGAAACCTATCCAACTGCAGGGAGGTGAAAGACAGAGTGACGTTATATCTCCGAAACTCTTCACCGCTGCATTGGAAGATGTTTTTAAGCTACTAGACTGGAAAAGGTACGGTATTAACATCAATGGCGAGTATATCATTCACCTTCGATTTGTCGACGATATAGTCGTTATGGCAGAATCGCTGAAGGACCTGAGCACTATGCTCAATGACCTCAGTGTCTCTCAACGGATACGTATTAAGATGAACATAGACAAATCAAAGGTTATGCGTAACGTTCATGTCACACCTATGCCGGTAGTTGTTGGGAGCACTACGCTTGAACTTATTGACGAGTTTACCGTCCGACTAGATAAGTCCAACTTCAACCGACAGGTCAATCGACGGATTCAACTCGGCTGGGCAGCGTTCGGGAAATTACGACACATCTCGTCAGGTATACCTCAAAACTTCAAAACAAGATTATACAACCAGTACGTGTTGCCAGTGGTGACTTATGGATCTGAGACGTGGTTCTTTACTGCTCACCGTTTGTAGGTATCTGTTTAAAATGATGATGACGATTTTAAACAGATACCTACAAAGTGCCTACACGCAATGCGATCAGATAAAACGCTTAGGTTAAATTAAAAAATAAATAATCCTGAGTCTCGTAGGTTTTTGTAAGTTACAGCCTTTAAACCTCCCACAACTGGGCACAGGTTTCCTCTCATTTCAGAGAGGGTTTTAGGGCAAAGACGTGTTCACCGCGTCTTTGCCCTCAAACCACATACATAATATGTATGTAATTATACTTTAAAGAGCAAACAAAAAAAAGTTTAACACAGAATTAACATTTTTATTTTCTTCCGATATAATCTAATCGATTTGTATCTAATTTTTAAAATGGCAATCTAAAACAACATGAAGGAAAGAAAAAACGATTTTTTTTGTCGTTTTATTTTTACAAGCCCAACATGAACAAATGACAAAACCATGATTGTGTGCAGATTTTTCAGCTTTCATACAAAGTTCTTCTTTTTCTTTTGTGGATGAGAGCTTATGGGTTTAATTAAAATAAGAGTCTGTGATAATACAAGGATTTAGTTTTCCTCCTAGAATTTTGACAAATCTATCTGTTGAATTACCTAGAACAAATGACAAAGACAAACACATGTATTAGAATCTTATTAGTATGTTAAAAGCAACAAGTTTAAAGTTTCATGTTATTAGTATTAATAAAATCACATAAAATATACACAAAAGGAGTACTTGTATATGTTAAAAGAGAATTAAAATCTATAGGTCGAGGAATATACGGAGGAAGGTAATCATAAAGGAGGAGGATAGTTTGGGACAGTTGAAAAATATATATATATATATATATATATATATATATATATATATATATATATATATATATATATATATATATATATATATATATATATATATATATATATATATATATATATATATATATATATATATATATATATATATATATATATATATATATATATATATATATATATATATATATATATATATATATATATATATATATATATATATATATATATATATATATATATATATATATATATATATATATATATATATATATATATATATATATATATATATATATATATATATATATATATATATATATATATATATATATATATATATATATATATATATATATATATATATATATATATATATATATATATATATATATATATATATATATATATATATATATATATATATATATATATATATATATATATATATATATATATATATATATATATATATATATATATATATATATATATATATATATATATATATATATATATATATATATATATATATATATATATATATATATATATATATATATATATATATATATATATATATATATATATATATATATATATATATATATATATATATATATATATATATATATATATATATATATATATATATATATATATATATATATATATATATATATATATATATATATATATATATATATATATATATATATATATATATATATATATATATATATATATATATATATATATATATATATATATATATATATATATATATATATATATATATATATATATATATATATATATATATATATATATATATATATATATATATATATATATATATATATATATATATATATATATATATATATATATATATATATATATATATATATATATATATATATATATATATATATATATATATATATATATATATATATATATATATATATATATATATATATATATATATATATATATATATATATATATATATATATATATATATATATATATATATATATATATATATATATATATATATATATATATATATATATATATATATATATATATATATATATATATATATATATATATATATATATATATATATATATATATATATATATATATATATATATATATATATATATATATATATATATATATATATATATATATATATATATATATATATATATATATATATATATATATATATATATATATATATATATATATATATATATATATATATATATATATATATATATATATATATATATATATATATATATATATATATATATATATATATATATATATATATATATATATATATATATATATATATATATATATATATATATATATATATATATATATATATATATATATATATATATATATATATATATATATATATATATATATATATATATATATATATATATATATATATATATATATATATATATATATATATATATATATATATATATATATATATATATATATATATATATATATATATATATATATATATATATATATATATATATATATATATATATATATATATATATATATATATATATATATATATATATATATATATATATATATATATATATATATATATATATATATATATATATATATATATAGAGAACACTGTTCCAGATGATAAGTCATTCGTTATTTTACTCACATGAACTATAAAAGGTGAAGCATCCTCATCTGAGTATTTAGACTTTTTTTCAATATAATCAGGGTGGGTATATATAGATTGGATCGATGGTAAAGGTTGTGCTGGGTCTATTATCAACCTTTTTTGTGGGCTAATGGTATCACTACTACTTTGCGGTCGTTTGCGACTAATTTGCTCAATGTTGCTCTTATCCACTGATAGGGGAAGGCGAGGATTACCGGGAACCTCATCCGGATCGGGAGGATCCTCCTCCATTTTATTTAAGGAAATCACATATAAATCTATACTACTAATCAACACTTACTTTTTAAACCACAACCAACACAAATTAAGATTAATTAAAGCAAATCAACAGTTCTGCAATTAAGAAAAAAAACGCCTAAAATAGCACGAAACTTGTTATCTCACTCGACTCAGCTTGACCAAAAAAACTGTTCTCTCCTTCATACAAAGTTGCATCACCCTGCTATTTAGTTTTGACTGAATTTTGATAATTATGACGTGCCTAGCTGTCAGATTCGATGTTGCCACTTAACAGAGATAAAACCGATAAATCGATATTGATTTTTTTATTCGATTTATAATTTCATAAAAAAGAATAATCTTTAATTCGCTTTAAGTTCTGCACGCCTTTTAAAATATGTTTTCATTTATTTATTTAAATTCCATTTTAAATGAATTTTGAAGAACAGATAAGAATAACAGTTAAATTGTGCAGTAGCGTTTTTGTTATGTTCATGATAAAATAATAAAATTCATGGTAAATCAACTAGCAATTCGCTTGTTTAATTATCATAACATTATAATAATTATCGAAAAATAATATTAGCATTATAATAATGACATCATAAAAAAATCGATTGATAAAACAGAATCAATTTTTTTTAACGAGATTTGTAATTGGCAACACTTTTTATTTTATCCACAAACTAATGAACAAAGAGAATATAATCACTACGTTTACTAATGAATTGCGGATTTACCTAACTTCATTTTTATCTTTTCGGTACTTTTTTTTGTGCAAAAAATTTTGCAATCTTTTTTGGATACATGAATACCGCGATTAATAACCATAAAAAAAGATGTATTTTTTTAACAAATTCAAATTGTTGGGCGTTTCATAGTCAGAATTGGGCATTTCCATTTCTGAACTATCCCAGTATATATATATATATATATATATAGAGAACATGCTCCGTTAACTGCTTACCGGGCTAATATCCCCTGTTCCTTCCTCGGCCAAATTCAGCGCCGCCACAGATAGATGATAAGTTTAGTCTATCGAAAATTCTCTACTAAAGACCTCAGGCACCCTTTGTAGTCGTCATCTGTCACGCGTCGGTCCCGTCGAGGCCGTTAGCCAGTTTGGGTTTCGGCATGTGCGTTCCACTAAACACATTGACTGCTGCCCAATCTAGGGAGCCTGATGAAGGAAGTGTGTCGCTTCAATACGGAAGTAATACGGTCCGTACAAGCATTGTACAAGACGCCTGTATGATAGTCTTGTGTAGTTCGCGAACGATGAACGATTAGGAAACGTATCTTGGCACTGTACTAGAAGAAACGTTTCCGAACGCCGATTGTTAATCGGTCTAACAGTTCTTTTCGTTCACCTACACTCGCAAGACGCCAACGCCAAACCGTGCTTGCGAACGATGCACGCAAACAGAACAGAATCGGTCAGTAGTCATTCGAGGTAGACATGGCGTTAATTTATTTATATATTGGATATAAGTTTAATTTTATAGCAAATAATTATTACAATGCTTATTTTTAGACATGTGAAGCCTAAATTTTAATGTAATATATCAAAAGAATAAATGTATTGATGTTTTTAAGGAATGTTTTCATTCGAATAACGTTGCTTTGTAAACCGCCATCTACTCCATTCTACAGGTATTAAAGTCATTTTATCGAACGAAAGTTAATTGACTCTCAAGGTGGTACGTAAAGTAGACGCTAGATGGCATAAATACGGCTAATTAATTTTATTAACGGTTAATTTATTAATTATAAATCAGTAAGGTAAGAAATCGATCGCAGATTGTTTTGAATGGACTGAAATATGATAATTTTATTCATTATGGTTAATTTCATTTATTTAATAAATTTGTTAATTTTTTAACTGTTTATTTTAACAGTTAAAAGATAAATAAACCATCTTTAATTCAAGAACAAGAGCCGATGAATGCCTCTATAGCTAGCTACCCAAATCACCTAATAAGTCGTGTATGTATATACAATGTACTCTGTGTTAATAAGCTTACAAGAAATCCTTGCTCTCTGCTTAGCCTTTTACCATAATGCGCAGTGGCCAATAAATTTATGTATAAAAAAATTATTGCAATACATAAAAATGGTATAATATTATCTATATGCTTAATGCTATCTAATACCTTTAAACGAGCAATCTCTGAAACGGCTTCAACGATTTTCATGAAATTTAGTTTGCGGGGGGGTTTCGGGGGCGATAAATCGATCTAGCTAGGATTAATTTTTAGAAAATGTCGTTTTATCCGTGTTTTCATGCAATAAAAAACTGCTACAATATCATTAGAATACGAAGATAAATTTCGCCATTTCAAACAAGATTATAAGAGCTTAGTAGGGAAATCGGGTGGTTCTGAAACCAAAGGACCCCGGTTCGAGTCCAGATGTATCCAGTCCGATTTTTAGTCCATTTTATTCAAGTTCCTTCTTTTGTGAGAAAAACTTTTCTTGAGAGCCCTTTGTCAACGCATCTAATTCTTATCTAAGTATATTTAAAAAAAAAGATCGAGCTTTAAAAAAAGAATACGGTAGGTAAGATCGGAAAATATTATTCATATTTCATCAGTATGTAATTTGTATCTAAATATAATTTTCAAAAAACACGATTTCCAAAAAAAGAATACCGAGCCAAGCTCGGTCATCCAGGTACTTGACTAGAATAACAGTCCTTAACCTGTTCAAGTATGAAGGGAAATCAAATATTATGTCAAATTTTAAGTTAATAATATTTTTTAACAAAATATTTTATCAAACAACGTTACGCCTCGAGCAAATATCGACCGACTGCATTAACCTATTTAAATTGTATCTATCAGTCTGACTGTTGATTGATTCAGTCAGTGACTGACTGAGATAACCATTCCATAAAGATAGATACAATTTAAACAGGTTAGTAGTACTGATGACCGATTAGAACTAATAGAACGAACTAGTTCACTGTCCGTAATGAACTAGTACGGAGCGATCTTTAAAATGACCGACCAGGCACAAGACTACTGTATGATCGACAATGCCTGCCATTTGACGCTGTAAAACTAAAATCTACAGTGACCAGCGGAGGATAGTCCTGGCTTTCATTTTACTTCTGCATATTGACGGACATGGATGCAAGTGTGTACGAACGGATCCGCATTCTCCCTGTTAGTGGTGGTAGTGGATGAGAAGATACGCGCGAAGTAGTTAAGCGGCAGGATTTAAAAAAATAGAATAAGGGTAACAAACGGAAACACAGTTCACCTGATGGTAAGTGGATACTGTGGCCCATAAACATCTACATTTATCTTCGATTAGAATCAAAATGGAGATGCGTTGATCCCCTGAGGACTAAGACGGGGTGCAGCAGTGATTATAAGATCAGACGCGAAGCGACGGCAAACTGCTTCCACTGATGTGGGCTGGAGCCCAGAACACCTAGTAATGTAACTTCCGAGGAGGACGATGACGATGACTCGGAAGTACCGAGATACCGAGACATCATAATAGCACTACGATGGTACTAAGGGTACTAATTGTGTAAGCCACTGTGACTTATTTGTAGTCTAGCAAAGCGATGGAGGGGCTTCGGTAGCATTCCGTATTGAGATCTCGGGACCTCTCATATATGCTGATGGTGACCACCATGTAGTTTTGGCTGGTAGGAGCCAAGCATAAGCTCTACGTTGCCGCTGTAGCGGAAGGTATCCATAAAACATAATGCATACTATACTCACGCCTGTCACCCAGAGGGGTAGGCAAAGACTATGGACTTCCATTTGGCACGATCCTGACACACCTCTCTCCTCCACTTCCATATACCTACGCATACAAGCTCGTCGGTTAAGAGTACTCTTAATTTGGCCCATTTTCGATATATCGCTAATTTGGTCTATAAACTTTCGCCTAGGACGTCCCTTCCCGACTGCCGTTCACCTCTGCAACATAAATTTGCTTTGTCACTCTTTCCTCATTCATTCTTTCTACATGACCAAACCACCGAAGCATTCTTTTCTTAATCCTGGTTACAACATCATCTTGCAAACCTCACTCTTCTCTTATCACACAATTTCTCACCCTGTCATTCAGATTAAGTCCTAATATACACCTTAATGACCGCATTTCTACAGCATTTATTCTACTCTTGTGCTTCTTCTGCCACATCCAACTTTCACTACCATACATTAAAGTAGGGACTAACACAGCATTGTGAATTGCCATACGTGCCTTTTTGGACACATTCTAACTTTCCACATATATAAGATATAATATCTAAGATATATCATCAATAATATATAAGATATGGTATCTTATATATTATTGCAATATATAACAATTTTAGTAATCAAAAGCAATTAAATAGTAAGACAATGGTAAATAGACAGATAAAGTTAAATTGCAAGGTAGTTATTGCTTGGTATGTAACAAAATTACACAAATAAAAATACTTAGTTTATTCTGGGCAAAATATATCATCTATTTACATATTAAAATGCTGGTATGAACAATATTTCTTAAAAATAATGAGTACTAAAATGAAACAAATTGAACAAAAACACCATGCAATATTAGGCTGATTGTTTCTCTTTCACATACCTATAAGTATATTTATTTGATAGAACAGATCTTACATGGCCCCATATTTACAGAATATTTTGTAATGCAAAACTCAAAAATTTTACTGACACGAAATTTTTTTATGCCAGGTTTACGATGGTCTGGCAACTTCCCAAAATGTTGAATATCCATAATATATATTTGAATACAGTCAATTTGGTAGAATGTTGATATTGAATTGACCATATTAAGCTATTTACATTTTGTCAAAAGCAATGACTATCATAATACGAAAAAGTGTCGACTAATCACCATATAGTGGATGGATAAGGTAATCTATCACCCCATTTGTGAGAGGTGATTTAGGAAAATGTCTGAGAATCTTGTTGATTTTGTTAAATGGTGGTATAAAAGTATTTTATTTATACCAAATATAAGATACACAGATTTCCGATGGGAAACTGTGGCGCAATATTGGCGCTTACGGCAACTTTTTCAAACCTGTGGTACTGCAGTTCACTGTTGTTGTTTTATTTGATGATCAGGTTAATGTAAAATACTTGAAAACAATATAATAAATGTACTTACAAACCAATATTGTATTGCATACAAGTATTACAATATTTTGAGGTTTTAGGGCAAGGAAATGTCCGCCGCTTCCCCAATGCGTGTTGGCGAACTTCACATGTCTTCGAAATATTTTTTTCTTCTTTCTCAGACATGCAAACCTTCCTTAAAAACTTTCTCAGAAATGAGAGGAGGCCTGTGCCCAGCAGTGGGACGTATATAGGCCATAACTTTAACTTTATTATAATATTTGTCGAAAGCAAACCAAATATTGTGCCTATCAAAAGTACAAAGCCAAGCATGGGTCCCCATAGTTTGCTTCAAATGGGGGATATTTGCCATAGTTGCCTTGCTTGGCAGGCCGTTTGGCAATCACAATTGTTTATTTTTCTCTCCTAATTCATTGCCCTTTGTCGCCTGCCTCCCCAAGGTATATGGGCTAGTATATTCTCTTACACCATCACTTCATGGCAAGTGTAAAGGTTACAAAAGACGATTTTTCGTTAATAGTCTTTCAATCACACAATATATTCTAAATTCTCAATGGCTTACTGATATTGATTACTATTAATAATTTAGTACCTATAGTGCAAAAATGTTAATGTTTTAGGAATTCAACATTTTAGGGAGTCAATGAAATAGTATGGTGGAGGTACAAACTTAAATAACGCCAACAGAAATACATTACAAAAATGTTATATGGAAGTGTTACATAAAAATAATCAGGTTTTATATAAATAGATTATATCAATCTACCTATTTTAATTTTATAAACTGATACAGGGCTAACCTAAAACAATCTAAAATTTCTATTGTCTTAAAAAAACATCTTGGTGTTGAACAATTTCTGAATTATGTTATATGTAATATAAAATTTATAATACTATCAAAAATTTTACTAAGCTCTATTTTATTCAAAGCAACATTTTAAAAAATTTACTCATACCTTATCTTGTTTATAATTATGAACATTCCATAGATGCATTTAAATTATTCATGTTGTAACAAAAGAAAGAGTTAGAAATGCCTGTTTTAAAACAAATGTAACAGCTCTGCGAACTCAAAGCACATTTAGTATTGAGTTTTGTTCAACCATTAACATTTCTCTTGAGGTTAAAAATAAATAAGATTGGAATTTTACTTATCCGTAATAAAGACATTATTTTTCAGTTATATTTTTTCAAAGTTAAATTAAAAAAATATAAATATGATCTCACTTTATAAATAACACACTGGCTTCACAAAGATAGATCGATAAAATCATCTTTAATAAGATGTGAGATATTACCTAGGTCTTTAGTATTTTGTGATAAGTTGTTGAAATATTCACAAATAATTTGGGCTTATATGACACTCATAAAATAATACTTTTACATTTAACACATCTGGCTATAATAATACAGCTCAAATACAATGTGATGAGACCAAAATTCATAAAAAAAGGACTTTACATACACATTACTCCAATATAATATCAGGATAATAATAAAATTTAATAATTAAATTAGTGATATACATTTATAACTATATGCAACATTCCCCATATCATACACAACTCTTCATTACATTAATTTTGATAATGAGAGTACAAACATACACATTTACTATGTGTTTGTAATGTCCTAATGTAATATTTGGAGTCAATCCTTTCATATAATATAGTGTAAATGCTCTTTACTTTGAGATTGTTTAACCCAGCGTAGAGATGGTTAAAGTAGGCTACATAGAATTGAACTAACACTGTAGTTATTATATTTCATAGAAATCCATCTTGTATACTGTTCACAATAAAAATTGCACCAGAAAATTCCAGAAATTTCATTTATGTTTGCTGATATAAAAATACTTACAATATGTATTTTTGTACCTTGCAGTAACTTATAAAGTTACATTATAATGGTAAACTTTTCTCAGCCAAGGTACCTCAGTGTCCAGCTAGGGTTGTGTAACATATCTCTAAATATTTGAGCATTTTATAAGCGACATCCCTGGCACAGTGCCATTTCATAAAATCACTGGCAACATTTTTTCACATGCTTAGTTTTGGTACGTTTTATGTTCACTATATCATTTGCTGTTACATTTTGTCGCTCCTGCATTTCCAATTTCGATCTGAGGACCTGTAAAATTTGAATATAATAAATAAATTAATATAACATGAATATTAAAAATTAATATATTATTATGAACGCTGGTAGAAAATAAAATACAACGAAGGGAGGGTAGAACTGGAAACTCCCACTGGTTCTAACACAAAGGTGACTAACTTGGATCAATCACTCTATTTCTTTGTTGGTAGTGTGATTTTGTCCTGCTGTTGGTTTGCATACTTCTTCTATTTTGGTGTTATGCTGTATCTACTTCTCACTTTATGAGTGTTTTATAGCATAAAGTTGTTGTCAAGAAATGTTTCTTTCATTTAAATATTTTTTTATTAAATAATTTAAATTTCTTACAGTATTATATAAATGATTTCAGGATTAACACAAGCTTTTTTTAATCTTAATTATGCGTAAAAGTAATTTTCTTGTTTCTTTGTGGGTTTTGATGGGCAAATATTTTTTTTTATAGAATAAGGGTGACAAACGAGCACACAGTCCACCTGATGGTAAGTGGATGCTGTGGCCCATAGACATCTACATTTATCCTCAATTAAGAATCAAAATGCAGATGCGTTTTCACCCCTGAGGACTGATATGGAATGCCTTGTTTCCAGTAAAAAGGTCTCCGGTTCTCTACACTCACCATACGAAACACAGCAACATTAAGCTGCTATTTTACGCTGGTATTCTGTGAGAGCATGGTCCTACCCCGGTCGAGCCGACCCATTCGTGCTGCAGCAACAATATAGCTGCTGCATGACTCTACCATGTTTAAAACTAATAATATATTTAAGGTAAGATTATGCTCTCACAGAATATTTGTGTAAACATAATTTAAAATTTTGTGCAACCGATTTCAATATAAATTATTAAGAATAACTCAAAAACTATTGGTTAGACCTTGATCAAATTTATATGGGACCACATGAGAAGCACCAGCTTTCAATTAAAAAAGAATCATCGAAATCAGTTCACCCAGAAAAAAGTTATGAGGTAACACATTAAAAAAAACAAAAAAAAAACCTACAATCGAATAGATTGGACAGAACATTGGTCTATAGTGATAAATTATAAGATCAGCTGAGATCATCATCATGATCAGAAACACTTGTTACAGATAAAGATGGCTCTGTAGCTCAGTAGTTAATAAGCATTGAGTTGAGGACCGGGATCCCGTGTAGTGGCGGGTAAGAATACCCACTACCCCATATCTTCCCGTGGGTGTCGTAAGAGGCGACAGAGGAAACTGAGGCAGAACATGGGCAGCAGCATCTTTCAGATAAAAGCAAAAAGAAATAAAAAAACTGCGGTTGCCAAGCCGCTCGCCAAGCGTGGCAATTATGGCAATATACCCCCCATGAGCAACGACACTAATAAACGGCCCCCAGTCCCCGGCGACCCCGCTATTCCTGGCTACGGTGGCGACCATGGCAACGGCGGGGCAGGGAGTGCTAAGAATCTCCGGTGGAGGTTCGGTTGCCACCTACGACGACTCGACCAGGCAATTTATAACGCACGCACCCTGAGGACTGACGTGAAGATCCTGGAGCTGGAAGAGGAGATACACAAGTTGCGCTGACATATTATAGGATTATCCGAGGTCCAAAGAGAAGGGGAGGACATGGTAATCCTTGAATCCGGCAACTTGTTCTATCAACGGGAGGGCGACCATCTGTCCCAAGGAGGTGTCGGATTTGGGAGTATGCGTACCTTATACTCAGAATCAACAAACGGTATTCGCTGAAGGTCATACAGGTTTACGCATCAACCTCGGCACATCCCGATGAGGAGGTAGAGGAAATGTATAAGGATATCTCTAGAGCCATGCATTCCTCCAAAACCCACTATACATTGTTAATGGGAGACTTCAATGCAAAACTAGGCACAAGAGAGAATGGTGAGCTGAAGGTAGGGAAATTTGGAATAGGGCAACGGAACCCAAGGGGCCAGCAGCTGGCCGACTTCATGGAGAAAGAGGGACTCTTTATGATGAACTCTTTCTTCCAGTAGTGGCCCACAGGAAGTGGACCTGGTCGAGCCGCGACGGTTCGACAAAAAATGAGATTGACTTCATTATGACGACTAGACGGCAACTGTTCAGTGATGGATGTCTCAGTGATCGCGAGGGTGAAAACTGGTAGCGATCACCGAATGGTCAGAGGCACACTGAACCTAAACGTTAAGTTGGAGAGGTGTCGTCTAATGTAGTCAACGCTCCGTCCCCCTCTGCTCTAATCCAAAATCCCGAAACCTTTCAGCTCGAGTTACAAAAACGTTTTAAGTGCCTAGAAGATTGCAATGCTGTGGACAATATGAATGACAAGCTCGTGGAAACTGTCCATGCGGTCGGAGCTAAGTTTTGCAAGACCCGCCGCAGAAGAACACAAAAACTCTCCGATCACACTCTTAATCTCATGGCTGTTAGACGGGAAATAGTACGGGGGACAGTAGATTTGACAGCATACAGGCAACTGAACAGACAGATCTCCAAATACATGCGGCGGGACTTACGCAACTTTAATACTGCTCGTATTGAAGAAGCGATTGAGTGGAACCAGCGCTCCCAAAGTCTTTGCCAGAGATCTGTCTGCCAGAAAGAGCCAACTGTCAAAGCTGAAGACCGAATGTGGCAGCTTCGTTTCCGGGACACCTGAGATTTTGAGTGAGATTGAGAGGTTCTATGGGCAGCTGTCATTGTTGGAGCCACACGCAAGTGTGAGTAACGATCCAAGAGCAAGTCTTATCCGACACTATTCCGATAATATCCCCGAGGTCAGTCTGAAGTCCTTGAGAAGCTCTTTAATTCCGTCCTTCATGGTGGCACTACTCCGGAGTGAGAGAGACACTCTGCGTGGAGCAGAAGTGCGGTGGTCTTATTCTTCAAGAAAGGCGACAACGCTCTCTTGAAGAACTACAGACCGATTTCCCTTCTGAGCCACGTCTACGTGCTGTTTTCGAGAGTCATTACGAATCGTCTCGCACGATAAGAATCGACGACTTCCAGCCTCCCGAACAAGCCGGTTTCCGAAAAGGCTTTAGCAACATAGACCACATACATACCCTTCGGCAAATTGTACAGAAGACCGAAGAGTACAATCTGCCACCTTGTTTCGCGTATGTGGACTATGAGAAAGCCTTTGATTCCGTCGAAATTTGGTCGGTTGCAGTCCCTTCAGCAGTGCCAAGTGGACTGTCGGTATATCGACGTGCTGAAGTGTTTGTACAGTAGGGCTACGATGGCTATCCGAGTACAGAACCAGAGTACGAAACCTATCCAACTGCAGAGAGGTGTAAGACAGGGTGACATAATATCCAATCATTAAGAATTACTTGTAATCTATATTGAATAAAAAAATATTATATGCTATTAGGTTAAGCATGCACAAGATCTAAAGCAAATATGGCAACTTGTACTTTGACTTTACAAGTGATAAAAAATAAGTTAATGTAGTAGTCACAGAGCAAATACAAAGAGGAGATGGCATAAGCAACTGTGCACTGTGATTCTAACTAGGTCCTGACGTCATCACAGTGGGCGTGGCTTTACTTAGTATACTGTCAGCGTTCGTCCTGTGCGCTTATATGTCGAAAATCGCAAATCGGTGTATTTTCGTAGTATTAAGAAGAAAAGGATGAAGTGTTGTGTTTTATCATGTAAAAACTACTCAGATAGACGCTCTGATGCTATGGATGGCATCACATTTCATTTGTAAGTAATTTTATACCTATTTTATTAAAAAGGTTCTAGAATAACCTCTGCGTCCGCTTTCAAATGTAATTAAATATATTCGACACTAGATGGCGACACTTTATGTCATCCCATGACTAAAACTAAAAAACTAAAAATATAAAGGTACATCGAGCTGAGTATTGTTAAAATAATCATACGAAGGTGTTGAATTTTGTTTTGCATTCAGTCCTAAGGAATTTTTAATCGCCAAGATATTATTTTTATAGTTTTTATCATCATTTTGTGAACAGGACGCCATCTATCGTCAAGGTAGCTAAACTACATTGCAAGATCGATATGGAACGATGCGAGTAGTTTTACTATTTATCGGTAGATGGAAATTAGTAAAGTGGGCGGGGCTTAACATCCTCTCACCCCGCAAATTGTCACGCGTTGTTACATAGTGAAATCTAATTACAACACCTCTTTGTATTTGCTCCGTGGTAGTAGTCCTCGTGCAAGCTACTGTGCAACATCTGGTTCTGGCATCAGTGGGTCATACCACTAATTAAGACATAAATAGAATTAATAAATTAAATTAATAAAACTCTTCTAATGCTTTGTGACAATTCATAATTTTCATAAACCATAATTCATAATTTGTAAATATAAGGAGAAATAGTTTTAATGGGGTAACATTTTATCAAGGTTTTATGTTCTTGAGTAGTAATTTAATTTAGTCTATAGTTGTTCATTCAATTTATAAATTATATCTGCAATTAAGTACACAGTAGACTACTTTTCAGTAAGACATTTTGCATACAATTGTGAAATAAATAACTAATAAATACTTAAAAAAGTTCTTAAAGTTTTCTTTTTATTTTAAGACTTTATTTTTCTCTTCAAAATCTAACTTTTTCTTAACAGATTTTTTTGTGATCAGACAACAGATATTATTATAATAACTTACCATTTTTGTAATAGTAAGGAACATTTCCTCAACATTGATATTTTCTTTAGCACTAGTTTCAAATAAGGGTATATTCATTTGATTAGCAAACCTTTGGGCGTCTTCTGTAACCACTACTTTCCGTGACGGACAGTCATTTTTATTACCAACTGAAAACAATAGCTGAATATTAATAATATATAATTAGAATGAAAAATTGGTGTAAGTGTGGTTAGATCTGCTTTTACTATAAACTTCTCATTTAAAAAGTAATTGTAAGTGATTTTTCAGAAATCTGCATAATATGAAACCTGTAGAAATTTGGACTTTTAAATATTGATCTATAACAATTATTGCCTAGTAGGAGGTAAAAAACAGTATACATTATTATTTAACCAAGTTGTAATTGAAGTTGGCAGGTGTGCATTCTACCACTTAACTATGTTTTATTTTATAGGATAGGGTGACAAACGAGCACACAGTCCACCTGATGGTAAGTGGGTGCTGTGACCCATAGATATCTATCTACAATAAAGAATCAAAATGCAGATGCATTGTCACCCGTGAGGACTAAGATGGAATGCCTTCCAGTAAAAAGGGTCTCCGGTTCTCTACACTCACCATACGAAACACAGCAGTGTTAAGCTGCTATTTTACGCTGGTATTCTGTGAGAGCGTGGTCCTTCCCCGGTCGAGCCGACCCATTTGTGCTACAACTAGACTACTAATATAGCTGCAGCATGGCTCTAGCATGAGTAGTGGCGGTGTTGGATACAGACCATCCATGAATGTTGTAAAAGGCAACAGAGTGAAAAAAAACAGGTAGGGGCTGCAGCATCTTCCTAGTAACATCTAGAAAAAAAAATGCAGTTGTCAACCCGCCTACCAAGCGTGGCATACTATGACAAATATACCCTCTATGCGGCAATATATGGAGAGTTTTTACAAGAGGCACACTACAGCTATAATATAGTTTAAGCATTAAATAAATCAATTTCTTACAGAATATCATACCATACTAGTGTAAATAACAGGCAGCATATTGCTGTTGTAATGTGTATGAGTAATACCATATCTAAATTTAATTTTTAATCAAGGATAAATGCCTATAGGATTGTCTTGAGCATCTCCTTTTTTTTTATAGAATAAGGGTGACAAACGAGCACACAGTCCACCTGATGGTATGTGGATGCTGTGGCCCATAGACAACAACATCTATCCGCGATTAATAATCAAAATGCAGATGCATTGCCACCCATGACAACTAAGATGGAATGCCTCATTTCCACTAAAAAGGCCTCAGGTTCTCTCAACTCACTATACGAAACACAGCAGCATTGAGATGCTATTTTACACTGGTATTCTGTGAGAGAGTGGTGCTTCCCCTGTCAAGCCAACCCATTCGTGCTTCAACCATAACATAGCTGCAGCATGGCTCTACCACATATCCTTTCAATACGACCAGATTAGCTTCTACTGTTACACCTGGCAATAGCTTGATTATATTTCTGGCTCTTGTTTGAACATTCTGCCAAAGGTATCCCAAACTGTTTCATCTTTGACATCATATTGTGAAGTTTATACCGCATGAAGCAAAAAAAGTTATTTGTACTGTGTGCCTTTATTAATATAAGGATGTTGAAGTTGCAACATAATATTGGATGATGATATAGATGGAACAGTCTACTTCCATAGTATACCAAGTATCCTCAATTTCTAAAATATTTATGAATAAAACAATGTGTTTGGTTTCTAGATTTGCAATAACAATAAGTATTTTGGTATTTTATTCTTATTTATTATCTGCACACTGTTTATAAATCTAATAATTCTAAGTCTCTTTTAATTAAAGTCTAGAAATATAGTATACAGCATAGTGTAATCATAAATTACAAGATTATATTTGATTAAATATAATGATAATAAACAATTATGTAATTTGACAACTTTATATATACAAACCAGTAGATATTTCAATTATTATAGAAGTCACAGAATTTAAGAATTAAACTCTTATAAAGTTTATATTATTCTGAATGAAAATGATCTTAATGGTCACATTAATTGTATCATGTAAACATCTTCAAATTACTTACCTAGAACTTTGTTTACGACATCACAATTTTGCTCAATCTCATGCAGCCACCTCTTGACATTGGCAAAGGACTCCCCATTTGTAACATCGTAAACAACGATGACGCCGTGAGTACCTCTGTAATATGTGCTCGTAATCGTTCTGAACCTCTCCTGACCCGCGGTGTCCCATATCTGAAGTTTTACTCTCTTTCCGTTTATCTCTAAAGTCCTTATTTTGAAATCAACACCAATTGTTGTAATGTAACTACCGGAGAATGTATTGTCAGCAAATCGCAGGAGAAGACAGCTCTTACCAACACCTGTAACACAGAGACTTTTAACTAGCAAAAAGTAACGATAGGAAGTTTAACATCACTTCTAATCACAGGCCTCGCCCACTCACCACTGTCACCGATAATCAGAAGTTTAAAGAGGTGATCAAATTCACGTGCCATTGCTTGGGATTAAAACTGATATTTCACTAATTGGTCATGTGTTTATTACTAACTGCTTTAATCGATTTACAATTTGAACTATAGAAATATTAAATAGACGCATGCCGTAAAACGTTACGCTTGCGTCACTTTACAAAACGTCCGCCATTATTGTCTAACATTGTCTATTTTTTTTTTTGGAGTTTATGGCCTGGTATCTAAACCTTTAGGCCAACATTGTCTATTGTCTTGTCCATTTCATAGATAAAGAATACCATAAGCCATTTGTCGTAGATAAAGGTACTCTGTGGTCCTAGTCCTACACTCTGGCCTGGCATTGTCTTTGTTGCTTTGTTGTTTACACGGAATATAACTACGATTTGCCAAGTAAGGCAGCCAAAAATCTTAGACAATACAGCTTTTATAGATTCTACAACGGAGGTGGTTTTTATCATAAAAAAATAATGTAAATATTTTTTAAGTTAACATTGAATATATATTCAGTATGATAAAATAGAAGTTTATACGTGGCCATACTGTAGCTATATAGTATAGTTGTAAATAGAATACAGAATACCAGTGTAAAATAGTCTATGGAACCGGAGACCCATTATACTGAAAACGAGGCATTTCTCTTTCTAATCTTAGTCCCCAGGGGTGACAATTAATCTGCATTCCCTTCCAAGGTATACCCTTACGTAAACACCTATCAAGAAAATGTAACATCTTGGTAAAGGCACTTTCAACACGTTGAATAATTTATTATCTTCGGCTTTAATCCCCACGAGACACTGTCACAGTAAATGCGTAAATAATTTTACCGTACTCGAACATAAAAATTTCAAACGCTTTACATCAGTAGCTAAAAATATATAAGTAATTATGAGGATTGACTTAATGATTACTACGTATATTTTTCGGAAAATATCTTCATGAACGGCAATAATAAGTTTAGGTGGCTGCAGCATCTTCCTAGTAACATCTAGAAAAAAAAATGCAGTTTTCACCCAGTCTGTGCAGGTAGGTAGCATGATAAAACTCATTACAATTCACTCCGGATGCATGCAATCTACATTAGATGAATTATCCCCTTAGATCATCGACTGTCCGCTGGATTAAGCAGACGTCAAAATCTTTCAAAACATTCGCACAGACATCCTATTGTCTGTGGCAACGTGACATATCGGCGTATTATTTTTAAGCATTTTGTGAACAAAATACATCTCATTAGGCTGTATGGGCTACAATCTTTGCCCGTTTTATGTAATGAATCATGAACAACCTCATGAGTCATGAGCCGTAGACAGAGAAATATAGATGAAGAAATATAGAAGATCTCTATCCTCTGTCTACGTCATGAGCACAAACCATGGAAGTTAGAGAGAAGGAGAACGATCGCTGTAGAAAATAGTGTCCCAGAAATATGGACAAAATAAGTGAGGCGCTGCAATCGCTAAGTTGTCTCAATAAAAGCGGGCTGTTGTGCGCTAGTTTGAAATAATCTATCAACGTTTAATATACGTGTATATAATATCATTCAAAGAAAAAAAAAGAAAATAACGAAATTATTATTTATTAATAAATAAATTATGTTTTTTATAATTTTAATTATTGTAAATATTATAAATTATTACAAATATAAATTATTAATTATTATTGTTTTTTTTTTTGTAAGATAAATAATCAATTTATTGTATTCAAAATAGAGACATTTTCATGTAATGTACATTTTTGCATATACAGGGTATTTTGAAACGCTCCCGAAAACGAAGACAGACGACAGTACTAACTATATCTTAGATGATGGGTGAAATATAAAATCGATCCTGATGAAAAAATCATCTTTTCACAACGTTTTATTAGCTTCATTCACGCTCCATCGTGTTGATATAGTTAAATAAAACATTAATTTCATTAAAAGAATCATGAAAATACTTAAATATTAAACCAGCAGTGGAATTTAAAATAAATAAATCATAAAATCAGCTGACTAGGGTCAATATCCGCGTCGAAGCCAAACTCTTTATCTAGCTCCGTACAGGTCCCGTCACGACGCTGAGCGACAGTGGAGGGTGTGTCTGCGCATGGGTACAGTCGCGTTCTAAAGTACTACATGGTACTAGGCTGTTGTTTTATAATATTATAATAGTAATTAATGGTTTTATTGTAGAATCATAATAGTTACTTTACTAGCTTCTTAGAACTTTGGAAGAGGTTGAAACTAAAAATGGATAATGTATGCTTGAGCACTATTTTTATTTCAATCGTAAAATAAAGTAGTTTGTAACAAGAAAACTTAAGCTAAGGGTGACACGCCGTCCATTATACCGTTAGAACATGGAACATGGAAGCCGGATGTCGATGGTGTGTTGGTGTTACTGGATGCTACTTCATCAGAATCATCATCATCAATGCGAATGATAAATGTTTCCGTCATCAGGTTGACCACATGGTAATTTTTTCGGTATTCTTCCTCAATACATTTAACTTACTGCACAATTTTCCCATTCACCTTCTATTTACCTTTTCGTTCACTAGTTCAGTCATAAAACAATAGATATAAATAATTTTTCTTTCCTTCCTTTTAAAAACATCGTCGCGCGTCGTGCATAGAAAGCTGTGTGTGCGACTGTATATTAGAAACATCGCTTTTTCAAAGCGCGGCAAGAAAGAGGAACCAATAGCGTGCGCGCACAACAATACTGGCGAGCATTCCCCGTCGCGCCCCTTCGTACCACGCGCTGCCGCCACCCGGCCGACTGTGTGTCACCTCGCGTCAGCGCCAACATATGGGAATTCCCAAATTTACCTACTAAGATTTGTTTGCAAGCGACATAAGAATTAGAGGCGGCAATTACAATAAAACTTGCAAGTAATTTGTAATAGTTTTGACGTACCTGTTTTCAAATCAAAGTATTGGAAGGATTAAAAACGGAAAGTCAATAAAAGTAAAGTAAAATAATTATTTTTTAGATTAATTAACTGTCGATCATAATTGCAATTGATTTTAACTATTAAATTATTCAATACCATTTTATTTCTATTTTCTTGTACAAAATCAAAGATAACCAAACCCAAGTAAGTACGTTTATTAATTTCAATATCATTTTTGTAGTAACGAACTGCTTGTTTCGTCAGGGTACAATTGATTGTCTAATTGTATTAAAAAAATTACAACTATAACTTCTAAATTCCATATGAAAGACTAGTCGTAGGGATCATATGGAAACTAAACTTATAAAATAAAAGTTGGCAATGTCATAACATTTGACGGTCTGTGGGAATGTTCAAAGTGTTTACCGCAAGGACGTTAGTTAGGACGCAGTAGGCTTCAGTTTTGGCGGGATTCACTATTAATTTTAGTTTTTGAGACAGTTCCGCGCTGACTTTGGACATGCATGCGCGAGCGACAGTTCATTGGTTTTGTTTATTAAATTCTTATTGTTATTACTTGGTATTACGTACTTGTTATTACGTGTTATTCTTGTTGTTACGTTTTGTGTTTCTTTTTTGTTTTAATAATGCCTAACGCGTACGTTTATAGTGCTCGTGAATACGGCAACATATTAATGTGCCTTGGAGAATCTCATAAGGCCACGGAGGATCGGTAAGCCGTTTCATACCTAATTTTTAAATTACTTAGTACTGAACTGATCTGAAAAGGTACATAACTGAATACATCAGAATAATAAACATACCTACATAATGGATAAAAAGCATGACTCTAACCTTTTAACATTTTATTTAAGTATTTTTTTTCATTAGCGGGGAATCGAACCAGTTATTTGGTTTATTTAACCTATTTTTTTAAATAACTTAGTACTGAACTGATCTGAATAGGTACATAACTGAATACATCAGATTAAAAATATACCTACACAATGGATAAAAAGCATGCCTCTAACCTTGTTAACATTTTATTTAAGTATTTTTTTCATTAGCGGGGAATCGAACCAGTTATTTGGTTTATTTAACCTGTGAATTGAATTAAAGTGGCTACGTGGAGACAAGCACAGTGGCAAATTGTAGGTTAAGTAGATAAGTTAGGTATTTAGACAAGTGTTGTAAATTATTAGGTATTGTGGTACCATCGTTGTTACGGGCCGCGCGAATTCGGCGTTCGCGCGTACATTGACCCCTAGTCAGCTGATTGTAATTCAGTAATTCCACTGCTGCTTTTATGTTTAAGTATTTTCATGTTTTATTTTAATGAAATTAACGTTTTATTTAACACGATGATTTATACTAACACGATGGAGCGTGAATAAAGCTAATAAAACGTTGTGAAAAGATGATTTTTTTCATCAGGATCGATTTTATATTTCACCCATCATCTAAGATATAGTTAGTACTGTCGTCTGTCTTCGTTTTCGGGAGCGTTTCAAAATACCTGTATATGTGGCTGTTGAGTAGACAAGACCTTTCCCGCCGAACTTGAAACTTTGAATTTCTTTGGCGTCGGTGAGGAGGCTCGCTTCCAAGTCATCGATTGTTGTTTCGTTTCAGGATCAAAATGGTGGATCCAGGTCTCGTCCATAGTCACAAAACGGAACAAAAATTTTCTTGATCTGCTTGGAACTTTTCGAGATTGACCTCGAAATGTCAACTCGATTTTTCTTTTGCTCGTCGGTTAACATTCTGGGTACCCAACGCGCAGAGACCTTTTTCATATGCAACTCGTTCGCAAGGATTCTTTGAACGCTAGCATATGAGATCCCTGTGACCTCAGCTACATGCCTGATGGTCACTCTTCGATCTGCCAGCACAACATCTTCGACTTTTTCACGTTGTCTTCAGTGAGGGACGTGGATGGGCGTCCTTCGCGATGTTCATCTTCAGTGGATGTTCTGCCCAGTTTAAACTCCTTGGCCCAGCGTGCAACTGTAGAATATGGAGTAGCAGAGTCCCCCAATGTTTCCACTAAGTCACTGTGTATGTCTTTTGAAGACATTTTTTTCAAACAGAGGTACTTGATGACAGCTCTAATTTCGTTTTTCTCCATGTTGATGTTATCTCTTTGACAGTTCGTATTCAAATAAATGTATCTCCCGGAAATCGTGATCTATTTATATGATTTTTTTAGGCTGACGTAGTGAGTATATAAGCAAGCAAAAAATATTTTTTTTGGATTTTTATGTGGACCTGAAGTAACCGATTATCATTACTTTTGGATCACCCCTCGTATAATGGAACATATTTTCTTAAATTTAATTAATAATATATAGTGAAACTATCTGTATGCCTTGAATTGTAAAGATTTGGCAATGAGCCTTTGGTACTTTAAATAACGATGATTGACGCAAATTGTTTTTCAGTCTATTTTTCCGATCAGATGCTAAACCACTTACACATCCACGCACAATACAATTTTTCACTATTTTTTAATGTTTTTTTTTTGTCAAAAATTAATAAATAATGCCGCGAAGAAAAGAACAATGGCGAAATAATATGTCAAATATTTTGAAGCGTCTTGAGGTATAATTCTTAAAGGACGTAATAAAACAATATATTGCATTTTATCAAATAAACATCAAAACTAGTAAAAGCCAGAATAAAAATCACTACCTTTTTGGAAACATAATTGATTGTAATCAAATGGATATCGCTTCCGTCACTTAGTGTGACCAGTTTATAATTACTTCACTTTCGTAGTTAAAAATCATTTTAAATTCATCTTGTTGCATCTGCTTTAAGATAAAATAATATAATTATTATTGCGTTTTATATCATTTAAAAAAAAGTTACATAAGAATATTAAAAAAATATGTAGTATTTTCTTATATATTTTTGGAATTCAGATTGTTTAGTAAGAAACAATATAAATGCTATAGCAACACAATTATGACAATGTCTTAATGACGTTTTCGTTACGCGTCTCACACCCTCACACCTGCTCTCGCGCCGTTTGTGCTCTCTGTGTTTTGTGTTCTTGGTTTTGCCTTTTGATTATGCTCGTATAGTTTTCTTTTAAAAACATTTTTAAAAGAAAACTATGGCTAAACATATTATTTTGAATTCTCATTAGGCAGTGACTTCCTTAATAAGCGAGTAAATACCATAATAGAGAGCTTATTCTGCCCCACCAGTTGATTACTCAAAAATAACCTTGAAACGGTAATATACCTAATAGTGAATAGTTATTAATAGAACATTAATATAAGATTAAATGACTGAAATTCTTTAGGTCAAAAACTTATTAATTGATAATATATCTTGAACCATTTCAGTGACATAACTTCACATAGCCTAGAAATCTTCAAAGCCTCGTAACAATTATTCCTGACTACGTCGATAAAAAAATCTTAGACAAACAATCTCAGGTAAGGATGGTGAATCGCTTTTGATATTTTTGATGTAAAGACGCTTCCAGATTACCTGACATAAAAATTTGTATGGGAGTTCGCCATTGTTCTTTGTACATTATTCAACTAACTTCATCTACTTGTACTCATAAACAGCTACTCAAATAACTTCGCAGACACTACTTACCGACGGCAGCGCCGCTATAAATTCTACAAATTTTAGGGACAGGCGGGCTATGCTTTAGTACGTAGCGATCGTTCTCCTTCTCTCTAACCTCCATGGCACAAACTAATAAGAAGTTGCTCATGAGCAACATGATAACATGCGTAAGCATCATATTATTATATTAGTCTGTGATGATGAATAACAATACAAAAAGTATTTACGACATAATCCGAAATCCACTCCGCAGACAAAAATTTCAGATTTCATATAATCACCATGTTTTATGGGGCATGAGGTTTGAATTACGCGCAGAGAAAAGATTACAGCAAAGACTATTTATACTACACAACTCACGGCGTGAAGGTGAATTGGTTCATAGATAAATAAATAGTAAATACTATGTAGCTATATTCAAAATCTAATAAGAAGTACTAGCGCAGAGCTATATTCCCGTGATGGTGGTCCACAGAACATAATTACTCTCTACCAAGAGTGGTGGTCACTTGACATCAGTGCTTCCAGATCCCAAAAGTAAAATTACAGTGTTGCCAGTTAAAAATACAGGAGTTTCTAAAACAATACAGTAGATTTCAAAATCAATTACAGTAAAATTACAGGAAACACTTTGTTTAAATATTGATAGAAAATAAGCTTTTTATGACTTTTATCAATACAAATTGCTATAAGTTATTAAATAAATAAAACATATATTTAGATACAAGAAAAAACATTTATTATTGATTTACTTATTCCAGAACAATTTGCTCATGATTTTCATAAATCTTTGCTGTCATCCTGAAATCATTTCCTTAGTTGGATTAAAATTCACGCAATTTTCGAAGTCCGCCGAATGGCTTGCTGAGCTAGCATGTTGCCTTTGATGGTATTTGTGACTAAACAGTTTCTCTGCTTTGTTTTTATATTATTTATTTCACTAAACTTTCGTTCGCACTCAGCGTTCGAGTGAGGCAACGATAAAACTTGGAGCATAAAACGAGGCAGAAAATGATATTTATTATCTTGTTGCTATCTTTGATTTGAGACAACTGAAAAAAACAAATCTGTAAAATGTAAACATATGTGCAATATTATACGTAAAGTTCTTAAGTGATAAAATTTTACCTGATGCCAAACACGTCTGCTGGTTGATTTGTATTCAAATGTTGTTCATCCGCAGTCAACATTAAATTCTCCATTCATCATCTAACGTCTGTTGATCATTTAAAGTTTGGGGTTAAGCCTTGGCAGCACTGGGAACAGCGAAGACAAAGACTGTAGTCTATTATCAGATAAGCAAGAATCGGGATCCAACTTTGCGATTGAGCTCAAAACTGGGTCATTCAAACTGTATCTTTCCGAATACCCACGTGCTTTAACGATAAAATTCAGGCATTTCTGTTTCATCACTGTAACTTCTTCGGTACTTACATGTAGCTCTGGGACAGCAACTTGATTACAACACCCAATCCCATATATATATTTTCAGATTTATGTAATGTTGACTATCAGTAGGGTCAATTGCGTCGAGTGGGTGTTCTTTAAATGATTCGGAGTTATGTATAGGATAAGAGTTCTCTGTATAGCTCTTTCATTTTGTTATGGGCTTCTATAATAACCGGATCTTCGCTTTGAAAATATACATTGACGCGGGTAAACTTTGGCAACATCCAACATAAAAAATAAAAATATGCCTTGATGATGTGATCATTCAAAAGAATATGAATGGCTTGGCAATCTTGGTCTTCCAGCCATTTATCGTCAAAGTACAATCGCAAAGCGTCCCATTGCTCCATAATTCTGTTCACAACACTGGAAAGAGACAACCAACGCGTTTGGGCTGGACGTAGCAATTTGTGTATGTTAGTGTCTGTAAATGCTTGAAATTCCTTTAACTCTGCTTGACGTTTGCTACTATTTTTGAAGTAAGTATATCATTCGAGCAGTTTTTCTGCATCGTGGGCAATTCTTTGCAAGCGTCGGAAGCGCACAAATGTAAAGAATGGCAAAGGCATTTGATCACTGTAATACCTGGACATAGTTGTCTAAATCGTGAGGACACTGAATTATGGCAGCCCATCATCATATTACATCCATCAGAACCAAACCCGATAGTATTTTCTAAGGGTATATTTTGTCTCGAAATGATTTTATTATTGAATTAAATAATTTTTCAGCCGTGCTGAGTAATCACCAGACGTTCCAGCTTTTTTGTCATCAAATATTTGAATAAGGTCCCAGAATCGACTGACGATACGTCCTAAATTAGGATCATAATATTTGACTACAACACACATTGTTTTCACACTGGCAACATCGGTACTTTCGTCTACCATTATAGAGAACTTTCGCGTTTTAAATCTTCGACTAAACATTCTCCTAGAAGCCCCGATAACGTTATTTATTATTGCTTGTAATTTAGTGTGTTTAAGTTTGATATTACTTGCGATTTTAGAATCTGGAAAAGCTTGGAAGTAAATCAACGAGATGATCCATCACTATGTGCGATATTTTATGTTCTGCCATAAAGCCGATAATTTTAATTCTGTAATTTTCCGCTGATCATCATCACTTGCGCGTTGCTGACTTTTAAAAATATTATCAATGGTACGCACATGCGATAGGGCAGGAAGACGAAGTTTATGCTAGCACCTTCACTGTGTCTTTTAGCACCCAGATCGGCAATCAAAGAAGAATCGCAAACAGTGCAAATGCATTTATAAATCGACTTTTATCACGCTTTAACCACTTACGGTAGTCTTGTAATTGAAGCCATTCATCACGGAATTGTTGCCGATATTTCTTTTTAGCTCTTGACGGACCAGCATCGCTACGCACATCACTTTCCTCACTGCTTGAGCTCATTTTTACAGTAATAAATACAGTGAAAAATTATAGCGAATAAGTTTTAGTTTAAATTTTATTTCACATCACCCAAAACAATTAAAAGTTTAAATCAATTAAAATGTATGTACAATGGCAAAACTACTTTAAGTGTAATGAATTAGACGAAAATACAATGTTCCTTTGTAAGACAGTTAAAACAAGTAACAAGAACCTACTTATCTAGTTTGCGTCCCAGAGTGCTCCACGTTAGTTCCGATTTGCCAGGGAATTCCCCGCAACTTTGTTACAAACTTACTGTACATTGTCTATGGATAATGGCGCTAGCACTCTTATTAGTTTGTGGTTCAGTGGGTGTAGATCATAGATAAATAAATTTGTAGCAAGGTAGTGTATTAGCATCATATTAGTCTGTGGTAGTGTAGATTAGCTGCGTTCTGTTTTACGTATTAGAATTGATAAAGCTATATGAAAATTAAATACAGTATATTCCATACACTGTATTTTATCATTACAGTATACAGTAGAAAAGTCTAAAATACAGTAAATCTACTGTAATTACAGTGAATCTGGAAGCACTGCTTGACATTGACAATTGACCTAAGAGTATATTATCATAGAGATATACCTATGGAGGCGGCATATTCTACAATAGAAATAATAGTTATACAAATATCTATAATATCGACACACACTTGTCAAAAACAGTTTTGTCTCTTTTTAACAAAGCAGTAGCTGCAATAGAAAAGAGAGACAACTACACTTTGTCAGGTGCTTATTTTCGTAACACTTTCGTGTGACGTCATTAGCTCATCCATGCGTGACTGCGCCGACATGTTAAGCGCCAAGTTTTGTGGTAGATCTGCTGTCAAACTGTCAAAAAGCAGTGACAAAGTGTTGTACTAGAAATTATTTTTATAGATTAATTTTGTTCAGAAATGAATAAATAATATTAATAGTTTATAATTCCCGGATATCATGTTTCATGATCATGCCAGATTTTCGAATTTCAGATAAAAATTATTTTTCATTTAAAATCTGAATATATATATATATATATATATATATATATATATATATATATATATATATATATATATATATATATATATATATATATATATTAATTCCACTGCTGGTTTTATGTTTCAGTATTTTCATGATTTTTTTGTGAAATATCGTTTCAAATAACTGTAATAACATGATGGAGCGTGAATAAAGTTAATAAAACGTTGTGAAAAGATGATTTTTTTTTCCTCGGGATCGAATTTCTTTGTGACCCATCATCATAGGTATCCTTAGTACTATCATCTGTCTTCGTTTTCGGGAGCGTTTCAAAAATACCCTGTATATATATATATTATTTTATATTAAAAATACTATAATATGGGATCAGGGATCTCCATCCCAGTAATATTGTACAGTAAACAAATTTAGTATACAAGCAAAAAATCTTCTCAAGAATCTTCCCACTACTCTGTCAATATTCATTTTTATTGTGTGCGCTATAACCTTTTAACTTTGTTCGCAATTATATAAATGATGTCAAAACTTGAGTAAGTACTTAGCAAACTCAGAACATTGTTTAAAACAAGTTGCAAGTTAGCTGCCTGCATACCTACTTAACTCTTTGTTTGACTGTAGCTGAATAAGATAGACTGAAGCCTGGTGAAGCAGCTCAAGCCAAATTTGAGGGATAGCAATCCAAATCTAATTTGAGAACCCAACAATATCCATTGCTTCATGTGATTGAAAACTTCGTTCGCTCGACAACAAAAACAACGCAATGGATTTTGTTGAACTGTCAAATTGGTATGGTTTGTCATTTTGTGTGTTACTCAAGTAGGCTACGGATTTAATTTCTATCTACACAAAAGCCATAAAACTGCCAGACACATTATTTATTCCTCAGATAAGTTATTTGACGATTGAAAATATAGCCCTCTACCTATATAAATACCTACGGAATAAAATAAATAAAGCAACAAATTTAATTATATGAAATGAGAACAAATTCATATTAGTAAAAATATCGATATCAGCTGCCCATATTGCTGAGTTACAACCCTATAAACGGCGGCCATTTTATACGCCAGTGTATTGTAGGTAGTCACGCTAATTCTGTAGGTATGCCCAGTCCATATACTTCTAATTCAGTGTATATTATAGTCAATTGCAAATTGTCAACGGAGTTGATTTGATTGACAGTGACTGTCACTGTCACTGAGTGACAGGAGATGAGCAATATTTCATTTTCATAAAGTGTAGGTGTGGTGTGATGTGAATAAAAATAAAAATTAAAAACGCTTTGGTGTGGCTTTGCTTGTGCTTGTTGTAAGGTAAAATACTGGAGTAAAATTCAGAGTATATTCCTTGGGTAAAATACAACACCTTAAAAAAGTTATACGTAAATTATAAAAACTTTATAATGTCGGCTACGTTAAAGCCTTATTTAACTGCGGTTCGTAATACACTCACTTCAGCTATGTGCTTGGAACATTTTTCATCACAAGTAGTTGAAAGATACAATAAGCCTGAAGTAGAGGTAAGAACAAGCGAAGAGCTCTTATTAAATCCAGTAATTATATCGCGAAATGCGAATGAGAAAGTATTAATTGAATCTTCGATTAACTCTATAAGAGTAAGCATTATGATCAAGCAAGCTGATGAAATAGAGAAAATACTATGTAAAAAGTTCATGCGCTTTATGATGATGCGAGCGGAAAACTTTATCGTACTTCGCCGGAAACCGGTGGATGGATATCATATCAGTTTCCTTATTACAAATTTCCATACCGAACAAATGTATAAACATAAACTGGTTGACTTTGTGATATATTTCATGGAGGAGATTGATAAAGAGATAAGTGAAATGAAACTTGCTGTTAATGCACGTGCTAGAATTTGCTCTGAAGAATTTTTGAAGAGATTCTAAGTACTTTAGACTGAACTTTTTTCTATGTTAATTTTGTGGATGAAACAAAATATATGTTCCTGGATAATAACAAACTCCGAAAGATTTTAATAAATCTTGCAAAATAAGGAACTTTTTTTGTATTTTTATTTATTGTTTTTGTAATTGTGAACAGACATTGGGTTGGGTTTAGAATCAAGTCGCCGGAATTTGAGGAGTCTGTCACTGTGGGGGGGTCAAGGGGGCTTATCTGAAGTGACCCTATGAAATTTTAGCTTCCAGAGCTGCGTCGAAATATTTAATATAATTTTCTAAAAATATTCATAAATCACTAATTAATACCTGAAATGGAACTTTTGACATTGACAGTAATTAGTAACAGATATACTCGACCAAAGAGAATATAATCACTACGTTTATACTCGACTTCGCGACTCGCGTTATTCCGTTGCTTCCGAGTTTACGTGAATGTGCTCCTTATTGTTATTATCTGCTTCCTGTTTTTCGACGACTTCGCTACCCCTCTGGAGACCGATTGCTTGCTATTTTACGACGATTTTGGAAATGGTGGAAGTAATAAAATATGTTTACTTATAAAAGTTAATATTTTGGTGTTTTATTTGGTGCAAGAGCGAGCGAAGCGAGCTTGGGACTTGGGGCACCCTGACTCGGACAGGTTAGGTTAGAAGGGGATGGCGGGGTCGAGTGAGCGAGCGAACCGACCCCTCCATCCCCTTCGTGGTAATTTTTTTATAAACCATCCAGAAATAGGGCTCCATCGACTACACTTTGGTATTACTTCGGCGGAGGGGGGGACGCCCCCCTCCCTATTAAAGCGATTTTTGTCAGAAATCATTCAATAAAATTTTAATCTTCAACATTTAATATAAAAAAAATAGGCACGTCTAGCAGGGGAAAAAGGGGGGGGCGAATATACCCCTCCCCCCACCCCTTTCCCACAATCCCCTATTAAGGCGACTTGATTCTAAACCTTAATTAATTTACAATATAACATAAAAATTAAATAGCTTATGTTTAACTGGAGTAGTCCAGGAGTTTCCTCAGCTGCAATATTAATAATAATAGTAAATTCTTTTGTTGCAACAAATCGTTCCATAAATAAATAGAACCCTGGCTTCTAAATTAGTTGTAAAAACTGTATATCTGTGACCAGTGCTTCGCTTTTTAGTGTTACAACTACAGTAGATGCGGATAACTTAAAAAATTAATTAAAAACAATGAACTAATATGCAGAAAGCAAACAATCAAGGAATACAAGTGTTGTGTGAATAGTAATTGTGTAGATGAATGTGTGCGCATGTGTTGTATGTGTGTAAGTGCATGTGTCAAACAAATTGTAGATGCGTTATCATGTCTGTGAATTAATACAGAATGCTTCGTTACCAGTAAGAAGGGTCTACAGCTCTCTACACTTATCATACGAAACACAGCAGCATAAAGTTGCTATTTTACACTGGTGTCTAGTGATAGGTCCCTAGTGTATGTAATGTTTGTTCTCTATCTGATAAGACAAGGATAAGATTATAAACAATCAAATTTTTATACATTATGTTGTAAATTGAATGGTCTGTATACATTTTTTGTTACTTTACCATCTTGCAACATTTATTGTAAACTTAAGTAAAGTGTTTGCAATTATCTTGTGACATATAAACTTAATAAAATAATAAATATATACATCCACAGCTGTTCTGAATAGTAGCTTTCTTTTACTATTTAATAAGTATGTACAGATTAATATGATTTACAATACTATTTCATTAAATTCTCAAAAATTTGCATATGAAAATGACCTATAATCAGTATAATTATTGCATAATTGATTAATTGAGGCGTATAGTTTCAAAACTGCTAAGTCCAGTAGCCTTTAAATGCCAAGGGAGAATTTATTGTTATTTTTCTAAAATTACCCTACCGATTTCATTTTTCAGGTTTGTTTAGGATAAGTATCTCAAATTCATATAAACGTCTATTTGCAGTATAAGAATGCTTCCTGTAATTTGTAAAAGACGAAAAAGTGGTGGACTTAGCAGAATTTGAAACTGAAGCTCGGACATTGCTGGTTTTGAATCTGATAAACATGGACATTGCTGTTTTTGATATGACAATTTTGAGATATTCTTCATTCAACCTAACTTGATACTTTGAAGTGCTCAATGAATATAATATATTTTATATACTATATAAAAATAGTATTTATTATGAACATAATTAATTAAGTTGGTAATGGGTACACTTAGTGATAAATAAAGAAATTCATAGTAACATTTTTTTTAAACTTTATTGGTAAAAATTAAATCATTAGGTCATTTAAAATTATTTGTTCTTGGCACGAAGTTTCTGGATCAACATCATTATTTTCATCCTCTTCATTTTCCACGTCATCGACTGGTACCGTATTTGGTATCAATTTATCGTAAAAAGACAACATCTCATAACTCCTCCAGTCAGCGTCAAAGTGAGTACTTAATAATTTGTTGACATCTCTAATTTTTGTTGCTTTAAGGGTTCCCGATCCTAATCGTATATCTTGCGGATTGATCATGTTCGAATATTTGCCTTTTTTACAGACATTTCTATATGCTCCGGTGTCAGCAACATAATGTATTTCACCTTTTACCAATACATTTCCAGCCGTTATTTTAGAACGCTTCAATATAAAACGCTTGCATTTCATAAAAGGCACATGCCACGTTCCAACGGGTTTTAAAACCTTTTTGGCAGCGTCTTTCCAATCTTTGACCGGACATTCTTGTCCTACTGAAATTAGACTGGAGTATTCTTTATAATATTCGTGTAACCAGTCGGCTCCAGTATTGTGTCTCGCTTGCGAAACTCCTTCTATTCTCCCGAAAACACGATCTGCGGGAAGAAAAGAATGGCCCACGACAGGAAATATTATTTCCATCTTCTTTATATGTTGAGGAGCTTCTGTTAACCACTTTGGCACATACCTACAACAGTGGTATTCTTGTTTTGGCCGGCGCACCCATCGGCCATTAATCTTACCGTATTAATTTGAAGAGGAAATGTCGTTGCATTTAATCGATGATAGATCGCAGATGCAATTAAGTTAGAATCTTTCGAAATCGGTCTTCAGTCCAAACATATGCAAAAGTACTGTCTTTATTTAGCTGTGACTTTGAAGAGCCTGCTACAATTGTGAAATTGAATAGATAAATCTGTCTAGAATAATATGTGCTCTGATCGGAATTTTGGGTAGCGGCATGTTCTTTTGGCAGTCGTATGATAATATAAAACATTAGGAATCTTCTTTCAAGTAATTGAAAATGCTTGAGCGCGTTTTTGTGAACTCTTAATTGGATCATCAAATCACTTTTAGTTTTGTTATCTCTAGCTGCCTTAATTTTCTCTGCATATTGCAAACAGACAGAGCACACGTCTGTGCGCAGCGAACTGAATCCCAAGTTAAAATTGGTGTTAAAACATTCCTGAAATAACTTCTTTAACTTTTAAATGTTCTGGCGCTTGATTATCATATATTTTATATAAGTTGTTTATATTTAGTTCGGCAGGAAGATAAAGTCTTACGCTGCTACTTCCCCGGCAGTAATGCGGCTCAGAACACTTAAGTTTTTTTACAAATGCCATAACTGATGTTTTTCTGTCAAAATATTTACGAGATTTACGGTCTCCTCCTCGTCTTTCTTCTGAATAAGTCCTTCTTTAAGAAATTTCTTTGCTATACCTTCAACACGATACCTTTTAATTCCAAGTACATCTAAGAACGTTTTCTGACAAACTCTTATCATTTTCTTTATCGAGCGACTATAAATGTAATATCTTGTACTTATTACTTTTTCCTTGCGAGTTGCCTTACGTGGTCTATGTCTGTAAGTAGGACCCCCTTTATATGTTTCAGTATAAAGGCATCCTGTGACCGTTTATCCTTATTTTTATAAAAGCAGTATGAAATGAATTCAAATCGTTCATTTTAGCGAATCACACTCAATTTTTTTTATGCGTACATTTAGGTTTTTCAGGTAATTTTTTGCAGAATATCTGAAAAATGGAAAACAACCTTGTAATTTATATCTAAAATGAAATTTAGCTGAACCACACTGATGACGTAACTTCTTAATTACGAAAGGTGTTCCGTGCGTTATCAGGGATAATACAAAAAAAGAGCATAGAGTACAACATAATATTGGTAAAAGAAAATTAACAAGGATCAATCTATTCCATCCGCAATACACTGACCTCTCCAACTTCTGCTGGTTTCCTTCCATTTTCCGGTTGCTCTGCCGTTTCCGAGCCTTGTTTTATCTACAACGGTTGGTATCTTGTCCATCTTTGAAAAATATGCACATTTATTGTGAAACTTTAGCGTTAACCACTTAAATTATTTAGTTTTACTCCACGTAACGAGGAAAGAATGTTAGTATCAGCCATACTGTTTGTTCAACAAACAGTATGGCTGATACTAACATTCTCGCTCACTGCTGATATGTGGTCGAATCAAAACATGGATTGTTTCCTTACTGTCACAATACATTTTTTTAACCAAAACATTTTAAAAAGCTACGTATTAACTACATGTGATGTTCCAACTTCACACACAGGCGAAAATTTAGCTGAAATTATGACAGATTTACTAACAGAATGGAAAATATTAGGAAAAATTTCTGCTATTGTTACTGATAATGGTACTAACATGGTGAAGATGTGTAATTTGCTGGGAATACAGCACATGCCGTGTTTTGCCCATACGCTTAATTTAACTTTGGACGATTCTATGAAGCTTTCTCAGGTGGAGGACATAACTAACAAATGTAAAGCCATAGTGAAATTTTTTAAGAAATCATCTGTAGGTTGGCGAGCGCTAAAATTAGCTCAGAAAGAAAGAAACCCCGATTCTACTCCTTTGAAGTTGATACAAGAAGTATCTACAAGATGGAACAGCACATTCTACATGATGAAGAGAATACTACAGCTAAGTGACATTCTCGCATTGGTGTGTAGGAAATTAGATCAGGCGCCAGACTACTTAACTGCTTCCGAAGAAGAAGCAGGGAGAGAAGTTATCAACATTTTGGAAATATTCGAGGAAGCTACAAAACTCGTCAGCGCTGATCAATATCCAACTAGTTCACTAGTTATTCCGTTAATATGTGGACTATTTGAAAAATTGAACACAATAGAAATTTGCCTAACAACAGATATAGGCAAGATGTTTCACTCATCAGTGAGGCGAAACATAAGTAGCAGACTCTTGGCATATGAGACAAGAACTGTATCCCAAATGGCTACATATTTACATCCAGTATTAAGAACAGGATTCCGTCACCCGGAGAACATGCAGTCGGCTAAAGAGTTAGTCAGGAAAGAATTATCCCATAACTTAAAAGATTGTGCCGATAGCTCTATGCCATCGACTTCGGAGCAGCCAGGTAGTAGCACAGAACAGAAAAAACCTGGACTGCTGGACTTCATAAAACAAAGAAGACCCAATACTAATTTAACTGCTTCTGCAGTTAATATTTTACGAATGTATTTGGAGACAGATCCACAAAATGAAGAAGCCGAGATCACAAAAGCAGCTGAAAGTGCGGGAGCTTTTTGGTCCAGCAACAAACACTTGGCGCCATTAAATACAATAGCGCTAAAGTATTTAGCTATACCAGCCACATCGGTACCTTCAGAGAGGATGTTCTCTAAATCAGGATATGTATTGTCCTCTAGAAGGAGCAGGCTACAAGCAGATGCTGTGGACCAAATTTGTTTCATAAACCAAAACTACGATTTGTTAGAAACAGGCAAAGTATAACATTTAAATTTGGTAATTACTTATCTGATCGATGACCACTTCCTTTCTGTGATTGTTATTTTACCTCATTATTTTAAGAAAAATAAATAATAAGCCATAATTCAAAACTGGTATTTTATTAGGAAAAACCTTACTATCTTGACTCTGGTAAGTAATAAGAAACAAATTTATAAATATTTAACCATGATGATCGCTACTGACTTCCAGCCCTATTCAATTGTTGAAGACAGGGGATTTAGGAGATTCACAGAAGTTTTGAACCCAAACTATAAATTACCAAATAGACACAAAATCACTTTCCGCCGCTTTTGCAAGTCGTCTGTACCTCCAGAAAGGATGTTTTCGAAGTCAGGTTAAGTGTCTTCAAAAAGAAGCAGGTTGCAAGCGGATGCTGTCGATCAGATCTGTTTTCTCAATCAAAATTACGACTTATGCGATTAGTTATTTTCAAGTTAAAGGTATTTTGATTTTAATAAAGTAGATTTAAAAAAAAAGATTAGAGCTTTTGTTCTTTCTATAAAAAAATAAGAAAAAAACCTAAAAGTACCTTAAAAAACCGGTTTTTTTCTTAACGTAATCGGTTTAAACCGGTGCTGAAAATTGTAATCGGTTAACATCACTAGTTTGTTGTGACACGTGATCAAAATGGCGGCATGCCATTGGCTAAATTGGACTTAGCTGTTTCTGAAACTAACTGCGAAGGGCTTTGTTGTTTTTGCTCCCAACATTCAACTTTCGAATTGATTTACTATTGGACTTTGTCAGTTATGATATGTTTGGGTTTGCTGAAATTGCGTGAATTAAAATAAAGTTGCCATTAGAATAAAATGTTGCAACACAACAAAAATGGACTTTGCGGTTTTGAAACTATACGCCTCAATTACTTAATACTTATTTATGTAATCATTAATTAATTACTTAATTTCTTAAATTATCAAAACATTTGATAGTCTATGTTTTAAACTCTAATGTGATTATATAATGTGGTATACTTCAATAATATATGCATTTTTTTATATTTTTGTGGAATACAGCTCAAATTAGGTATATCTATATGAATAAAAAAAATATTTTGATGTTTTGTTATCAGTTTGCAAGAAATGATTAAATATGTAATTGGCAGTATATATTACCATAATTAAAGTTAAGCATATATTTGTTTTTGTTTGTGGTATACAAATGATATGCACAATTCATAATTTATAAATCTTACAAATATTCAACTAAGGATGCTTTTACATGAAGTGAAACTATTGTTTTGTCAAATGAGTCTGTTTATTTATAAACACATATTTCCAGGACGGAATCAGCATATACAATATGCGGAGGACTATGAGAATTATCTTTCCATGTAAGCATTTAAAATTGTATTATATTATAGATGTAATAAATTTAAATTTTTCTATACTTTGTTTTCATTGTTTATCCTATAATATTATATGAACAATATTTATATATTTGTTTGTAAGTGCATTTGCAAAAATGGCTAACAATTTTGGGTGAGATTTACCATGTTGGGGTTTAAGGGGACGAAAAATTGACCCAGAGAGATTTTATTTGTGAGAAAATAAGTTTTCTCTGAGTTTTCACAAAGCAATAAACTTGACTTGCCTATGCACTATAATTATTATTATTTGTCAATAGCCTGATGGCTATACTATCATGTTATTTTTTCTTCTTTAGCATTTAAGCACACATGGCCCCACTTAGACTAATAAAATGTTTTGTTTGCGGAGTTTTGTACATTTTATTGGCGTTATGAATAGTTTTCAACCGTGAGGTCAGTTTTGGTGAAAAAATTTTTGATTACAATATTTACAATAATTTTCTGTAATTTTTTACAGAAAATTATTGTTTATCAATATACAATTAAACCTGTTTAATATTTTTTTATATTTAAAATGTTTATCCGAGTAAGAGTAATCCCTGAGAAAATGATATTTTTTGAAGTTATACTTCTTTTGGGGCGTTTGGGAAAAATGATGAGAGTGAATTTTTACACCTAAAAACGACACCATGAAGTTGATACGATGCGCGCGCACACTGACACCTAAAAGCGACAACTTCAGTGGGTAATTGTTTCTCAAGTTTTTTGTTTTGTTACGCTAAAGAAGTATAACTTCCTACGTGCGTACATAAGTACACACACACTTTTTTTTTATAATGCAAAGCTCGGTCACACAGACATTATATATACCAATTCAGGTCATATTCACACAGAATATTTGTTTTGTCGAGACGTTGGTTTACAGCTATGTTAGAATCCGATAGATGGCGAAGATTTAGAGCCATAAAAGATAATCACAAAATCTATACTCAATAAATGGTGCTGTGGGTCGACTTTAAAAAAAAAATCAAACTCATTGCGCCACCTACTTAACAAGGCAGAGCAAAGTCTGCTGGGCCAGTAAATGTTTATAAAATAATACTGAAGTTTATTTTATTATTTTTATGGAAAGACCCACACTAAAGACCAGTTTGTGTTTGTGCTGGATAGGATGATTTCACATATAGTTCTTTAAAAAAGCCTTTTAAATTAGAGATGGGCCGAATATGGATTTCACCGAATACGAATATTCGGCCGATAGTTCGGTAAAACTTTTACCCAACCGAATATTCGGCCGAACATTATTCGGCAGGATCACCTCGGTACCTAACTAATTCATGTCGAAACTTGTTTACGTAAAGCGCGCGGGATTAGCGCCGGACCCTGCCCCTCGCTCCCCCGCTACACCTGACGTGTTATTGCATCATCTAGTACATGCGTAGTATCCCCTTAGTATTCTGTGTCTAGTACTAAGCAAATTTCCGGCACGTGCTTATTTTTTGACTGTTGTGAGAAAAAAAGTGTTTCTTGTGTTATTCTTACTGAAAATTGATAATTATATGATCAAAATGAGTGGCAGGAGGAGATCTACTATTTGGACTTATTTTAGAGAAACTGACGACCAAAGTAAAGTGAAATGTAGGATTTGCGAAAAAATACTTTCGCGGGGTGACAGCGACAGGAAAGCTTCATCCTCGGCTTTGATAATCATTTAAAATTGAAACACACTGCGGAATTTTTTGGTCTGGAAAAACCTGTGCATCAGGTAGGCTCAAATATACAAAATATTAAAAACGACACAGCATGAATCTGAACACACAGGTCACCCAACCCTCTACCAGAGGTGCTCAATCTACAAATACTAAAACCTGTCCAACCACTCTAAACTACACTAGAAGATTCATTTATTTCCAAATGGCGAATCGACGACCCCAGATCACTTTCAATTACGAATTCAATTGCTGAAATGATAGCAATAGATAACCAGCCAATTTCTATAGTCGAAGATAAAGGCTTTAATTGGCTCATGCAGTTGGTAAAGCCCAAATACCAAATACCGAACCGAAAATATATATGTGAAACAGTGATTCCACAACTGTATGAAAAATTGAAAAGCACTATTCAAGGTGAGCTATCTAAGGCCAAATATCTATCGGCTACATCTGACATGTGGACAAACATGTTCGTACATTTCAATACAGTGGACACTTTGAGTATCACTTTAACGAATGTTCGGTGATTTAGCCGAATATTCGGTAAAGCTGCTGAATATGCCGAATACCGAATATGAAACGAATATTCGGCCCATCTCTATTTTAAATATTAACTTTACCTCAGGACTCTTGTGATATTGTTACGAGCTTGGGGTTCGAGACAATTAAAAACTGCCGAGTGAATTACCAAAATTGACACTTTAATTATAGAACACTCATTACAACTTAAAACCACACTAATAACAAACACAATTATACTACTGATCACTTTAATTCGCAGTTGTATCGCTTCGAAGTATTCGCTTGTATCGCCAATTCAATACTGACTCGGTCGCGGTCTATACCGGCCTTATATAGGGCCTCAGATAGTTTCCAGAACCTTCTACTGTAGAAACATCTAGAATGTTCGAGTACATATCGGTCCCGAAATTTCTAGAAGGATCTTGACTTTCCTAGTTCTGCTACTCGATACTAGAGGGCGCTAGTGGTAACTAGTGTTGCCATGTATAAACCATTAATAGTGGCGCGCAACACTGCCCCCTCCTAAGACATGCTCGTCCCGAGCATTATTGGCCCCATAATAACGCGCCAGTCGATCCACATGGACGATCTTAGAGTACCTCTTGCACCTTTCTGTATCCGGTAGGTTACGTCATTGATCCTTGTCACAATCGGTACGGTCCGTCCCATTTAGCTTGAAGCTTAGGAGATTTCCCTTTGCTGCGAACTGGATTGTGTAACCACACTAGTGAACCTTCGTCAAACCTTTGTTGTTCATTTTGCGGTCATACCGTGTTTTCATCTTCTCAGACGTTTGCTGGCCCGACTGTCTGACGTGCTCATAAATGTCATTCATTTTGTCCCGCAAGTCATTTGCATAATCGGTTATACTGCGTTAGCATCAGGTGGTATTCCGTGATCAGGTCTGCAGGCAGCCGTAATTCTCTCCCAAAATTTGCTAAAGCTGGTGTCACTGATGTACTTTCGTGAACAGCGCTTCGATATGACAACAAAAACGGTTGTATGTGCCTGTCCCAGTCTCGTTGCCGTTTTTCCACAACTTTTGCTAGGTACCTCTCCAATGTCTGATTAAATCTTTCTACCATTCCATCAGATTGTGGGTGGTAAGAAGTTGTTCTTGTTTTATGAGTACCCATAACTCGGCAAGTTTCCTGGAATATTTGAGACTCAAAATTCCTTCCTTGATCGCTGTGAATCTCTAAAGGTACTCCAAAACGACAGAAGACTAATTAAACAGTTGCAGATAAAATAAACTAGTTTATCTGCAACTGTTGAAGCTTCTTGATTTGGAATGGCGAAGACTTCTGGCCACTTAGTGAAGTAATCCATCACAACCATGAAATACTTGTTACCACTTTCACTTTCCGGAAACGGCCCCGCAACGTCAACGGCTATCCTCTCCCATGGTGCACCAACATTGTACAATTTCAATGCACCTCTACTACGAGTTTGTGGTCCCTTTACAGCCGCACAACTTGTACATTTGCGACACCAGTCCTCGACATCGTCACGACAGTGGACCCAGTAAAACCGTTCTCGGATCTTCAGTAGAGTTCGTTTAACTCCCAGATGGCCTCCTGAACAACCATTATGGTACAGCTGTAGAACATCCGGTACTTTAGCTTTGGGGACAACCATTTGCAAATGACAACTGTCTCCCCGAACATTTTCCCATTTTCGGCACAGGACTCCATCCTGAATCAGCAAGCTGTCCCATTGGGCCCAATAGCTTTTCGTGGTCGAACTCATCGCTGAGACGTCACTCCACTTGGGCTTAAGAGCACTGGCCTTCATCCATTCCAGAATCGGCTTGATGTCCGGATCTTCCTGCTGTGCATATTGTAGGCTGTCCTTCCACTCATTGCTGAGCTGGTCTGTCCTGAGCATCCTCACAGACACCACTTCCTCCTGCCTAGTACAATGCTTGCAATCTTCAGGTCAAGATCTTCTTGACAATGCATCTGCGTTGCCATGAGATTTACCGCTGTGCTGGGCGGTGCTGTTAGCCGCACTGCCCCTCGAGATAGTTCACCTTCCTTTCTACAGTTCGCTTAGGCAGCTGGATCGAAGATGGCCCTTTCCCCACAGCCGTAGCACCTAGGGCTGTATCCTTTATTGCGGTCGCGAACTGTAGCTGCTGCAACCTCCTGACGCGATGGGCACGATGATCCTGCCACGCAGCTTCCACCTCCAGTGCATGGGCCAAGGCGTCCTTGTTGTCTGTGGTGCCCGAGCCTCACAGCGGCTCTGACTTCAAGGTCGCGGATGCCGTCGATGAATGTCTGCACCAGGTTCCTACAATGAGCGCAGGTACAGATTGGTATGCTTTTCGAACCAGCTTCCCCACCTCAAGGGCCCACTACTGTAGGTTTTCGTTGCTGCGTTGTACGCTATCTTTAAGCTGTGAGCGTCGCCATATCTCGCCTCCAATGCCTCAAGGAGCTGCTCGTAAGTCACTTCCTTACCGAAAGCTTCCAGAACAGTTAAGGCCTGGTCGCGCAGGCCTAGGGTGAGAGCAGTCATGGCCTGACTTTTATTCCAGCCGTTCGCCTTCATGACAGCCACGAACTGGATTTTGTAGGCCGACCAGGAAGAAGTCCCGTCGAACGGCGGCACTTTGAATCCACGTAGCGAAGGTGTTGTAGCTACCACGGTATCTGTAATTCCATCCCCAAGTTTGAGGTCGTCCAGCGTTTTCTCCACATCAGCCATCACGTTGTCAACCCGATTATTCAGTTGGTTGATTCGGGTTTCAGCTTCCGACAGGCGGTTGTCATGTTGAGCAACCCTATCCTTCACCTCCCTTATCTCTTTCCCGAAGGTAGCGTGAAGGTCCTTCATGAGAAGCATCTGCTCTTCCTTATCGCGTTTGAGCTGCTCTTCCAAACGACGGGCCTGTTCCTCCTGTCCCCGCTGCAGCTGCTCTTCCAACCGACGGGCCTGTTCCTCCTGTCCCCGCTACAGCTGCTCTTCCAACCGACGGGCTTGTTTCTCTTGTCCCCGCTGCAGCTGCTCTTCCAACCGACGGGCCTGTTCCTCCTGTCTTCGCTGCAGCTGTTCTTCCAACCGACGGGCTTGTTTCTCATGTCGGCAGGCCTGTTCCTCCTGTCGGCGGGCCTGTTCCTCCAGTCGGCGGGCCTGCTCCTACAGCATCATCATCAGAGCACCTAAGTCAGGTGCTGCAGATGTAGGAGCTGCTGACGGACCGACCTCCGTGGTCGGCAGCTGGCCCTCCGACATCTGCGACGTTGCACCACCAACTCGTTGCTGGTCCGTCTCCTGTTGGCGTTGACTTCGGGTACGGATACCCTCTGTGTCGTCTTTAGGTAAAATCGGCATGATTAAATCCCACTTCTGACACCAATTGTTACGAGCTTGGGGTTCGAGACAATTAAAAACTGCCGAGTGAATTACCAAAATTGACACTTTAATTATAGAACACTCATTACAACTTAAAACCACACTAATAACAAACACAATTATACTACTGATCACTTTAATTCGCAGTTGTATCGCTTCGAAGTATTCGCTTGTATCGCCAATTCAATACTGATTCGGTCGCGGTCTATACCGGCCTTATATAGGGCCTCAGATAGTTTCCAGAACCTTCTACTGTAGAAACATCTAGAATGTTCGAGTACATCGGTCCTGAAATTTCTAGAAGGATCTTGACTTTCCTAGTTCTGCTACTCGGTACTAGAGGCGCTAGTGGTAACTAGTGTTGCCATGTATAAACCATTATGGCGCGCAACAATATGTTTATATACCGCTTATGAAATAAGTGATAGACTTATAATTGAGTATATCCACAGTAGAAACATAGTAACGACAGCTCAATGGATCAGTAAGTTCAAGAGGTAATGGGCCGGACATTTAACTCGAAGAACCAACAACTAAGGGAAAAAGGTTTTGAGTGGCAGCCTTGTACCGGTAAGCGAAGGAGGGGGTCCCCACTAGATGTAGTGAAAACCAAGTAAAATAGAATCATTAAAATAGGTTCACAATTTTAGATAAGAGGTAATATAACATACTGTTACGAGCTTGGGGTTCGAGACAATTAAAACTGCCGAGTGAATTACCAAAATTGACACTTTAATTACAGAACACTAATTACAACTAAAACCACACTAATAACAAAATACAATTGTACTACAGATCACTTTAATTCGCAGTTGTATCGCTCGAAGTATTCGCTTGTATCGCCAATTCAATACTCACTGGTCGCGGTCTATACCTGCCTTATATAGGGCCTCAGATAGTTTCCAGAACCTTCTACTGTAGAAACATCTAGAATGTTCGAGTACATATCGGTCCCGAAATTTCTAGAAGGATCTTGACTTCCTAGTTTGCTACTGATACTAGAGGGCGCTAGTGGTAACTAGTGTTGCCATGTATAAACCATTAATAGTGGCGCGCAACACTGCCCCTCCTAAGACATGCTCGTCCCGAGCATTATTGGCCCATAATAACGCGCCAGTCGATCCACATGGACGATCTTAGAGTACCTTTCTGCACCTTTCTGTATCCGGTAGGTTACGTCATTGATCCTTGTCACAATCCGGTACGGTCCGTCCCATTTAGCTTGAAGCTTAGGAGATTGCTGGCGAACTGGATTTGTAACCACACTGTGAACCTTCGTCAAACCTTTGTTGTTCATTTTGCGGTCATACCGTGTTTTCATCTTCTCAGACGTTTGCTGGCCTGACTGTCTGACGCTCATAAATGTCATTCATTTTGTCCCGCAAGTCATTTGCATAATCGGTTATACTGCGTGGGGCATCAGGTGGTATTCCGGTGATCAGGTCTACAGGCAGCCGTAATTTCTCCCAAAATTTGCTAAAGCTGGTGTCACTGATGTACTTTCGTGAACAGCGCTTCGATATTACAACAAAACGGTTGTATGCCTGTCCCAGTCTCGTTGCCGTTTTTCCACAACTTTTGCTAGGTACTCTCCAATGTCTGATTAAATCTTTCTACCATTCCATCAGATTGTGGGTGGTAAGTTGTTCTTGTTTTATGAGTACCCATAACTCGGCAAGTTTCCTGGAATATTTGAGACTCAAAATTCCTTCCTTGATCGCTGTGAATCTCTAAAGGTACCCAAAACGACAGAAGACTTCATGAACTAGTTTATCTGCAACTGTTGAAGCTTCTTGATTTGGAATGGCGAAGACTTCTGGCCACTTAGTGAAGTAATCCATCACAACCATGAAATACTTGTTACCACTTTCACTTTCCGGAAACGGCCCTGCAACGTCAATGGCTATCCTCTCCCATGGTGCACCAACATTGTACAATTTCAATGCACCTCTACTACGAGTTTGAGGTCCCTTACAGCCGCACAACTTGTACATTTGCGACACCAGTCCTCGACATCGTCACGACAGTGGACCCAGTAAAACCGTTCTCGGATTCAGTAGAGTTCGTTTAACTCCCAGATGGCCTCCTGAACAACCATTATGGCAGCTGTAGAACATCCGGTACTTTATCTTTGGGGACAACCATTTGTAAATGACAACTGTCTCCCTGAACATTTTCCCATTTTCGGCACAGGACTCCATCTTGAATCAGCAAGCTGTCCCATTGGGCCCAATAGCTGTGGTCGAACTCATCGCTGAGACGTCACTCCACTTGGGCTTAGGAGCACTGGCCTTCATCCATTCCAGAATCGGCTTGATGTCCGGATCTTTCTGCTGTGCATGTTGTAGGCTGTCTTTCCACTCATTGCTGAGCTGGTCTGTCCTGAGCATCCTCACAGACACCACTTCCTTACCTCTTGCCTAGTACAATGCTTGCAATCTTCAGGACAAGGTCTTGACAATGCATCTGCGTTGCCATGAGATTTTCCGCTGTGCTGGGCGGTGCTGTGTCGCACTGCCCTCGAGATAGTTCACCTTCCTTTCAGTTCGCTTAGGCAGCTGGATCGAAGATGGCCTTTCCCCACAGCCGTAGCACCTAGGGCTGTATCCTTTATTGCGGTCGCGAACTGTAGCTGCTGCAACCTCCTGACGCGATGGGCACGATGATCCTGCCACGCAGCTTCCACCTCCAGTGCATGGGCCAAGGCGTCCTAAGCGTCTCGTGGTGCCCGAGCCTCACAGCGGCTCTGACTTCAAGGTCGCGGATGCCGTCGATGAATGTCTGCACCAGGTTCCTACAATGAGCGCAGGTACAGATTGGTATGCTGAACCAGCTTCCCACCTCAAGGGCCCACTACTGTAGGTTTTCGTTGCTGCGTTGTACGCTCATCTTTAAGCTGTGAGCGTCGCCATATCTCGCCTCCAATGCCTCAAGGGCTGCTCGTAAGTCACTTCCTTACCGAAAGCTTCCAGAACAGTTAAGGCCTGGTCGCGCAGGCCTGGGGTGAGCAGTCATGGCCTGACTTTTTTCCAGCCGTTCGCCTTCATGACAGCCACGAACTGGATTTTGTAGGCCGACCAGGAAGAAGTCCCGTCGAACGGCGGCACACGAATCCACATGCGAAGGTGTTGTAGCTACCACGGTATCTGTAATTCCATCCCCAAGTTTGAGGTCGTCCAGCGTTTTCTCCACATCAGCCATCACGTTGTCAACCCGATTATTCAGTTGGTTGATTCTGTTTCAGCTTCCGACAGGCGGTTGTCATGTTGAGCAACCCTATCCTTCACACCTCCTTATCTCTTTCCCGAAGGTAGCGTGAAGGTCCTTCATGAGAAGCAAGCATCTGTTTTCCTTATCGCGTTTGAGCTGCTCTTCCAAACGACGGGCCTGTTCCTCCTGTCCCCGCTGCAGCTGCTCTTCCAACCGACGGGCCTGTTCCTCCTGTCCCCGCTACAGCTGCTCTTCCAACCGACGGGCTTGTTTCTCTTGTCCCCGCTGCAGCTGCCTTCCAACCGACGGCCTGTTCCTCCTGTCTTCGCTGCAGCTGTTCTTCCAACCGACGGCTTGTTTTCATGTCGGCAGGCCTGTTCCTCCTCGGCGGGCCTGTTCTCCAGTCGGCGGGCCTGCTCCTACAGCATCATCATCAGAGCACCTGTCAGGTGCTGCAGATGTAGGAGCTGACGGACCGACCTCCGTGGTCGGCAGCTGGCCTCCGACATCTGCGACGTTGCACCACCAACTCGTTGCTGGTCCGTCTCCTGTTGGCGTTGACTTCGGGTATGGATACCCTGTGTCGTCTTTAGGTAAAATCGGCATGATTAAATCCCACTTCTGACACCAATTGTTACGAGCTTGGGGTTCGAGACAATTAAAAACTGCCGAGTGAATTACCAAAATTGACACTTTAATTATAGAACACTCATTACAACTTAAAACCACACTAATAACAAACACAATTATACTACTGATCACTTTAATTCGCAGTTGTATCGCTTCGAAGTATTCGCTTGTATCGCCAATTCAATACTGATTCGGTCGCGGTCTATACCGGCCTTATATAGGGCCTCAGATAGTTTCCAGAACCTTCTACTGTAGAAACATCTAGAATGTTCGAGTACATATCGGTCCCGAAATTTCTAGAAGGATCTTGACTTTCCTAGTTCTGCTACTCGATACTAGAGGGCGCTAGTGGTAACTAGTGTTGCCATGTATAAACCATTAATAGTGGCGCGCAACAATATGTTTATATACCGCTTATGAAATAAGTGATAGACTTATAATTGAGTATATCCACAGTAGAAACATAGTAACGACACAGCTCAATGAATCAGTAAGTTCAAGAGGTAATGGGCCGGACATTTAACTCGAAGAACCAACAACTAAGGGAAAAAAGGTTTTTGAGTGGCAGCCTTGTACCGGTAAGCGAAAAGGAGGGGGGTCCCCACTAGATGTAGTGAAAACCAAGTAAAATAGAATCATTAAAATAGGTTCACAATTTTGAAGATAAGAGGTAACATAACATACTGTTACGAGCTTGGGGTTCGAGACAATTAAAAACTGCCGAGTGAATTACCATAATTGACACTTTAATTACAGAACACTAATTACAACTAAAAACCACACTAATAACAAAATACAATTGTACTACAGATCACTTTAATTCGCAGTTGTATCGCTTCGAAGTATTCGCTTGTATCGCCAATTCAATACTCACTCGGTCGCGGTCTATACCTGCCTTATATAGGGCCTCAGATAGTTTCCAGAACCTTCTACTGTAGAAACATCTAGAATGTTCGAGTACATATCGGTCCCGAAATTTCTAGAAGGATCTTGACTTTCCTAGTTCTGCTACTCGATACTAGAGGGCGCTAGTGGTAACTAGTGTTGCCATGTATAAACCATTATAGTGGCGCGCAACACTGTGCCCTCCTAAGACATGCTCGTCCCGAGCATTATTGGCCCATAATAACGCGCCAGTCGATCCATGGACGATCTTAGGAGTACCTCTTGCACCTTTCTGTATCCGGTAGGTTACGTCATTGATCCTTGTCAATCCGGTACGGTCCGTCCCATTTAGCTTGAAGCTTAGAGACTTTGCTGCGAACTGGATTGTGTAACCACCAGTGAACCTTCGTCAAACCTTTGTTGTTCATTTTGCGGTCATACCGTGTTTTCATCTTCTCAGACGTTTGCTGGCCTGACTGTCTGACGTGCTCATAAATGTCATTCATTTTGTCCCGCAAGTCATTTGCATAATCGGTTATACTGCGTGGGGCATCAGGTGGTATTCCGTGATCAGGTCTACAGGCAGCCGTAATTTCTCCCAAAATTTGCTAAAGCTGGTGTCACTGATGTACTTTCGTGAACAGCGCTTCGATATTACAACAAAACGGTTGTATGTGCCTGTCCCAGTCTTGCCGTTTTTCCACAACTTTTGTAATTTCTCCAATGTCTGATTAAATCTTTCTACCATTCCATCAGATTGTGGTGGTGAAGTTGTTCTTTTTTATGAGTACCCATAACTCAGTGTTTCCTGGAATATTTGAGACTCAAAATTCCTTCCTTGATCGCTGTGAATCTCTAAAGGTACTCCAAAACGACAGAAGACTTCATGAACTAGTTTATCTGCAACTGTTGAAGCTTCTTGATTTGGACTTCTGGCCACTTAGTGAAGTAATCCATCACAACCATGAAATACTTGTTACCACTTTCACTTTCCGGAAACGGCCCCGCAACGTCAATGGCTATCCTCTCCCATGGTGCACCAACATTGTACAATTTCAATGCACCTCTACTACGAGTTTGAGGTCCCTTTACAGCCGCACAACTTGTACATTTGCGACACCAGTCCTCGACATCGTCACGACAGTGGACCCAGTAAAACCGTTCTCGGATCTTCAGTAGAGTTCGTTTAACTCCCAGATGGCCTCCTGAACAACCATTATGGTACAGCTGTAGAACATCCGGTACTTTATCTTTGGGGACAACCATTTGTAAATGACAACTGTCTCCCCGAACATTTTCCCATTTTCGGCACAGGACTCCATCTTGAATCAGCAAGCTGTCCCATTGGGCCCAATAGCTTTTCGTGGTCGAACTCATCGCTGAGACGTCACTCCACTTGGGCTTAGGAGCACTGGCCTTCATCCATTCCAGAATCGGCTTGATGTCCGGATCTTTCTGCTGTGCATGTTGTAGGCTGTCTTTCCACTCATTGCTGAGCTGGTCTGTCCTGAGCATCCTCACAGACACCACTTCCTTACTCTCTTGCCTAGTACAATGCTTGCAATCTTCAGGACAAGGTCTTCTTGACAATGCATCTGCGTTGCCATGAGATTTTCCGCTGTGCTGGGCGGTGCTGTAAGCCGCACTGCCCTCTCGAGATAGTTCACCTTCCCTTTCTACAGTTCGCTTAGGGCAGCTGGATCGAAGATGGCCCCTTTCCCCACAGCCGTAGCACCTAGGGCTGTATCGCTATGCGGTCGCGAACTGTAGCTGCTGCAACCTCCCTGACGCGATGGGCACGATGATCCTGCCGCGCAGCTTCCACCTCCAGTGCATGGGCCAAGGCGTCCTTAAGCGTCTCGTGGTGCCCGAGCCTCACAGCGGCTTTGACTTCAAGGTCGCGGATGCCGTCGATGAATGTCTGCACCAGGTTCCCCAATGAGCGCAGGTACAGACTGGTATGCTTTTCGAACCAGCTTTTACCTCAAGGCCCACTGCTGCAGGTTTTCGTTGCTGCGTTGCACGCGATCTTTGAGTTGCGCACGAAAGACGTGTTCCAGGTGAGCGTCGCCATATCCGCCTCCAATGCCTCAAGGAGCTGCTCGTAAGTCACTTACCGAGGCTTCCAGAACAGTTAAGGCCTGGTCGCGCAGGCCTAGGGTGAAGCAGTCATGGCCTGACTTTTATTCCAGCCGTTCGCCTTCGCGACAGCCTCGAACTGGATTTTGTAGCCGGCCAGGAAGAAGTCCCGTCGAACGGCGGCACTTTGAATCCACGTAGCGGGTGTTGTAGCTACCACGGGCTGTAATTCCATCCCCAATTTTAGTTCGTCCAGCGTTTTCTTCACGTCAGCCATCACGTTGTTAACCCGATTGTTCACTTGGTTGATTCGGGTTTCAGCTTCCGACAGGCGGTTGTCATGTTGAGCAACCCTATCCTTCACCTCCCTTATCTCTTTCCCGAAGGTAGCGTGAAGGTCCTTCATGAGAAGCATCTGCTCCTCCTGTCCCCGCTGCAGCCGCTCTTCCAACCGACGGGCCTGTTCTTCCTGTCGGCGGGCCTGTTCCTCCTGTCGGCGGGCCTGCTCCTGCAGCATCATCATCAGAGCACCTAAGTCAGGTGCTGCAAATGCAGGAGCTGCTGACGGGCCGACCTCCGTGGTCGGCAGCTGGCCCTCCGACGCTTGCGATGTTGTACCACCAAATCGTCTCTGGTCCGTCTCCTGTTGGCGTTGACTTCGGGTACGGATACCCTCCGTGTCATCTTTAGGTAAAATCGGCATGATTAAATCCCACTTCTGACACCAATTGTTACGAGCTTGGGGTTCGAGACAATTAAAAACTGCCGAGTGAATTACCAAAATTGACACTTTAATTACAGAACACTAATTACAACTAAAAACCACACTAATAACAAAATACAATTGTACTACAGATCACTTTAATTCGCAGTTTTATCGCTTCGAAGTATTCGCTTGTATCGCCAATTCAATACTCACTCGGTCGCGGTCTATACCTGCCTTATATAGGGCCTCAGATAGTTTCCAGAACCTTCTACTGTAGAAACATCTAGAATGTTCGAGTACATATCGGTCCCGAAATTTCTAGAAGGATCTTGACTCTCCTAGTTCTGCTACTCGATACTAGAGGGCACTAGTGGTAACTAGTGTTGCCATGTATAAACCATTAATAGTGGCGCGCAACAATACATACAAAAAAGAACATACCTAAAGTCGAATTAGCAAACTTCTTTTTTTGAAATTGGCTAAAATAGAAATTCATCATCATTATCATTACAGCCGTTCACAAGTCCACTGCTGAACATAGGCCTCCCCCAAGGAATGCCACAAAGCACGGTCCTGAGTCACCTATATATATATGTATATATATACGAGGGCGACACTGAAAGTTTTTAGAACTGGCCACTTGTAAACAATATAATAAAAAAATAAGTTCAAATTTTGAAAATGGAACTCTGCCAATATTATTGTGTATGTATTTTATTAATTTGTCATTTGTTTACGATTTGGCGGCAAATTGAAAATTGTCTGTGTCACGTCAGCATGAATTTAACGCGAGAAAATTTTCGTACAATGATTTTTTATGACTTTCGATGTCATTTAAGTCAACAAGAAAGTTATGATAGACTTCATTTGACCTTTCACAATGAAGCCCCATCTCGTGCCACTATTTATAACTGGTTTAATGAGTTTAAACGTGGTTGCACTAATCTCACCGATGATCTGCGTCAGGGACGGCCTTCTACGGCGCCGACTGAAGATAACATCAGTGTTGTGCGGCGTATGATAGAGACTGACAAAAGAGTGACTTTATCAGCAGATTCGGACAAGCTTAGGCATCGGTATGAGTCAAGTGCACAAAATCCTCCATGAACATTTAGCGGTCAGGAAGCTTTGTGCCCGGTGGATACCTCATATTTGACAGAGGCCCAAAAACTCCGTAGTGTTAATTGGTGTCGTGAAATGGTTCAAGATTTAACGGAGGTGACTCAAATGCTGTGTTCAACATACTTACGAGTGACGAAAGCTCGATTTATTGTTATGATCCTGAAACTAAGAGACAGTCTGCTGTCTGGGTGTTTCCTTCCGAGGAGTTGCCAACTAAAGTGAAGAGAGGTCGAAGCGTGGGAAAAACGATGATGGCCTCGTTCTTCGGAAGGACAGGTCATTACGCAACAATTGTTTTAGAGGATCGAAAAACAGTTACTGCAGAGTGGTACACTAACAATTGTTTGCCACTTGTCTTGGAAAAAGTTCGGGAGAAACGACCTCGCAGTAGGATCCTCCTTCACCACGACAACGCCTCGTCGCACACCGCCTGTTTTTTTTTATCTTATTCCTTACACGAGTGGGTTTAGAATTCTGTGGGTTTCTCTTTGTTACACGCACATGTCACGCGACTCGAATTGAATCAAAGCGATTATTGTACTTTTTACAAAGCGTTCATTCACACCCACTCGAATATTTTAATAATTCGTTATGACTAATGGTAAAAAATAAATAAGTTTTATACATGATGGTAGAAAATAAAGAGATAAACAGAAATTAGGGTAGATGTTGAAACACCCACTCGTTCGATTTGTCTACCCCACATAGTCGGTGTCGTGATTCTGTCCGTGTGTGCGTAGAGGCTACCCTGCTGTTAACCTCACCTAACTGCTTACTGTGTTCTATAAATGATTTAGAACATAAAATCGTATTGGGTTCCTTTTTTTTTGAATGATTTCGAGAGTAAATTCTAACAAATCATTACATCTGCTGTTACGGGACATTCCCGCAGAATGCGGGATGGTTGGCCGCCTAAACAGTACCTACTCGTATGCACATTGTATTAGTAAATCAGCACTAACCGGAAAAATAAAAAAAAAAGACTAGAAAGATTTGTTTTAATCGTAACGTTTAGCAGAGGGATTGACAATCGCAGTTCCAGATGTTTCGCACCTTTGATCTGACGCTGCTGTCCGTCGCCGGTCTGGTTATTTTACGCCTGGCATACCAAAAGGTATTGTTATGCCGAAATCTATCGGAAGACTAAGACGCCTTTTCCATAGTCGCCTCTTACGACATCCACGGAACGAAATTGACTGATGGATTCTCTTACGTCGCCACCAGGGAAAGAGGAACTTTTACAACATAAGATACCTATCCAAAAACATATTTTAGTATCTTCTTTGAATTTAAAACAACCTGTATAATATCCATTTCTCTATATTTGTGGCTACAGTCTTTTTGTCATCATTTTCAGTTATTGGTTTGTTCTACAATATCTTCTTTGTCGATTTTTATAACGCGGCGCATTCAAATTAATTTTTTTTTATTTTAAATTGTGTCATAACTTAATTGTCAAATAATAATAATTTTCTTAGTAAATTTGGCATACTGTTATCGGTTATAAGAATTAAAGTATCATCAATGTATCAATCATTTAATCATTTATGTGTTTGTGATTGTCAAACAATATTAACATTAATAAAATAATTAAATGATCACTACCATAGTATGCTATTATTATATCAATATGTTCAATTTAATAAACGACTAAGATTATAAAATTTTAGCAAAGACGTGTGTGGAATCTCTTTTACTTAAAAATCATGTATATTTTACATATTAAATCTCATTTAATTCTTTGACTTAGCAGTACGCAGTGTGAACCCTTCTCCTTTAAATGCTTGAAATGGTTCTGCAGGAGCTTCTTCTTTAGCGCTAGGTGGCCTTGAGTTTCTTATAAATCTTAATGTTCCGATAACAAAATCGTAGTCTGGTATTCCGCGCACGTATGACTGAAACAAAATTATAAGTTTAGCTCTTCTCAAAATTATAAGTTAGAAATATCTTCATGGTGACATTTACCTTCTACTCCATCGACTACATATCCACATCAAGTTAGAAAAGCGACAGTAGCCTAGTAGTTGAGGATATGGAGTGCGAAACTAAAAAGTCGTGGGTTCTATTTCGCCGTTCGACTAATGTCGTGAACCACTCCCAACACAAGCATTTTAAGTTTACTTGGAGTGGTTGGTGGGGGTATATAGCGTTACCAATGTTTTTTCTTTTAATAAAAGCATTCATTACCACCAGTATGTATGATTAAATTAAAATTCTTCGTCTCTATAAATTATCTAAAAGAAAGTGTTCAGTAAAAGTACTTTACAGTGTAGGGGCGATGTAAGAATATCCACTACTCCGTATTATCCTGTGGGTGTCGTAAGAGGCGACAGAGGGAAACTGAAACAGGTGATGGGCAGCAGAATCAGGAAGATTCTGCTGCCCATCATGACAACTTAAAATAATAAAAAACTGCGGTTGGCAACCCGCTCGCCAAGCGTGTCAACTATGGCAAAATCCCTCCTATGAGGCGATCCATGGGAGAGGTCTATGTTCAGCAATGATTTAAAAGTACACAGTTGCCTATTTAATATTGAAATAACTAAACCAGATAGGATGAATAAAATCTAGTACATAATAGTGCTGAACTAATTAAATCAGATTTTTAGAGTGAATATGCCAAGATGGTTATCAATATATTTTACGTTTAGACCTAACTTTCGAAAGCGACAGTCAACCAAGAGTTAAGGATTCGATTCGGACCGCACACTGGTTACTATATTCAAACGACTGTTACGAATTTGTGCAACACTGCAATATCAGCTCGTTACTAGTAACGAGCTGATATTGCAGTGTTGCACAAATTTGTATTGTCATCAACTAATTACGAACATCACTTTCACGCATGCGTGTTGTGTCATTTCTTTCAATTTTGTCGTTTTGGCAGTTTATATGGCGTCCTTCAAGCTGTAATTCTCCCCAACGATATCCTAAATTTTATTGATTCACATTAAAACTGTCTTTCTAAAGTTTTAAATTTCAATTTTAATTTATCAAACAGTTTGTGCGACCTAACTCCTTTAATTAATACAAGTTATTTACGTTACGCAATACGCATGGACGATACAGTACATAAGACTTTTTAACAATTAATCAACCGATTTCTCTTACTCATAGGCTTTGTGATCGAATTTATCACCAAATTAAAACAAAATACGCGAAAAATAATGATTGTATTTAATTAATGTAATCGCGTAAACAATAAACATGTCATCATTGTAAACAAAGGGCATTACGGTACTAATACAATGCGCACTAAGTTACGGTCTATTCTCCGTAGCTTTTTCAGTCGAGTGCGAACGGGCAAGAAGAATAACTCTTTGTTTTGTAAACCGCGAACGTTACTGTCGACAATCAAGTCATTATTAACGTGCGCACTTTATCAACGTGAATTGAAGTTTATAACAGATGACCGAGACATGACCGTAACTTAGTGTACAATATACAACCCGCCAGCGCTGATAAAATAATTATCTGTAATTTTAAGCACTGATTTAACACATGTTGAGCGGTGAAAGCAAACATCGTGACGAAACCTAAAAATATATAAAATAGAATATTTTTAATTTCTTAAATTGTTTTATTATTTCAAGGGCATTCAAGTCCACCATGATGCATGCAGCAAGGAGGCCTGTATCCAACAGGGGCACAGGATTATTTTTCAAAGAGTAGCCAAACTTACGTTCAAATATATAAATAATGATATACCGTTATTGCAGTTTTTGAAAATAAGAGTAAATAAGGCTTCTACTTTTATTTGGAAATATCCCAAATTGAATGTGATTTATGGGCAACAACGTTTTTGCCTACCGATCGACCCTTACGAATGTGTGCGTGCGCAGTAAAGCAGTTAAAATAATGCATTACCACGCATTTTGAATTTAAAAGAGAAAAAGGACAAAATGTTTCAGTTTTTTTTTAAATTAATTTTTCTTCACCATTTGCCTATATTACTTATTCTGAACCTTCTCTGCAAATTTGGCCGGCTATTGCAAAATAACTAGTCTAATAGTATACTTGAAAGTTTTTGTGATAAAATGTCAATTTATGAGTTTATTATTACTTTTTTATGCTTGACAAAGGTAGCGAACTCTTCAGCACGCTCTATGACGTCATTAGTAAAATTTGAAAAACTATAAAATCAACTACTGCTTAGATAAGAAAAATAATTATTATTGGTTTTTAATAAAACATATTACAATGCTAAAATATAAAAATAGCTTTAATAACCGGGTGTCTCAGATTAAACTCACTATTTGAATGTGTGCTAAAAACAAAATGCGCGGAACGCGGGGTGTGGAGGGAATGACAAGTGAGACGCCATTTTGTGGAAATTCAGTCGCCATGTCGCGTTTCACGGGGGAGCAACGTGCTTTTTGTGTAACGGCGTTTCTTGATAACAACAAATCTTACGTGATCGTGCGTCGTAAATTTCGACAAAAATATCGTTTACATGATATTGGGCAGACTCCAAGCAATAAATTAATTCAGGATTGGGTGAAGAGATTTCAAAAACCGGTTCTACGCTGCCATCCCATCCACCGGGCCGCCCAAGATCTTCAAGGACCAATGATAATGTTGACCGTGTTAGACAGGAGATACGAGATAATCCACGCAATTCAATTCGCAAGAAAGCAGCGCAGTTAAACATGCATCGATCAACTGTACACAGAATTCTTAAACAAGTCTTGAAACTTGAAGCTTATAAGATTCAAATTGTACAGGCTTTAAACGAAAATGATTACATCTTACGACTAAATTTTGTGAACGAGATCTTGGGTAGATTCTAACATTTTTAATAACATCTTTTTCAGTGATGAAGCCCATTTCCACATCAACGGACATGTTAACAGACAAAACTGCCGTTTCTGGGGAGAGTCAAATCCTGAAAAAACCATCAACGGCCATTGCACAGCCCAAAAGTGACGGTTTGGTATGCCATGTCACCTTTTGCCATCGTGGGACCGTATTTTTTTGACGACTCTACAGGCAGAGCGCTAACAGTTAATTCAGCCCGCTACGAACGCATGATAAACGATTTTTTTGCCGCAACTACAGCAACTGCGAGGTTACAATACAGAGACAAGTGGCCCCATTTTGCTACGTCAAACCAGTCAATGGAGACAGTACGTGGATACTTCCATGAAAAGTTGATTTCGATAAGAAGTGATATCATATGGCCCCCGAGGAGCTCACACCTCCGGATTTTTTCCTCTAGGGTTATCTGAAGAGTCGGGTGTACAACAGTAATCCATCAATCATATCTGAATTGAAGGAAACATTAGACAAGAAATCAACAACAATGCTATTCAACTTCTGAGGCGCGTTTTCATGAATGTTAGAGATCGCTTTGAAGAGTGCCAGAGCCGCGAACGACGTCATTTGTGTAATGTTATTTTCAAAAAGTAATTTTCCCATGTCTTCAGTTTCTGATTTTATAATTTAACGTGTTTATATAAATATATTTGTTAATTTTTTATGCATCTACAAAAGTTAGTTTTTTCTGAGACATCCTGTAGAAGTTTACATACTGAATTGCGAACTAGTTCTGATAATAAATAAATATAACTTTTCAAAAAGTTACACAAATGTACCTAAAACTTCTTGTAACATATAACAACTTGTCATTTACAGGAATATTAGGAATGTCAATGTAAAAGCGATGCAACATCCCTTCGCAGCGCCAGTGAATCGAACCGATCTGACAGAACTCGGTCTTCGACGATTCGAGCCGCTCTGTGCTGGATGCGGTCACGTGGAAGGAGCTGGCACTGGGGTGTCCCGGCCCAGAGATGAGAACAACTCACCACCTCCCATGGCCCCACCGACCCTCAGGTCATACGGGCCGAATCTTGGGAGATCCGCGCGGTACTTGCACGTGGCTCTTTCCCGCGCGCACTTTCTTGACTCTCTACAAGTATTTTGTCTATTCCTTGTCCCAGTTTAACTCTCCCCCTTCTGGGGCTGACGACACTATGACGCCTACGTCGTCAGGCCTTTCTGCCAGCATTCCGTCTTGCCTTTTCCTGCGATCATGCCACCTATGCACAAACTCGCGTAACAGCCCGTAGCTAATGAGATCCGAGTAATAGATCGGTCCTTGAACCGGACGAACTAGTCCATCCATCATTTTCGCTCTTAGGTCGTCATACAAAGGACATTGCCATAGAACATGGTGAACGCCTTCCTCTGTCGTACCACACTCACACATACTTGTTTCGCACAGTCGCATGTCGCTCAATCTCTTCCGAAAATATCCATGTCCGGTGAGAACCTGAGAGGTTTAGTAGTCCGGTGAGACCCAGGAATACCTGAGTCGCAATGCCACCTCCGGGAAAAATCGATAGAGCTCGCGTCCTTTTGATTCATTCATCCATCGATCCTGCCAAATACCGATCACCTCAGTCCAAATTTCGCGCTTCCGTCTGCTAAACTCCTCTTTTGGCGCGGTCAACGTGCTATACCCATCCTACCAGCACGGATGACCTCCAGGTCAGCAGGAAGAACGCCAGCGAGCACCGGCAAGGCCGCCGTGCTAGTGGATCTGTACGCCTTAGTTAACAATATAAGGGCGGTTCGCTGCAATCTCAGTAGTGCGCTACGAACTGTGTACATGTTCGCACGCTCGTACCAGAACTCTGCCGCGTACGTAAGCGTGGATACAAACACTCCTCTATAGATTATTTTTAAGCTCGGGTATCGAACACCCCATGATGTTGTCGATACAAGAGTCATCTTGCCGAATCCCTTGGTCGCTCTTTCAGAGATATGGGACGCGTGTTGAACAAACGATAGTCCCGAGTAGAAAACCACGCCTAGTACATTAGTCACAGTCTTTATAGATTCTCCACTAAGTTTAATAAGGGGGGGACTGAAGTTTCTCTCTAACAGTCATAGTGGTCGACTTTGATGAGGAAAGCTCCAGTCGATTCCTTAGCCCCCATTCCCGTACAAGGTCCACATTGACAATGGCCCTGGATTCGATACCCGCTCTGGTTTCCGATTCAATGAGAATCGTGTCATCGTCAGCATAGGCAGTCATCGCTACTCCCTCAGACAGAGGGAGTCGGAGTAGGTCGTCCATCAACACGTTCACAGTGTTGGGCCCAACACGGAGCCTAGAGGACATACCATGGTCGACGTCTTACACTCTACCCGGTCTCCGATGTAGAGGCCTACACGTCTGGAGGTGAAGTAGTTCACCGGCATTTTGTAAATGTTAGGTGGACAACCACCTCGTTTCGCTTCGATCATCATCATCGGCCACCAGGCGTTGTCGAAGACGCCGAAGATATCCAGAAAGATTGCCTGCACGTAGCATGCCCGAGAATATCTTGCCGTGCTGAGCAAGACACGCAGCGCTGTTACCGTAGATCACCCCGGAGAAAATCCATGCTGGTATTCAGATATCCCACGACTAATCGCAAGAGCACATCTTAGCATAACTCGTTCTAATAATTTTCCCAAGACAGGGAAGAGCGTTATCGGACGGTATGCCTTGGCGTCGGTGACCGGCTTATTATTACCCTTGGGAATGACAATCAGTCTTCCGTCCTTCCATATCTTGGGAAAAACCCCCTCTAGTACACACTTGGCATAAACCGAGTGAAATTCCCTTGGTGCTGCCATCCATACATTCCTCACGATTCTCGCACTTACCCCATCGAGTTCCGGAGCCGTGTTAGGCAAGGCCTTGACTATACCTCCCAGGTCCCCAACCGATAGCGGAGGCGCAGCTCTACTAGACGGCATAAATGCCGCCAGCAAACGAACTTAAGTCGTGCATCGCCGCTTCCAGTATGACCGGGTGCCCACCCGCAAAGACGATCCCGTTGATCACATTTGCAGGCGGACGCACCCTCCCGCTGGCTAACCTGTATGACAGGCCCCATGGGTCCTCGTTGCCAGAGTTGGCGACCTTTATGTGCTGCGATTGTGATAGTGCTTAGTAGTGTGAGTGATGTACTCGCCATTGACGTTAATACCGTATCCTTTCCAGTCCAGTACCTTGAAAACATATTCTAATGCAGCGGTGAAGAGTTTCGGGGATATTACGTCACCCTGTCTTACACCTCTCTGCAGTTGGATAGGTTTCGTACTCTGGTTCTGTACTCGTATAGCCATCGTAGCCCTACTGTACAAACACTTCAGCACTTCGATATACTATATTATCTTCTATCTTCTAGGCTTATATTGCAATCTTCTAGGCACTGAAAACGGTTTTGTAACTCGAGCTGAAAGGTTTGGGGACTTTGGATTAGAACACGAGGGGAACGGAGCGTTAACTTCATTAGACGACACCTCTTCAACTTAACGTTTAGGTTCAGTGTGCCTCTAACCATTCGGTGATCGCTACCAGTTTTCACCCTCGCGATCACTGAGACATCACTGAACAGTTACCGTCTAGTCGTCATAATGAAGTCAATCTCATTTTTTGTCGAACCGTCGGGGCTCGACCAGGTCGACTTCCTGTAGGGCCGCTTCAAGAAGAAATAGTTCATCATAAAGACTCCCTCTTTCTCCTTGGGTTCCGTTGCCCTATTCCAAATTTCCCTACCTTCAGCTCACCGTTCTCTCTTGTGCCTAGTTTTGCATTGAAGTCTCCCATTAACACCGTATAGTGGGTTTTGGAGGAATGCATGGCTTTAGAGATATCCTCATACATTTCCTCAACTTAAATTCGATACCTTCTTGGGACAGATGGTCGCCCTCCCGGTGATATAAGAAGTTGCCGGATTCGAGGATAACTGTGTTCGGACCTCGGATAATCCCATAATATTCCAGCACAACTTATCTATCTCTTCTTCCAGCTCCAGAATCTTCTCGTCAGTCCTCAGGGTGCGTGCGTTATAAGTTGCCAGGTCGAGTCGTCGTAGGTGGCAACCGAACCTCCAACGGAGATTCTTAGGATCCTCTGCCCCGCCGTTACCATGGTCGCCACCGTAGCCAGGAATAGCGGGGCCGCCGGGGACTGGGGGCCGTCTCTTCGTAACTTTCATCATGGGGGTATATTGCCATAGTTGCCACGCTTGGCGAGCGGGTTGGCAACCGCAGTTTTTTTTATTGCTTTTTGTTTTCATCAGAAAGATGCTGCTGCCCATCTTCTGTATCAGTTTCCCTCTGTCGCCTCTTACGACATCCACGGGAAGATATGGGGTAGTGGGTATTCTTACCCGCCACTACACGGGGAGCATGCGGCTCACCAGATAGTAAATGACTACCGTGGCTGATGAACAACTGTAACACCAGGGGAATGGCCGGCCGGCCTTTTAAAAAAGAGTAGACTCTTTTCTTGAAGGTCTCTAAGTCATATTGGTCAGAAAAAATCACTGGGGGTAACCAATTCCACAAGGAAGTTGTGCGAAGAAGAAACTCTAAAGACTTCACATTGTTGGGTATCATAGAAATATGATTTTGTTTATAAAGTTATAAACTTACTTGTCTGGCTTGAGAGTTCTGCGATTCAGACTCGCTTTCACTGGTAAGTTTCTTTTTCTTGCCATCAAGCCGGTTGCCTTCACCGCTAAAAGCTACAAAGCCACTGGGCTCAGGCATCATGACAGCTGGATCTTCGTCCATGCTTGGTCCCGCGTTGCCATCGGCGTTTCTTGGAATGCGTTCTTCTTCTTTGTAACCAACAGGAGGAGCAAACTCAACCTGTAGAAATAAATATGGCCATTTATTTTTTTAAATCCAATGCAATCTTGTAATTGTAAAGAGGGTGTCAGTCAACAGTGAATCTGTGTAGTATAAAGCCGCGTATCGATTACACGCTCCAGGCGCGCGCGCTATGAATGTCCGCGCGTACCGCGGAAAGCGTTCCAAATGTTCCAAGTATATCAACTAAGTGCGCCTGGCGCGCGCGGCATCTGTTCCAGTGTTTGACCGTTCAACATGGATGGCGGTCGCGTACGAGCAGCTGCCGCTTTCATAGTTTCATACATCTTCTCTGAACACTATTATGATAAAAACGACTTTTGCTATTCCCCAGCAGTTCTTTTGAACCATATAATTTTATCAATTTACGGCAACTTTGGTTATTCATAGTTCGGAACTCAACGGACACACGAATGATGAAAGCAATATCGGTGACCTCGTGGAGCGCATGGCGATATCGATTTGCGCTCCAAGAGGTCGAACATTGGCGCGCGTTCCGGCCGCGCGAAATGGATATCGCCTTAGAACGCGCGCCAAATTGTTCGTTGGAACGCTCAAACGTGGAGCGCGCCGTACCATCTGGTGTCGGTTTTTTACCGCGTACCAAAGTAGTTACAATTTTCCCGCGCGCGCCAGTTGGGACGGTTGTTTTCATTATTCGTGTGTTCGTTGCGTTCTGAGCTATGGATAACCAAAGTTGTCGTAAATTGATAAAATTATATGGTTCAAAAGAACTGCTGTGAAAGTAGTTTTTATCATAAAAAAGCGCTTAGAGAAGATGCATTTCATGAACTATGAAAGCGGCAGCTAATCGTACACGACGGATATCCATGTTGAACGGTCGAACACTGGAACTGGAACGGCTGCCGCGGGCGCTAGGCACGCTTAGTTGATACACTTCGAACATTTCGAGCGCGTTCCGCGGAACGCACTGGGCGGCGCGGTCATTCTTGGCGCGCGCGCCAGGAGCGCGTAATCGATACGCGGCTTTATTGTGGCCAGCGCGTGCATCAAACCCAAAAGGTCGCATCTTATACTGAACACGCGGATTAAAGTACCATTAGCAATGTAAGTCATATAAAGTCATATAAGTAACTAGCAAATAATCATGATAAAGAATGGTTGCAATTTTTTTTCTACTTGTTTTTCTTTTTTAAAACGTTACCTTTAGATTAGAATTTTTCTCCAGTATCGTGAGGGCAGTTTACATACATAAATTTCACAAGGAGAAACATTCAGCGCATTCAACAACTTAGCGCTGTAACTCATTGCTGCGCCACGGAGCCGTAAAAATTGCAAATCCGATTGCAAGTCTCTTGACATCACTAGTACTAGCCTTGCTAATTAATGCTTTTAACATAAGACTTTACTATACTTACATTCATATCACATTCAATAATGATCACAGCATTTCCCGGTTTGGTTTCTAGAACGCATAATTCATAGACTTTTGAGTTATACTTAATGGCGATCACATCACCTGTTGTCAAGCAAGAGAAATTTCTGAGGCAGTTTTCAAGTACTGAAAATGAAAAGGCGCAAACAAATAAAACTTAAGTATATGAATTACATATTTGATTTTTTAAGGCGAGTTTAAAAAAAAACTACTGCAGCCCATGGACACCTAAAACCAAATTTAACCCATTCGCTGTCCCGTATACTACATATAGTTCATTGCTATTGTCTTACTATTATCTGAAAATGGGACAGTGAAAGTGTTAGGTAAAGGCTACGAATGCGTTGTCACCACTGAGGACTAAAATGAAATGCCTCCCTCGCTGTAATTATACTGGCTCTTTACACCCATCAGACCGGAAGTGTGTGCACTGCTATGTTCTTCTACTCTGTTTGCTGCTATGTCCCGGCCTCAAGCAAGCCGAAATTCTAAGTTCACAGCTGGTCATTCTAAAAATGCATCAGCTGGCATATATTAGGTTGTTGGAAAATTTAACTATACACACCAAAAATTTAGTTTAAGTGCATCTGGATGTTCAGAGCCTTATTTTATCAGCAAAGTGTATGTCGTGTGGAGGTCGGTGTGGCATTTCGGGAACAATTTAACGTATTCCCTCACATCTCTATAAATTTATTTATTACAAGATAAATTAATTATAAAGGTACATGATAATTTGAACATGAATACATGAAACAATAATTATTTGCCAGAATTGTCAAATTCGGCAGAAAGGTTGGGGCGATCTAAGTACCAGACGACTCGCATCTATAACACGTAGTCATTCACGTAGACACAATGTGTCAATCGTGAATGAGTCGTTCATTAGACCCGCGTCACATCAAAGTATTGATGATTGCAATTACATATTTTGAACGTTCCGGTTGACAGGACCTAACGAACAAAGAGTATAGTAATGTCCGACGACCGACAATATCGAGCGGGTATCACAGATCACAGAGTACTGACACTCGAAATGATCCATTTGAATGATCGACCCGAAAGACCAGGTTCGTAAGACGAATCAATACTTGAACGATCGGGTTACTAGAAATTAATCAATGACACATGTCAAATAACACGTATTTCCGTCGCAACTCCAAACTCCAAAGTGCACTCTGTTACGCTGCTCCGAATTATTTTCTTTATTGAAGTAAGTGTGAAGTGAGCCAATCTGCATTTAAAATACATAAACATTTATGTTATTTTTTTTCATACAGACTGGCCACGCTTTGGTTATTATGCCTGCAGCACGAATGGGTCGGCTCGACCAGGGTAGGACTACGCTCTCATAGATTAATAGCGTAATAGCGAAAGCTAGAATAATGCTGCTGTGTATCGTTTGGTGAGTGTAGAGAACCGCAGAACCTTATTACTGGAAACGAGGCATTCCATCTTAGTCCTTGAGGGTAAGCTTTATGCTCACTTCTCACACCTTTTCTATAAAAAAAGTTATCAAGTCTACTGCTAAACAAAGGCCTCGACCATAGATTACTTCATATAGGGTACAGGATGGCTGTCAATCGTTTTTTATTAAATATTTTAAATTGTTATCAGTAAGAGGCTAATGTCCATCTCTTAATTTCCCTCTGTCGCCTCTTCCACCTACGGAATGATATGGGGTAGTGGATCCTCTTAAATTATGTTGCCAATATACAGTTATGTTAGGTTAAAATACCTCCTACAATATTTAAAGTAGGTCAAAAGATAATTGCTTTTAGCTTTAAGGCTTACCTGCTTTGGGGTTAGTGATATCCAAGAAATCTTCAGAGAGTGGCTGGAACTTTGAAAATGTTGCTACTGGCAGGGAGACACTTTCAATTTGTAATAATGCACCTTCTTCAAGTACTAAATTTGCCATCATCTAGTGACAAATACAATAATAATTAAAAAATAAAGTAATTGAACATAATATAATGATATCTTTTTAATAAGTACCCTCTAGTATACAAAATTTACACTCTTTCAATGTATTCTATATTCCTATTTCTTATGTATAGGTAGATTTAATACCTATAAATTTTCAAAAAGCTAAAATTCCAAAATTTTCGGATTTCCAGAGAATATACATATTAATAATAACACTCTTATTGTAAGTAGTATTTAATGTCCTCCAGACCGAGTTTCGGTCACGGCGGCCGGTCTCAACGGAGATGGCCCTGGTTAAGCGCTGACAACTTCCTGACTCCGGGTTGCTACTAAGAATGTCTTGACAGAAAAACGCAATAAATCATTTTGACCCGACCCACGATTCGAACCCAGGACCTCATTGATCAGCAATCACATTTACAACCACTAGACCAATGAGGTCAGTCAACATGACTCTATGTGACATAGGGCAGCTTCCCCGCAACATAAGCTAAGTACTACTAGTACTAATTAAGACTATATTTTATGACTATGAAAGAGCCATAAGTCTGTGTGTAATGGCTAAAACTACAGCATTAATATATTTAATGTTACAAATAAAGATTAAATGATCTCAATAGGTTTTAGAATCATGACTAAAATATCAAATTGGTATTTTCTATGTTGATTTTTGATACCTTTAACATTTTTTTATCTAGATTAAAAGGAGACATTTTTTATTTCTAATATAAACAACAATAATAACTAATTAATTATAGATAGTGTCCTGCGTAATTACGTTATATTTTACTATATATAATCCTAAATAATCCTCGACCGATTTCGGCCACGGCAACCTCTTCAACTCCGATCCTGTCGTTGGTGTGCTCGTGCATGGCTAACGTAGCCGATCTTATTTACATTTGTAAATAAGATCGGCTACGTTCTTTGGGCTACGTTCTTGCATTGCGCGCGAACATTTGTTCGCGCGCAATGCGGGCAGGTGAGCACACCATTACAGAAATTATAGTTAATCGCACAAGGTGGGCGTGCTTTGAGTTCATCACGTTGGGCATCCAATTCAGAGCAGCGATTCTCCTCAAACATTTTGACCTTGGCTTTCACCAAAGACCTCCACTCCGGTCGTCGAGCGGCTGCTTGCTCCACCTGAAGGCTCAATGTCGCACTTCTTCATGTGGCGCTTAAGTACATCTTTGTACCTGAGGAGTTGTCCGCCATGCTTACGCTTGCCCTTCTCAAGTTCAGAGAAAAAGATGCACTTTGCCCGTACGCTGATCTGACATTCGCGATAAGTGTCCACACCAACGGAGTTGTCGCCCCATAAGGTAGGCCTCAATCCCCATGGTATAGGCTCTACGCAGCACTTCCGTATTCCGAATGCGATCAGACCAACGGATGTTGAGAATTTTGCGCAGACATTGCAAGTGGAAGCGATCCAGCGTCCGTATATGACGGCGGTAAACTGTCCATGACTCTGAAGAGTACAATATGTTAGGCAGCACTACCGCCTTATAAATGTCAATTTTGGTAGCCAGCTTTAGGTCATGTGAGCCAAAGACCTTGCGATCCAGTTTACCGAATACCGCAGCAGCGGCACCGATCCGACTGTTGATTTCAGCATCAAGGTCACACTTTGATGTTATCGTGCTCCCCAGATAACGAAATGTATTGATCTGCTTAAGTATATCATCACCGAGTTTGATGGCCAGTGTCTCTTGACCGTAGATATCTAAAGACACTTCCGTCTTTTTAACACTTATCTTCAGACCAAAACTACGGCACGACTCATGAAAGGTGGTCACAAGCTGTTGCAGGCCAGCTGGGGAATCGGTCACAAAACATAGATCATCTGCGTAGACGATCTCTGTAATAAGTGCGTAAGACACTTTCGTACGGGCCTTAAGTCTGTCTAAGCTGAAAAGATTGCCATCATTGCGGAAACGAATGCGGATTCCTTCAGGAGTAGTTTTTAAGACTTCCTGGACTGCAACTGCAAAGTATAACGCGAAAAGTGTGGGTGCAAGGACACACCCTTGTTTTACCCCACAGGTAACGGGAAAAAATTCTGACTGATCAGCGTTTACTGCGACGCAGCTCAGCATGTCGTCATGCAGGAGTCTCAGAAGTCTCACAAACTTCTCCGTGCATCCAATTTTCCGCAGCACTATCCAGAGGGCTTCTCGCGGTACACTATCGAATGCCTTCTCAAGGTCTACAAAACAGAGATACATATTACGACCCTGTTCTCTGCTTTTTTCCTGCAGTTGACGCAAAGAGAAAATCGCCTCACAGGTACCACGGTCAGGTCGGAAGCCGAACTGGGATTCCGGCAAAATCCTTTCAGAAAGTTTCCTGAGGCGGTTTAATAGAAGTATGGCGAAGACTTTTCCAGGCACTGAAAATAGAGAAATGCCACGGTAAGAATTGCAGTTCGACCGGTCACCCTTGCCTTTATATAGGGTTCGTATGAGGGATACCTTAAAAGTATTAGGGACTTGTTCTTTTTCCCACATAACGACAAAAAGTTCCCATATCGCTGAATACAAATCCCCACCGCCATACTTCAATAATTCACCCGGTATAGAATCAACACCAACCGCGCGTTTATTTTGCTGTTGCTTAATGGCAAGAATAACCTCGTCAGGCGAGACTGGCTCATCGAGCTCGAGGGCGAATGGTTGTTGAGGTAGGCAGCGAACGTGGACTAGGTCAACAAAATGATCCACGTTAAGTAGGGTGTTGAAATGCTTCGCCCATCGCTCGAGTATTTCTTCCCTGCTTTTAAAAAGCGCTTCACCACTAGTTGAATTCAGTGGAACTTTCGCCATAGAGGACGTACCGAGTAGATGTCGCACCTCAGCATAAAACTCACCGAGCTGGTTCTGACTACACTGCATCTGACGAGCCTTCTCCTGCCACCACTTGTCTTTCGCTTGTCGTGCGAGTTTATGCAGCTCCAGATCACTATGACGCAACTCCATAACAGCTCCACTCTGATGAGTTCTACTGTGCTGCTTTAGGAGCCTACAGTGTTTATCAATAGCGTCCGTAAGTACTCCATCATTCTCATCAAACCAGTCCTCATGTTTTCGGACTCTCAAACCCAAAGTAGATTTAGCAGTGTCGAGAATATGAGAAGATAGAGACTCCCAGACAATATTGATCTCACCTGATTTTAAATCGAGGTGCTGCAGAGTAGTGCACAAGGTTTCGGCATATTTAGCCGAAAGAAAGTACACCCGCCGCCGTGTTCTACCAGCTCTCCTTCATCGGGGAGGTGTGTTTCGCTGAGTGCAGCCACATCAATATTATAGCGACTTAGTTCCCGAGCTACAATAGCAGTTTTTCGCTCAGGGCAGGCATTTTCTTCGCGGTCAAGAAGTGTGCGCACATTCCACGCGCCAAATGTTATTGATTTTGATAAATTAAATTTTCTATTATTTTGTCTGTGGCGTCGACCGCAAATTTGTGATGCGGAGGCAGCCGCGGTTGCCTCCGCATCCCAAATTTGCGGTCTACTAAAGGGTTGGAGTGAGCATTTGTTTAGGGCACCTTTTCTAGCCCCCTCCCCGGCTGAGCGAGGAAAGCAGTGCCTCCCTGAATAGGGCTGCTTTGTCACCTTGGGTGCTGCCGAATACGCTCTGTCACCCCGATGCAGAGCAGAAGCGACCACGATGTATACTACACCCCCAAGACCGCCTACGTGCAGGAGTCAGACAAAACCCAACGAGCATCACGTTAAGCCTCTCTACCTCCTCCATCGCCGTAGGACATTGGTTTAGATCGGAGTCCTATTTGGAAGCAGGTCAATTGCGCAGGAGATATTAACATGCACAAGTGTACGCGCGGACACAGGTGCACATACTCGTCTTTGTCCCCCTGGACCCAGTGGAACGGAGACCGTTACGACCGGAGAGGGACTCGGACAGATGGAACAGTAGGTATATCAGTGAAAAAGGTACAGGGGGTCAGTCCTTTTCCACACTCCCTTAGTCGCCTTCTACGACACCCATAGGTAGATATGGGGTGGTGCTATTCTACTCTGCCCTACACCACACGGCAAAATTATATTTTACTATGTGTGTAATGGAATGTTAATAATAATAATAGCTAGTTACTATTTCTAATTGTAATGACCGAATTTTCATTTATTGTATTTAACCTAACATCACAATGTTTATACCATATACTTATGAAAAAATTATATTCTGTTAAATAAATAACACATTTTACCATGTGCTAGGCGGTGAAGGAAAACATCGCATGTCTGAGAAATGAGAAAAAAAAATATTTCGAAGACATGTGAAGTTCGCCAACATGCATTGGGACAGCGCGGCGGACACTTCCTTGCCCTAAAAACCTCTCAGATATGAGAGGAGGCCTGTGCCCAGCAGTGGGACGTATATAGGCTGTAACTTTAACTTAAATAACACATGCTTTTAATTTAATTTTAAACTGAGAGAAAGATGTTATACTACTAGTCTATTACCATTACATAATACAAGTAATAAATATGGTATAATTTAAAATACATTTTAAGTACTAACCCAATGTGGTAAATATACTTTTCCTTCATCTGCAACAAATTCTAAAACACCACAGTGTGTAATCCTTTTAGTCTTCTTGTTTGTCAATTTAAAGATCATGGGATACTCAATGCTTAATCTGGTGAGTTGCTCCAGTGCTGATGGAGGCATTATAACTGAAAAGTAATTGGTAACGTGAACTTTGACATTATTAAAAAAGAAAAATATATTATTTTACAAGTTTTTCCTCTCTTAGTTCATGGCTTTTTGTTAACAATAAGGAAATTGATTATTTTCTCATTTTCAACTCTCCAATTTGAATTTATTACATCACAATGTTTTTCGGTCCCTAAGAGTCCAATTATAGTGAGAGAAGAATGTCTGTATAAGAGCGTGTGCTTGTTTTACCTCTTACATATTTCAAAAAAATATATATACCCGAGTAAGTTTCATTAAATTTGTTTCAGCAGCATCATTTATAACAAAAGGCATTCATCCAATGGGGAATGTAAAATGTGGGCAGACAAAATTGCATCCACACCCATTTTATTTAAGAATTAGATTAAATTAAGCCTAGGTGTAACTAAATAAATTCATAACCAAAGCAATAAATTTTAACAACAAATCAATTCAAAATTGTGATAGTTTGTAATCAATTAAATTATCAATGTTAACATCTATCTCAAAACTTTTCTTTTTTGTTTTTCTAGTTTTTTCCACTACACAAATTTAGTCCATTATTGACTTGCCATTTTTGCTTATGAGTTTTGTAGTTCAGTTTCGATTATGGTAATATAGACAGATCAATTAATTTTGTGTTCAGAAAGGTTTCAAGCCTTCACAGCTCAATGGCCACATGCCGGCTGACACAATATTGTGACAATGCCTGACTGTTTTAGTTTATGGGATGGTAATTTTCACTAATGTGCTTAATACAGTTTATAAATTACACTGATTATTCTTCTTTACAAATACTTTATAGTTATTTGTTTAAGTGTCACATTTTCCAATTTTGTGTTAGTACTTTCATACAAAGTTAATGATCATGAACAAGTACTATTAATATAATAATAATAGAATAGAATATAGCTTGACAATAGAATACAGCTTTCCAAAAGTTACATATGTAATTTCTATTTATTTGGTGAAAATATTTAATGAAATTATTAATTGGTACTGTCTTGTAGTAGCTTTGTAAGAGAATCCACCACCATTTTTTCCAATGGATAAAATTGGCGATAAAGGAAATGAAACAGAAAGTGGGCAGCAGCATTTTCCTGATAACAACTCAAAATAATAAAAAATTGTGGTTGCCAACCTGCCTGCTAAGCATGGCAACTATGGCAAATATCCTCCCTATGGAACCTATGGAGTAATACTTATGTTCAGCTGTGGACTTTTGATAAGTTTTATTTAACAAATTTGTCTCTATTGTCTCTATTTCATGACCAATCAATGTCACGAAAGGATTTCAGTGTTTCAACAGATAATTGTGTGAAATATAAATTCTATTCAAAGAGGAAAACACTTTTTTTTTATAATTAATCTTACTTTTCCCTCCTCTTTCCACGTCTTGCCTTTCATTGCCAGGTAACATAGACACAGAAAAGCACCGATAAGTCATATTAAAAGGTCTTGATATTTCATGAAACATGTTGAATCCGAACTGAAACTGAGAACGTGTATACTAAGTGGACAATGAAAAATAATACATTTACAATTTAAAATTATTTCTGAGTTTGAAAAGTATACCATTTTGGATAGTTTGATGGAAAAGTTTTTAAAACAAAAATAAACTGCAAATCATTCAATTTCAGTATTTTGACTTCAGTAGAACTAGAAAACAAAATCACTGTCAATGTCAGCTGTCACTTGTAGTATATGTAGTCTATGAGTCTCTGGAGTTTATGGCCTGGTATCTAGACCTCTCTGAGTCTCTGTCGGAACGCCAGTGTTACCAACTCCAAAAAATATTTACCCCCAAAGGTTAAGTCAAAAACTCCTAAAATCACCTTATTTACTTGGAAATCCCCTAAAAATAAGTACAATTCTTTGTAATGTTCTTTTTAAAGTTATACTTCTTTTGGGGCGTATGGGAAAAATTATGAGAGTGAATTTTTACGATGCGCGCGCACACCGACAGATAAAAACGACACCATGAAGTTGTTACGATGCGCGCGCACACTGACACCTCAAAGCGACAACTTCATTGGGTAACTGTCTGTCAAGTTTTCGTGGGAACTGATAACTATATTTAAGGTTACGCTAAAGAAGTATAACTTCCTACGTGCGTACATAAGTACACACACACGTTTTTAAATACATTATTTAATATTTCAAATATTATTTCGTTTTCTTCTGATGGTTCCGACATATTAAAAACATACATTTGGATATTAAATAAACATACATTTTAGTTAATGGATTAAATATTATAAATGATGTGCTGTTTCGTGGCAATGTGAATCAGATCATCATCACACTTGGTAGTATTTCAATAGATAACAAAAATTTGCAACCGTGATAATTAATGCATAACATACAACCCGAATTCTGAGACATTTTAAAAAGGTTTACAGCCAGCTGCGCCGCAAACATCGTAAACTTGCAAACAAAAATCAGCTTAAATGAAAAAAAATATAAAAGTCCCTAAAAATACCCCAAAAGATATAAATCCCCTAAAAAATCCCTTCCTACTTATTTACCCACTGAATTTAAGGGGAAAACGCCTAAGTTGGGAACCCTGCAGACGCGTGAGTGTTTCTAAAGTTGTGCTGTAAGGAACAGGTTTTTTTAAATAGCTTGGCAACCTTTGGCAACTATCAATTGATTCTGCCAGCGTCAAGTACTTCATGTAAGTCACATAGTCTAGAGAAAAAATGTAAACAAACGAACGCGAGGACATTCACTTAAGGAAGGGGTAAATAACATTTGGTCTTAGTAATACAGAGTTATTTTTCAAAGAGTAGCCAAATTTTAAACTTAAGTTAAAATATATAAATAATGATATACCGTTATTGCAGTTTTTGAAAGTACGAGTAAATAAGGCTTCTACTTTTATTTGGAAGTATCCCAAAATGAATGTGATTTATGGGCAATAACTACGGGTACGCGCGCTCGTCTGTGTGCGATTCAATTCACAACGTTTTTGCTTACCGATCGACCCTTATGAATGTAAAATAGTAGACAATCAGTTGAAATAATGCATTACCACGCATTTTGAATTTAAAAGATAAAAAGGATAGAATGTTTGAGACTTTTTTTAATTATTTTTTCTTCACCATTTGCTTATATTACTTATTCTAAACCTTCTCTGCAAATTTGGCCAGTTATTGCAAAATAATACTGTATTTTGTGAGGTCGATGCTAATAGTAGCTAATAATGGTAACTAGAAATACATTTTTAAATTTATAAATTATTAAAGTTAAATTTGTATTAATTTATAAAGTTCTAGTACTGGTATTCACACCAATCTAACAGCATACGTTGGGTGGGTGCAGTTTCGGATCCGTATCGGCTCGAATGCGGAGTCAGGCAAGGCGTATTAACATCTCCGACACTTTTCAATTTTTATATGAACGATTTGATCGACGCTATCAGCAGCGAGCGCGTCGGCTGCCATATCGACGGCGTATGTGTTAACAATCTGAGTTACGCTGACGATATGATTTTGCTGAGTGCGTCGATCTGTGGCCTAAGGAAAATGATACGCATTTGTGAGGAGTATGCAAGTGGACACGGTCTAAAGTACAATGTGAAGAAAAGTCAACGCATGGTCATTAAGGCAGGTACCAAGTGTACCCAGGACTTACCACCAGTATTACTGAATAGTGTGCCCCTAGAGGTTGTCAATCAATTTAAGTACCTGGGACATATAATAACTAATGACCTCAAGGACAATGCGGACATTGAGTGGGAGCGGAGAGCGATGTCCATTAGAGCTAACATGATAGCCCGCAGATTTGCGCGATGCTCACAGGAGGTAAAAATTACACTATTTAGAGCTTATTGTACATCACTCTATACATCCAGCCTGGGGGCAGACTATAATAAACGAAGTTACAACGATCTCCACATTCTGTACAATAACGCTTTCAGGGTGATCTTAGGGTTGCCCCGCTTCTGCAGTGCCTCTGGCATATTTGCGAAGGCGCGCACTGCCTGCTTTCATGCGACTAGCCAGCTCCAATATTATCCTGAAAATGATAGGAGACAGATTGGACTATCCTCTCCTCCGGCATTGCTGTGACAGACATGTCCCAGTAATTGTGGGAGTGAGAAGGTAAAAATAATAATTATGTATAATTTGTATTTATTGCATTTTAATAAATTTTAATGTATTTTAATAAATTTTAATGTATTTTAATAAATTGTAATTTATTTTAATGACATATTATTTTATTTATTATCAATCAATCAATGTATTTTAATGATATGTATCTTATGTTATCTGAAATAAATTAATTTGAATTTGAATTGAATTGTAAATATGTATGAATGATGTGTTCTTTCAGCTCTACGACTTTTATCTTGGGTTCAATTTAGAAAAATTACTGAAGGCATTTATATAGCTCCAAGAAACAACAACCGATGGGGAAAAAGGTTGTCGAGTGGCAGCCTCGTACCGGTAGGCGAAGTGTAGGGTGATGCCCCACTAGATGGAGTGACGACCTGGTAAGACATACAGGAAGTCGATGGATGCAGGTGGCTCAAGACTGTGTTTTGTAGTATTTCTTGGGGGAGGCCTATGTTCAGCAGTGAACTTATGAAGGGCTGCAATGATGATGATGATGTCTAAAAATATAAAGAAAATAGGAATAGTTTTATTATTAGGTCCTTACATATGAAATTAGCGTTTTGCCGTACTGACCACTTTGATCTGAAATATCTCCTCTTTGGTTAAGAATTTCAAATTTAAATTTATAAATTAATTTAGCTGGTACATTTAAGTTTAGAAAACAGTCATTCATTTGTATTTTCCTCATTATTTTATTCTTTGGCGTCGCTTATTACCGCACAATGGAAAACATGAAATATCGGTATATTTACGAGTACGAGTTCTACCGTGGCACCAGTGCTGCAGAAACAGCTCGAAGGATTAATGATGTGTACGGCGCTGGTGTCGCAAAAGAAAGCACGGTACGTTTTTGGTTTCAACGTTTTAGTTCTGGAAATTTCGATCTTCAGAACCAACCCCGTGGACGGCCGGAGACCAAAGTGGAAAATGAAGAATTAAAGGCTATTGTGGAAGCGGATCCATCACAAAGCACTTCAGAGATAGCTGCAGGCTTCGGGGTAAGTGATAAAACTGTATTAATCCACTTGAAGCAAATCGGGAAAGTAAAAAAACTTGAACGATGGGTACCTCATGAATTGAATGAATCGAACTTGTAAACACGCGTCGACTTCTGTGTTACTTTGCTCAAACCGACACAATGATGAAAGGATTTTAAATCGAATCATTACTTGTGATGAAAAGTGGATACTGTACGTTAATCGGAAGCGCTCGTCGCAATGGCTGTACCCTGGAGACCCAGCCAAATCCTGCCCTAAACGAAAATTGAGTCAGAAAAAGTTACTTGTGAGTGTTTGTTGGACTAGCGCTGGTGTCGTTCACTACAGCTTTCTAAAATCTGGCCAAACGATTACGGCAGATATCTATTGTCAGCAACTGCAAATCATGAAGGAAGAACTAGCTGCTAAACAACCGAGATTGATAAATCGCTCTAGGCCACTGCTGCTTCACGACAACGCAAGACCGCACACTGCACAACAAACAACCACTAAGTTAGATGAGCTACAATTGGAATGTCTGCGACATCCACTGTACTCCCCGGACCTTGCTCCAACAGATTACCATTTTTTCCGGAATTCGGACAACTTTTTACAAGGAAAAAAATTCAACTCCGTTGCGGCAGTCCAAACCGCCTTTAAAGAGTTTATTGATTCTCGTCCCCATTGTTTTTTTAGTAAAGGGTTCAATGAACTACCTATGAGATGGCAAAAGTGTAAGTTACGAGTATTAATACATTATATTAAAGTACAAGTGTGAACTTCGACCATATTGTTTTTTTTATTTATTGCAGGTTTCCTAAAGATTAGAGTTTAAAGGATATATGTAAGTACTTTTGTAGTAACAGGCTTACCTGGCTTCCCACAAGAAACAGTGTCATTTGCTCAGATCATTTCCAGACCTCTGACTTTCAAGTGTTGGCGAAAAATAGAAGGCGATTGGTCGAGGGCACCAAGCCATAGTATATAAGCGAGTTGGATCCTATTTGTAATCTCAATTTTATACATTGACTAGCGGAAAATAAAACCATTGAGAAAGTTATATCTGCTTGGATGAAAATACTTCGAAATCTCATACCATAACTTGAGTATCGTAAAAGGCGGCACGGCAGAGGAAAATGAAACAGAAAATAGGAAGCAGAATTTTTCCTGATAAAAAAATAAAGAATTACGGTTGCCTACCCAATTGCCAAAACCGGGAACTATGACAAATATTCCCCGTATGAGACAATCTATGGAATAAGCCTATGTTGAACCATAGACTTAGAATATATACGCCAGTATATTCTAAGTATATGTGTTGAACAGTGGACTTTTGATAGGCTGTAATTAATGAATGAATTATGGATGATATCTTAAGGGAGGAGAGAGAAAAACGGGTAATACGTTCGTAATCGATTTATTGGCAGTGGTGGTGGAGCGAGAAAAGAGAAGGCAGACCGCGGTCATGCCACGGTATTCATTTTATCATAGCAGTGTCTTCTGTGTACGTTCCGTGAAGCCGAGAAGCGGTGTGTTTAGACAAACAAATAACTAAAATATTTTAAAGGGGTACATGGTAACATGTATACAGTAATTGTTATTAATATGGCAGGGATAATTTGGCAGAAATATACGAGCTGATAATATAAATAAGTAAGTAGATTTCATAGTGAACTTTTCAATGACATGTTTTAACTTACCACAATAGTGCAAAATTCCGCATTATTCGACTACGTTTTGTTGTAAGACGTTAGACAAAACTACTATTAGAGGTGAGACAGACTGGTCCCACGTACGCAATGCATTATGACGTCTGGATTCTTGATTTTGTACGAAAAACTATGCATTAGAAACACACTTATCATATGCAGAGCAATCATACGCTTCCTACGCAACGTTGACCTGCGATATTCAGATCGACGTGGGAAGGTGGAGGGTATGTGTGTACGCAATCACACGCGTACGACCAGTGTGTTCTTAGAACTTACGCGTGTCATGCTCATGTCATAAACAAATATATAGCCTTTGCAGTAGACAAAACACGTGCACAGTGCCTTTTATTGGAGAAGTTTAGAAGTAACATAGTGAAAAAACTTCCATCACTTTCATACCAAAATAATTCAAATTTTTTGTATGGAACATTGTTTCAGCTTATTTGCAATGAATTTGTTAAAACTTTTACTTCTAAAATATTCTCCTTGAACAGTCGGAAGACATTCAATGAATGGGCGACAGTAGGAGTCCATGAGAGCAGACAAAGGTTTTATGAACTTTTGTCGTATAATCCTAGCGTCAAATTTAGGGAATATGTAAAAAAAAATATTCAAAAATATTTAAAAGAGTGTGCTCCACAGCCAAGTCTTTGCATCTGTGCAACAAAATTAAGACGACTTCTAATAAAATTAAAATGACATGGAGTATAATTAATAGCGAAACTGGTAAGATCAACTCTCGCAATTCAAACTACCAGTGAAGTTTAACAAGAAATTAACTGAATCAGATCAGGACGTTGCAGTGGTTTTTGAGAAATATTTTACTGATATTCCGATCTTAACCACTAAGTCACTGAATTCTTCTCCTGCCGTCACCGAATCATTACTTAAACAAAATGTAAATGTGTGTACAAGGAATTTTACATTTCATTAAGTATCATCAAAAGATATTGTAAAATATTTTAAAACTATTGGTATTGTAGCAGCCAGGCTAATCAACCCTAAACGGTAGTAAATAATGTTACCCTGCTGCTACCATAACGCAGAAGGTGAAGGTCTGAAGAAAACATTTATTTACAAATTACCCCCGGCTACTGAGATACTGCGGACTGCATATCGATGCGAGATAATTCGATGTATATATTTAACTTTCTAATATAGAAACAAGAAGCAGCCGCAAATATCATCAGCGCCGCATCGTCTTCACACGCCGGCTATCTTCATGTATCCGTCGACCATTTTCGAGCCGTTTCTTCAACGCCGTAGCTTCGCTTCTTCTTGCTGTTCCGGAGATGTGTCCCACGCCGCCGCCGCTCGCCGATTACGCGCGCGCGTTTTTTTTTTGCGCCCAATGCAAAAGGCACCCTCCGGAAGCGGGGGAGGGAGGTGGTGAATGCTCTAAGCATACCACGCAGCCGGCTGCGTGGTTATGTGGGACTCACTGACTAACCTAACTAACCTAAGTGCCTACCCACTAAACATCACCTTGGGGACGGCTTTGGCCATAGTGGCCTTTCTGCCGAATCGGACGCGACCCTCTTTAGGGAAAGAGGGCGCAGGCGGCGGAAGACCGCTGAGAGACGAGCCTACTAAGGCATATTAAATATTGGAAGAAGGCTTGGCCTGAGTCGCCAAGAGGCAGTCCAGGTCGGCCGAAAGCTGGTTGGGGGGGTCCGAGAGGGAGTTTCTCGATCTGCGGACTCGATAGCGAGAGGGAAGTGGGGCTGCATAGGAAACTGCCTCACGAATGAAATGATTAGGGTGAGACTTTTTTTTTTTTTTATAGAATAAGGGTGACAAACGAGCACACAGTCCACCTGATGGTAAGTGGTTGCTGTGGCCCATAGACATCTACATCCATCTTCGTTTGCGAATTTAAATGCAGATGCGTTGTCAGCCAGTAAAAAGGGTCTCCGGTTCTCTACATTCACCATACGAAACACAGCAGCATTAAGCTGCTATTTTACGCTGGTATTCTGTGAGAGCGTGGTCCTTCCCCGGTCGAGCCGACCCATTCGTGCTACAACTATACTATTAACATAGCTGCAGCATGGCTCTACCACGTAAAAAACTCTCTGATGCTTTGAAGAAGTTCTCAGAGAGTGTTTTTAGAAATTGCTGGACTGTGGGGAGCTCTAAGTCTCGGTGGAGGTCGGCGTTACGGACGTACCAGGGTGCGTTCGTAGCCCGACGACAAAAAAGGTTTTGAACAACTTGAAGTTTGTTCAGGGTTATGGGCTTAGCGTGAGCAAAAATGGGGGCCGCGTAAGACATTACGGGTCGTATACAGACCTTATAAAGGGTCCGTTTGTTACGGAGGGACATTTTACTGTGTCGGCCCAACATACTGTTGAGCCTACCCAAGTAAAATCGCGCATTTCGAGTTACTCTCGAAGGCTCGAAAGTGAGCCTCGTGTCAAGGGTGACACCTAAGTATTTGGCGGACGTGTGCCAGGGGACAAGGGTCCCTAGCATACGGATTGGCGGAGTGATAGTGGGGAGGCGTCGTTTATGTTCGAAGTGAACGGCGGAGCTCTTCTCCGGGTTCACATCGATACGCCATTTTTGGAACCAAGCTCCTAAGTCATTAACTGACTTTTGGATCTTGTTCCGTATAAAGGGTAAAGATGTGCCTTTGCACTAGAGGGCAGTGTCGTCTGCAAAGAGGGAGAGCTGAACACCATTCGACGGGATGGGAATGTCGTTGGTGTACAGGATATATAGGAGGGGGGCAAGTACGGAGCCCTGAGGGACACCGGCTTTGATTTGGCGCGAAGAGGAGAGCGTGCCTTCGTGTCTGAAACGAAAGGTACGGTCCTTCAAATAGGAGGCCACGAGACGAACAAGACGATCAGGGAGACCTATATTGTGTAGTTTGTAGATAAGGCCTTCGTGCCAGACTCTATCAAACGCTTTCGCTATGTCGAAGAAGACCGCGATGGTCTTATGACGGCGAGGATAAAACCGCTGAGGATGTATTCCACAATACGGTGAACTTGTTGGGGACAAGAGTGTTTCGCTCGGAAACCAAATTGGTGAGGGATGACAAGAGGGTCACCGTCTGTGGGAAACAGATGGCGCCTCATGCGAGTGAGGATAACTCGTTCAAATAGTTTGCCCATGGCCTTGAGGAGGCTGATGGGACGATAACTGGAGGGGAGATTGTGAGGCTTTCTTGGCTTGGGGATACCAACGACAGTTGCCTCTTTCCACGTGGTGGGAAAGTAACTAAGGTTGAAGCAGGCGTTGAAGATAATAGCCAAAAGGGTTAACACCTGCTCAGGAAAATTTTTGAGGGCTTGGTTGGAGATGCCATCCGCGCCCGGAGCCTTTTTGGGCTTCAGTCCTTTGAGGAGCGCGAGGGCATCCCCTGTAGTTGGCCGGGTGGCCAGGTTGCTCGCAAAGGACGCAAGCTGGCGGTGATTCGCGTCAGTGGGCCGAGGCACTCTTTCGAGTGATGAGGTCTAGGCACTTAACGCACCTGGGGCTGAGCAATTGGCCGCCGCATGACCGTAAAGCTGGCAGCGGTGGCACTGCGCCGGAAAACCGCGCCTATGGGGGGCTCGACCCTCACTCGACAGGCCGCACATGGTGCGTGCCTGCCGGAAGATGGTCTTTGCCTCCGGCACGTTTGTAAGGATGGCAAGAGCAAGCGGGAACCTCTTGCCCTTGTTACTGTGCATCTTATGCACTGCTTCGACGGGGAAGCCTTGGGACTTAAGGTCCTCCTGGATTTCTTCGTTGGAGAGTTCGAACGGAACTCCCCGGATGACAGCCTTGACCTTTCGCTCTTCGGGGAGAGCGAACGTGTGGTAAGACACACGCTCTGCTGTGAATAGCCTTGTTAGGCGACGAAAGTCATCTATTGATGACGGGTATATTTTTATGGCTTCACTATAATTAGTGGCCTGATCGAAACTGATTTTACTGTCGTAACAGATTTTCGACAGTCTAGTATATTGCGCCTTGTCTCTAAGGAAGACAGGGGGCGGGACCTGTTTTTTGGCAAGGCTCGGGGCACAGCGAGCTGCTGGCTTGGAGGACGCGGGGAGGTTGAGCGGCAGTAGGGGTACTGCGGCAGCGGCGGGGGCTAAGGGCTGGAGAGGGAGTGGTGGCAGACCTGCTGTACACCTTGTTTAATTTGTGTTGGGAACATAAGCGGATACCGAGAGACTGGTGCAAAGCCGTGATAGTCCCACTATATAAAGGAAAAGGATCGCAGCAGGATTGTAAAAACCACCGTGATATCAGTCTTCTTAGCATTGTGGGAAAACTGTATGCTAAGGTACTAATTGAAAGAGTTATGAAAGATACTGATGGAAAAATTTGGGATGTGCAAGCGGGATTTAGAAAGGGAATGGGATGTACGGATCAGGTCTTTTCCATGCGCATGATCGCGGAGAAATTTTTTCCCAAAAACCAAAAGGTTTTTTGTGCGTTCTTGGACATGGAATAGGCTTATGACAGAGTGGAAAGGGATGTGTTATGGCAAATACTGAACGTTTCTTGTTTCGCTAATGGCACTCGGTGTCTATGGAACGGAAAAATGGCAACAACCTTGTAAAGGAAAGAAGGTGAGAATAATACAGGGTATTTTTGAAACGCTCCAGAAAACGAAGACAGACGACAGTACTAACTATATCTTTGATGATGGGTGAAATATAAAATCGATCCTGATGAAAAAAAAATCATCTTTTCACAACGTTTTATTAGATTTATTCACGCTCCATCGTGTTAGTATAGTTAAATAAAACGTTAATTTCAGTTAAAAAAATCATGAAAATACTTAAACATAAAACCAGCAGTGGAATTACTGAATTACAATCAGCTGACTAGGGGTCAATGTACGCGCGAACGCCGAATTCGCGCGGCCCGCAACTAGGGATGGTACCACAATACCTAATAATTTACAACACTTGTCTAAATACCTAACTTATCTACTTAACCTACTATTTGCCACTGTGCTTGTCTCCACGTAGCCACTTTAATTCGAATTCACAGGTTAAATAAACCAAATAACTGGTTCGATTCCCCGCTAATGAAAAAAATACTTAAATAAAATGTTAACAAGGTTAGAGTCATGCTGTTTTATCCATTATGTAGGTATGTTTATTATTCTAATATATTCAGTTATGTACTTATTCAGATCAGTTCAGTAATAAGTTATTTAAAAAAAATTAGGTATGAAACAGCTTGCCGATCCTCCGTGGCCTTATGAGATTCCCCAAGGCACATTAACATGTTGCCGTATTCACGAACACTATAAACGTACCTACGCGTTAGGCATTATTAAAACAAAACAAAAAACACAAAACGTAACAACAAGAACAATATCATTAATTAATAAATAACAAGTAATAACGACAATAATTTAATAAACAAAACAATTGAACTATTGCTCGTGATAGTCAAGACGGAACTGTCTCAAAAACTAAAATTATTAATCAATCCCGCCAAAACAAATGCGCATGAAGTAACGTCCTAGAAGCATGTGTAAATTCTACAGCGCGAGGCGACACGAGGCAGCGTGTGTGTGAAAGGGAAGGGTAGACTGATTAGTATACCTAATGCATTGTTTCGTACCGATCTAGATTAGAGTTCGGCGCCCGCGAGGATATTGACCCTATTGTCAGCTGATTTTCTTTTTTAAGTTTCACTGCTGGTTTTATGTTTAAATATTTTCATGATTATTCGGGATCGAATTTCTTTGTGACCCATCATCATAGGTATCCTTAGTACTATCATGTGTCTTCGTTTTCGGGAGCGTTTCACAAACACCCGGTATAGCTATCTTATTTTTTACCACGTAAAACATCATATGCATAAATAATTTAAATACAAGAATTTTTTCTTATTATAGAATTCCCTCTATGCTATAATTACGCTGTAGTAACCATAGCGTTTTTTTTTTCGATACAGAACTGACTGTCATTTTATGCGGGGGGAAATCTGCGCACACAAAAGCAATCGTATGGCACTACGGAACTCACACATGACAATTAAAACAATGAACTAGCTTGCTACATATTTATTAATATGTGCAATATCTAACAATTTTATACACGCATAGACACATTATAACAGTATCGCTCAGTGAGAGAGACGACTCGGATATAGATCCATCAGGATCAGTCGTTCGACCGATCTGCATATTGTATGTAGCGAGCGGCCTGTGTTGGTACGGAAACCCGAAACCACACGGCCGTTAGTAATGTAATTTTTTAGTTTAAAAAGAAGTTAATATCAATAATGTGATTAAAATTACTTGTATATGAAATACAACCTCGTACGACCTGCACGAAGTCGATGGATGCAGGTAGGTGGCTCAGGATTTTGGACGAGCTTTGTGGCAATCCTTGGGGTAGGCCTCTATTCAGCAGTGGACTTGTGAAGGGCTGTAACGATGATAATGATGATGATATGAAAGGTAACGCCATTTTTTTGTAAAGGAGAAGGAGACGTCTCTATACATTCTCTGGCCCAAATGTTAACAAGATGAAAGTAGGACCATTTGAAAGCGTATGTATAAACAATTCATAGCTGAAAATCTGGCAAGATTTGTCAATAGTTATTGTAGAAAGAGTTATTGTAGAATAAGTAAAAGTGAGATTATGTATTACCTACGCTGTAACAGGTGATTTATCATTGTTATTACACTGTAACAGGCTATTTTTTATTTTATAAATACTTAAAGATATAAAAGCAGGATCAGTATAAAATTACCAAAAAAGCTGTGGTTGATAATGAAACGAAATGTTGAAACGATTAACGAAAGTTAAAATAACAACAACTAAGTGATGTGAATATTAGGGATATCGATCTGAGATCGATTACTTGAATTGTTGTTGTAACTGTTACTTGTTGGAATGTTGATATTTTTATTTTTTATTATTATTCTGTAGATTATTTTTTATCTCCCTAGTTAATACAGAAAGATAATCGAAAATAGATATTAAAATCCTCAATTTAATCGAGAATCGATTATATTGCGCTTGTTTCAAATCGAATCGAAAATCTGTCTTTTTCTTTTAAGTGAATAGTTTGAAGTTTAAACTGTTAAGTCAAGTTTCAAAATGAGATGTCTTCTATTGGAAGATAACGTTCAGAAACGAGAATTTCACTAGTGTATTCTTTATGGTAATCAATTTAGCAATAATAAAGCATACACTACAATAGATTTTCTAACTTACTTCTTATTTTATTGTTTTTTTCTAATTCTAGATTGTAAAAACCGATATGTTTTTGTATTTTACTTTAGAAAAATATGGCCAGATTTTTAAAGTATAAACCAATTAGTTAACTTCAGGCTGAAAAATCCCATTCTCCTTTGACGTGGCAGATCTCTTTTTGCAGCAAAAATCTGAACAATTCGGCATTTTTGTTGTACGTCAATTCAGCCGCGCAACTAGATTTAATGGAATGATTGCGGCTGCAACTAGTTTTATTGTACGCATAGGACCGCGTGGACTTATATTTTGATAGAAGGGATCGCCTTCGTATGGCTTCTCTCCTCCGATCTGCCGATGACCCGTGTTGCTCTATGTTCCAACCAAATGAAAATATTATCAAAAAATTCCAATTCATAAATATTTGGCATTTTAACCGTGTAGTGGCATTGTAAGAATTTTCACTATCCTACATTATCTCATGGGTGTCGTAAAAGGTTACAGAGGAAAGCTGGACTAGGAGATGGGCAGCAGCATCTTTCTGATAACAGTTGAATAAAAAAAAAAACTGCGGTTGTCAACCCGCTCCCCAAGCATAACAACTATGGCAAAATATTCTTACTATGAGGTGAACTATGGGGTAGGCCTATGTTCAGCAGTGAACTTGTGATGCGCTGTAGTGGTAGTGATAATGTTATCTGATTTATTTGTTTATTTTATTCAAAGATAGAATATCATATGCAAAATATTATGTAAAAAAAAATTGGTTGCCTGTAAAGTCGGTATACGGGCGAAAGTTTTACGTGACAACGACTTTGAGTGGTAAAATAATTTTATTATGTCTGTCTCTCTCGCTCTTAGGCGGGCTAACCATGCCCGAGTGGAAGGGACGCGTGCCTCTCACTCGCTCTCATTGTGAGCGCATAACGTGAGCGGAGCGTAACGCAGTTTCTTGAAGTGTCACCCGGCAAACCAATTTATAAGACGTTGTCACGTCAAAATAATATTTGTACGAATATCCGAAAATTGATTCTATTAATAGCATATTGGCAACTATTGCTATCACCTATCCCTTTCTTTCTAAAGTAGTCTTTGTTTTGGATCTTTCGTTCTTCTTCGTTCTAGTTTCGTTCATTTCGTTTCATTCATTTGTGTATGTGGCAGCCGAAGGTGCATTATTCGTCATTTCTTGTTACAAATAGAAAAAAATAATAAGCACTTAGTTTGTCTTCATGTAGAGTTAAATTTATTTAGTGAGTACTTTTTAGCTTTTAGAGTTTGTATTTAAAATGTAAATATTTTTCAAGTTCCGGTCATCGTTAATATCTTTCAAACATGAATGAACGCCATGTTGATTGTCAAAGGTGTTTTCGGAACGGATGAGACATCAGTGAATTGAAATTGTGTTAATTTTTCAGGCACCGCGATATTTTAAGATCGCTGTAAAGCCGGCTTGATTACGCTAAAGTAAAACGATTCGCAGCCATGGCACAGGTTTTGCCTATACGTTTCCAAGAGCATTTACAGGTGAGTACGCCCATCGGCTTTTATTGTCTTTGTCGATAGTAGTTGTAATATCATGAATACGATATCAGCTGTAATCTATCGTACTTCTAAAGTGCTTTCCTTAATACATTGTCTTATTACGAGATTTATGTGATGGTAATGGTATAAATGACATTGCGCAATTATCGGAGTGACAGTTTCCACCCCCTACTCTTCCTACGGAAGAGTACCGGTATTGATCTTTTCGTATTACCTTATATCATATGATTTGCGGGCTACTAGGAAAATAATAGGCAAATTTAGGTCACATAAATTATTACATGTAATATTTTTTTACATTGAATCTGATATAATATGTATAATATGTTCCATTTATGGATATTCTTAATTAAATACATACTCATAGTATTCTTTAATGTTTATGTATTATATGCATTTTAATTTGTAATATGTATTTCATATAAACATTTTAAAATTCTATGCCAGTAAGAATCTAATAAGGAAATGGGTAGCTTGTTTTTTATTAGGAAAAAAAATCCATAAAATTATTCCAATGTATGAAAAAAGGGGACAATATTCTTATTAAAATAAAATAAGTAAGGAATTGTAGACATTCTTTATTTGTAAAATAATTTACCTACTGCTGGGAACTTAGATACATTTTGCTTAATATTTAATTGTATGTTAAATTTTATCCAAATGATCTGTAGATTTAGCCTTACTGCCTTTTTTCCTAATTGGCTACTTTTCTGAACAAATCATTTATTCAAATTACCCTATAATTTATAAAATTTAATATCCAAACTATTTGTAAAGTTATGTTTCATTTTTAATACATGTAAACCCTCACTTCACAAAGGATTTATATGACAATTATATTTGTGTAAGCTTACACAATGTTACACACCCTAACATCTCTCGTTATACTTTCTTTGCACTGCAAGGCATTAATATCATCACTATGATTGTATAACATAAGCCCATCACAAGTCCTCTGTTGAACTTAGACCTGACGTCTCCCAAGTAAAGATTATATAATATCATGGATTAATCCTAATATTCATATTTCAGAAAATTAAGTGGAATAGCCAATCTTTTACTTTAGTACAACATTAGTTATAATTTTTACATATCTTATAGATCAATTTATGCCCTTCTGCATGATAAGTCACACTAAATTGTGATAATTAAATGTTTTAATCAAAAGTATTTAAAATTATAATTTTTGCAGCTCACAAATGTTGGAATCAATCCAGCTTCAATATCATTCAACACACTCACTATGGAATCAGACAAGTTCATCTGTGTTAGAGAGAAGGTTGGGGAGACTTCTGAGGTTGTCATCATTGATATGGCGGACCCTACTAATCCAATCCGGAGACCCATTAGTGCAGATTCTGCCATTATGAATCCAGCAAGCAAAGTTATAGCTCTGAAAGGAAAGGCTGGAGTTGAAGGTCAGTGAATTTTGTTGATGTTACATAATTAAATCAATACCCATGTTTTAATTTTGTAGGTGTGTTTACTGCATCTTTTTTTATTAATTAAGACTGTTAATAAAAGTGTGGGTGTACCAATTTAGTATTTACTTAAAAAAACCATTGACAAGCAATTTTTTTTCTACTTTTCCAATTTTTACTTTTTATAATGTACTTCCGGATATCGAACAAAATCTCTATATCATCATCACAGCTCATGATACTGCTGAACATAGGCCTTCCCAAAAGAATGCCACTAAGCATGATACCCAGCCACCTGCATCCATTAACTTTATGAATGTCTTATTGGGTCAAAACCTTCAAGTGGGCAGCAGTTGGCTTATTAGCTTAAAGCTGCCACTTTATCAAGTATTAATTTAAAAAGTATGAATTAATATCTCATATTTTACGTGGTAAATGTTAATATCAATAATATATTATTGTATTTCATTAAATAAAGTTTGTCTTACAAAACAGTAATAATTTATCATTCATTTTGTATCCGTTTGTATAATGGTAAAAACTGTTTATTAAAAGATAAGGGAAGTATTTTTTTAGAATTGACATGGGTTGTTTGTTGTTTTATTTTCAGTCTATATTTTGTTATTTGGGGGATGAGATTTAATTAATAAAATTATATTAGTTAGAAGAATACAAATCAATCTGCAAATTGTTTAAAATGAATGTATCAAAAAATCTGGAATAAGAGTAATAAACCTGATATGAGTCATTGACATTATATGATTACAATTAAATTATCATAAAAAATTAAATATATTACAAAGGATGAATCATGATTATAGATGTTACAATGAAGAAAGTAATTGGTGTTAAATATCCTCAGATATATGCTTCCTATCACCAGCCTTTAATATTCACTGTCAGGTATAGGTATTTTCAAAAATGCATCCTTAGGGATTAATTTCTTGAAAGAGTTGTTCATACCCACTATGTGGACAAAATCAAATCAGCAGGGTGTAGCATATGCAGGAGGGGTTGAAATTTAAAAAAAGTAAGTTTAATTTCTCTTTCAAACATTCTATGCCAATTTACTTAAAATATTTAATATGTTTTATTACAACATGATGTGATATTAAAATGTTCTCCAGACCCCATCTCCATCTTGGTGGCCAGTTTCAACAGAGGCACGCTTACAACCACTTGACCTGATAGGCAGACCTATTGACATATAACTGCATTATTATAAACTTAAAAAATTTATAGCTGTTTAATCCGAGGTCTGTTTGTAAATATTCTTGCCTAGGAATAACCACAGTATTTTAAATTGTTCTTCAAGGTGGCTAGAAATATAATTTAAATATAAGCTATCTATGTATTGTTGGTTTATTTTAGGATTAGGATAATATCTTTGTTGGAATTTATTCTTCACCATCAGCCCATAAAATCCACTGCTGGACAAAGGCTTTCTGTTTTTGGAAGATTTGCCTTTTTTTGTCACATTTTTTAAGGTGATTGATGTCTTGCACTTTTGATGGTTGTAGTCCAGGTAATTCATCTCGAAACAAGATGGTTATATTGTTATTTTTTAGAAGCGATAATATATAATATTAATTATATATTTTTATTTTCTTTTTATTTTTATTTTAAATAAAGAGTAAATAGGTAGATAATTACAGTAATAATCCAATCAAATAACAAAAAAATGCTTTTTGCAATTAGGGGGCGTTCAAGTATTACATAAGCCACCTTTCTATGATTTTAGCAATTTTCTTAGTTTTGCTTATACCCCACCTGTATAAGCAAAACTAAGAAAATTGCGAACTCCCCCCTCCCCTATAAGACGTAAGAATTTTTTCAAAACTTTTATTAAAGTAAGTAAAAATTTAAGACTCGAATTATTTTTAAAATTTAAGTTAGTGTTTTAATAAAATTAGAAAATTAAGAATCATTTATTGTACATGGGCTCCATATCCAAGTTTCTACATAATCAACAATTGGTTGCTCATCTTCACAATTCAGGCTGAAATTCGTTAAATCGCTTAGATTAATAATAATAAAATAAATAAATATTGTTTTAAAAATATTTTTATTGTTTTATAATCTTACGTAAGATTTTTAATATTACCCTCGCTCCCTTTGTCAAAAGAAAAAAATGAATCCCCCCAGCCCTAAGCCTCCTTACGTAATACTTGAACGCCCCCTTAGGTTGGAGATAAGCTATTTCAGATAAGGGGGTAATCATAACACCACACTCAGATCCGATAGGCAACAATTTGCGGATGTCCGCAACTATTGGAGCTGGCGAATTCGAACCGAGGGCTTGTGGTGTAGTAGCGAGATTCTGTGTCCGTTAGTTATAAAGATCAATATAGTCGAAACATTGATGATTTATTGGACTAAGTCGGTACCTATAATCCTACTCCAGCTCTACTGATTTTATCACGCAGAAAAACTAACACAATATTTTTAGGGATACGATCTAGCATTTATGGCGTCAGTCGTGCGGGACGTCCTCCATAGATAGCTAACGGGCGTCGACAACCTATGGGGGAGGTCTATGTTCATTACTTCTCAAAAACAACAAAGAATATCATAATTATTTGTATTTGAAATACATTTATTTATGATCAAAATATTTTATTATTGAGAATAATGTCAACATGTCATTTACAATTGTAATATTACACTTGGGAATTGATTTAGAAGAAAATAAAATGGAGAAGTCACTGTCTTATATTATAATGCTTATTTAAATTCTGCGCCATAATTTTTGTTTATTGATTATATGACCCATAAAGCCGTCTCGTAAACCCGAATAAAGATGCGACGGTGAGTCATCGCCGCATACTCTTTATTCTTGACCCAAAACAAAGGCCAACTGCGGAAGCTGTGATATGGAAAACGCCAGACAGTGAATACGCACTTTCTAATTATTGTCGTTTTATTGTTAGACGAAAAGCCATATTTTATTTATTTTAGAAATCTAAATTAAATTTCTTGATAGTTTTAAATTTTTTGATGAATCACTGGGATCTATCAATAGGTGGAATAGGTAAAAGCTAAATAATCAAGGATTGTGAAAATTTTTATGCGTTCTTAAACAGTTTTCGGGAAAGATTTAATTTTTTTTAACCATTAGCATTAATAGGACCACAATGTTTGAAATTAAACGCGATAGTATCCGCAAAATTAGTTTTATTCAAATAAAAGAATCCTTCAGAAAAAAAACCGTCCAAGTGTGTCGGGCCACGCACAATTAAAAAATGTTAAGTTTTTACAATAACATTACAAAGTTATAATGCAGCTAGCTTTAGGCCATTTTGTATTGAGTTTCCGTCGTAAAACAATAACTCAAAGGTACAAAAAGACTATGAAAAACTTTTGTGGTTCATTATAAATATTTAAACTGGTGGTAGCTACCAATCACTTGGCTATGCGGGTCGACTATAACATACTCGTAGGAGCTCGATGATATTTTTAAAACTAGGTTTATGGTGATGTAGTTGAAGATGGGAAGACAGATGCAGGTAAATTATTCCACTCCTTTGGTGTACGCATTACGAAAGGCGAAGCAAACCGTTTTAGTCCGAATGTGTGGAATGTCGATAACAAAGAGGCGGAGATTTGTCAAGCGTCTAGCATCCGTATTTTCGATTTTATCTATAAGTCAAATTGAATGTCCTATAATCATTTTAAATTCTGACATATCTAAACCGTAGCATAAAAATGTTAAAAGTGATAGTATTTATTAAGAGTAGTCTTTCTGTAACTCCGAGTAGTTACAGAATATAATTTCGTTGCGTTAAAAGAGATGGCATTTTGCTGATATCGGCACAGCTTAAATAATGGCACTATATCGGTAAACAGCGACATTTACCGATTACGTTTACGCCAAAAAAATATGTTCCTCTTTTGTTTTGTCCACGTTTGTCTGCTCGTGAATGACAACGGAAGATAAGCGTTTTTTCGTTGTTTGTGGACTCTGTTTGTATTGATTCAAATATTATTTATTATAATTATAATGTGAGACAAAATCGATGGTTACTTTAATAAAAATTCAGATGAACAATTTTACGTCACTTGAAAACTTACTTTTCTCATTTTCATTTCAATTTATTAATTATACTACGCTTTAAAGAAAGCAAATAAATAAGTTATATCTCATAATAAAGATTTACAAACATATTTTTGTATCTTTAGCTGCTATGTTATGGTTGTAGCATGAATGGGTCGGCTCGACCGGGGTAGGACCACGCTCTCACAGAATACCAGCTTAAAATAGCGGCTTAATGCTGCTGTGTTTCGTATGGTGAGTGTAGAGAACCGGAGACCCTGTTTACTGGATACGAGGCATTCTATCTTAGTCCTCAGGGGTGGTAACGCATCTGCAATTTGATTCTTAATCGAGGATAGATGTAGATGTCTATGGGCCAAAGCATCCACCATCAGGTGGTCTGTGTGCTCGTTTTTAAGCTTATTATATTTAAAAAAAATGTAAACAGTTAATGAGATAAAGGTTGATGTTATAGATACAGTTAATGAGGTAAAGGGTGATCTACGGTGCACCCAGACTACCTAATAGCTAATAGTAAGCCGAATCGGCTTAGCCGATGCTGTGGCCTATAATAACAAACTATATCTATCCTCGATTAAGAATAAAAATACAGATGCGTTACTCATGAGAACTGGGATGGAATGCCGCATTAAAAGTAAAAAAGGGTTTCTAGTTCATGAAACATGGCAACATGTGTTAGTATTACTATTTCACAAAAAATACCAAGGACAAAATTGTCCTAGTATGGTCGTTCTCCGATTGAGCTGAAAGCCACATTATAGCTGCATTGAGGCTTTACCACGTAGAAAATCATACGAATTTATGAATATAATGTACAAAACGCATGAAACCATTTGGTATTTCCCGTCAAGGAGACCGAGATACTTACGGTAATCAATATCAGTCGGGGTGTCATATTATGTTCCGGTGACCTCTTTCTACAATGGGGTTATATGTTTTATAACTAGAAGAAGAAAGAGTAACAATATTTTTTATGGTTAATCTTTCTTTCTTGTAGTCCGTGCATAGCCTAAACAATTGTTAAGGTTAAACATCGTTCTGTGCGATTAACTATTAGATTGGATCGGTAGTCACTTTAGTAGCATTTCTCGGGCGTAGGTTTCCATCCTCTACGTCTACGTGCTGTGACCTGTTTAAAGGTTGAATTTAAATTTGCAACACTTAGTAGGAAATACTAACTACGAGGATACTTGTACCATATACTTTTAAGAAACTAAAAGAAAGAGTCCTGCTGGGCATTGATACATCCGAATGCTACAATTTAAATGTTATATTATATATTAGGTTAAAAACTGCACCTGCCACTAATTCTCATCACACCCAGGGTTAACTGGTAGAGAATGCCAATAAGCATTAAGTCCGCCCCGGTAATCTTTTATTTAATAAGGTTGCAATAATGTTTATTTATAATATACAATTCTCGTATGATACAAGAAACGGAACAATTGCGCGTTTTACAGATTGTTGCAACTGTTTCCAATGTCGAATAAATGATAATGTCATTGTCCGGATATCTACAGACAGTAGGATATAATATTAAGCATTCTGTTAGAAAACAAAAACGTTAAATAATATTTGGTCCTAGTCCGAAGGGTTTATGTTTATGCTTACTTGAACAGGATGAGTGATAGGTTAGTCGTCGAGGTTTTAATTTTAACGCTTCTTTATTAATAAGGATTTATTATGAACGCCACGTTTTTCAGGCGGATTACTATTGCAGTTACTGCCTCCCGTCAGAGGTTTTCAGACGTATACCTTGCCATCTAAAAAAGGCCATAAGATCTTACTTGTATTTCATAAAATGGACTCTCAAGACGCCCACCCACAGTACGGTATTATATAAGGTCGGGGAATATTTTATATATACAAATTCAAGACATTTTTTTTTTCAAAGTTTAATTACATTTAATTATAATATATATGTGCCATTTTGCTCGATAACTTGTTGCCATCTTGTAGGTAAGTGACATAATTTGCTGTAGAAATCTCAAAAAATTGCGACAAGTAGTTTTGACAGTCCTTTCTTGATGTTAACCTAACATTACCCAAAAAATCTGAAGAGACCGAAACAGGTGAAAATCTGAGAGTGCAAGGTCAGGACTATGGATGCATTAACGCTTCCCAACCAAGCTCCCTCAATTTTTGCTGAGTGGCCAAAGAGGTGTGTGGTCTGGTGTTATCATGATGAAAGACCACTCTTTTTCTGTTGATCAATTCCGGCCGTTTTTTCTCAATTTCTTGCTTGAGTCTTAAAGATAATGATTTTGCTGTTGTTTATTTGTGTTTGTACTTTCCGAGCTTCTTTATTTTCTCGATTTGACGCATTCCTTTGCATTATCGTTTCTTCGCTTGCGTTAAAGGCTGATGCTAACTTTGATCTGATTTGAGATGAATAAATGGAATAAAAGACATGACGCGAAAAATATATCGCGAAATCGTGTTAAGACAGACATTTATTTCAATTTGAAATTCCAAGTCGGATGCAAGATATTGAAATTATCATTTAGGTACATAAATGGAATTTCAACATTTCAGTAAATCTATGTAGAAGATGCTTTCACTGAGTTCTAATACATTTTTTTGATAAGTATTGTTTTAGCTAGTACGTTTTTTGGATCAGGCGATCAAGAAATTAGGTCAGTTTGAATGTTATGGATATCTTTTATGACGGAACGGAATATTGAACGTTTGCAAGGGTGCCAACAATTGGTTTAAAATCTACTTAATAATAACTTCCGTAAAAATGTATACTGTTAATTTAGATACAATAAATCATTTCTTATTTATTTAGTTTTCATATTAATTTAAAAAAACATCAACTCTTCCTTGACAGTCGGGTAAAAAAGCTAGTGTTTTACATTTTGATGAATGTTTTGCTATATTATGTTATATTTTACATTGTCTCTCTCGAAGCAGTATTGTTGTATTATCGTACAGTGAATGGTTATGCACAGTTGTCAGCGTATGGTACATATTTATTTAGATGACTGCGCAGTTGTGTAATATTGGACATGTGTTCCTGAACATAGTATTAGTAAGATTACTTAAATGTTGAGTCTTTATAACATTTAAAACTAATTAATATTAAAACTTATTAAACTATAAATCGGCTATTTCGCACAGGTTCATAAAAAGTGGAAAGTTTTGATCATCGCGTGGAATGTCAATTAAACCATTTAAAAATGTATAAAAAACAAATAACATTTTTCAGTAAAATCGCTTTCAAATTGACGATATTAGAAACCAAAACCTTATTGCCTTAAACTAACATTCATATGTTAGGAGAACTTTTTGACTGTCCCGATTTAATTACTCGATAGTGTATAGGTAAAGGTTATAGCCCATATACGTCTCACTGCTGGACACAGTCCTCCTCTCATTTCTGAGAGGGTTTTAGTGCAAGTAAATGTCCGCCGCGCTGCCCCAATGCGTGTTGGCGAACTTCTAGTCCTCTAAATTTTTTTTCTCAGTTATGCAGGTTTCCTCACGATGCTTTCCTTCACCGCCGAGCACGTGGTAAATCAGCACTTAAAATTGCAGTTAACAATTTCATTGGTGCCAGCGGGGATCAAACCCGGGTTGCTCGTATACTGTGAAACTTACAGTGAGCGCTTAACCCCTGAGCTACCACAGCTATATAGTACGTTGTATAGTATTAAGTATCCTGCGCAGTTACAACCGCGGTACAACCATAATAATATGTCTCCGGTGTTTTGGACTGATCAGATGGACGTCGTCACATTTTCTTCGCTTATTGAATCAAAATTTTAAAGTATTTTTATGGTTGCTATATTAATATAGTAGTTATATTATATTTGCTCCGACAATACTGTTCCAAAGATGTTTACACTTCACAATTCCTTTATCTATTTAATACGCTCGTAGACATTTTATAATGGTTATTATAATAATAACATTGTTCTATTTTTGCTCACTACAACTACTTTCACTTTGTGATATAAGTGAATTATTTCATTTTGTAATCTCTTTTATAGCTCCATTAAAATGTATAAATATGAAACCATGTTTAATTTTTATTTTTCTATGATACAAACTTAAATTTTACGAAAGGCATCAAATTCTCCAATTGTCGAAACGAGTGATTTTTTTGAGTTGCTAACTAATTTAAAATGATAATTTTATTGTAGTATTTAATTTTATATTGTATTGTATTACGAATAATTTGTTGGTTTCATACGGAACGTGATCACAGCTATGAGAAGTATAAAAAAATACTAAAGTGCGAGGGAGATGGATAAAATCCTATCTCCTTCCTTATAGCCGCCAAGGCCGTCTACACTACGTCAGAAGGGGTTGTGACGGAAAAATCTTACACTTTTTGTCGCCTAGCTCCCCATCCGCCAAATCCGTACCGTCCGATAAAGAACTTCGTTCCAAAAAGTTTTAAGTATGGGTATTATTTAAAACTTTGTTGTTATACAACGTGTTACAAAATACCCCGTAAAAATATAATTAATTATCAAAGCCAAAAATTTTGTCAACCCTAGTAAGCTGTCATGTCAAGGAACCAGATTATTTAACAGAAAGGCCTACGTAGGTACCTATTTTACCTAATAATTGTCTACTTCAATAGCTTTTCTATTTTTCATTCATAAATGTTTGCTACCTCAATACAAGGATGTCATTATACTCAAGTACTGGCTTCTAAAATGTCAAGTTGGAAAAAAAGTATGTTGTCAATTTCAAATCTTCTAATCGATATCCTACAACTGTTTGGAGTTTTTTTTTCCAACATTTTTTGCAAAATAACGATGCTTTCTAAGTCGGAATATTACGATATGATGTTATGCGGAGGCCATGAAGATAGCAATTTAAATCGTGCTCGCGAACTGTATCGGCAACGATTTATCGATGGTAGACTCCCCACTGAACAGCGACGGCTGCCTTCGTACCAGTGTTTTCTGAACATGTCAAGACGACTACATTCCACCGACTCTTTTCATCGGTCTACTGGAAGTGGATGTCCAAGCACAGTCGACGCCAGGCAGGCTGAATTAGTGTTAGAGCATTTTGAAGAAGAGCCGACTACAAGTACGAGGCGATCCGGAACAAGATTCGGTATAAACCATGTTGCAGTTTGGCGAATTCTTCGTAACGACAATCGTCACCCTTATCACTATCGCCGTACACAGGAGCTGATACCCTCCGATTTTGCACCCAGGAGGAACTTCTGCGAGTGGTACCTCAGGCAGTTAGAGGAAAACCCAAATTACGTAAACTATGTTCTTTGGACGGACGAGGCAACATTCACGAGGTCAGGACTTTCAAATATTCATAACGATCACGTTTGGGCTCGCGTGAATCCACGTGCTTCACGGCAGGGCAGATTCCAACACCAGTGGCGTCTGAATGTGTGGGCTGGCCTTTATGACGGGCATGTCATCGGTCCCGTCATTATGCCATCACGTTTGAACGGTAGCAACTATCTAACGTTTTTACAAACGGAATTCGAAGAAGCGATTAACGATTTTCCTGTGGCTGACTGGGATTACTTTGAAAACCAAAGAAACATGGTGTTTCAGCATGATGGAGCTCCGGCACATTTTGCTCGCAACGTACGAGAACATCTTAACGTTCGCTTTCCGCGAGGATGGATCGGCTGCGGGGGACCGGTGCTATGGCCTGCTCGTTCTCCTCACACCCTTGGACTTCTTTTTGCGGGGTTATGTGAAGGACAGAGTGTATTTCTCCGATTGCCCAACGGTTGCCGAGATGGAACAGCGTGTTAGATCGATTTTCGCATCAATAACACCGACGATGGTGCGAAATGCCACAAGCCATATCCTGACTTAGTGAGGTTGTGTATTGAGCAAGACGGAGCACACTTTGAGCCGTTTCTGCAAATTTGACGTTTATTATGAAAAAGTAAGTGTTCGTTTAGGTTGTTTCGTTAGGTTAGGTCTTTCAAAATTTTTGTCGTTCCGCGAATTAGGTAGAAATGTAGGTACATTCTGCGTAGTTTACTCTTTAATTTTACTGAAATAGGGTTCGCACATCAGTGAAAATAATAATTTATTTTTTTATTTTTTTCGGGTATGTTATACAGCGATACTACGGTTCTTAAATATTGTGAATGGATTCATTATAAGGCCCCATTTAACCTCCTTTCGGCTTTACGGGTAGTTTTGTAACACCCAGTACATGTTAAGAGTGACAAACGTTCCACACAATCTACCGGTAGTTAGTGGATGCTGTATCCCGTAGAAACCTACATCGATCCTCGTTTGAAAATTAAAAAACGCAGATGTGTTGTCACCACCGAGGAATGAAAGTGAATTTTAGTTACCTTATTACTTATTTTAACCGACTTCAAAAAAGAAGGAAGTTCTCAATTCGTCGGAATCTTTTTTTATGTATGTTCACCGATTACTCGAAGACGCCTGAATCGATTTGGAAAATCCTTTTATGTTTCAAATGGTTATACTTCTCGGGTGGTCCCATTTAAATTTTATCGAAATCGGTCGAGCGGTTTTAAAAAAAATCAACAATTAATTATATTTATATTGAAGTCGGTTGTGCAAATATTTAAATTTAACCACTTGTACACTGTATTCTGCGAAAGCATATCACTTCCCAGGTTGAGCCGACGACAGCAGCGTGCTCTAATTCACATGTTCATCATGTCTAGAAATATTTGGCGTATCAATAAAATTATGTTATACTACGGTGAAAGGTCGTATATCCCATATCACAGAGATAGTATTTGCAATCCATATGATAATTAGGTATGGGGGCGTATGGTAGTTTGCTTCATATAACGAACAATATTATTTTTCTTATAGTACATTACATTTTATTGTCTTTTATATTTTTTTCTAAACTGTACTTATCGAAAATTACAAAGTAATACATTAATACAGCAATATCTACAGTTGTAAGTATATTGATAAGAAGTGGTAAAATTAAAAATTTTGTACAACCGACTTCAACATACATTATTAAGGATAACTCAAAAACTACTGGTCAGACCTTGATCAAATATAAATTTAATCAAGGTCCAACCAGTAGTATTCTTGTTCCAGTAGTTGAAAGCTGGTGCTTCCACCACCACAATCTCCAATCTCAATCACATGAGAAGCAACAGCTTTCAATTAAAAAAAGAATCCTCAAAATCGGTTCAACTAGAAAAAAGTAATGAAATAAACCATACAGTCGATTTGAGTACCTCACTTTTTGAAGTCGGTTAAAAATTAAAATCATAATATATTGACAAAACCTGCATTGCAACCGTTAACGTAATGTGGACCTGATATCCGTCCGGATGAGAGGTCAGCAGAAGATCCAACAGGGAATTTACATGATCCTCCACATCTGGGATCCGCGTAGGCGAAGTAACCAGTTGAGTCAGACCATATTATGCCCAGGCAAAGTCATAAACAGATCTCCAAGCATGATCGGTTAAACGGGGACCAAGCCATTCAGCGTGGTGGGCGTTAAAATCATCAAGCATCGCGATCTCTGCGGATGGGACCTGTTGTTGCACGGAGTCTGCAGCCATTTGGACGTGGTTGATGAGTCGGTCTGTGTCGGCATTATCTATACTTCTTTTATTAGTTCTTAGTTCAATACGTTGGGGTAATCTTTAGGTAACTTGACGAAATATTGGTACACATAATGTAATCTGTAATTTTGGGTCGCTTGTTAAGCCGTCGTCTTGGCACAGTGAAGGAAAAACTATTATTTGATGGGAAGTATGACGCTCTCCATATCGGCGCTTTATCGTTACTTAGCTAGTTATATTTCGCTACTTAGCTTAGTCGCTTGCAATCTGCAACGCTTATGTTTCAAAAGAACCCTCTTTCCGCCCTTCTTTCTAGTAGAGTTCCCTAATTGTTAGAAACATAACTTGTAGCTAAACTTGTACTTATATATATTTTATAAATTTTGTCCCTGTCTAGTCTGTGACTATCTTGTAAACTTACGATTTAAAAACCACATCTTTTACTTTGTAACAATGAGTGGTAACAAAAGTAAGTACAAAAAAATATCGTGACTTTGACTATGATTATAATATATTTCTGATGTATTTGGTATTTTTGTTTATTGACAAATAAACAAAATTATTTGACTGCTTTGTTGGTCTAGTAAACGCGACTACTAGTCGGGTAAAAAAAAAATCAGTTGAGTTTTTTCTGTCAAGACATTCTCAGTAGCATTCCGGAGTCAGGTAGTTTGCGGTGTTTCATCCCCATACCTCGGAAAGCACGTAAAGCCGTTGGTCCTAATCCTGATCTCTCTCCGGCATGAGAGTGAAAGAATAGAGAGTGCACCTGTGTATCCGTACACACTCGGGCACTATAATTCTGTGCAGATGTGAGAAAGGCCGTCGTGACTGAAATTAGATCTGGAGTACATTATTTTTGTTTATGTAAACGTTTGTTGTATAAAAAAATAGGCTTTAAAAATAAGTAAATTATTAATATTCCAAAAGGAAGAACGCTACTGCAGCAGCAATATATTTTGGCTAAAAATGGTACATTAGTCAGAATGCGTTTTAAGCGCAAGTGTCATGCTGTTAGTTTCACGAGTGTGTCGTAATGCCTGTAACACTCAGAATATGAAGACGAAATTATCGACAATTCGCACTCCAAAATCCGTCAAGCTGTTTAGGCTATCCTTCCTACTAGGCCTAGTTGGATAATAAAATAACAACGTAATATATATTTTTTGTTTTATTACAGCTCAAAAGACTCTCCAAATATTCAACATTGAGATGAAATCTAAAATGAAGGCGCACACGATGACCGAGGACATCGTGTTTTGGAAGTGGATTTCACTTAACACGCTGGCGTTGGTGACCAAGGTATCCGTGTACCATTGGTCGATGGAGGGCGATTCCACGCCAGTTAAGATGTTCGACAGGCACTCGTCACTTGCCGACTGCCAGATTATCAACTATAGAACCGATCCGAAGCAACAGTGGCTATTACTTGTTGGTAAGTGATTATTATGATGTTATGTATACTAAACAATTCTTGTCAAAAGTCCCGTGTTCATTATAAAGTTATGAAGTTAATGCTGCTTTTTGTATGATGAATGTATGAGTATGATACACTTTGTAAATGTAGGTATATGATTTGAACTCACACTAGCCCTACTTTCGCAGGTATTTCTGCGCAACAAAACCGTGTGGTCGGTGCAATGCAGCTGTATTCTGTGGAACGCAAGTGTTCACAGCCGATCGAGGGACATGCGGCGTCCTTTGCCACTTTCAAAGCCGAGGGCAACGCGGAGCCATCAACCCTCTTCTGTTTCGCAGTAAGGACCGCTCAAGGAGGCAAACTGCATATTATTGGTATGTTGATTCTCTTTTCTTTTTATGATGACATTTTTACTGAGAAATAATCATGATCCGTTCATGGCTGACTTGACACTGGCAAATTTTTACCAAGAGAAGCCATAATTTAAAAGAAAAGTAGAAGAAGTATCATGATCCATTACTCTATTTCGTCCCGTGGGTACGACACTCAGATAACGGTTTAACCATTTTTCATTTATGCCACATATAAAATACTCAGACCAGCAAAAAACAGTGTAAAATTTCGAGAAAATTGGGTTAAATAAAGTAAAATGTGGCTAAATCCTACACAATAATTTTCGCGGTTATGTGAACTCCACAAATTATATAAAAATAATTAAGCAAATTATGTTTTTTTTTTAAAAATAACCCAACGCAATCAAGCACAGATTAACGTATTTACACGAAAATACGCACATTGATTATATTTTTGTCTAGGTCGAGATAGAATTACAAGCACGAAAAATGACAAATAAAATCGAGTGTCAACAATTTCTTCTATTGTTTTATTCATTCTTAATCGAATTGGTGATATAATTTTTCTATCTTTATATTTAGTAATTTGCACAAAATATAAATGAAAAGAGGCAAAAGAGAAATTTAAATAAATATAAACTCTGAGATATTCCATTGGCATGCAAAGATATATTTAAAATACATAATTATTGATTATATATCATTGCAAGCCATTATATTTTTATTACATATATTTTTTCATGATATAGTTATATACAGTTTATCGTTTTATATTTAGTTATAATTATTATTGTTGCTTACATGTATAGTTCAAGGAGAGCATTGTTTTTACTAGTACCCTGATAGATACACACTCAAATAATACCAACATAGCATTCTGCTATCACACACACATACTTTTAGGTTGTGAGATTTTTAGTATATTGTTTGTTGTTTTTTAATACAAAAGTAAGGATGACACGTGAGCACACAGTGTTCCTGATGTGGAACCATATACACATATACACAAACATCTATCCTCAACTAAGAACCAAAATGTACATGTGTTTTCACGCCTGATATCTCATTACCAATAAAAAGGTCTCCGGTTGTCGCCACACCATACGAAACAGTATTATGCTGCTGTTAACACTGGTATTCTTTGAGAATGTAGGCTTTCTCTGGTCAAGCCGACCCATTTGTGCTGCGGCCATAATACAGCTGCAACATGGCACTACTACTTTAAAAAAGCACACTCCATTATTGTTATTGTTGATACTAACATGAATAGTCTATAAGCAGAGTTCTTTATCATAAAGAATCAATTACTAAAAGTGTCTTATTTTTGAACAACTTATCTTTGTTATATTTGAACAGAGGTTGGCCAAACACCCGCCGGCAACCAACCGTTCCCCAAGAAAGCCGTCGACGTGTTCTTTCCTCCCGAAGCGCAAAACGACTTCCCAGTCGCCATGCAAGTTTCGCCGAAGTATGACGTCATTTACCTCATCACTAAGTACGGCTACATCCACATGTATGACATAGAGACTGGAACATGTATTTACATGAATCGGATTTCTTCAGACACGATATTCGTTACTGCGCCTCATGAAGCCACTGGTGGAATTATTGGTGAGTTTAGTGTTTTCTAACAGAAAATGTTTCCACTTTTATATGTATTGTTATTGTTGTATTTCTAGAAAAATTTTAGCTACAGTAAGATTACTTATTTATTATTAATTAGGCTTTTACTTACTTGTGTATCTCTGCAGGTGTAAATCGTAAAGGACAAGTGCTCTCAGTAACAGTAGAGGAGGACTCTATTGTGCCATACATTAACACTGTGCTTCAGAACCCGGAACTAGCACTTAGACTGGCCGTGAGGAACAACCTCGCTGGTGCTGAAGATCTGTTTGTGCGCAAGTTCAACATGCTGTTTACCAATGGCCAATATGGAGAGGCTGCTAAGGTTAAATTACTTCTCTTGCCGCTTCATTTTTAAATATTGTCACCACTATACTACGATTGACACAACTGAAAGGCTGTGGTTCTTAATTTTAATCAGTGGGTAAGTCTTTTAAGCTGAACATGAGCCTCTCCCGATGTAGGGAGGGTTTGCCTTAATTATGTGAATTATATTTATATTGAAAACAAACTAAAGTTGAAGTATCCAATTTGATTTTCTTAAATTTTTCTTTTATATTTTATTTACATGTAGACATCAATAATTTATATCGTAAATTAGCCATTGCGAACGTGTCTTATACCCTATCCAAGAAACGAAAAAATAAAAGGTAAACAAATTATAAAAAGGGTTCTTACGGTGTCGCTTTCACAATTAATAATTTTTCTTTCCCAAACATTAAAAAAACGTAAAATGAACATGAACATAGCAAGGTGTTATTTCTTAGAATTGCCAACAGAATACCTAACATTTTTGAAAAACATTAAATATATACCTATATTATTTTGTCAACAACATTATTGACAAAAATGTAAGTAAATTTCAAATTTACTAATAAAAAACTACTCAAATTAGATAAGGTAATAACTTAAATTTTAAAGAACCTAAAAAGACTATGACTTCAAATTTTACCCTTTTTTAACCGACTTCAAAAAGTAGGAGATACTCAATTCTACTGTATTTTATTCTTCTTTTTATGTGTGTTACCTCGATAACTTTTTTCTACGTGAACCGATTTTTTGATTCTTTTTTATTTGAAAGCTGGTGCTTCTCATGTGGTCCCATATAAATTTTATCAAGATCTGACCAGTAGTTTTTGAGTTATCCTTAATAATTTATATTGAAGTTGGTTGTACAAAATTTTCAATTTTACCACTTGTTTATGCTAACAGTTTAAAGTGTATAATCATTATTTGCCTAATCATCATCAGCATGTGATTGACCACAGATGGAGGCGTACTTATTTCGAGAATTTCACATAGCAAAAAATGTACCAGACATTGAGCAGCTGCTTAGCTAGTCTGAAGTATTAGTGAATTTTTGATATGGTAAAATGATATATGTCAGATGCCATATTTTATTAGCATTTTTCTTAGACTTTATGGCACATGTCGGACGAAATAAGATTAATGAATTCTCTTACTCATTATCACACGGAAAGCCACTTTAAATAAATTAATAAAATTTTATTAGGTAGCAGCCATGGCTCCAAGAGGTATCCTTCGCACGCCACAAACAATCCAACGATTCCAACAAGTACCGACCCAGCCCGGCCAGACTTCACCCTTGCTGCAGTACTTTGGTATCCTACTGGATCAGGCGCAATTGAATAAGTTCGAGTCACTGGAACTTTGTCGCCCTGTTTTGTTGCAAGGTGAGAACACAAATTATTTGAATATTTTTTAATTTCATTGAATTACTGTTTATTGTAGAGTTATTGTTTACTGGCAGTAAATTTTAACAATTTTCAACTAATTGCTGTGATGATAATGTAACTTCATAAAATTAAGATTTATCAATAATTTTAAGTGATATTATTCTGTGGCCTTTTATAAATAAAGAATCTCTTTTCATTAAATAAGAAATTAGAAGAAAATAGCTTAATCCTCGTAGGTCTTTCCTTGTGATAATTTGCGATATGTCTCAGGTTAATTCAGGATAATTTCTTTAAAATCAAATATTTTTCGGCAGGTCGTAAACAGCTCCTTGAGAAATGGCTAAAAGAAGAGAAACTAGAGTGCTCAGAAGAGCTTGGAGATCTTGTGAAGCAAGTAGACCCCACCTTAGCTCTGTCGGTGTACCTTCGCGCCAACGTGGCTAGTAAAGTTATTCAGTGCTTTGCTGAGACTGGCCAGTTCCAGAAAATTGTGCTCTATGCCAAGAAGGTATGAATCATTCTTTTCATCTGAACCATTATCGCATAAAGAAATATTGTAAGAAGTGTACTTTGCAAACCATAGAGTAGCGTAAATGGCAAATTAATTTCTTAAGGGCCTCTGAGTATAGGTTTGAACTATTGGAAAGAAAGTGTGGCCATTTGAAGCACTATTTCTATTAGGAACTTAAAGTTTCTGATACTTCTAAAAAATAATTAAAAAAATAAAAGACCGGAAACACCAAATATTTTTGATTTGACAATGGATATATCGGAGAAATATGACCAAAAATAATATTCTAATAATTTCTACCCAGGTTGGTTACACACCAGACTACATTTACCTCCTCCGTTCCGTTATGAGAACAAACCCTGAACAGGGTGCTGGATTTGCTGGGATGCTTGTTGCGGAAGATCCCCCTCTAGCTGATATAAACCAAATTGTTGATGTGTTCATGGAGCAGAATATGGTGCAGCAGTGTACCGCGTTCTTGTTGGACGCACTTAAGAATAACCGCCCAGAAGAAGGACCCTTGCAGACAAGGTGAGTAAAAAAGTTTTAAATGAGAGCAAATGTTAATGTTATCTAGCCTTAAGTATGTGTGGCGGAAAAGAGTATAAATCCCCCTTTTTCATCCCGTGGATGCCGTAAGAAGAGATACGGGAAAAGCCATGGGGAAAACCTTCGACAATTGAAGGTATACCATCTCGTATATGCCATGTGTAAAATACGATGGGAAGCAGCGTTTTCATCAGGGATGTTACGGATATGACATTTCGGACCTGGGTTATATATGGATATTGGAATAATATTATATCGGTTTTGGTTTCGGTTATGGATATAAAATTATTTCGGATTGTCAGTTAGTTTCGGATGGGATTAGATTTTTGAGGATAAGTAAAATATAAATAAGTGGGTAATCATTTGGCTTTATTTCTAGGTTATCATTTGATATTACAATCAGTCGTTTACTTAAGTTTTTATTATAGCTACCTACACATTTTTTAAGATATCTACTTAAAAATGCTATAACAAAATTATTATTATTATCAAAAACAATGCTATTAGTTTTTTTTTTTATTATATTCTTTAATATCTTTCTAGGAACTATTACAACACATAAATCAGTCTCCTTAAGTCTTTGCATATTGAAGAATAAAAGTAAAATCTGAGCATAACATAGTCTCGTTTAGACTCCGTCCCTATCCGAAATTATCCGAAACTTTTATATCGAATTCGGGTTACGGTTACAGAGTTCTATAACATCCCTAGTTTTAATGAGGGCTAATAATCTTACACTCACCACATGTCGCTAGTTTGCTATGCAGATGGTCACACAGTGTCATCATCGTTAAAAAGTTGCAATTTAATTATAGGTTTTTCGCTTTCTAGTGTGAGTATATACACAAAACAATGCCTCTGTGCTGGATTTTTTAATTTTTTACATTTTTAACTTTTTTTTAAGTCTTTAAAATAAAATATAACTAATATAGCAGCGTAAAATAGCAGCTCAACACTGCTGTGTTTCGTATGGTGAGTGTAGAGAACCGGAGACCCTTTTTACTGAAAAGGAAACATTCCATCTTAGTCCTCACGGGTGCCAATGCATCTGATGTAGATGTCTATGGGTCACAGCGACCACTTACCATCAGGTGGACTGTGTGCTCGTTTGTCACCCTATCCTATAAAAAAAAATATTTCAGAAAGAAACATTAATCTCTATACTTTTCTAAACTAATTAACTTCTCCTGCTATGAAATCTGTACAAATATTTCACCTAATATTCCTTAGTGGCGCCGCCCTGGTGGCAATAATGTCGTGGATGCGTAAAATAGCGGTAAATCAGCTACTGTGATGGCTGTGTTGTGCATATCGTTATAGACTGGTCGGTACATATTCTACTCGGCAGAAAAACTCCTTTTCTGTCCAGGAGTCATGGTAGGGTAGGTACTACTCTCGTGTCTATTTATGTCACTACAACAGTGTATTCATTTTGGAGCTAGTGACTCTGACTTATAATGCCTAGACAGACAGTATGGACGATGGCCAATTGAATTGGAAAATAAGTCTTTCATCATTATTATTTATTAGTGTTTGTGTATTTATTCAGAGCTTTTAACAGAAAGTAACGATTCTTGCGAGACGTTTAATTATTTTTTATCGCGGGAATAATATAATTAACGCCTATTTTTTTTTTATAGGATTGGGTGACAAATGAGCACACAGTGCACCTGATGGTAAGTGGTCGCTGCGACCCATAGACATCTACATCTATTCTCAATAAAGAATCAAAATGCAGATGCGTTGTTACCCGTGAGGACTAAGATAGAATGCCTCTTTTCCAGTAAAAAGGGTCTCCGGTTCTTTACACTCACCATACGAAACACAGCAGTTTAAGCTGCTATTGTACGCTGGTATTCTGTGAGAGCGTGGTCCTTCCCCGGTCGAGCCGACCCATTCGTGCTCCAACTATACTACTAACATAGCTGCAGCTTGGCTCTACCACGTATAAAATTTATTGAATATGTTTACATTTAAATAAAAAAAATTACATATACTGATTGTATTATGTAAACATATTTAATGAATGTTGTAATAACGATTACAGGCTACTGGAGATGAACCTGATGTCAGCGCCGCAGGTGGCGGACGCGATCCTCGGCAACGGCATGTTCACGCACTACGACCGCGCGCACGTGGCGCAGCTGTGCGAGAAGGCCGGCCTGCTGCAGCGCGCGCTCGAGCACTACACCGACCTCTACGACATCAAGCGCGCCGTGGTCAGTGCGCTGTGCGCTATCACGCACGCACGCATGCATACACACACACACACGAACACGCACGCACGCCTGCACGTCCACACACACGCGCACCTGTACACACGTCAGCACACATGCGAGCATACGCAAACGCACGCGCACACACACACGCGAGCACTCAAACGCACCCCGCGCACACACACGCGAGCACTCAAACGCACCCCGCGCACACACACATACACACACACACACACACACACACACACACACACACACACACACACACACACACACACACACACACACACACACACACAAACAGCAATTGCTATATCATATATCAAGTGATCAAATCGTCAGACCTAAAAACTGGTCAACACTATCTCCAGAGTCAAAGTAGATAAAGGGTAACATTAAGGTGCAAAAATGCTTGTGTAACCTTCAGAAAAAATCATCAGGTTTTCATTTGTTACAAGTTTTTCATGTTTACATATGTGTATGACAAATGAGCACATATTCCATCTGATGGTAAGTAGATGCTGGAGCCCATAGACATCTACATCAAAATTCTGAAGTTTTGTTACCTTTAGGACTAAGTGAAAAGAGTTGAATCCTCTACACTCAATGTTACAAAAGATAGCAGCGTTGGGCTGCTATTTTATACTGCAAATCTGTTAGAGCGAGGTCTTACTCCATTTGTTCTGCAGACATAGTACAGTTGAAACATGGCTGTGCCATATAAAACTTACAAAATTGCACTCACATTGGATTTAAAAATTCAATGGCTTAATATTTTTACTGATTTTATATTATCTTAACATTTAAATTTATTTACGATGTTCTACTTATATAAATTTTGTTTGTAAGTAGTTATAATTATTCGAAAAATTTATAAGCTATAAATATGTATAAATAAATTAACGGAAATTTAACATTGAACATTCAAATAAAACACGTAAGAATTAAAATTACACTTATGTTGTTTTGAAAAATAAACGATATAACTCTTCATTTTCTTTTCCATTTACAGGTCCACACCCATTTACTGTCAGCAGATTGGCTTGTGACTTACTTTGGCACACTTTCTGTAGAAGACTCTCTTGAATGCCTCAAGGCTATGCTTCAGGCGAACATTCGTCAGAACTTACAGATCTGCGTTCAGATCGCAACAAAATACCATGAGCAGCTGACAACCAAAGCTCTTATTGAATTATTTGAAAGCTTCAAAACTTATGAGGGTTTGTTCTATTTCCTTGGCTCAATAGTCAACTTCAGTCAAGATCCAGAAGTCCACTTCAAGTATATTCAGGTGAGAATGGCCCACACTAACTTTAAAAAAAATAAGTTTTACAGTTAATTAACATTAAAATATAATTGCTTTAAATACTGTAATTTTCCAAAACTAGAAAATATAAGAGATAATTTTAAATGGTAGGACCATAACTTATTCTAATTGGCTATTTGTTTATAACATAATTATTTTTGTTTTAGGCGGCTTGCAAGACAGGACAGATAAAGGAGGTGGAACGCATTTGCCGAGAATCGAATTGCTACAACGCGGAGCGTGTCAAAAACTTCCTCAAGGAGGCTAAACTGCCTGATCAACTGCCGCTCATCATAGTTTGTGATCGCTTCGATTTTGTGCATGACCTAGTGCTCTACTTGTATAGGAACAGTCTGCAAAAGTACATCGAGATCTATGTACAGAAGGTAATTCAGCAAAATGTTATATTAGTTATAATATTTTATTGTTTAATACGCGCCATGTAGCCGTCACTCCATCTAGTGGGAGGCCGTCCTTAATTACGCTTACCGGCTGCTTGTATTTTAATCACAGTTTTTTTTATTCATTCGAAATAAAAATGTGTTGACGCTCCCATCAACGATTTAATTATTTTTCATGAATGTTCCATACCATGTAAGATAAGATAATCCACTACCCCATATCAATCCCGGGGGTGTGGTAAGAGGCGACAGAGGTGCTGAAACTGGAAATCGGCAGCAACATCTTCCTGATATCAAAGAAAGATAATAAAGAACTGTGGTTGCCAACCCACATGCCAAGCGTGGCAACTATGGCAAAACCTCTATGAGGTAAAAAGGAGAGGCCAATGTTTAGCAGTTGACTTTTAATAGGCTGTAATGTAAATAATCAAAAAATAATATTTTTTAAATAATTTTTAAAAAATTTCAGGTTAATCCCTCAAGGTTACCAGTAGTTGTGGGTGGTCTTCTCGATGTAGATTGTGCCGAAGATATCATTAAGAATCTGATATTGGTGGTTCGCGGACAATTTTCAACTGATGAACTGGTAGCCGAGGTTGAGAAGAGAAACAGGTAAGTTTTAATTTGTGAAATTTTATATTTCATACATTTTGATATTTCATTTAAATTTTGTTGATATTAAATATATTTAATTTTGTCATTATAAAATTATTTTGATACTATTATATGAATTACTTTTGTAGATTGAAACTCCTTCTGCCATGGTTGGAAACTCGCGTCCATGAAGGCTGCACTGAGCCGGCAACACACAATGCTCTGGCTAAGATCTACATTGACTCTAACAACAACCCAGAGAGATTCCTCAAAGAGAACCAATGGTAAGTAGAATCAAAACTGTGTGACGATCTTGATATACATATCTTAACACTGTAATGCGATTTATTATTTTAAACAATCATGTGTTCTAATGGTTAGAACCACCACTACAAGCTTAAATTACATAATAATTCTTTGGACATTGGTGAGTTATTTGCATGTACCTTTGTGGCAATATTTATAAAGATTTTCATTGTCTTTTCGCACAAGTTTCACTTGTAGACTTGTAGTGAACCCTTTGATGTGAGACTTCATTTGATAAATACTTTGCATTGTTAGTTGAAATGTGTTCAAAAGGCCATGAAAAAATTAGAAAAATATCTCAGATCAGATTATTTTTTATAGAAAAATGGGTGAAATATATGTACACAGTCCACCTGGTGGTAAGAGGATTCTATGGCCCATAGAGACATCTACACCTGTCAACAGTTAAGAATCAAAATGCAGAGGTGTGGTCACCTCTGAGGTCAAACATGAAAATCTTGTTATCAGTAAAAAGGGTCTCCAGTTCTCTTTATCCACAATATGAAACACAGCAGCATTATGCTGCTATTTTACGCTGGTATTCTGTGAGAGTGTCGTCCTTTTCTGGTCAAGTTAACCCACATTCACAGCGGTAATAGATCTGCAGCATGGCTCTACTTTAATTTTGATCAACTTCGATTGGATTTAAAATGGTCAATTGTACCCTGGCTTTGTGTGTTGTTTAATAAATTCAATATGTTTCTTTAGAGAAGTGATTCCCAACAAGTGGTCCGCAAGAGCTTAAATATAGTTCGCGAAAGATTTAATTATATTACCTACCTAATCCTTTTAAATACTTAACATAATTATTATTTTCTCGTCACGCGGGCAGTGCAACACCGAGCGTCGCGTCGCAACCAAAATCGCAATTTTATACCAAACATGTATGATTTATTTTACAATAATTACACAAATTATAATACTGTGAATGAATGCTTCTTTTCAGTATATCGTATAATTATGTTAAAAGTTGTGATTAAAATTTATTGTTAGAAGCCTATTTTTTTTTTAAATTTACTGTTGAGAAGAAACTATGTTATAGTTTCTTCTTTCACCTTGTGGTCCCTGCTAACAACAAAGAAATCAAAGTGGTCCCTGGTCAATAAAAGGTTGGGAAAAGCTGCTTCAGAGTAATAAAACATTTTGTTGTAGGAACTATAAATAATATAAAAATCCTTAGTTATATCATGGATTAGATAAATCATTGACCTGTGATAAGATGTAGTGGGTCGCTGAACTAATAGTTCACTCTAAAGTTGCAACATGGTAGTTTGTGCAGGTACAACTAAGAACAGAAATAGATAGCGAAACTACAGCACACAAAACTTACGCAAACTTGGACTATAATGGTTACCTTTATACATGGTAGAGCCACTCTGCAGCTATAATATTATGGTTGTAACACAAATTGGTCGGCTCAGCCAGGGAAGGACCATACTCTCACAATACTAGCGTAAAATAGCAGCTTCATGCTGGAATGTTTTGTATGATGAGTAAAGAGAACCGGAGACCCTTTTTACTGGAAACGATTCATTCCATCTTAGTCCTCGGGGTAACCTGTATGCTCACTTTTCACCCCTTTACCTTTTAGTTTTCAGGGAAAATAACGATTTTGATTCTTAATCGAGGACAGATGTAGATGTCTATGGGCCACAGCATCCACTTACCAACCGGTAAACTGTGTGCCCGTTTGTAATCGTTACTCTATAAAAAAAGCATAGTGTATGTGGGCAAGTGGTTCTGGTTGCGCTGTAGCGTGGTATACGGTGTGGGTGCGCGGTGCGCAGGTACGACTCGCGCGTGGTGGGGCGCTACTGCGAGAAGCGCGACCCGCACCTGGCGTGCGTGGCGTACGAGCGCGGCCAGTGCGACCGCGAGCTGATCGCCGTGTGCAACGACAACTCGCTGTTCAAGACGCAGGCGCGCTACCTGGTGCGCCGCCGCGACCAGGACCTCTGGCTCGAGGTGCTCGCCGAGTCCAACCCCTTCAAGCGCCAGCTCATCGATCAGGTACTGCTGCACTACTGCACTACCACCACCATCTTACTCATTACAATTGCCTAATCGGCACCATCATTTATTTTTAATTATAAAAAAAAACGTAAATTCCACACTAGGTTTTTCTCCAGTATAGTGGAGGCAGTTTACAAACATAAATTGCACAAGAACGTACGTCCACCCGGTTCAATTATTTGTAGATCATACACGTGCGGTATTCGAACTTCCGACCCTCGGCGCTGCAACTTATTGCTAAGCCACTGCGCAACGGAGCTGACAAATTTATTGAATTTTTTGACCCGCGAATTCGCGGCGTAAGAAAATCCAATACCCAATATCATCCTGTGGGTATCATAAGAGGCGACAGAGGAAAACTGAAACAGGAGATAGGCAGCATCATCTTCCACATAACAACAGAAAATGCGCTGCCATACCGTTCATCAGATCGCGGTAAAACTTTGTCAACTTATTACTTGCACTTGTGCGAAGGTTATAGACATAGTACAATTAAATTACGGTAGGTGGCGCGTGTGTCGTACCGACATATTTATTTGAATGTCATAATATGTCATTCAATTTCAATTAATGTATTATCATTCCTAATTAAACAATATAAACCCTTCCAAATTTAAAACGATATTTCTACAAATATTTTTTCTGTGGCAACAACGCGCCGGGTACCAGCGAGTGTTATATCCAACAATATCAAACAAAATCCAAACTCTATTAAAAACTTTTCTTTGAAAAAAAAAATAACCATGTTACTTTCTTTCACTTCACTGCTTTATTGTTAGCATAACGGAATGTTCAGTATGAAAAAGGACAGTATGAGGAAGGATGAGTCGCCTCCGTTAAATCTTTGAACCATTTCACGACACCAATCGACACGACGGAGTTTTTGGGCCTCTGTCAAATTATGAGGTATCCACCGGGCACAAAGCTTCCTGACCGCTAAATGTTCATGGAGGATTTTGTGCACTTGACTCATACCGATGCCTAAGCTTGTCCGAATCTGCTGATAAATCACTCTTTTGTCAGTCTCTATCATACACCGCACAACACTGATGTTATCCTCAGTCGTCGCCGTAGAAGGCTGTCCCTCACGCAGATCATCGGTGAGATTAGTGCGACCAAGTTTAAATTCATTAAACCAGTTGTAAACAGTGACACGAGATATGGCTTCATCGTGAAAGGCCAATCGAAGTCTATCATAACTTTCTTGTTGACTTAAATGACATCGAAAGTCATAAAAAATCATTGTACGAAAATTTTCTCGCGTTAAATTCATGCTGACGTGACACAGACAATTTTCAATTTGCCGCCGAATCGTAAACAAATGACAAATTAATAAAATACATACACAATAATATTGGCAAAGAGTTACATTTTAAAAATTTGAACTAATTTTTTTATTATATCGTTTACAAGTGGCCAGTTCTAAAAACTTTCAGTGTCGCCCTCGTATGCAATCAGAAAAGTTTTTTTTTAACTCTGTATTAAATACAATAAGTATTTGGTAAATCAAATAAAAATAAAGTATGTTATATAATATGTAAATGAAAAAGTAATAATAATAGGCTTTGAAGATTAATATTTAACCAAGGATTTAAAATTATTTTTAAATCCTAGGTCAAATATTAATCCAATAATAGTTCTATGTAGTATACTATTAGGGAAAAAGCAATATAGGTATACTATATTGCTTTTCTCTATATACAATCTCTCATCCAATAATTTTAAAATTAAATTCCGATTATATTAGTGTTACTTTAGATACAAGTTTTTTGAAATAATGCAGAGCCTAAAATGCGCCTAACGTTGTATTCACCTAAATAAACTATTATTTTTAGGTTGTACAAACAGCACTATCAGAGACCCAAGACCCTGAAGATATCTCTGTGACAGTGAAGGCTTTCATGACAGCAGACTTGCCAAATGAACTGATTGAGTTGCTTGAGAAGATTGTACTTGATAATTCTGTGTTCTCTGATCATAGAAACCTTCAAAACTTGCTCATACTTACAGGTATGTTAAAAAATTATATTAATGAAAGTTGTTGTGTGATAGCCATGTTAAAGAACCCTGACACCATAGTCCCGTAGATAGCTGGACACGGTTCTTATGGCGCCATGATTTGAAAGCGGATTCCCATAGATCTTGACGAGATACGCCGAAAAGTAAGAATATTTTTTTTCTATATCTCGCTTAGTTTCCGAGATATCGATACTCAAAAATTACTTTTTTTACACAGGAATATTGACCCAAAGTTACTTCTGCAACGGCTTCGGCGCTGCGGGAAGTGCAGCCCCTTCGCCCCTTGCGTAGCAAATCGCAGGCACCCATACTCACCTCAGCAGCTTTGGCTTATTGCCAGCCTCAGCCGCCACGGCTCGCACAGGTGCCTGCTATTTGCTACAGCGGGCGGGGGCTGCTCTCCTCCGCGCCTACGGCTTTACAAAACACTCTAGGGATAGGGCAGACACGACTACGTGAAGTCGGAGCGTGCTGATTCGGTTTTAGTATTTGATTTTTGAGTATAGATATTTCGGAAACTAAGCGAGATATCGAAAAATTTATTTTTACTTTTCGGCGTATCTCGTCGCAATAAATAAAATTGAAATCAAGTTCAAATCGTGGCGTCGTAGGAACTTGTAGAAGCCCCGATATCTGTTTATGGAAATAACCAGAAACACATCATGTTGTATATTATACACAATGAAAAGTGTCCAGACTTCCAGACACACAAAGAAGAGTCGAAGGTAGATGCAAGATGTATTGCACCTTTGACTCTTCTTTGTTGGTACTATGATCGCCAATCGACCTTGTAAGTGTGGTGACTAAGGCAAGTACTTCCTACAATGAAACAAGCCAATGTTACGGATATTTTAAAGAAGAAAGAAGGCTGATGAAAGTGTAGTATTTGTTTGTTTTAAATTATAATTTTTTTTATTATTAAGTATGCAACTATGCATATCTAACATCATTATTCTTAATTCAACAGCAATTAAGGCTGATCGTAGCCGCGTAATGGAGTACATCAACCGCTTAGACAACTACGATGCCCCTGATATTGCAAACATCGCAATCAACAATGAGCTATATGAGGAAGCCTTTGCTATCTTCAAGAAATTCGATGTTAATACTTCAGCTATACAGGTAAGATATGACAAAGTATCATATTATATGTATTAATCATTCTGCTCTGGATCAATTTTACATGTCGCCTTGTAATAGTTTAAGGCCCATATTAATAAACGTTACTCAGCTCAAGTACACGCACTTTAGTACAATCTTGAGATTATGATCTTATTAATAAACATATCTCAAGATGCAGTTTAGGTTTACGATATCAGCAGAGTGCCACACTGATTAATAAAAGAAACTCGACTCTCAAGTGTGTATACTTGAGTGCAAGTCACAGAACAATATTACTTAAGTACAGCGTTTTGAGATACTGTTTTTATGTGTTTATTAATTAGCAACGATCTTGAGATGCTGATTTCGTAATGAGGGCGTATCAAATGATTACACACTTGAGTTCGTCGTTGAGTAACGTTTATTAATACGGGCGTAAGACAAAATATTGCACTTTTAAAAAGCTTCCCTAAAAGATTTCCTATCATTCCATATATTTCAAGCAGCTATTTTCATTGGCAGGTGTTGATAGAACAAGTGAAGGATCTCAAACGTGCATACGAGTTCGCCGAGCGCTGCAATGAGCCAGGCGTATGGTCGCAACTGGCCAAAGCACAGCTGCAGCAAGGCCTAGTGAAGGAGGCCATCGATTCTTACATCAAAGCCGACGACCCTTCTGCTTACATGGATGTAGTAGATACTGCTACTAAGCAGCAATCTTGGGAAGACCTTGTGAGGTATTTGCAGGCAAGTGTCAACTTTATTTCTTTTTAAAATAAGGTTCTATTTCAATATTATTATTATAATATAATTATGTTATTCTATTAAAAAGACATATCTAAGATTATTTCATATGATTACAGATGGCACGCAAGAAGGCACGCGAATCCTACATTGAATCGGAACTTATCTACGCATATGCACGCACTGGACGTTTGGCTGACTTGGAAGAGTTCATCTCTGGGCCTAACCATGCTGACATACAGAAGATTGGTGACCGATGTTTTGAAGACAAAATGTACAATGCAGCAAAACTTCTTTACAACAATGTCAGTAACTTTGCCCGATTGGCCATTACTCTGGTGCATCTGAAGGAATTCCAGGGTAAGAGATAATTTTTTTCGGTTTCAGCTGTAATTATATTATGATAACTGCCTTGTCAAATGATGAAGACTTTTACTTGCTCATTGAATTGTGGGGCTTGGGTTTGAATTGCTATCAGACCCAATTTCAAAATCATAAATATAGGGATTGTATGTTTCCTTCCTCAAATATTATTGTAAGGACTGAATGTTTGTGAGACATAGGGCCGATTTATGAATCCTCAGACAAAATTTATTCACTATATAAAATACAACATAAATTAAAGATCACAGTTGCATGAATAAAATAGTTCAATTGTTTCACTTTTATATTCAGTCATGCTAAAATTTAATTGATTGATAACTTTCATCTGACAATTGAAAAATCGGCCCTTAGTACTATTAAATATTCTTAAAATATTACTGTTACTTGTACCTCTTCTCTTTCCATGTGTGTTGTAAGAGTCCACTATGTAAAATGTCTAAAATATCTCTTGGCCTACAATAATGGAGGCTACTCTGTTTGCAGTTGCTAATCCGCCTGCTAAGCATGGAAATTTATCATCCCATGGCTGTAGTAAGAGGCGACCAAGGGAAACTGAAACAGGATAAGAGCAGCAGCAACTTCCAATTTAAAACAATTTAAAATAATAAAAAACGTTGTTTCAAATCTGCTTGCCAAGCGTGTCAATTATGGCAAACATAGTTGGCAATAAGGCAATCTATGGGGAAGAGCTGTTCTTTAGTGGACTTTTGGGAAGGCTGTAATGGATGGATGAAAGTATGGGCATTATAGCTGATTCTTCCATCTATGGGAGAAGTCCTGTTGTAGACAATGTATATCTACTTTTTGTAGGCTTATAGGTAAGATGAAATGAATATGATGATGATGATGTTTCTGGTCAATTATCAATCATGGCATAAATTTAATCAACTACTTGTTTTAAACATAAGCTTGTCACCAACTCATGACAGATGTATTTCTTATGCATAGGAGAGGTAAGCTCGTAAGCTCAGATACAATGACATCAATATCGAAACAACCACAACACAAACACAAATGTTGCGTCTAGCTGTGATTCAAATCCAGCATCAAAGGCTTAGGGATAATGCGATTTAAATAGGAATAGGACTGACCTGGCGCCATATTGTGATGTCATAGCTGTCAATTCAAACCAGTGAGGTAGGGTAAGCAAAACAGATACTTTTGAAATAATATTTATTTACAAAAGTATTAATCTGAATCTAGCATTTCAATTTCGCTCATCTCTGCATCACTGTCTGAGTAGTCATTGTCATCACTATCATCATTATCATTACTGCTGCTTTCCCTTATAAAAATAGAACATGGATTTATGTAGGGATTTAAAATATTCCACTGACTAGTATCAATATTTTAAATTAATTTATAAAAATAATTATTAGTTCAATATTTGGTAATACTAACTTAGTTAATGTATAAAGCGAAAAAAAAAACGTTATTAATACGCAAATTAATTTTCTTTGCAAGTCGTACTTTTCAAGTGACAGTTTACAGATTGCGGTTATTCGAGGTCATTAATGTTACTATTCTTATTTGAATCGCATTATACTCTGCTCCATAAACGGTTATATTAAAAACATGTTTGCAATTCATAGGCGCGGTTGATAGTGCGCGTAAAGCGAACTCTACTCGCACGTGGAAGGAAGTTTGCTTTGCGTGTGTGGACGCAGGCGAGTTTAGACTGGCACAGATGTGTGGTCTGCACATTGTTGTGCACGCTGATGAACTGGAGGATCTCATCAATTATTATCAGGTAGGATTTTCTATACTAACATATGTTAGAGTTTGACTAGTGGAAGAGTTGTTGTTAACAACAAATTACAAAAAGAAAGTTTTTTTATGGGTGATTAATTGACTATAAACGAGCACACAGTCGATCTGATGGTAAGTGAATGCTGTGGGCCATAGACATCAACACCTATCCACAATTAAGAATCAAAATGCAGATGCTTTGTCACCTCTGAGGACTAAGATGGAATGCCTCATTTCCAGTAAAAATGGTTTCCGGTTCTCTACACTCACCATACAAAACAGCAGCATTAAGCTTCTATTTTACGCTGGTAATCTGTAAGGTCCTACCCAGGTCGAGTCCTCCACCACATAAATATACATAAATTATACAAATAAATAAAAACACAAGATGATGACAGTTGAGAATAAGTAGGATAGATAAAAGAAGAAATCGGAAGTACGAGACTTCACTAGGCTATTTAACTCCTTTTATTACTTAGGAATCCATCTAAGTAGGCATCACTTCTTTAACTATTTCTGCAGCCAACTAGCAGTGCGTGTACTGCTGTGATCTGGTTTGAAGGGTATAGAGAGCCACTATAATTACAAGCTGTAAGGCATTCCATAGTAGTCCAGACATGACAACGCATCTGTAACCTTCTTTGTTTAAAGTTGGCTGCAGGTGTGCATGGTCTGCAGTAGTCGTAGTCACTTTCCAAAAAAAAACCTGCTGGGTTTCTTGCTGGTGCTTCCCAGGACGGAGGTTTTTTCCGAACCACTGGCAAAAGTAAAAAATGACTTTCAATAAGTATTCTTGTAATCTATATTGAATAAAAATGATTCTAATATATTCTATTCATCAGGTGGAATGTAAATTTGTTGGTCACTTCGTTTTATAAAAAAAATGTGATAGTTGATGTGCGTGTTTCATTAAAAATCGTCTATCTATGTCCTTTTTACTATTTGGCGTTGTTAGATATGGTTCACGTCAGATTTGTTTTTATAGAATAAGGGTGACAAATGAGCACACAGTCCACCTGATGGTAAGTGGTTGCTGTGGACCATAGACATCTACATCTATCTTCGTTTGCGAATTTAAATGCAGATGCGTTGTCAGCCGTGAGGACTAAGATAGAATGCCTCTTTTCCAGTAAAAAGGGTCTCCGGTTCTCTACACTCACCATACGAAACACAGCAGCATTAAGCTGCTATTTTACGCTGGTATTCTGTGAGAGCGTGGTCCTTCCCCGAGATTATTCTCATTACAATATATTTTTAGTATCAACTGTTCTCGTTTTTACCAAAGCTCATTTGGGTGAATGTTGAACGATTTTACCATCGTTAAATTTAATATTACCACTGAAATTGTTAATTACAATTTTAAATGCTCATTAATCACCTGGTGAATAAGCAATAAAATAAATTTTCGTGGTCAACGGCAGCAGGAATTTTTTCAGGCTGTTATATCTACTAAAATGCCGACATATTTGCGAGTTGTGTTATGGTGTGGTGGTAGCTGCGTAAAATAATCTATTACCCTATTGTTTCTCTTGATGATTGTGAGAGTCAGTGTTGAGTTAATGACGAAAACATTATGATATCAGAATAGAAAGGCAAGTTACGGAAATTAAAATTTTATGTTGACATTTTTCCAGGACCGAGGGCACTTTGATGAGCTCATCAGCTTGTTGGAGGCAGCTTTAGGATTAGAGCGCGCCCACATGGGCATGTTCACCGAGTTGGCCATCCTCTACTCAAAGTACAAGCCAGCCAAAATGCGCGAGCACTTGGAACTCTTCTGGTCGCGAGTCAATATTCCAAAGGTAAAAATTAAGTTATTTATAATTATTTTATTTCTTTTATATAATTGCGTTTCATACAAAATTCTTTAAATTAAAAGAAAAAAATAGCTGTCAATACACAAATTACTTCATTATTAATTGATGATTTTTGATATTTTTTATTGTAACAATTACTATAACAATATTTATGGGCATATTGTTAAATGACAGGTTTTACGTGCAGCAGAACATGCACATTTGTGGTCAGAGCTGGTGTTCCTATATGACAAGTATGAAGAATACGACAATGCGGCTCTTACTATGATGCAACATCCGACCGAAGCCTGGCGTGAAGGTCACTTTAAGGATATTATTACTAAGGTAGGTCTAAGGACTTAATAATTATGAAATTATAAATTATATTATTTTTACATTGAAATAAAACTACACAAATTATCATTTATTGAAAATTATGTTCTTTTGACTGAACATAATTATGATGACAATTTTCGATTATTGTGTCTGTGGCACAGTAGATATGGTCCCTGCCACATAGTAAACATGGAGGTATTCATTATTCTTAAATATTCACTCTAAAATGGAAGGTGGGCTTCTAGCTTGATGATTTTTTTAGTAGGATTTAATGTCAAAGACAAAAATATAATCACAAAACCCATATTAGACCCAAAATTCAATTATTTATGTTTTTTTTTGCACTAAAAGACTCCTAAGATTCGAACCTAGGACATGCATTTAGTAGCCAGTTAAAATTAAATCTAGTAAAGAACTGGCATTTAATGATTCCGAAACTTTAGTGAGCCTTAATTGCTGAGGAGAATAATTTTACTAGTACACATGAGAAACAGCTCCCAACTTTTCTTAATATAAAGTACAAAGGCAGTGGGAACACCACGCACTTACGCCCTTTGCGTTTCTGTATTACGGAAAATAAACCTAATCGAGAACATCTTCATTACCATCAACCAATTTTGAACCAGTATCTAAGTGTAATCAAAACCAAGGATTGTTAAAAAGAAATTAAATGACTACCGAAATTTTAAATCGATTTTCAGTCACTCAATTTAGGTTTTTTTCATTTGATAACAATTTGGTAAATACCCTTGCTATTCCAGGTTGCAAACATGGAGCTGTATTACAAAGCCATCCAGTTCTACCTCGACTACAAACCACTGCTACTTAACGACCTACTCTTGGTATTGGCGCCACGCATGGACCACACCCGAGCAGTTAACTTCTTTACCAAGGCTGGCCATCTTCAGCTTGTGAAGGCCTATCTCAGGTCTGTGCAGAGCTTAAACAACAAGGCTGTGAATGAAGCACTTAACTCTTTGCTCATTGATGAAGAAGATTACCAGGTCTGTATTAAATTTAAATGTTTTTGTGAATAAATGTTCTGCTTATAATGTTACCACCACCCTTTACAAACCACTGCACAAAGGGCACCCATAAGTTCTGCGGCTCTGCCTTTATTGTAAGAAATCACGATTATCTGGTGAATTAGTAACAATGCTAGAACGAAGATGTGCAATATGCAAATTTTTGTTTAATTTATGGATAAAGTTTTGTACTGGTCTTTGTTTAACATGACCGAGTTTTTTTATTACACGAATTAACTTTGCAATATTTATGGATTGATTATGAAATGATGAATTCTTTTCTGCTAACCAGTTATATAAACTTAGTCGTTTTTACTATGATTTAAAGTACTGTTTGTACAGTTATAGCACAGATATAAAATATGTTTTTATCTTCAGGGTCTGAGAACATCCATTGATGCATTCGACAATTTCGACATGATTGCGCTGGCACAACAATTAGAAAAACACGAGCTTACAGAGTTCAGAAGGATTGCTGCTTACCTTTACAAAGGTATTTGTAATTTTATTTATTTTACAAATATGTGTTAAAAAATACTGGTATATTTGAACAACTTATATGGTTTTGGTTAATTTAGGTAGATTTTTCAAATTATCCTAATCATATTAGAAAGTTTCATCTATTAAGATAAGGATATTTTATATGTTGATAACTTAACGCTTATATTGAATAGATCTTTGAACCATTAACATGTCATAAACCAGATAAATTTTTTCTACTTAATCTCATTTTTTTTTAGAATAAGGGTAACAAACGAGCACACAGGCCACCTGATGGTAAGTGGTTGCTGTGGCTCATAGACATCTACATCTATCTTCGTTTGCGAATTAATATGCAGATGCGTTGTCAGCCGTAAGGACTAAGATAGAATGCCTCTTTTCCAGTAAAAAGGATCTCCAGTTCTCTACATTCACTATACGAAACACAGCAGCATTAAGCTGCTATTTTACGCTGGTATTCTGTGAGAGCGTGGTCCTTCCCCGGTCGAGCCGACCCATTCGTGCTACAACTATACACTTTAATAACTCATATTGCTTGTATATTATTAAGAAAATTACCTACTGTTATTGCCTTAACGCATTATATATTAAGTAATTTATTTCGATTCACTTTACATATAATTTAAAAATGTTTATTGAATAGGCAACAACAGATGGAAGCAAAGTGTGGAACTGTGCAAGAAGGACGCTTTATATGCCGACGCTATGGAATACGCCGCCGAGTCCCGGCAGCCCGAGGTGGCGGAGGAACTGCTTAACTGGTTCCTTGAACGGGATAATTATGAATGTTTCTCTGCCTGTTTATACCAGGTACACACATTGTTACCATTACTTACAGTAATATCAGTCCATTTTACACATAAATATTTCTGTCGTTTCGTTTTCATATTAGTTAAAAACTTTCAACCTAGAAATCTCATTTTAATTTGCAAATATTATGTTCGAAATAAATTCTATATTGGTTTAGATTTTTTAGTTTGAAATTAAAAATTATGCATATGTATAGTACTTAAATTTTCAAAGAGAACTACATTTTTAAGCACAAATTTCATTATTTTCTCTACTAGAAATCGTAAATAATACTAATAATAGTATTTATCATTTCCTTTTCTTTATTACGTTAAAAAATATTTTATTAAAAACTAAAAGTTGACTTCAAAAAACTAAAAAGAATTAACTTCTGAAGTCGGTGGCTAAAACATAGGATTCTAGATGGAAATTATTATTTCATTCTTTTTGCTTCTTTGAAGCCAACTTTTTATTAATAGTTTTTTTAGTTTTGATTCTATATGAATAAAATTAGTAAAAAACCTATTTAAAATATCTACAGAATTTCTTTTACTTTTTTGATGTAAGCTTTTTTAATTTGACTGTGGATTTTTAATTTTACAGTGTTACGATTTATTGAAACCCGACATTGTTATTGAACTGGCGTGGAGGCATAACATTATGGACTTCGCTATGCCATTCCTCATCCAAGTAAGTTTCTTTGATGAATAAAATAAAATAAATGAATATTTGTTTTTCAATTATATGGTATAATATAAAAAAACTTCCTCATCTTTTGCAGACTGTTAGAGAATTAACCACAAAAGTAGAGAAGCTGGAGGAAGCAGATGCAAAGCGCAGCACTGAGAGTGCTGAGCATGAAGCCAAGCCTGCTATGATGATGGAACCTCAGCTTATGTTAACAGCCGGTATGTATTTCAACTATTTGAGTGTATACTTTTGGCGTTATAATATGTCCTGCACTGTTGATAACTTGCTAGATTTAGATGAGCTCTTCGTTGAATTTTTGTAGTATGTAGCAGCCGCTGGTGCTTTTAAACTTAATCATATATGAAATTTAAAATAGTTCGAGGTCATAATGACGGTGGATCCTCCTGATATAAACCTTCTATAATTGATATAAGTCTGTGTTGGCCAGGGAGACAAATGGAGGCTCATTAAAATATAAATTAAATTTAAGTCAATAGCAGCAGGTATTAAAACTGGTTTCAAAATTGATTACGGTTATATATTTCGGTTCTAATAAAACTATTTGGTATGGTTGTGGATAAAATATCAATTTTAAGTTATCGTTTCCAAAACTACTAAAATGTTACAGATTTCAAGTTGAATGGGGATGTAAAGCTTTCTAGTTTTAATTTATATTATTATTTTGATCATAGAAAAAAATTATAACTGCATAATGTCTTTTTTATCAAAGTAACATATTGTGACTGTTACTCTAAAAAAATAAATTAAGGTAAAATTTATTTCATTTGTGTACAGTTAATATATGGGTGCTTAACAGTTCTCATTTACGTTTTAATTGTAGTTTTCTAGTCAGAACTGCTAAATACCGGTTCATTGCCAGTATTTTGAAAACCTTTTTAATTCTTGAATGTGATCAGGTTTTTTAGAAACATTCAGATAGAATCCTATGAATTTCTTCAAATGTGATATACAAATATTAATCATTTAATTGGGTTATTAACATATTATTAGCTTCGCGTATATGTATCTATCTATGTAATGGAATCTTTTAATGTAATTTTCACCAACTTGTAGACGTCCGATTGACTTGAAAAATTGCACTTGTGTCAAGGACCGATGACAATACCATAATTTAATAACTTTATCCTAGTGTCCTGATCAGGATCGCCAGGATAAAATAAAATAATTATCAGGATCATCGCTGTTTATGATCAATGCGTGTTGTTAAAGTTTTTTTTAAACTCTTATATTTTTTTATATATAAGATTAGTTTATGTAGAGGCAGAAAATAAATTGCTCTTTAATGGGCTCATTTATTACACATTGTAATAAAAATTAAGTAAATAGTGTGAGAACTTGAAATGATTTTTAAGTTTTGGATTTTGTTTACGTTTTATCTAATATTTTAATATTTCTGGAAAAAGTTTCTTGTCTCCTCTTTCATTACTCTGTACAGTCTGGACATGGGGTGGTTAAAGGAGTTTGGGCGGGAATATGACTGGCGGCGGATTGCTGCACCTGTATTATTGTTTAAATAATGATTAGAAGTGGATTTTGATTTGTAAATGTGGTGCGATTTTGTGTATTAAATGTCTGCGCATGTGAACTATTGGTGGAAACGGTGAAACAAGTGCTCCAATGGTGATGTGAATCTCAAGATAAGGTCTGTCTGCTTAGGCGCCTTGAGATACTGTCGCCAATTGTCTGCTGGCTCAAGTTACCGTCAGTGTTCCAAAAACTACGCAATGTGACATATCAATATATTGTGAAGCAGTGTACTATAAAGGATTATTATCACTTGATACTGAGATAAATTAAGACATGGCTTAAAGGACAAGCATCCAAGCCAAATATCTTAATAACAAAAAAGGGGTGGTTAATGGTCACGCTTGGCCAGTGGTGTTCAACAGTTGCAGGGGATTAGCTAATATTGTTTGTGTGGCAGGTCCGTCGATGGCGTACCCGGGCGTGGCGGCGCAGGCGTCGCCGTACGCGTACGCGGCGCAGGCGCCCTCGCCCGCGCCCTACCACGGCTACGGCATGTAGGGCGCCGCCGCCCCGCCCTGGCGGACCTACGCGCGCTTCTGAGCACCCGCGCCCTGTACATACACCACTCAGTACGAATATTGAGCGCTGGACTATAAGTGGGACTTGCTTACTCACCTTCATATTATGTAACCAATTAAATGATTGTGCTTTTCAAATTCACTCGGTGGTCACAGGAATAATGTCGCCTCCGCACTTTTATGACGAAATAGATCTAAAATAGTTACTGCGCAAATAAAGATCAGCGCTCATAGTCCGTACCGTAGCCTCTACCCGACAAGACCGCTTTCCGCCCGGCACCTCGGGAACTATACCCTCCTCTAATCTCAATGCACTTTCGATTGATTACACCCATTAAACATTACGCAGTTGAATTTCATATTTCCGAGGCCTAAATTTAGTTTGTTTTTCTGCGCAAGTGCATAGAGATAAATAGCCTGATAAAATAAGTGCCGAGTTGACATTACGACTATATTACCAGCTAAAGGAGATATATAAATAACAAAATATTACTGCAAAATATCTCTCGATGCTGCTATATTAATAGTTATAATGTAGAGATTGATCTTATTATATATCACACATTCAAATTGTTTGATGCAATATAATAAATCAATGGTTTCATAATTCAACATAATGTAGTTTAAAATTAATGGTATTATTTATTAGGCAATTTTCAAATAAAATTGTTTACCTTTAGAACTTTAAGATAATACTTAAATCAGAATTATAACAGATACTAAGATATAAAAATATTAAAATAAATTTTCTTGAATAGTGACATCGGCATAATGACAAATTTTAGTGCTGTTACTGTTTACTATATAATGGCGTACATAATGTTGTTAGTAGTGCGAGTGTACATATTGTATAGTGTCAATACACACGACACTACATGTTTCTCTATAAATTTATGTTAATATTTGAGCAGCTGTGACCAAATTATAGATTTGCCGTCAAACCTTAGATCTGCCACTAGGTGCATAGATAAATAATTACATATTTATGTATATAGTGGTTATTAAATTACTACTGTTCCGAACTTTAAAATAGGTAGTTATATTGTAACTGAAAAATTAATTGAAGATTAATTATCCTTTAAAATATTAATTTTTTGTAAAATTTAAGTAATAATTTTTTGTTTGTGGTGGGTGGGCCTGTAACATTTTACTTAACGTTCTTAATGAATAATGCAAAATTTCGCTTTCTTAAATTGTTCATACTAGGACAATGATTCTGAACTGTTGTGTACAAAAGAAATAACCGCCATTTTTTTTTCGATAGTGGACTATATTGTTATATGTATATAATGCTTTCAATTTAGTGGACGATGTCAAGGAGGTAAACAATTAAAAAATCACAGAAGATTCTTCAGTTACTTTAATATATTATAATAATTATAAAACATTAATTGATACGATTAGGTTTAGTTTAGGCAAAATTAGTCTATGTTACATTTTGAGTAATTATGTTTGCGAACGTGTACGAGAGTTGTGTTTGTCACGCGTGTTGCTTCAGTTTGAATAACACACCTTGGTATGCCTTCTATAGATAATATTAAGATGAATATTGAAAGTCCGTGGACTTTTGGGGCCTCTCGTTTTAATAGTTAGCTAACGATATTTATAAAGATTATAGAACTCCACACCAAGCTCCCCAGAATGTCCATAGTATAGTGGAAGACTCCATATATTGTTACGAAAATGTAACATTATCTTGCGAGTTATATAATCAAAAATTCAATCTATATAATCATTGATGTTAAAATAATCATTCAATCATTCCTGTCATTATTAACAATTTAATGTTAAAACGCAATGTTGTTGTAGGTAATACGCGTTGTATTTCGCGTCGTAAGAAACAGATTATTAAAAGAATGTCAAAATTGTTTAATGATTACATTATAGTATTGTATTTATTCATGTATGATACTGTTTCTCTGAATTTTATTATAATAAGATTATATTATATGAATTAATCCGTTTTTTATTTTTATTTAATATCTTTTATACCCTAAGAGGAGGATGAATTGCTCATAATAATAAAGTCCTCCAGACCGAATTTCGGTCATGGCGGCCAGTCCCAAGTGTGTGCGCAAGCACAGGTGCAGTCTATTCCCTTACTCTCATAGTCCGATGAGACGGTAATTCGACACGACTGGAGAGAGATCAGGCGCTGGACCAAACAGCTTTACCACAGTATAAATATATAGTAGGAACAGTACGGAAACTACCTACAAACGCTCGAAACGGCACACTCGCACAAACATGTGCAACGACGAGACTCCTAAGTGCTCGTCGTGGTGCTCTCAGTAGCGAGTGCCGTGTCAAGACAGTATAAATATTCCTACTATATATTTATACTGTGGTCAAGACGAGTGGTCACGTTAAGTTTAATCTACGCGATCTTTTTAAAAATGCCACGAACGTATTGCGTAGCTTGCTACATATTTATTTATCTATGGTATTGCGTAGTATACGGCTGTTTGAACTCGGCTTCATCAAAACCGGTTGCTATCGTATTAACTTCCTGCTGATTTTGAAAGGTACGTAAGAATGATTTATTGTTATAATCTGTGTTATCGAATTATAAGTCTGTGTGATCGATCATAATGAATTCTTGAACTTATTTGTAAATCCAGAATGCGGCGGTTTTGAGCGTTAAGGTTGATAGTGCAATAGTGATAAGAAAAAGTAAATCCAAGATGGCGGCTGCAATAGGTATATTTTTTTTCGTGATGGGTGTCATTTTCATGGTTTTCGAGGGTGTTGAAGCCGATAGTGGTAAGAAAAAGTAAATCCAAGATGGCGGCTGCAATAGGTATAAATTTTTTCGTCATGGTTGTCATTTTCATGGTTTTCGAGGGTGTTGAAGCCGATAGTGCTGTCGAAATGTAAATCCAAGATTGCGGCTGCAATAGGTATAAATTTTTTCGTCATGGTTGTTTTTTTCATGGGTTTTTAGGGTGTTGAAGCCGATAGTGCTGTCAAAGTGTAAATAAAATAGCGACAGTACTCTTTTTACCATCTCTAAATCTACCAGATCTACAAAAAAAGGATGTAGAAACGTTAACCGAAGCTCCGAAGTTGGTTGAAATCTGTACACAGACAAGAAAATGTAATACTTTCAGCGAGTGACTAGTCAAACTTCCAGATCTCTTTCATTGGACACGCCACGGAAAAGAAAACTAAAATCCGATTTCTTTTGCTGAGATTAACCGACGCCATGAGACAGTCCCGGGTCTAGGGGGGGGGGGGGGGCAAGCCGGGGCCTATGCCCCGGGTGGCAAATTCAGAGGGCGGCCAAATTCACACTTTACAGACGAATTTACTTAACTTTGACCACAGAATAAATAATAATACAAGTACAGAAATTTCACTCTTGTTTTACTGTGGCCATATCAACTCGACCGATACCCAGGGGTACAGCACACGGACCATGTGACCGGGTGCGGCGAGAGCGCGGAGTGAGACGCGCTGCACGAACATTATTATTCGCGAGGCGCGTAGGCATAGTTCAAAATACGCGCCCGCTCGCCCGCAGGAATCGCAGATCGCGGCACACGTCTGGTTACCGTGCGTGCGAAAAGGATGAAGCTATATTCGAAAACTCCCTCGTCGATCTCTTTCCACGACAGTGTTTTGTTTTAAATTTATTCTTAACTAGCTGTTCTCCGCGACTTCGCCCGCGTGTAATTTATTACGATTGGATTTCATGGGTTTTAATTTTTGCGCGGAACCCTAATTATTTTTCTAGAATAAAAGTAGCTTAAGTTACTCCTTATAACAGCAGCTATCTGCGAGTGAAAGTCCCGTCAAAATCGGTCCAGCCGTTTCGGAGATTAGCCGGAACAAACAGACAGACAAACAGACACAAAAATTTCAAAAAGGTTTTTTTGTTATAAGTACCGTATATACTTTCATATGCATATAGTAAGGCTGTTATTTTGACATTACAAACAGACACTTCAATTTTATTTATTTGTATAGATGTATAGATTTAACTATTTGGGCGAATATTCTCCGCGAAATCAATCGAGTGATTATAGAAATTCAGAAAGAAGATATTATCCTTGCCCGTTCCGTCGCACTAATGGATGGTCTGCTCAAAACATTGCAAAAAATGAGACCAAATCCAATGGAATATTGGATAAAAGAGGCTGGAGAAGTTGCTGAAAAAAGTGGTGTTGACCCTATTTTGCAAAACAAACGAATTCCGAAATGTAAAAAACATTTCGATGACATGTGTGAAGACGAATTACGAACACTCTAACCTGTTCAACTATTTTCTAAAGAAAAAATGATAGTATTTGATCGAATCATATCAGAAATTAAATAGAGGTTTGCTGTCTGCTGAATTTGAATTTTGCTTTTCTTAATGGTACTAATATTTTGAAAATGTCAATTGAAGAACTGCAAAAGTATGGAGCAGATCTGGCTCGAAAATACGAGCGAGATTTAAGCGCCATTAAATTCTGCCAGGTACTCTACGTTTTTAAAGAGCAAGCTCCGTTTTTATTTGATGATATAGAAAAGGCTAACGGTTTCTATCTCGTGCAACAGATCTATGCGCATGATTTGCAGGATGCTTTTCCTAATATTTGTATTGCCCTGCGAATTTACTCTGCGCTTCCTAATACATCCGCAAGCTGTGAGCGAAGTTTTAGCAAACTAAAACTAATTAAAAATTGTTTGCGATCTTCTATGAGCCAGGAACGCTTATCGAGTCTTGCAATCTTAGCGATAGAAAATCGAATTGCACAAGAGTTAAATTATGACAAGGCCATAGATTTATTTGCTGAACAAAAAGCTCGAAGAGTAAAATTGTAATTTCAATTCACAAATGCAATAATATATTATTTGATTTTTATTTTTATTGTACATATTTTTATTTTAAATCCTATCCTGTACTGTATACCTGTAAAATATATATCCCACACGTTCATGTCTATATATCTGTAAATAAATAGGCTTAACACAGAAAGAACAGCGATGGACGGTAGCGAAGCCTCCATAGAAGCCGAGAAGCCGGGCTTGCTCTATCAACTAATAAAATAACTCTTAAACTGTTTCAAACTATTTCAAATTTCCCGCGCGCTCCTCTGTTCTACACACGCCTACGCACAAGGTCATAGCCTTATAACGTCAACACGCAGCAAAACTGCGCGATAAGCAGTATAGTAAAAAGTAGTCATAAAAATTAGTCGTCTCTCTCGCACGCGTGGGCTTTTACCGGACTTTCGAGAAGACGGTCGCTCCCTTTCTAACCTGTGGCAAAATGTTCTATAATGAAATATAACTACGATTGTTTATATAGCAATTTGTTTGAAGCAAAAAGCCCGGCTTTTAGTGTGAACTGTGTGAAGTTAGTCATTAGTCAATCGCGGGGGCGCGCGGGCGATACCTTTGCCGTTGCAAGTTCACTCTTCACATGTGTGTTTATTTGAGCGAATAAATATTGCGAGTTGAAAATTTATGCCTTTTATAGATTTTTAGTGAAAATGGAGAGTAATAGCGTTCCTTGTGATGAATTGAAGTGTGTTAAAGTGCTAATCGGCGAGGAAAAGGTAAAATCGAAAAAGGAAAAAGGTAAATTTTTATAAAACTGCTAAAAACAACAAAACCATATCTTGGGCTTGCTCTAGTTTGGAGCCCTAGCTTACCAACTGGCGATGGATACATTATTTCCGGAAGGGCTATGTCCAAATGTCAATCAATTAGTGGACATCTGATAGCTGAAATTATAAAGATGATAAAGGTAAAAATAAATATAAGTGGGCGGAGGCGGCATTTTTCAGTTTTTGCCCCGCCTAAAAAAAATTGAAGATCCGGGGCTGCCATGAGATTAACTATTTAAATTGTATTTGTAAGCTAGTTATTTAAATTCGATTGATTGATCACTATAGAACAAAAATGAAAAAAAAACAATATCAAAAACATTAAAGTTACAACCATATTGCTTCAATGGAGGTTAGGTAATTATGTCCTCAACTAAGCTTAGTTTCCGTACTGTCCATATTTATACTGTGGCTTTACGTGCATTCCGATGTACGGGGGTGAAACACAACTTCCTGACTCCGGGTTGCTACTGACAATTTCTTGACAGAAAAACTCAATAACTGATTTTTTTAGCCCGCCCCGGGATCCGATCCCTCACGAGAGATCACGAACTGCAGTCGCGTTTACGACCACTAGACCAACGAGGCATCAACGATTGAACCTCGTACCAAACGTAATACATGCCAAAATTAGCTTTAATGCTAATAATATACATCACATGTGCTATTTTTCGAATTCGGATAGTGATTATCTAGGTTCTCTGTAATAAAAAAAAATTCAACGTCATATAGGACGTGTTCTCCGTATTAGTATTTAACTCTAACCATAGACTATATTGTCAATTTTGTGATAAAAACTAGAAATGCAAAACAGATTAATATTTCATTCATAATTATTAGTATCACGGAATACAAATAGGTTTTGAACAGACAGGTTTTGTTATCACGTGATACACCGGGCTGAAGTGGTGTGGCCAGGGGCGCTAGTTGCGGCTACCGATGGGTCGTCGACGTATTTGTCGTTAACGAAACTAGACCGTCCATTTTCATTCATCGACTAGTCGACCAACTAGTTAAATTTGTCAACTGGTTTACGCGCCAACTTGGTTTTGCAAATGTTTAAATTTAAACTCCGCGACGTCGTCTACGGCTCGACACAGTCGACATACGTAGACCGTAGACTAGTGTAACGGCATGATGTATTAAGTCGCCCTTCTCTTTTGCACACGCGATGATACCATGACGGCATCCTTTTCTTCACCTTATACAATATCAAACTGCTACTTACGCTGTCTACATTTAGAGTTCTAATTTGTTTGCGCAATTATGTCATTTCAACGAACATAATATGAACTATCACGATCACAATCCGATCACGTTCTCGCGTCGGTCGTCGCGTTGGTAGTCGAAATGAACGTTATGGAGTTTCAATTTAGCCGTCTACGGATTCGACTAGTCCATTGATTGTTCGTAAACAATGTACTCGTTCACAGTATGTCGACGGTCGAATTAACTAGTTCGTTTTCGTTCATTCAACGCCCATCGCTAGTTGCGGCAACCGGGCGTTCGGTACTGTGGTTTAGCCACTGCGCTACGAAGCCGTGTATAAAATGTATTTGTGATGTATATATAACTACGATTTAGTTATGAGTAAATTAGACGGTTGCTTAATTTTTTGATCACGTTTGCAAACAAAAACCGCCAACGTATAGCTCATTTAAAAGAAACCGTGATAGCTCACGGAGAATATAGGCACTCGCCGTAAGTTTTACTGTCCCAGGCTCGATCCTTGTCAGTGTCAATAAAATTTTAAATTGTAATTTTAAGTGCAGATTTACTACGTGCTCGGCGGTGAGTGGAAATATCTTGAGAAAACCTGCATGTCTGAGGAAAAAAAATATTTCGAAGACGTGAAGTCCGAATACGCACTAGAGAAAGCGTGGCCGACTATTGTTGGTCTATAGTTCTCTCTGCAATGAGAAGTTGCCTGTGTATAGCAGTAGTGGGACGTACCTATTAGGCTGTAATTTTAGTCTAATTTTAGATTTCAAGGAAATTGACACAAAGTAGGTGACAAGAGTGAACCTATTGCACTAAAATTTTCTGAAAAGCTTACATTTTATCGACCAAGAATAAATTTTACTTATTCTTGATCGATAAAAACGTCCGTATCTCGATGCAAGTCCAGATGATTTGATACAATAAGCTTTATTTGAAATAGTGTCCATCAAGGCAGCTTGATCACAGGTTAAAAGATTAATTTCTTGTTAAAACAGTTATTACTATTTAAAAACGGCACAATTAATAAATAATATACTTTAGTAACTATGACGTCATTTACTGTTATTCCTATTTCCTATACGTCAGTATAGAAAGATTATATAACATTAGCGGCAAGTACTATAGGGTCACACAATGATTAGAATAGAATAGAATAATTTTTATTCAATATAGATTACAATACATAATACTTATTGAAAGTCATTTTTTACTTTTACCACTGGTTCGCAAAAAAACCTCTGTCCTGGGAAGAATCAGCAAGAAACCCAGCGTGACTTTTCTTTTAAAAAGCACAATTTACAACATAATATTTTATACAATTGTTATGAAAAGATTTAGAAACAGCATGGTAGCGATCACCTCATTCCCAGGGGTTATTATCAGTCATGTACTCTTTAGTAGTATAATAACCCTTACTAGACAATTTTTGCTTAATAAATAATTTAAACCTCTTGATAGAAAAGGTCTGCATATTTTCTGGAACTTTGTTGTAAAATCGTATACATTGCGCTATGAAGGAGTTACTGACTCTTTGGAGTCGAGTAACTGGTATAACTAACTTGTACATACATTAAATTCTCGTAAATATATTGAGAGGCCAAAGTTAATATATTTATTTCTTTAAATCTTTCTCTAAGGGCTTCCTTCGGACCTATGTTATAATTTTGCTCTTATGGCTCTCTTTTGCAAAACAAAGATAGTTTCAATGTCAGTCGCATTACCCCATAGCAAGATTCCATATGACATTATGCTATGGAAATAACTAAAATAAACTAATCTAGCTGTTTCAACACATGTAAGGCATCTAATCTTTTTTACAGCATATGCTGCTCAACTAAGTTTGCTAACTAGTTTAGATATATGAGGGCCCCATTGAAGCTTCGCGTCAACAGTAATTCCGAGAAAAACAGTGGATTCAACAAGGCCCAGCTCCCCATTCAAAAGCACATTGGTATTCACCTATTTAACATTAGGTGTAGTGAATTTAATACATTTTGTTTTATTACCGTTCAAAGGCAAATTATTAACGTTAAACCAGTGTACTACTTTTGATATAGCATTATTCACTTCGTCATATTTCAACTTAACTTAACAAACTACTTCGTTGATTTTCCGACTAAAAAGTCGGAAAATCAACGAAGTAGCATCAGAAAATAATACTATATCATGGTTATTCCCTACCAAGTAAGTTAAGTCATTAATATAAACTAAGAGCAGAAAGGGACCAAGAACTGAACCCTGAGGAACACCCATAGATACTACCAATCCGGAAGAACTGCATCCATTAATAACAACTGTTTGCGTTCTATTATTTAGATATGACATAATAAGTTTAAGCGCTGTTTTTTACACCATAATGATGTAGCTTCCTGATTAATGTCTTATGGTGAACACAGTCGAAAGCCTTGGAAAGATCACAAAATATACCCAAAGCATCTTCTGAATTTTCCCATGCACAGAAAATATGTTTGATTAGCTCAACACCGGCATCAGTTGTCGAGCGACCCCTTGTAAATCCAAACTGATTGTTATGGAGTAATTTAATTACATTAAAAAATTTAACATTAGATCTAGAATAATTATATAATTTTTTCAAAAATTTTACTGAGCGTTGGCAGTACAGAAATAGGTCTAAAATTAGTGGGGTCCAATGTACTGCCAGATTTAAATAAAGGTATAGCTTTACTGTGTTTCATTAAATCAGGAAACACACCAGATTCGATACTAGCATTGAAAATAATACCAAGTTGGGGTGCAATCGCATCTATTATAGACGCAATAACTATAACAGAAATCCCCCATAGATATGCTGTTTTCTTAATATCAATAATTTTGAAATATTTTACAATATCACCTGATAATATTCTATGAAATGCAAATTCTTTTTTACAGACATTTACATTTTGTTTGAGTAATGACTCGGCGACAGCAGGGGTGGAATTGAGTGGCTCTGTAGTCAAGATCGGAATGTCGGTAAAATATTGTTCAAAAGCCGTTGCAACGTCTTGATCTGATTTTGTCAAATTATTGTTAAAATTTAATTGAAAGTTTGAGTTGTGTAGTTTCATCTTGCCAGTTTCACTATTGATTATACTCTAAATCATTTTAATTTTATTAGAGGCATTCTTAATTTTGTTTCTTAAATATAAAGACTTGGCTGCACAACACACTCTTTTAAATATTTGGAATATTTTTTTTACATATTCTCTAAATGAAACACTATGATTATATAATCTTTCATTGTAAAGGTCATATAACTTTTGTCTACTCCTATGGATTCCTACTGTCGTCCACTCATTAAACGATTTGCGACTGTTTAAAGAGTGTTGTAGAAGTAAATGTTTTATTAAATTCAAGACTTATTAGTTTAAATAATGATCCATATAAATAGTTAGTATTGTTTTTATATGGAAGAAAAGGCAGCTTTTTCACTATACTACTTCTAAATCTCTCTAAGCGATGTTCATTTATTGGAACAAGCACAACTTTCTTAACTTTCTGTTTTTTGTGCATGTAAGTTAGCGAGACTAACTGTCCACAGTGATCAGAACTTAAATTTTGAATAATTAATTTATGTAAGGGCTCAACATCAGTAAAAATGTTATCTATACAAGTTGCACTAGGCCCTGCAATACGTGTTGGCTCAAAGAACAAATTAACAAGGTTGTATGATTTGAGCAATGATCTAAATTTAATACTCATGGAAGAAGTTTCAAGGAGATTGATATTAAAGTCTCCACATACGACGACAGATTTATTCTGTTTTTTAAGTTTAAGCAAAATTTTCTCCATTATTTTTTCAAAACAATCATACATAGAATGTGAGGGTCTGTAAACACTGACAACAATGAAGTGCTCGAACTCAACACATGCCATTTCTACAGTTCGCTCAACAGAGAAGCTCACAATATCCTTACGTTTGTTAGGATTAACTTTTAAGAAGCGAAGTTATTTTGCCACACTATGGCGTGTTATCAAGGAGTTGTAGACTTTTTTTATCCTTACATAAAAAACAATGAACACATTAATTAGTACTCAAATGGTCCGCGGCTGGGGGCAAGAGGCTGCATCTTTTCACTCCTTAGGGCTAAGTATAGCTGTTCAACGAGAAAAAGCAGCTAACGTTCTTGGCACTATTATACTGCGTGTAGCACTGAATGATAATTTTAACTTTTAGTTTCTTTTTTTAGCATTGTATATGTAAACAAAAAGAAAATGGGAAATAAAATTATATTGCGCCTATGTACTAAAATTCTTTTTCTAAACTTAAGTTCTTCGAATAAACAGTAAGATAATTGGGGTCAATAAAAGTTATAGATGTGTTGAGGACGCGTTTGCAAATTTGATAGGTATAGAATCGAACTATTACATTGACACGGGTCACACATACAAGTGTACGCACGGTTATCTGCGGGTGTGGGAATCGTAATCAAGTAAAAACATTTTGATAATTTGAAAGATTGATTTTTTTTCTCATTTCTTATACCTACAAAAATATACGAAATACGAATAGCTGCTCCCGAGACTGCTAGCCCTCTACTAGCAGTGAGATGGTGGCTATGGACTTTGGGCTGGTTTTGTTAGTTATGATAAGACTTTAGCTCCGGACTTGATGGTGTACTTCGGTGACTACTACTGAAACTCCTGGACGAGTAGAACTAAGAACTAGGTGTGACGAGTTTGGGCTCGTTTTGTTAGTTATGATTAGACCTTACCTCCGGACTTGATCGGACTAGCTCTTCTCGTCCAGGAGTTCCAGTAATAGTCACTGAAGTACACCATCAGGTCACTCAATCAAGTCCGGGGGTAACGTCTAATCATAACTAACAAAACGAGCCCAAACTCGGCACACCTAGTAGTACTCGTCGAGGAGTTCCGTAGTAGTCACCAAAGTACACCATCAGGTCTGTCCATCAAGCCCAGAGGTTAGGTCTTATCATAACTAACAAAACGAGCCCAAACTTGGCACACCTAGTTCTACTCGTCCAGGAGTTCCAGTAATAGTCACCGAAGTACATCATCAGGTCTCTCCATAAAGTCCAAGACGAATAGGCATTTATATATATATTTATATATAAATCCCACTTACTTTTAGCGAAAAAAAATATTTTAATAAAAATGTGTGATTATAAAAATAATATTATTATTTTACCTTGTCAATTACCTATATATCAAATTCGAATATTTTGTGTATGTACAGCGATCTTTTTCAGCTGCTGCAATCAGGCAGCCGATACAGTATCCACTCACGACGGCGGCCGAGCGCGGACTGTGGTTTAATCGAAAATTTTGTACAACAAATCAAAACAGGCACCAAAAATAAAATAACCCTTATTGCAATCCATTATGATTCATCCGTATTAGCAAAATATGTGAAAAAATAAGCATCAGTTTTTATTTTTTTTACGACTATTTGTGACATTTTGATAAAAAGTAAACACCACTATTTTTATTGAATATGTCTGCCTACTTATAGTATTTTTAGAAATCTTAATACATGTTGATAATAGAACAAAAAATGTACCTAAACATGAGCCGATATCGTTAATTTTGTAGAAAATGGCTAGGGAAGATCGTTTTTACAATATAAAAAACTATTATTTTTAACAAAAAAGTTACCACCATTTGAAGATGAAGAACCTTTCTATACGTGGTAGCTATTAGGTATGTTTGATTTGGTTTAGTTTTGTCAAAACAGCATAATTTTGCCCGATTTGCAAATGCACCCTTAAAAAGCTTTTTTTCGATTTTTACACTGTTATGACTTCCATACCGAATCCATGAAATAGAAAAACGAGTTAATATAAAAATATTTATGTAACAAAAACTACATTAAAGCATGGATTTTTATGACACTTAATAGTAACATTGTAAAAAAATCTAAAACTAATGTGAAATCAGTACACATAAAGCACTGATTGAAGCAAACTTCTGTTCCATTATACGTCCTCGTCCTCCCTGATGGTCATGTTCTGCATGAATGACTGCAGACTGTTGGGACTGTTGACTAGACTCTCGAATGTGTGATGATTATTTCCTAACTGAAAATATAAAGAATGACGTTTATAGACCATGCACAATTTTACTAATTTGCCTAACAATAATGTAATTATAATTCAGGGAAGGAACTAATATAAAAAAAAAAATAAAAACGAATAAAGTTCTACGTATGCGAACTCAACACAAACGCGAGGCGTGCTGCGTGTGGTGTGCTGCAAGTAAATATCATAATGGCTGATTTACACAGGGACAGTAACTGGCTCCAAATTCGAGGCAAGTCAGTGCTGACTCGCTACTGGCATAATGTAAATTGATTTGAAGTCAGTACAGCACTGTCTGCGCGACTACTGACTGCGTGTAAACGGTGCAAGTCAGTCGTCGGCGCCAGTACTGGCGCCTGTTACTGACACCGTGTAAATCAGCCTTAATATTAAATTATTTGATATTTTCGTGCGATTTGAACGTGGTTGCGATTTGTGTTTGATTATTATGACTACTTTTTGTCTATGAGTTTGTCTGTGATCTGTGAAACCATCTTACTTATTTCTGTCGCCAAGCAGTAGTATACCCATTATTGCGTTCAAGTTCAAAGCCAGAGCCAGTATAATTATAGATTATAAACTCAAACCAACAAAGTAAGATAGACAGAACATCGAGAGACGCCGGAACAATGTTGAATTTCTTGACATGCACTTCGCACACATCTTTCTTCTTCTTACACACAATCCGCAGAAGTCCACTAGACGCACATATAGATATTCGCACGTAAAACAACGTTGTTGGTTGCAAATAATTTTGGATGCATATGTGTGCGTGAGTGCGTGTTCCTACAATAAGTTGAGCATGTACGCAGCATTTCGCCGATCTTTTTTGTTGGTCTGGAGGTGTCAGGCATTAGTTTTCGTCCACATCTTATATATTTTTACGCTTTAAACTGCTTCTGAAGCCAAGGAGAGTGCTGCGTGTAGTGCGTCAACTAGCGCGGTGTACTTACGAAGCTGCGCACCCACTTGGAGAGGTGCTGCGTGTAGTGCGTCAACTAGCGCGGTGTACTTACGAAGCTGCGCACCCACTTGGAGAGGTGCTGCGTGTAGTGCGTCAACTAGCGCGGTGTACTTGCCGAAGCTGCGCAACCACTTGGAGAGGTGCTGCGTGCGTCAACTAGCGCGGTGTACTTACGAAGCCTGCGCACCCACTTGAGATGCTGCGTGGTGCGTCAACTAGCGCGGTACTTACGAAGCTGCGCACCCACTTGGAGAGGTGCTGCGTGTAGTGCTTCAACCAGCGCGGTGTACTTACGAAGCTGCGCACCCACTTGGAGAGGTGCGTGTGTGCGTCAACTAGCGCGGTGTACTTACGAAGCTGCGCACCCACTTGGAGAGGTGCTGCGTGTAGTGCGTCAACTAGCGGTGTACTTACGAAGCTGCGCACCCACTTGGAGAGTGTGCTGCGTGGTGCGTCAACCAGCGCGGTGTACTTACGAAGCTGTGCACCACTTGAGAGGTGCTGCGTGTAGTGCGTCAACTAGCGCGGTGTACTTACAGCTGCGCACCCACTTGGAGAGGTGCTGCGTGTGCGTCAACTAGCGCGGTGTACTTACGAAGCTGCGCACCCGCTGGAGAGGTGCTGCGTGTAGTGCGTCAACTAGCGCGGTGTACTTACGAAGCTGCGCACCCACTTGGAGAGGTGCTGCGTGTAGTGCGTCAACTAGCGCGTACGGCTGAAGCCGCACCCACTTGGAGAGGTGCTGCGGTAGTGCGTCAACTAGCGCGGTGTACTTACGAAGCTGCGCACCCACTTGCAGAGGTGCTGCGTAGTGCGTCAACCGCGGTGTACTTAGGAAGCTGCGCACCCACTTGGAGAGGTGCTGCGTGTAGGCGTCAACCAGCGCGGTGTATTACGAAGCTGCGCACCCACTTGGAGAGGTGCTGCGTAGCGTCAACTAGCGCGGTGTACTTACGAAGCTGCGCACCCACTTGGAGAGGTGCTGCGTGTAGTGCGTCAACTAGCGCGGTGTACTTACGAAGCTGCGCACCCACTTGGAGAGGTGCTGCGTGTAGTGCGTCAACTCAGCGCGGTGTACCACGAAGCTGCGCACCCACTTGCAGAGGTGCTGCGTAGTGCGTCAACCAGCGCGGTGTACTTACGAAGCTGCGCACCCACTTGGAGAGGTGCTGCGTAGGGCGTCAACCAGCGCGGTGTACTTACGAAGCCGCACCCACTTGGAGAGGTGCTGCGTGTAGTGCGTCAACCGCGGTGTACTTACGAGCTGCGCACCCACTTGAGAGGTGCTGCGTGTAGCGTCAACCAGCGCGGTGTACTTACGAAGCTGCGCACCCACTTGAGAGTGCGCGTGCGTAGTGCGTCAACTAGCGCGGTGTACCACGAAGCTGCGCACCACCTGGAGAGGTGCTGCGTGTGTGCGTCAACTAGCGGTGTACTTACGAAGCTGCGCACCACTTGGAGAGGTGCCGTGTAGTGCGTCAACTAGCGCGGTGTACTTACGAGCTGCGCACCCACTTGAGAGGTGCTGCGTAGTGCGTCAACTAGCGCGGTACTTACGAAGCTGCGCACCCACTTGGAGAGGTGCTGCGTGTAGGGCGTCAACCAGCGGTGTACTTACGAAGCTGCTCACCCACTTGGAGAGGTGCTGCGTGTAGTGCGTCAACTAGCGCGGTACTTACTGAAGCTGCGCACCCACTTGGAGAGGTACTGCGTGTAGTGCGTCAACTAGCGCGGTGTACTTACGAAGCTGCGCACCCACTTGAGAGGTGCTGCGTGTAGTGCGTCAACTAGCGCGGTGTACTGCCGAGCTGCGCACCCACTTGCAGAGGTGCTGCGTGTAGTGCGTCAACTAGCGCGGTGTACTTTCTACGAAGCTGCGCACCCACTTGGAGAGGTGCTGCGTGGGGCGTCAACCAGCGCGGTGTATTACGAAGCTGCGCACCCACTTGGAGAGGTGCTGCGTGTAGTGCTTCAACTAGCGGTGTGCTTACGAAGCTGCGCACCCACTTGGAGAGGTGCTGCGTGTAGTGCGTCAACTAGCGCGGTGTACTAACGAAGCTGCGCACCCACTTGGAGAGGTGCTGCGTGTAGTGCGTCAACTAGCGCGGTGTACTTACGAAGCTGCGCACCCACTTGGAGAGGTGCTGCGTGGCGTCAACTAGCGGTGTACTTGAAGCTGCGCACCCACTTGGAGAGGTGCTGCGTAGTGCGTCAACTAGCGCGGTGTACTTCACGAAGCTGCGCACCCACTTGGAGAGGTGCTGCGTAGTGCGTCAACCCGCGCGGTGTACTTACGAAGCTGCGCACCCACTTGCAGAGGTGCCGCGTGTAGTGCGTATATTAGCGCTGTGATCTTACGAAGCTGCGCACCCACTTGGAGAGGTGCTGCGTGTAGCGTCAACTAGCGCGGTGTACTTACGAAGCTGCGCACCACCTGGAGAGGTGCTGCGCGTAGGGCGTCAACCAGCGCGGTACTTACGAAGCTGCGCACCCACTTGAGAGGTGCGTGTAGTGCGTCAACCAGCGCGGTGTACTTACGAAGCTGCGCACCCACTCGGAGAGGTGCTGCGTGTAGTGCGTCAACTAGCGCGGTGTACTGCCTGAAGCTGCGCACCCACTTGGAGAGGTGCTGCGTGTAGTGCGTCAACTAGCGCGGTGTACTGCCTACGAAGCTGCGCACCCACTTGGAGAGGTGCGGTGCGTCAACCAGCGCGGTGTACTTATGAAGCTGCGCACCCACTCTGAGAGGTGCTGCGTAGGCGTCAACCAGCGCGGAGTACTTACGAAGCTGCGCACCCACCTGGAGAGGTGCTGCGTGTAGTGCGTCAACCAGCGGTGTACTTACGAAGCTGCGCACCCACTTGGAGAGGTGCTGCGTAGTGCGTCAACTAGCGCGGTACTTACGAAGCTGCGCACCCACTTGGAGAGGTGCTGCGTGTAGTGCGTCAACCAGCGCGGTGTACTTACGAAGCTGCGCACCCACTGGAGAGGTGCTGCGTGGTGCGTCAACTAGCGCGGTGTACTTGCTGAAGCTGCGCACCCACTTGGAGAGGTGCTGCGTAGTGCGTCAATAGCGCGGTGTATTACGAAGCTGCGCACCCACTCTGGAGAGGTGCTGCGTAGTGCGTCAACCAGCGCGGTGTACCGAAGCTGCGCACCCACTTGGAGAGGTGCTGCGTGTAGTGCGTCAACTAGCGCGGTGTACTACGCTGCGCACCCACTTGGAGAGGTGCTGCGTGGTGCGTCAACCAGCGCGGTGTTTACGAAGCTGCGCACCACTTGGAGAGGTGCTGCGTGTAGTGCGTCAACTAGCGCGGTGTACTTACGAAGCTGCGCACCCACTTGGAGAGGTGCTGCGTGTAGTGCGTCAACTAGCGCGGTGTACTTACGAAGCTGCGCACCCACTTGGAGAGGTGCTGCGTGTAGTGCGTCAACTAGCGCGGTGTACTTACGAAGCTGCGCACCCACTTGGAGAGGTGCTGCGTGTAGGGCGTCAACTAGCGCGGTGTACTTACGAAGCTGCGCACCCACCTGAGAGGTGCTGCGTGTAGGCGTCAACTAGCGGTGTACTTACGAAGCTGCGCACCCACTTGGAGAGGTGCTGCGTAGTGTCAACTAGCGCGGTGTACTTACGAAGCGCACCCACTTGGAGAGGTGCTGCGTGTAGTGCGTCAACTAGCGGTGTACTTACGAAGCTGCGCACCCACCGGAGAGGTGCTGCGTGTAGTGCGTCAACCAGCGCGTGTACTTACGAAGCTGCGCACCCACTTGGAGAGGTGCGTGTAGTGCGTCAACTAGCGCGGTGTACTTACGAAGCTGCGCACCCACTTGGAGAGGTGCTGCGTGTAGTGCGTCAACTAGCGCGGTGTACTTACGAAGCTGCGCACCCACTTGGAGAGGTGCTGCGTAGTGCGTCAACTAGCGCGGTGTACTTACGAAGCTGCGCACCCACTTGGAGAGGTGCTGCGTGTAGTGCGTCAACTAGCGCGGTGTACTTACGAAGCTGCGCACCCACTTGGAGAGGTGCCGTAGTGCGTCAACTAGCGCGGTGTACTTGCGAAGCTGCACCCACTTGAGAGGTGCTGCGTAGTGCGTCAACTAGCGCGGTGTACTTAAGCTGCGCACCCACTTGAGAGGTGCTGCGTGTAGTGCGTCAACTAGCGCGGTGTACTTACGAAGCTGCGCACCCACTTGGAGAGGTGCTGCGTGTAGTGCGTCAACTAGCGCGGTGTACTTACGAAGCTGCGCACCCACTTGGAGAGGTGCTGCGTGTGTGCGTCAACCAGCGCGGTGTACTTACGAAGCTGCGCACCCACTTGAGAGGTGCTGCGTAGTGCGTCAACTAGCGCGGTGTATTGCCTGAAGCTGCGCGCACCCACTTGAGAGGTGCGGTGCGTCAACTAGCGCGTGTACTTACGAAGCCGCACCCACTTGGAGAGGTGCCGCGTAGGGCGTCAACTAGCGCGGTGTACCCGAAGCTGCGCACCCACTTGAGAGGTGCTGCGTGTGGGGCGTCAACTAGCGCGGTGTATCGCCGAAGCTGCGCACCCACTTGGAGAGGTGCTGCGTGTAGTGCGTCAACTAGCGCGGTGTACTTGCTGAGCTGCGCACCACTTGGAGAGGTGCTGTGTAGGGCGTCAACCAGCGCGGTGTACTTACGAAGGCGCACCCACTTGGAGAGGTGCTGCGTAGTGCGTCAACCAGCGCGGTGTACTTACGAAGCTGCGCACCCACTTGGAGAGGTGCTGCGTGGTGCGTCAACTAGCGCGGTGTGCCACGAAGCTGCGCACCCACTTGAGAGTGCTGCGTGTAGCGTCAACCAGCGCGGTGTACTTACGAAGCTGCGCACCACTTGAGAGGTGCTGCGTAGTGCGTCAACTAGCGCGGTGTACCTACGAAGCTGCGCACCCACTTGGAGAGGTGCTGCGTGTAGTGCGTCAACTAGCGCGGTGTGTTTACGAAGCTGCGCACCACTTGGAGAGGTGCTGCGTGTAGTGCGTCAACTAGCGCGGTGTACTTACGAAGCTGCGCACCCACTTGGAGAGGTGCTGCGTGTAGTGCGTCAACTAGCGCGGTGTACTTACGAAGCTGCGCACCCACTTGCAGAGGTGCTGCGTGTAGTGCGTCAACTAGCGCGGTGTACTTACGAAGCTGCGCACCCACTTGCAGAGGTGCTGTGTAGTGCGTCAACCAGCGCGGTGTACTTACGAAGCTGCGCACCCACGGAGAGGTGCTGCGTGTAGTGCGTCAACCAGCGCGGTGTATTACGAAGCTGCGCACCCACTTGGAGAGGTGCTGCGTAGGCGTCAACTAGCGCGGTGTACTTATGAAGCTGCGCACCCACTTGGAGGTGCTGCGTGGGGCGTCAACTAGCGCGGTATTTTACGAAGCTGCGCGCACCCACTTGAGAGAGGTGCTGCGTAGGGCGTCAACCAGCGCGGTGTACTTACGGCTGCGCACCCACTCTGGAGAGGTGCTGCGTGTAGGGCGTCAACCAGCGCGGTGTACTTACGAAGCTGCACCCACGGAGGTGCTGCGTGTAGTGCGTCAACTAGCGCGGTGTACTTACGAAGCTGCGCACCCACTTGGAGAGGTGCGTGTAGTGCGTCAACTAGCGCGGTGTACTTGAAGCTGCGCACCACTTGGAGAGGTGCTGCGTGTAGTGCGTCAACAGCGCGGTGTACTTACAGCTGCGCACCCACTTGGAGAGGTGCCGTGTAGTGCGTCAACTAGCGCGGTGTACTTACGAAGCTGCGCACCCACTTGAGAGGTGCTGCGTGGTGCGTCAACTAGCGCGGTGTATTACGAAGCTGCGCACCCACTCTGAGAGGTGCTGTGTGGTGCGTCAACTAGCGCGGTGTACTTACGAAGCTGCGCACCCACCGGAGAGGTGCTGCGTAGTGCGTCAACTAGCGCGGTGTACTTACGAAGCTGCGCACCCACTCTGAGAGGTGCTGCGTAGTGCGTCAACTAGCGCGGTGTACTTCACGAAGCTGCGCACCCACTTGAGAGGTGCTGTGTGGTGCGTCAACTAGCGCGGTGTACTTACGAAGCTGCGCACCCACTTGGAGAGGTGCTGCGTGTAGTGCGTCAACCAGCGGTGTACTTGCCGAAGCTGCGCACCCACTGAGAGGTGCTGCGTGCGTCAACTAGCGCGGTGTACTTACGAAGCTGCGCACCCACTTGGAGAGGTGCTGCGTGTAGTGCGTCAACTAGCGCGGTGTACTTACGAAGCTGCGCACCCACTTGGAGAGGTGCTGTGTAGTGCGTCAACTAGCGCGGTGTACTTACGAAGCTGCGCACCCACTTGGAGAGGTGCTGCGCGTAGTGCGTCAACTAGCGCGTGTACTTACGAAGCTGCGCACCCACTTGGAGAGGTGCTGTGTAGGGCGTCAACTAGCGCGCGGTGTACTTACGAAGCTGCGCACCCACTTGGAGAGGTGCTGCGTAGGGCGTCAACTAGCGCGGTGTATTACGAAGCTGCGCACCCACTTGGAGAGGTGCTGCGTAGTGCGTCAACTAGCGGTGTACTTACGAAGCTGCGCACCCACTGGAGAGGTGCGTGTAGTGCGTCAACTGCGCGGTGTACTTACTGAAGCTGCGCACCCACTTGGAGAGGTGCTGCGTAGTGCGTCAACCAGCGCGGTGTGCCTGAAGCTGCGCACCACCTTGAGAGGTGCTGCGTAGTGCGTCAACCAGCGCGGTGTACTTACGAAGCTGCGCACCCACTTGAGAGGTGCTGCGTGTGTGCGTCAACCAGCGCGGTGTACTTACTGAAGCTGCGCACCCACTTGGAGAGGTGCTGCGTAGTGCGTCAACCAGCGCGGTGTACTCTACGAAGCTGCGCACCCACTTGGAGGTGCTGCGTGTAGTGCGTCAACTAGCGCGGTGTACTTACGAGCTGCGCACCACTTGGAGAGGTGCCGTGTAGTGCGTCAACTAGCGCGGTGTACTTACAGCTGCGCACCCACTTGGAGAGGTGCTGCGTGTAGGGCGTCAACCAGCGCGGTGTGCTGAAGCTGCGCACCCACTCTGGAGAGGTGCTGCGTGGTGCGTCAACCAGCGCGGTGTACTTACGAAGCTGCGCACCCACTGGAGAGGTGCTGCGTAGCGTCAACTAGCGCGGTGTACTTACGAAGCTGCACCCACTTCGGAGAGGTGCTGCGTGTAGTGCGTCAACCAGCGCGGTGTACTTACGAAGCTGCGCACCCACTTGAGAGGTGCTGCGTGTAGTGTCAACCAGCGCGGTGTACTTACGAAGCTGTGCACCACTTGGAGAGGTGCTGCGTGGTGCGTCAACTAGCGCGGTGTACTCTACGAAGCTGCGCACCCACTGAGAGGTGCTGCGTGTAGTGCGTCAACCAGCGCGGTGTACCACGAAGCTGCGCACCACTGGAGAGGTGCTGCGTGTAGTGCGTCAACTAGCGCGGTGTACTTACAAGCTGCGCACCCACTGGAGAGGTGCGTGTAGTGCGTCAACTAGCGCGGTGTACTTACGAGCTGCGCACCCACTTGGAGAGGTGCTGCGTAGGGCGTCAACAGCGCGGTGTACTTACAAGCTGCGCACCCACTTGGAGAGGTGCTGCGTAGGCGTCAACTAGCGCGGTGTTACGAAGCTGCGCACCCACTTGGAGAGGTGCTGCGTAGTGCGTCAACTAGCGCGGTGTACTTACGAAGCTGCGCACCCACCAGAGGTGCTGCGTGTAGTGCGTCAACTAGCGCGGTGTACTTACGAAGCTGCGCACCCACTTGGAGAGGTGCTGCGTGTAGTGCGTCAACTAGCGCGGTGTACTTACGAAGCTGCGCACCCACTTGGAGAGGTGCTGCGTGTAGTGCGTCAACTAGCGCGGTGTACTTACGAAGCTGCGCACCCACTGGAGAGGTGCTGCGTGTAGTGCGTCAACCAGCGCGGTGTATTACGAAGCTGCGCACCCACTTGAGAGGTGCTGCGTGTAGTGCGTCAACCAGCGCGGTGTGTTTACGAAGCTGCGCACCCACTTGGAGAGGTGCTGCGCGTAGTGCGTCAACTAGCGGTGTACTTGGCTGAAGCGCACCCACTTGAGAGGTGCTGTGTAGTGCGTCAACCGCGGTGTACTTCTGAAGCTGCGCACCCACTTGGAGAGGTGCTGCGTAGTGCGTCAACCAGCGCGGTGTATTTCACGAAGCTGCACCCACTTGGAGAGGTGCTGCGTGTAGTCAACCAGCGCGGTGTACTTACGAAGCTGCGCACCCACTTGGAGAGGTGCTGCGTGTAGTGCGTCAACTAGCGCGGTGTACTTACGAAGCTGCGCACCCACTTGGAGAGGTGCTGCGTGTGTGCGTCAACTAGCGCGGTGTACTTACGAAGCTGCGCACCCACTTGGAGAGGTGCTGCGTGTAGTGCGTCAACTAGCGCGGTGTACTTACGAAGCTGCGCACCCACTTGGAGAGGTGCTGCGTGTAGTGCGTCAACTAGCGCGGTGTACTTACGAAGCTGCGCACCCACTTGGAGAGGTGCTGCGTGTAGTGCGTCAACTAGCGCGGTGTACTTACGAAGCTGCGCACCCACTTGGAGAGGTGCTGCGTGTAGTGCGTCAACTAGCGCGGTGTACTTACGAAGCTGCGCACCCACTTGGAGAGGTGCTGCGTGTAGTACGCGGAGGCGAAGCGCGCGTCCACCAGCAGCACGGCGCCCCAGTCGCCGCGGTGCCGCACGCAGCGCCCCACCGCCTGGTTCAGTGCCCTGGAGTGCAAGGATGCTGTCATTGCACCAATCAGGGCTAATAAATAAACTTACGCTCATTAGATGTCCCTAGTTGGGATTAAGGTGAACTTATTTGTTACGCAGATGGTTGCGCGGTGCCATTCATTGAATAGATGCGATTCATTTAAAAGATTCGGTTGCTAATGTATGTACTCGTATATACACAAAAAAATGCCTTTTTGATTTTTTACGCATATTTTCTTCTTCGTTTAGGAATATCCATAGTTTAGTTTGTCAATTTCTAATCTAATTAGTATCAGATATAACTAATATTTCAGAAAGAAACATTAATTTAGCCTTTTCTAACAAATAAACTTCCTCCGCTATAAAATCTGTCAAATATTTCACCTTATTCCAAAGTGGCGCCGCGCATCTTGCATAATTATATTATTATGCCTCCTCTACACTACTCGCAAAGTAACTTCGACGAAGTGCTCGTCGAAGTCGATCGCAGTCCGAAGAACGTGACTACACACTCGTGCTACTTCGCGAAGAGCTCAGTCATCTTGAGTCTCCCGCACCATTAACATGAATAACGTTCAAGAGGCAGCTGCTATAGGTACCTAATTGTGTCAATGCGTTAACTAAATAAATAATTATGTAGAAAGCTACAAATTTAATATTTATATATAAAAAATATTCATAACTGGCGTACACCGAGTAGTGTAGTGAGACGCTTCGTGTAACTTCAGGGTACTTCGCGAAGTCCTTTGACTCTGGCGCAAAAAACCGACAGCGATCGGAAGTCGCCCGAGGCGAAGCGAGGTTGCACGAAGCGAATCGAAGTACCTCTCTACACTATTCGCCTCGTCCAACTTCGATCTACTTCGCGAGTAGTGTAGATGAGGCATTATAGTAGCATGAATGGGTCAATGAATCCACCGGGGAAGGACCATGCTTGCACAGAATAACTGTATAAAATAGCCGCCTAATGCTGCTGTGTTCAGGGATAGAGCACTCACACCGCGGGATGGTCGGCGGTGTGTTCCCTCTGTCGTCGAGTTGGACGCAAAAAGGGAGCTTAAAAGGTTGGGTTTCTCTTTTGCGGCGTGGGTCAGCGAGTCATCCTCCCTGTGCAGAGATGGAAGTGATGCGTGAGAGATGGAAGTGAGGCGTGGTGGGCGTTAAAATCTCCAAGAATTACGATCTCTGCGAATCGGATCTGCTGTAGTCGGGAATCTGTAAGCATTTGGACGTGGTCGATGAGTCGGTTTGTGTAGGCATTACCTCTATGGGATCTGGGATGGTCGTCGCTCTCTACGCGCAGCCAAAGGACGAGGTCCGTACCTTCACGCCTGCCGAGGCGATGAGGACAGATATCCTCTCTGACGTATACGCAAACTCTAGCCCGGGGCACAAAGGAGTACTATATAGATACGAGGTATCAGCCGGAGAGGACACATGCGTCTCGGTCAAAAAGAGCAAGGTCGGCTCCACCGTATCCAGACAGTAGTGGACGGCGTTAATATTCGAGTGAAGCGAGTGAAGTCCCCTGATGTTGCAGAAGTCCACGGCTAGCGTGGCAGAACCCCCCCCCCTCAATACGCAGCCTCAGCACCCACGCTCAGGAAGAGTAGGATATAGCTTAGGCGTGAATGCTCAGTGAGGAATTCTCCATTACCAGGGGTCCTGGTACCCTCTTGGGGTAGTCTTTTATTTTTAAATTCCGTTACCATATTATGTTATGAGGGGGATGATATATTATTCATATATAAATTAGTCCGTTACCATGTACTTACCAAGCGAAACGCAGAAGCAAAGATGCCCCGGTTCGAGCCGGCCCAACCATGAGGCTGCCGCGTAGATATACCACTGTTATCTAGTAGTTTGTTTAGTTTCAACAGTACCTGTAAGCTTGCACCAGAAGCCACTCGCTACTGGATAGTAACTTTCTCTCCGCAGCGTATTTGTCGTTGTACTTCATCTTTTCCTTCACAGCCATATCGAAAGTGTTCGGGTATGGAACACCTACCTAATGTGAAATTAAGGCTGTTACTCGTAAAAATCAGCGTCAATTTAAGAAATGCGAAAAGTGTCTCTCTCTCTTTTCACTAAATTACAATAGAAAGAGAGAGGTATGGAGATAATTAATATTTAATTTAAGTAAGCGATAAATCAACGATTAGTAAGGCCGCCAATTAACATAAGTATATTTTTGTGATGTGAAATTTATTTTAATAGTAGTAGTATTATGACTATATACTTTTCCTGCATCTGAACTCAAGGACCTCACAGACAGGCAATATGATAAGCATACAAAACAAAATCTAATCTATATAAATGAAAATCAATTGCCGCATGTATGAAAGATCATCACCGATGAATTTTTTTAGACACAATTAGACCCAGTCGGTGGCCCTGTCGATATCTAAAAATCACCCGAGCGAAGCCGTTGCAGATTGCCTGTATTTAGTAATTTATTTATTAGTTTTTGTAATTTATTCCAAATATAAAAATAAATGTGTTGACGTTCCCACTAACGATGTATTTATTTTCATAAATGTTTTGTGCCGTTGATAGTGGCGTAAGAGAATATCATCCCGTGGGGGATTCCCTCTGTTGCCTCTTACGAAATAGGAGACAGCAGCATCTTCCTTACAACTCCATAATAATTTAAAAAAATATGGTTGCTAAACCGCCTGCCAAACGTGGCAACAATGACAAATATTATCTAGGAGGTAATTTATGAGCGAGGTCTGTCCAGTAGTGGACTTTTGTAAAGCTATAATGAAAAAAAATATGAATGAATGTTCTCTTTGAAACTCCCTTTGCTAGGCACTTTCAATAGAAACAGAAACAGTAACTTTTTTATTCAATATAGATTATAAATAATACTTATTGAAAGTCACTCTTTTGTTTAATTCCCACTGATCCGAAAAAAACCTCTGTCCTGGGAAGAACCAGCAAGAAACCCAGCGGGATTTTTTTAAAATAACAGCTTACAATCCTGTATGTGACATAATTAACAGCACAAAACAAATTAGAAATAGCTTGGTAGCGATCACCTATTCCCAGGGGTTATTATCATCCATAAATTCCTTAATATTATAATAACCCTTTTTATACAAACTTAGTTTAATAAAGTTTTTGAACTTTGAGCAGGTCAAATTTTGTATATTTTCTGGGATTTTGTTGTAAAAGCGAATACATCGCCCCAAGAATGAATTACTGACTCGGTGGAGTCGAGTAACTGGTATTACTAGCTTGCGTCTGTTCCTAGTATTTACAGAATGAGTATCACTTATTTTTGTAAAACTACTTTTATTTTTCTGTACGTACATTACATTTTCATAAATGTATTGAGAGGCCAAAGTTAATATATTAATTGCCTTAAATTTTTGACGCAGTGACTCTTTAGGCTTTAAATCATAAATTGCTCTTATGGCCCTCTTCTGTAAAACAAATATAATTTCAGTGTCAGCCGCGTGTCCCCATAGCAAAATACCATACGACATTATGCTATGGAAATAGTTAAAGTAAACTAGTCTAGCTGTTTCAACACTGGTAAGATTTCTAATCTTTTTTACAGCATATGCTGCAGAACTAAGTCAGCTTGCTAGTTTTGATATATGGAGGTTCCATTGAAGCTTCGCGTCTAGTGTGATTCCAAGAAAAATGGTGGTATCGACAAGACTCAGTTCATGTCCATTTAAAATTACATTAGTGTTTAATTGTTTGACATTTGGAGTCATGAATTTCATACATTTCGTTTTAGTGTCATTTAAATGCAAATTATTAATATTGAACCAATTTACTAATTTAGATATAGCATTATTTACTTTGTCATATTTTAGTAATTGTCGTTTTAATTTGTAAATTAAATGTGTTATCAGCAAATAATACTATATCATGGTTATCCCCTACTATGTAAGGTAAGTCATTAATGTATACAAGAAACATAAAGGGGCCGAGAATTGAGCCTTGAGGCACGCCCATTTGTACTATCGACACGGAAGAGCTCATACTGTTAATGACAACTTTTTGCGTTCTGTTACTTAAATATGAAGTAATTAATTTAAGAGCATCACTTCTTAGACCGTAGTGTTGAAGTTTCCTGATTAATGTTTCATGGTGAACACAATTGAAGGCCTTGGATAGGTCACAGAATATACCCAAAGCATCCTGTGAATTCTCCCATGCATTAAAGATATATTTAATCAGCTCAACACCGGCATCAGTTGTCGAGCGACCCCTTGTGAAATCAAATTAATTTTTATGAAGTAAATTATTTATATTAAAAAAAATTAACAAGATTTGATCATGAATAATTTTTTCAAAAATCTTACTAAGTGTTGGCAGTACAGAAATAGGTCTAAAATTGGCGGGTCTAATGTACTACCAGATTTTAATAAAGCTATTACTTTACTATGCTTCATTAAATCAGGAAACACACCAGATTCGATACTAGTATTAAAAATAATAGCTAGTTGTGGCGCGATTGTATCTATTATAGACGCAATAACTTTAACGGAAATCCCCCACAGATCTGCAGTTTTCTTAATATCAATAGTTTTAAAATATTTTTCAATATCTTTTGATGATACTTCATGAAATGTAAAATTAATTGTACACGCATTTACATTTTGTTTAAGTAATGATTCGCCGACGGCAGGAGAAGAATTCAGAAACTTAGTGGTTAAGATCGGAATATCAGTAAAATATTTCTCAAAAACCATTGCAACGTTCTGATTTGATTCAGTTAATTTGTTGTTAAAACTTAACTGGTAGTTTGAATTGCGAGAGTTGATCTTACCAGTATCGCTATTAATTATACTCCATGTCATTTTAATTTTATTAGAAGCCGTCTTAATTTTCTTGCTCAAATGCAAAGACTTGGCTGTGGAGCACACTCTTTTAAATATTTTTGAATATTTTTTTACATATTATCTAAATTCGACGCTAGGATTATATAACCTTTCATGGTAAAAATCATATAATCTTTGTCTTCTCTTATGGACTCCTACTGTCGCCCATTCATTGAATGCCTTCCGCCTGTTCAAAGAGAATGTTTTAGAAGTAAAAGTATTATCAAATTCATTGCAAATGAGCTTAAACAATGTTCCATCATTTCGGTATGAAAGTGATGGAAGTTTTTTCACTATGTTACTTCTAAACTTCTCCAAGCGATATGCATTTACTGGAACAAACACAACTTTCTCATCTACTTGCTTTTTGTGAAAATAAGGTAACGAAACTAATTGTCCACAGTGATCAGAACTTAATTTTTGAATTATACATTTATGCAACGGCTTAATATTTGTAAAAATGTTATCTATACATGTTGCATTAGATTGAGCAATACGAGTTGGCTCTAAAAATAAATTAAAAAGACCACATGATTTAAAGAATTATCTAAATTTAATATTGGTGGAGGAAGCTTCTAGGAGATTGATATTAAAGTTTCCACATATTACAACAGATTAATTCTGTTTATTAAGCTTAACAAAAACTTCTTCCATAATTTTTTCAAAAGTATCATATATATAGAACATGGGGGTCTGTAGACGCTCACAATAATGAGGTGCTCAAACTTAACACATGCCATTTCTTCAATTACTCAATTACTAGGTCAACAGAAGGTATTATGAATGCTTTATTCAGTTTTAAATTTCTTGTTTTTATAAAACATGTCCCTCTCCATCGTGTATACTTTTACCTATAATAAAACGAGACAGATGTACTGTTATCTATCGGAGACCATTAAGTCTTTCTGGCTTTTATGGACTATAACGTAAAAAACGAGGTGGTTCTCAATACTATATGTTCTTTTTTATATACATGTTACGCGATATCTTCAATTGTGAACTGATTTTATGATTCATTTTTATTAAGTAAGTTATGCTTCAGGGGTAAAAAAATTTGGAGAAAAAAAAACCACCTCTAAAAGTGGAAAAATAGAGGTGAAGTTTTTTAAGCAACTATTTAGACGACATTATAGATGTTACCTTGAGCTTGTAAAATTTCTGGTCCACTCGAAAGGGCCATAATTTTTTTTTTATAAAAAGTAAAAGCCGACATCAAAGAACTAAAAATATTAAAATTATTTCCACGTAACAGCTTCTGAATGAGGGCTAATAATCAGATGTCGCTAGTTGTGACTGAGGTAAAGTTTTTTGTTACACAATTTCAGTTAATTGAGAAATTAGTTTTAAATAATGGTTTCCAGTTTCTATAGAGTATTATATACATAAAACAACGCCTCAGTGGTTTGATCTTTAATTTTATGCACTTTTAAACTCTTTTTTTAATTTTTCTTCTTTTTAGTTATATTTATAGTTTGGTTTATTCATTTCTAATCTAATTAATATAAAACATAACTAATAATACAGAAAGAAACATTAACCCTTACATTTTCCTAAGAAATTATCTTCCCCGCTATGAAATCTGTCAAATATTTCACCTTATTGTAAAATGGCGCCGCCCTGGTGGCAGAAAAAGTCGTGGATGTCCTCATTCGGGTTAATTCTTCTATATCTATACAATATGTTTAAGCACCGATTTCTGAAGCCGTTACGGGGAAATTATTATATTATTATTTTTTTAGTTCTTTTAAGTCGGGTTTTACCTATAAATTAAAAGTTTATTTTTCCTTAGTCGCCTCTTACAACATTCGCGGAACGAAATAGAATGATGGATTCACTTTCGGCGCCATCACACGGTTATAAACATAGGAAACACATACAGTTATCACAGCTCTAGCTTGATGGTCCTTGAAATCCATTCCTTCTGACACCTTACCGCGGTACACGGCGAACAGGAGTGCGCCTTTACTCGTCGCGACGTATTTGTAATAGTCCTAAAATAACAAATAATCAATTAACAAACTATTGACGAATCTGTAGAGAAGAGGTTAATTGTTCGCGGCGCTATCAAACGTGGGTTCTGATCTGGCACGGAATATTTGTTAGTACTGTCTACAAATAATTATTCTGTACCTTGATGTTTCTCCAAGCGCAATTTATATATGTGAAAAGCCTCCACGATACAGAGAAAAATTTTACTGTGGACGTGAACGTTTTCTTAACATATAGAAAAAAGAGAAAACTACTCACAATTTCTTCCAGTAGTTTTCCCAAGTTTGTAGTGTACTGAATGATGATTGTAGTCTTTCCGGTTATACAAATAATTTCTATATATATATAAATATTTTATATATATATATATATTCTATATTTTGCCAGCTATCATCTTTTATCCTGATGAGTTCGGTTAGAATGACGATTTGACAGTAGTTTTTTTTAAGAGCACAAACCCATGTGATATTAAGTGGATGCGGTGCTAATAACCACCTACATCTATCTTAAATTAAGAATCAAAATAATCGTCGTGGTCACGCTTGAGAACTAAAATGAAAAAACCTTGTTACCAGTAAAAAGGGGTTTTGTCTGTGCTGTATCACGTTGGTTATTCTGTAAGAGTATAGTTCTACCCTGGTTGAGCCGATTCATTTGTGCTTCAGTTATAATAAGCTGTATCGTGGCTCTAAAACAAACGAGCTAAGAGTTCACTTGATGATAATAGTTTATTACTGCCCATGGACACCTGCACCCGTCTTTAATGAAACAAGGCTGTTGGTGTGTAGTCACCCCTGCGGACTGAGATGGAAAGTCTCACAGCCTATAATAATACTTTTGTATTATAGTATAACTCTTTGCTTTTATTGTGTAAACTATTATGCATTTAAGGATTCCTTAAAATTTCTAACATAAATAATTTGGAAGAAATATTCAAACACGAAGCGTACCTACTTATAATGTTACCTCATGAAGTATTATACCAAACTCACCCTAAAATAAACAGACTATAATTATTGGATTATGTTTCTCATAACCAATTAGCCTTACAGTTAAACATAATCCAGTAATAACTTAAACCATTTAGAACATATTAAGCTAAACTTGTCTTAGACGAAGTCTGCTCCTTTTTTAAAATTGAATTTTTAAGATTTTTAACAATAAAACCCATTTTTTTCAATTAATTGCTAATAGTGTCCAGTAACAGTAGTTATGTTATTATTTTTTATTTATTTAATGTGTGATTGAGTAATTATTGAGTAAACAAAATAATTTTCATCATCAGAAAAACATGAAATGTTGTGTTCATGCCATCATAAAGAAATAAATAAAATAACCTTTGTTGTTCAAACCTTTTTAAAAACATGGTTAGTTATTGCCCTTTCTTCTGAGGTATTATTTACGCAGATGTCTCATCAACTCTTGGAATTAGGGTGTACAAAGCAAATTGCGGACGGATATATTTAATTTTTAACAGACCAATAAAACAACATTTTTTGTTAAAATAATTTATTTTACGTGTTCAAAATGTTGACCGCGATTTCTGACACAAGCGCGAGCTCGTCTTCTTACTTCTGTGGTCGTAATTTTCATTTTCATCTCCTGCTTCATAACTTGAAAAGCCGTATGGATTCTTCCTATTAACTCCTCTCTGGTTGATATTTCCACATGTGTGTAGATGAGCTTCTTGGCCCGTACCCAAACGAAAAAATCCACAGGACAGTGGCGAAGCTGGGGCTCCAAACTAGGGCAAGCCCAAGATTTGGTTTTGTTGTTTTTAGCAGTTTTATAAAAATTTACCTTTTCTCTTTTTCGATTTTACCTTTTCCTCGCCGATTAGCACTTTAACACACTTCAATTCATCACAAGGATATTACCCTCCATTTTCACTAAAAATCTATAAAAAAGCATACATTTCAACTCGTAATATTTATTCGCTCAAGTAAACACACAGAGTAAACATTGAAATGTGAAGTGAACTTGCAAAGGTATCGACCGCGCTTGACTAATGACTAATTTCACACTAAAAGCCGGGCTTTTCGCTACATACAAATTGCTATATAAACAATCGTAGTTATATTTCATTATAGAACATTTTGCCACAGGTTAGAAAGGGAGCGATCGTCTTCTCGAAATCCCGGTAAAGCCCACGCGTGCGAGAGAGACGACTAATTTTTATGACAGCAGTATCGCGCAGTTTTGCCGCGTGTTGACGTTATAAGGCCTGTGTAGAACAGGTCAGCGACAGCGACAGAGAAGCGCGCGGGAAATTTGAAATAGTTTGAAACAGTTTACGAGTTATTTTATTAGTTGATATTATTGATTGAGCAGTTTGATAGGGCAAGCTCGGCTTCTCGGCTTCTATTGAGGCTTCGCTACCGCCACAGGAGTTTAATCAGGCGATCGAGGTGGCCAAGTCGAAGTCGAATCATCGAAGTGAGGATGGGCCCGTCTCTGCGGATCCAGTTCTCTAGGAAACAATTATTTAAATGTTCTCGCACGTTTAGAGTCCAATGCGCTGGACAACCATCTTGCTGAAAGATCATTCGGCCTCGTCCAGAAGCTCATTCGGCCTCGTTCAGCCGATTACTCCTGCCCACTCGTTTACTGAAAATTTCCTTTGAAACGTACTTGCTTCTTCCAGTGTGAATTGCTGTCCTAGCCTAGCATCCTAGCTCGATGGAGGTTATGAAAGTTGGTAATTCCTTCTTTCGCAAACTCATCTCATCAGACTCATCAACAAGATGCATTTTAAGAACCATTCATCTTCAATGTCACTATTTAGCAAAAAGCGACAGAACTGAATCCTTCGTGGGGGATCTTCATTTTCCAAACTTTGTACACCCGAGCCGTTAAAAGGATACTCGTTTTCTCGGTGCATCGTATTCCACACCTTTCGTACCGAAATGTTGAGGTTTTGAGCTACTTCTCTGACGCTCGTAGTAGGATCTGCATCGGAAGCATGCAATAATGTCTTCCTCGACACTTGGGCCATGTCTTCCCGGATTGACTCCAGGTTTCGCGTGATGGATTCCAACTTCAGAAAGCCGACGAAATGTGCTGTAAAACACTCTGACATTTGGTAATCTTCGATTCGGATATCGCTCTTGGTACATCTGCCGTGCCAAAGGTCTATTACCGTCAGCTCTGCCATACATGAAGATGATATCAGCATATTCTTCATTAGTAAAAGCAGCCATAGTTAAGACAAATAGTCGGAGGACAGTGAAGGAGTACACAACTAGGGCTAGGCTCAACTCAATAAAAAAAACATCCGAAATAAACACAAATTCGCAATTAAAACGTCCAGTCACAAGGGCAGTCGTTACTTGACTAACTGAGGGTCCAAAGATGTGACGAACCCGCCCGATACGATACTACACGAGTACTGATCCTAATTAGTGTCAACAAATAACAACTTTATGGGATTTACTCAGCTTATTGTTCTATTGAATAAAAGTCTATTCACTAGGCGCTATCTGAGAGTCAAAAAAAGGTCAAGTTTTTTTTGGGTCGCCCGGCGGCTTTTGCTAAACGTATTCCCGGAAGTGAATCCGTGCACGTGCACCGTAATTCTAAAAACTAATCACTTCTAACGGAAACAATAGTGCATTAGCAAAAATGGTGCATTATTTTGGTCCGTATAAAAATAAAAATATTCGTCCGCAATTTGCTTTGTACAACCCAATTCCAAGAGTTGATGAGACATTTGCGTAAATAATACCTCAAAAGAAAGGGCAATAACTAAGCAGTTTTTAAAAAGGTTTGAACAACAAAGTCTATTTTTTTATGATGGCATAAACACAACATTTCCTTAATTTTTTTGGTTTCTTAAATTTAAAATTGCGTAGAATGTTTTTCTGATGATGAAGATGCTTGGAAATTATTTTGTTTGAGTAATCACACATTACATAATTAAAAAATAAATAAGAAATAATAACATAACAACTGTTACTGGACAGTATTAGCAATTAATTGAAAAAAAAATGGGTTTTATTGTTAAAAACCTTAGAAATTCAATTTAAAAAAGGAGCAGACTTCGTTTAAGACAAGTTTAGCTTAATATGTCTTTAAATGGTTTAAGGTATCATCCCCTTCAGGCTTTGCAGTCATCTTACAAACAACCTGTATATTTGAACTTAAATATAAAATTTGTATACTCTTTGAAAAATAACCCTTTATAGTATATTATATATAGGAATATTAACATATTCAATAATTAATCTTTCCATTATATTATTTTTTAGCTTCCATCATATTAGAGAGGGTGTGGACGTATCGCTACGTTTTGCAGATGGCCATATTAGTAATGTTAAAAGATACTCGCATTAAAAAAAAAATAAGACCCCTTCCCCATAGTGGTGAGTACCAAAATATGTAAAATAAATCACAGATTAAAATAAATGCAATCACTTACATCCATAATATCGTTGTGATCTCTAACATTTCTGCTTTCCATGAAGACGTGTTTTAATTCATTAAGCTGTTGCCAAGTGCTCGTTTCCCGCCATCTTGAAAACGTATGTTTATTTACTTTTTAAAACAGTACATAAAGCATGCTGTATTTGTGTCAAATCAGTTCAGCCGTTTGCAGATCATCAGCTTTATTTGATTCGGGGGTTTTGAATTTTTTTAAGTTTAGTTATTATCTCATTAATTGTGGCATTGGCTACAAGGCTTTCAGCCAAAAATAATCATTTTGCTTCTTAATGGAGGACAGAAGTAGATGTCTATGGGCCACAGTATTCATTTACCACCAGGCGGACTGTGTGTTCGTTTGTTTGATATAAAATTAGTTACTAATATAATTACAAATACAATAAAATAACAATGGAATTAAAAAAGGAGAGAAAGAAAAAAATATTACCATACCGTTTCACTAATTTATTCATGAGCTGGTAGGAGGGAAGGAAGCAAAGTACGCCATTAGGCGTCACCTTGCTCACCCATAACACCGCTTGTCCCAGCGCGTCTTGTATTTCTATTTGGTCGGTTCCACGACTGTTGCATTCCAACTTGGTGCCGTTAGGACATGTTGTTAGGGAACCTATCCATACCTAGAAATAGTGAGTAGTCATATTTCGGGAGCGTTAAGAGAATACCTAAAAAAAACATATTTTTGGGGGCGTGGCTTAGCCCATCATCAATGAAGCTCACGGACGACTGAGGGAATGTCAAAATCGCAAATTATAAGATAGTTATACCGAGGATGCTCTCGGAAATAAGCTACGTAAGCGCCAAACAAGATTTTTTTAACAAAACCACGTTATGGATTAAAAAATTGTTACCTATGTAAACTTTGATATGATTATTTACTATGCTCTAAAATAATTCCATGACCTAATTCGTAAAAATATTGTGGTGGTATGGACAAATGTAACTAATTAGAGCCTGACTTACAATATTTTTAATTATTTTATAAAGCAAATTTAAAAATTGCATGTTATCATGTTTTCCTTTTATGTAATTCAAGATCATATAGTCAAAAAACATATACCAAAAATTTGGTTCGTAATCTATAAAACTTAAAGAAATATGTGAAATAGAAAAACCACCAAATTTTCGAGGTATCACCTTAAAAGTTTAATTTACTAAATAAAATTAATCAAAAGTTTGTTTTTTTATTTACTATTAAGTTTAATTTTTTTTAAATTAATTAAAGTTTGTAGTAGTTAAAGTTAAAGTTTGTGTAGGGTTCCGTTTGGATGCCGCCTCCAAATCATTAAGATGTCTCTAAATGCTTTGCAGGCGGCTTAAATAATGAATCTAATTAACGGAGCCCCTTAGTGCGCAGACATTGATCTCAGTAATATAATATTAGGAACTTATACAAAATGGCTGATATACCAGTTTAATTGTTTAGCCTTAATAATATAATTTATCCATCCATCTATTACAGTCTACTTAAGTCTCTGGTTTCTGATGATGTTAATGCTGTTAGCCTTTTTGGCTTTTGCAGCTTCATCGGTCTCGGGGTGAATTTAAATTACACTGTATCGTTACTTGCGTAACGATGACTCCTAGGACAGTTTACAGTACACGTAGATGAGTTATCTAACGGCCGTCCGAAAAGGAGGTGGCGGACCCCGGCTCTGACGGCTCACTCGTATCGTTCGATGTTCGATGAGGACGGGTGTGCGGCGCGCCCGTTTGCGGACTCGCTGCGTCCCATACGTTGTCCTAACAGTGTTTGTGGCACTAGATGATTGTGTACTGTTTGTGTGTGACTGGCCGGCGACATTTCGGTCGTCGGAATCTAGCGGAACGGGGTCTACTTAAGTTCTCGGCTGAACAAACATAGGCTTTTTCATAGATTGCCTCATACCTACCGTAGTTGCTACGCTTGAAAGAAATAAACATTAGTAATTAAAAATTCACTAGTTTTTGTCTAGTCTAAATAATCTAAAACAAATGGACATGAGAGTCATAACTAAGTTGTATTGGTTTTTGTATATTTGTATGTGATATATTTAAATACTATTGTAAGTCACTTTTATAAGAAGAGTAAAGTTATTCATTTTGTGAGAAGTGTATATATTCCATTATGTCCATCTCCGTGTCCAAAGTAAAGTCCGCGCGCTCTATCTTGCCCGGGCTGAAGTTAGTCGCGAGTGGGTGAGCAGATATAGTTTTTAGAAACAAAATAGTGACAAGATGAGAAGGAGGGGGGCGATAATTAAAACTAGAGATGCGAATACGCGTTTTGCCCGGTTACAATTAATAATAGCTTATCGTTATTACCGATTATGATTCGATTTTATTTTATATTTTATTGGAGTGTAAATGTAACATGTCGTTTTAAATACAGTGATTATAATGATCTGCATTAAAGATTTTATTGAAAAATTCAAAGTTATATTATTTTGGGGTTACTGAAAGAATTTGTTGTTCCCGCTAAAATCGTGTATTTACTATATCTTCAAAAGCTTTATCATAATTATTTATTAGATACTATTGTTTTATTGAAATAGATAAATATATTTTCGTTATAATAATAATTTTCAATTTATACTTTAATCGATGTAGACAAAACAAACTGCTTCCATAAGCAATCTTAGGAGCGAATATGAAGTGGCACATCCCTATCGACTAGTGTCTGTACATGCGCGAATGTCTCGGAAAGACAACTTCAGCCCGGCCAAGATAGAACAATATAGAAGGAAAAGTGCTAAATAATCAGACGTAAGTCAAATGACAGACGTATCGTTCGGAGTCGGAACCTCTCATTAAATTTATGATGTTGCATGTTGCATCTTTTTGCAATCCACAAACTAAACCTGGTATAAGGTTGCAATTTCACGTCTGGTTTCTATAACTAAAAAAAAAAAACGTTTTGTTTCTCTTACAATCCGTTATACAAAGCAAAAAATGCACAAATAAAGAGTGCTTCTTACCAAACATGAACCCTCGAACTACCTTACCTACTTACGGACAGTTTACACTTGCTGTATTTAACGAATGGTTTCTATAAGAGTAATTGTTGAAAATCGTAAGTACTTGTCGACTTATGAACAGTTTAAACTTGTTTTATTTAATGCCTGGTTTTTAAGAGAGTTATTGTTGAAAATTGCACGTTAAGTCGTGAGCAGTAAGCTTCAGCTTACCCGGTCGCTGGGTATGACGTGATTGGGGCTGACTTGCAGCGGGAAGTCGGTGGCGAGCTCGGAGTGCAGGCTGACGAGTGGCGTGAGTGTGCCCGAAGCCAACATGATACAGCGCGCCTTTTTCAAGCTCTCGAAAATCACTGCCGGGTTCATGCACATCAGACGCAGTGACAAAATTTCTTTGTCTATTGACTGAAAAAAATTACACGCTTTACGTCACATGTACAGGCCTTACATGTCAACAGTTAAAAAAATAGTGTACACTACATGATATTATATCCTACTGCAGGCCCGTTTCCAGCAGTGGAATTTTGATAGGTTGGGACAGTAACTGCTGGGCACAAGCCTTTCATTACCTAGTAGGTGATAGAACTCTTTGTCTGTCTAGAAGTTCGTCTAGGTAGGCCGCACCTTCTTATCTATTCCTATTTATCCTATGAACTATATCTCATCCTAGAATATTTTCATTATTGGTTTTTTGCTTAGCTTTTAGCCTTAAGTGTGTATATATGAAGTTAAAAAACAACAAACCCTGTTAAACTGTGAGGACCGCCATGAGACAGCTTCTGATAGCGTGTCTAAGCCGGTTACGTTTCGTATGAGAGCCGGTTTGAAGTCGTCCATATACTTTCCCGAGCAGCGAAACAAGTAACCTGCGGAACGGTAATTTTTAATAACATTTCTTGCTGGTTCTTCTCAGGACAGAGGTATTTTCCGAACCAGTGGTAAATAAAAAAAATGACTTTCAATAAATATTATATAATAATCAATATTGAATAAAAAATAAATATTCTATCCTGGTAAAGATTATTAAATAATTTTTTCTTGGATATATACATGTGTTAAGAAAACATTGACATACTCTTTGGAATTCATGTGTTGTTAAAATATCCCTATACCGTGTTGATGTGTTTAATTAAAAAAGGAATCAAATCACAATTAATGAAAACAACCAAATTTGCATGTACATAAGGTACAAAACTCACCTAGTACTGTATCGATGGATTCGATCAAAGTGCCGGTTGCCTGAGTGATACCGAACAAAGTGCGCGGGTCTTCGCGCAGGCGTTTGCAGAATATTTCAGCATTTTGTCGAAATTCTAAAAAAATAAACTAAGAATTAGTTTTAGTTAAGTTTTATGTTAAAATAGTTACCTTTCCACGATTTTCTCAATTATCGTCGAAGCATAGAGTAGATGTGCAATTTATTTTTTGTACATAGAAATTGCACAATTACGTTGTCTACATTCAGAAATTTGTAAACCATACATACATTTTTTAATGAAAATGAACTGACAAACGAATATACAGTCCACCTGATGGTAAGTGGCTACTGCAGTATATGTAGGGTGGAGCCAACTTCAAACAAAGAAGGCTACAGACGCGTTGACACCCCTGTGAGACATTCTAGAACTAAGATCGAATGCCTCACAGCCTGTAAATATACTGACTCTCTTCACCTGTTTACGAAGTAGACCGCTGGTGTCGTCTGGGAGAAAAATAAACTAAAAAATTTTAGAGACATAGGCGTAACCTCGAATGATGTTCTAGTGCAACTGACAACAAGCGCGGGATCATGTTTTCAACGGTGCAACAACGATGTTGCAAATATACCTTCATCCTACTATAAAAATCGCGGTAAATGCCACCGTCCCCGTATGCACACGTACTTATTTAATATAGCAAAAACAACAAGTACATATAACGACCGATATAACAATTTTATATCGGTGCTATGCTGAGGTATATGAATCTTAAGGACGTCAGAAGAACGAGGTTCACATTCAAGAGTTGAATACCAAAACTGGAAGTTATCTTTAAGATAAGAAGTCGGACTATTCAATAAAGAAAAAAGGGTTTGTAAGATTCTGGAGCAACGCCTAGAATAGAAAGAAAGCCATCACTGCACGCATATTGTTTGGCGACAGCAATAGAGATGAGGGTGTTACCAACACAGATGGACTCCTAGGTAGAAAAGAAGTCCTACTACCTAGTATAACATATGTAGTGTGCGGTATTCGACCCGCGGCCCGAAGCGCCTCAGCCAAACTTTTAGCCACTGTGTTATCGGACCGTCAAAGCTTTTAGTTTCAAATCAAAGTTATTCGATATATTATTGCGATGAGAAAAGAGTGACAAAGCAAATTAATACGGTTCAAGTGAATGGCAGAGTCGGCAATGGACGACCTAGAAGGAAGTTTATTTATCGACGTAATTGGTAATATATTGAAGATGGGTCAAACTAATAAATAGTATTCGTAACCGATGAATGTGAAAGAAGCGAGATAGGTGAGACAGAAATATGTCAAATTGAAGTCCGTTATCTCTGCCTAACAGAGCGAATAATTATGTACGTGCTGTGTTAAAATTTAGTTTAAATAATGGAAGTTTTTTTTATAGAAAAAGTGTGACAAACGAGCACACAGTCCACTTGATAGTAAGTGGATGGTGTTACTACTAAAGACTTAAGATTGAATGCCTCGTTTCCAGTAAAAGAAGTCTCCTGTTTCCTACACTCACCATACAAAACAAAGCAGCATTAAGCTGCTATTTTACGCTGTTTACTCTGCTATTTTGCTCTTTTACTCTCGCTATTTTACGCTGGTATTCTGTGAGAGCGCGGTCCATCCCTGGTCGAGCCGACCCATTTGTGCTACAACTATACTATTAATATAGTTTCAGCATGGCTCTACCACGTGTCATCACCGATTCGATTCAAATTTATGATATCGTATCGTTTCTCAATAACTGACCGTTGTAATGCTGCTGTCCGATGTTGTGGTTGTTGAGCGTTTGCACGAAGTGCTCCACCTGCCACGTGTACACTGCCTCGTTACCGCTCACCGCCTGCTTGTTAATTAGCGGTATCTGGTTTACGAACCTGGAATTAAAATGGTCAAATTAGTTAAAAGGATCAAGTAGAAAGCTGTTTTAAAGAGTTGTATGTATATGCTCGAACCCAGGACTTAGTCTAGATAGCATGAATCCTTTTCTGTCCAGTAGTATGTCCTGGTATGTTGGATTCAGAGACAAAGCGTTTTTAATTAAATAGTAATTTATTTCTTGTTAAGAATACGAAGACATGTTGAATACTTTAATCTAAAATAATTATAATCTGTCCAAATGAAAAGAAGATTGTACCCAACTGTGAGACGGTTATAGACTGTTAATTTATCTAGATTATGATACAGTACCATTCGTCCCAACGTCTGAGAGTGTGCAGTAAGTATTCGATGTAGCTCATTACGTCCTGGTTCGCGTATCTGTATCCAGCGACCACTTCCAGTTCCTGGAACAAATCATTTGTTTCAATAAAAAACTATGACGGCTGTCAAAGTTAAAATTTATTCCAACAATACAATACCTAACAACCTTAACAGGCCTGTTGCTGCCTTAACAAGGTCATGTGGCTGCCAATTTGCCTTCGCTCTCGCTTCTTTATAATGTTCTTTTCAATCCTTCCTATCCTTTTTACCTAAAGAATCGGTTCAAATTTCTCCATGACACACATTTCAGACTTTTGAGATCATCGAAAAAATTGATATTAAAAATGACATCTCACACTACCAAATTTTTAACGGGACATTTACTGTATAAGCTGTTTCCGATTATGGAATGACTTGCCCTTATCAGTAAGACGCGCTCAATATTTACTGGTTTTTACAAAACATGTACATAATTATATTTTTATCTTTGATTTTGTCAAAATCACTATTTATCGCACATCTTAGTTACAAGTAATAGTTTTAAAGTATATATTTGTACCGTATTATGTATTATTTATATATTTAAACATACATACATACATACCTAAACATGTTTATTTGTATACATTATATAATATAAGATAAGATCTGTAATATAGGATCCCTAAATCGTATCGGTCCGGAAAAATCGCCGATAAACGATTGTGTCGTATAAGCCGCAGCAAAATATATATAAGCATGTATATGTATGTATGTATTTATTTATTATTTCTTTACGTATTTATTAATATTCTATTTTATATTTTAAATTATCCTTTTATGTTACAATTTTATGGTATGTAATAAAAAAATAAACCATAAATATGTTTTCATTTTTTGCTGCTTCTTATAGTTCCTATATTATTTTATCATTTCGACTACGACTTCTTTATAGAATCGTTTACCACTGACGTTTCTTCCGGACCGATACGATTTAAGGTCAATGCACATTTGTCAGCACCGTATGCGCAGCACGCGCCGTACGCGCCGCATTTTAAAATTCGTCGTATGAAATCATATGAAAGCTCGCACATTTCACCTGCACCGTACGCACCGTATTTTATAAAATACGGTAGGTATCCGAATTTTGAAGGAGGCATGCTGATAACGTCATATAATGCGGCGTGTTCGGCGCGTGCTGATACTCAGTGTTGCCTAACCAGCTTAGTGGATTTTCATTTAAAAAAAAATTGTTTAAAGTGGCCAGTGTTTTTCTAGTGGTTCAGTAGAATAAGGTTTCAATTAGTGGCAAGATGATCACTCTACCATTAACCCACTTACATGTTTCGAAATATATTTTTACTTCATTTCAGGAGTAATTACTTTTACTGTGTAGGTAACAATGAGTCGTCAGACAAGACATGCGTAAGACGATCCATCCATCAAATACAAATATGTATCTGAAAAATCATTCATCATCATCTAATAAGTCTTTATAAGCGTATAATATTCTCCATACAACTGCCTTTTTAAATTAATATTGTGAATCCAGAATCTTCTTTTCCTCCGAATTTTATTTTCTTCTTCCTCTGCCAATAAGCAGGCTATTACAAGAATTTTTCCATAGCGATCCGAGCGATTCCGAGCGATCAATGTCACTGTACCGTTTCATACCAGTGGTTAGAAAAAACTGCAAAAGTTGTTGGTAATACTAAAGATTTGGGTCGTTGCCACAGAAAATTATACCATATGCTGAAATTGAGTGTACATATCCATGATAGACGAATTTTGTAAGCTTGGCGCAAAGTTCATTAAGGTGTGGTTCCCAGCTACAATGAGTGTCAAGTCCTGTGGTCAAGTCCAAGAATTTTGTTGAATGCATATCCTGTATTATTTCTAACTCAGTTCTATATAAAAATATATATAAAAATCAATCGCTGTCCGTTAGTCTCGCCAAAACCACCAAAACTAAAAAACGGCTCGACCAATTTTGATAAAAATTTTAGTGTGATTTTGAGTGGGTCTCTCGATGCTTTAAATTCACAATTGGACCCGGTAGGTGGCACTGTTGTCGAGTTCCAGAAATCACCCGTGCGAAGCCGGGGCGGACGCTAGTATTCTATATTTAATGGTAACGGTTTTTGAAATTTGAAATAAAACTCTATAATATGAGTTTTTGACAAATTGATATTTAATTGGTTACGGTTTACCCATTCGACAATATTTCTGAGTATAATGCTAACATCTACTTGATATAATTTTTATTGATATGATTTCGAATATGTTTTGGAAGTTCGTTTATATACAACAAGAAAAGAAGGAGCCTAATACAGTGCCCTGTGGAACACCGCGTTTTATTTCTCTAAATTTCGATCTATTAACTGTCACTTTTTACACATTTAGTTCTGTGGCTTGTTTCCTATGCGAAATGTATGACTTAAACTAATCAAAACCAGTCCTCGAATTCCACACCTCTCCATTTTATATAAAGTATTTTATAATTAACTCAGTCAAAAGCCCTTACATATCAGTAAATATCGCCGTAACGTACATTCTTTCGTCTAATGACTCGAGCTTATTTCTTTTTAAAAGGCCGTCAATGTACCTGCCATTCCCCTGGTGTTGCTGTTGTTTATGGGCGGCGCTTGACACTTACCATGAGGTGAGCCGCAAACTCGTTTGCCCCCTCTTCTATAAAAAGTCCTTGATTAAGAATCAAAATCCTAATGACTAAGGGTCATTAAAATTATTATTTTAGATTAAATAATATACATTATTTGTGATATTCAAAAAATTGCGAGGGTGTTACCTTGATAGCGGCTTGTATGTTGTCCCTTGTGAAGGTAAATGTGGCAGCGTCGCGGCAAATATCCTCTATGTTGTGCGCCTCGTCGATGATCACGATGTTGCCTTGCAAATCAATTTGCATCTGAAGTGATAATATATCATATGCAGGTTTTTTATTTATATTTTATTATTGGGTCACTTTGCCCATAACTGGGAAAATGGTACCTCATATTCTATCCTATGACATAATCTAACTTTTTGGCAAAGAGTTACTTATTTTTATTTTTAATTAAATTCATTCGTATCGTGTGGTGATATAATAATATCCACTACCCCATATCGTCACGTGGGTGTCGTAAGAGGTGCCAGAGAGAAACAAATCAGATGGGCAACAGATTATTCCTAATAACAAATAAAAAACCTGCGGTTGGCAAACAGCCTACCAAGCGTGGTAACTATGGCAAAATCCCCCACTTTGAGGCTCCCTATGGCGGAGGCCGGGAGGCTTCTGTTTAACAGTGGACTGTCGATAGGCTGCAACGGTAACGGTAAATTAATTCAGCCCTTTTAGCGTGATTGAGCCACATACATCTGTACCAACCGATGTTCACATGTATAACATTGAATAAGCCAGTGCTGGAGATATAATTCCTTCCACCAAACCCGAAAATTTGACGGCTCCGTGGCGCAGTGGCTTAGAAATTGAGTTGCAGCGCTAAGGGCCACGGGTTCGAATCCCGCACGGAACAAGTATTTGTATGGCCTACAAATAATTGTTTCGGGTCTGGATGTTTGTCCTTGTGCAATTTATGTTTGTAAACTGCCCCCACGATACAGGAGAAAATCCTAGTGTGGAGGTTACGTTTAAAAAAAATGGTTTTATAAGAAGTGATGTAGTCCTAGACTGGTCCGGGTTGGCTATGAAATCAGATTCATTCGTGGGTCAAGGCGTCGCACGGGCACGTGGGGGGCACTCTTTGATACTGATACCCCGGGAGAGTGACGGGGTGGCCCAGCCCTAAAGCCGCCACTCGAAATACTAGAAAGATGACGAAGATGGCTCATTTGTTATCAGCGCATAAAAGTTAACGCCACCCATCATCCTTTTTCGCCCCATGGCTATCGTAAAAGGCGAGACGACTATGGGAAATGCCAGAAAAATCATATGGCTTTGTTTTTGAAAATTTTTGTTTTTGACATAGAATAGATCAATTTTTTGGAGAAATTCTTTCTGTCATGTAAAATTCTTGTTGCAAGTTCAATTGTAGTATAACATCGAATCAAGCTGCACATATAAGAAAAAAGTACCATAAAAATTGATTAAAAGTTAATTGTTTTCTTTTAATTAAATTATTATTAGTAAAAAAAAAAAAAAACATTTAAATATTTGTGGATTGTTATAATAAAAAAAAAACTACGATTATTAAAATTTTCGATTGTCGGTTGTCGGCTAAGTACACACTCATGATAAAAAAATGTTTTTTTGTAAAGTTTTTAAAAATACATTATAAATATTAAAGATCTTAGCAAATTAATTTTTAGATCTTTAGTATACATGGTTATTTTGCAATAACCGGCCAAATTTACAGAGAAGGTTCAGAATAAGTAATATAGGCAAATAGTGAAGAAAAATTAAAACATACTGTCCTTTTTATCTTTTAAATTCAAAATGCGTAGTAATGCATTATTTTGACTGATTTTACTGCGCACGCACACATACGTAAGTATCGATCGGTAGGCAAAAACGTTGTTGCCCATAAATCACATTCAATTTGAGATAATTTCAAATAAAAGTAGAAGCCTTATTTACTCGTATTTTCAAAAACTGTAATAACGGTATATCATTACTTATATATTTTAACTTAAGTTTAAAATTTGGCTACTCTTTGAAAAATAACCCTGTATATATGATGTAACTTTAGGCACCTACACTGTTTCTAATTGAAGGCTCTATAAGGTAGTTGTAGGGACAGAAGACAATATGGGCGCTGGTGGCCATCGATCTTGCGGCGAAGTAGGGACACGCTCTCATCTCCTCTCCCGCTGCAACCAACTCATCCAGGTCGAAGGACGGGGGCAGACTTTTGTGGTTGAGTGCCATCCTATTGTCGTAGAACTTGCAATTCGTGTCGCTTTGGCGATCTCTTGTCGATTCGAATGGCTAGAGGAAATATCGATTTTTTTTTATAGGATAAGGGTGACAAACGAGCACACAGTCCACCTGATGGTAAGTGGTTGCTGTGGCCCATATACAGCTACATCTATCTTCGTTTGCGCATTTAAATGCAGATGCGTTGTCAGCCGTGAGGACTAAGATAGAATGCCTCTTTTCCAGTAAAAAGGGTCTCCGGTTCTCTACACTCACCATACGAAACACAGCGGCATTAAGCTGCTATTTCACGCTGGTATTCTGTGAGAGCGTGGTCCTTCCCCGATCGAGCCGACCCATGCGTGCTACAACTATACAATTAATATAGATGCAGCATGGCTCTACCACGTATAAAATTAAGTATGCAAATATCTAAAATAAATTAAGTATTATATAATATATTAAGTATTAAATTAAGAATTAAATTAAGTATGCAAATATCTAAATAATATTAATAATCTAAAATAATTAAAAAATCTAAATAGTCGGCCATATTTTTTTTTATATTATGGTAGAACGAACCAGTAGTCCATATGATAGTTACGGGCTACTGTAGCCAATGGATAATCACAATTGACACAACTAACATTCACAAAAAGAGTGCCACTGTTTTTTTTTTATAGGATAAGGGTAACAAACGAGCACACAGTCCACCTGATGGTAAGTGGCTGCTGTGGCCCACAGACATCTACATCTATCTTCGATTACAAATCAAAATGCAGATGCGTTGTCACCCGTAAGGACTAAGATAGAATGCCTCGTTTCCAGTAATTACCCTGGGTAAATGGTGCGTTATTTACCCTGGGGACTATGATGCGTGTAATGTCTCACAGCTTGCAATACTGGCCCCTCAAACTCGAACTACTCTACTATATGTGGCTGCACTGCTTCTCGGTGGCAGAAATAAAAAGAGGGTTTTGGTGTTATAATTACCTGGATATTGATAGTCAAGTTATCCATATATTTCTTTTACAGAAGTAAAGGTGACAAACGAGCACACAAGTGAATGCTGTGGTCCATTGACACCTATATTTATACTTGTTTAAGAATCAAAATGCAGATGCAGATGCAGAGAGAGGAATGCGTCGTTACAAGGGAACTGTCTCTGGTTCTCGTAATTCACCATAAGAAAAATAGCAACATTTTGCTCCTATTTCACCCTAATGTGCAAGGGTGGCCTTTCTTCGGTCGAGCCGACCCGTTTGAGCTGCATCTTGGCATCATATACATATCTATATAATTAAATCATCATCATTCCTCTAGGTCGCTTTACACTGCGCTTATCACTCGGGGCTGCCACTGAACTTTATGCATCCGTTATATGAGCACAGCTCAGTCGAAGGAATTGCGCGTATACATTTACCTATTTCATATTCTGCTCAGCTGAATTTCCACATCCACTTTCCAATGTGAATTCATTCGATTTGATACATTTACAACAGAACACATGGGAAGCTGGTCGAAACTTCCCGTTAATTTCAATGATTACACATCATTCCAACACTTGATCACAGCCTAAGAAGAACATACAGTCAGTCATCGCGTTTGATGTTGTCGGAAAAGCCGACATAAACAATAAATTGCTAGGGTTGTCAGAACGGGAAGTAATAAAAAAAAACTGATTTTATTTTACTTCACGTTTAAACAAATTTATGTGTATGTGGAAACTGATGAAACTAATTCCTTATCTTTAAATGAGGACAACCCACAGTTTTTTTACCGCACATTAGTGTGAACCATTTTAATTTATATGCGTGACAGGAAAACCCTAGCAGACAGTTCTCAGCCCGCGTCTTGCCCCGCACCGCACCGCACGATTGCCCCGTCTAAACGCCTTCGATGACCGACTGTTAGTAGTAGTTAGACTGTGACTTGATGTGAAACTAATAGTGCACCAATTAATATGGTGAAGGATGACCACTTTCACACGCTTTCTTCAAAGGAGCATGAAGCAGAATTAATATCGAGTCTACCGGAGAGACAAATGGCGTAATTGGTTGTCGGTTTTTCGAGCTTTCCGCTGCCGCTGTGAATATCATCGTTTTCGATTCTATTACGCAGAGAAACTTTGCCCGACATTGAGTCGGTTTTAAACTTCAACTAGGGTTACCAACTTTAATCATTCACTGGTTCCAAAATAGGGTGCTGATTTTTCAAAGTCAAGCGATAAATAATTACCTTAATACAAGCCCTACACATATCATTCTTACTGCTCCAAGTCTGGCGGTCGAACTCTCGTATACAGCTATAGTCTCTGCTAGACAGGATCGTCATAAGCATCTCGCCACAATAATCCGTCCTCGCAAACTCCTTCACGACTTGCTGCAGCTGCTTGTGTGTCCTAGCGCCGTAGTAAATGGTGGGGACACTGGAATCAACAATCATCGAAGTCTTGAGACGGAGGTTGTCCACTAGGTGGTACAGGTTTCTGGAATTGACAATGTTATCCGTCACCACTGGTACCTTACGTCAGTAGTATACGCTAAATCTACATACATGCTGTGAAACTATATTTAAAAATATTTACTTTTATATAAGCATCATGCGTGAAAACTATACCATGAACAAACAAGAACAAGAGGATTGACAATTCCCATATAGTAAGTTACTTGGATATTGAGTTTGTTGTCAGTAAAACTAAGAAAAATAAGTAGCAACATTTTCAGTGTGACCATCGCGAAAATAGAGAACCTACACTGGCTGAAAATCTGCCAATATCTACTAACTCTATCTAAGAATATGTAGTTTTAATAAGGTTTGCTTGCGAGAAAAACCTCTCACCCTCACATGAGACGTTTGACATTCGCAAACATAAGTATGCTTTAACAAAATTCTCGAAGTTTAAATATTTTTCAGTCATCTATGGACACTTAAAATTATTCTTGTGCTACATCCACCACGTCCTAACAAATCACTTAAAATGGGAAATCCCCGTAGAGACTAGAGATTGACTTAGGACAGGAGTTGTTGGTAAAATGATTATCAACACAATTTACTTTCGTTGTTATAAAAAAAGAACAATTTTTCAATTTATTTTCCAAAACCGCAAAGAATAAGTTGAACATTTTAAATCTGCTAATTCCTGCCACTTATATAAAAAGTAAACATAATTTAAAATATAGTACCCAATCTACCCAAATGGCAGAAATCTGCCAAAAATGGTCACACTGAATATGTAAAAAATTATAAATCGAAATTGATTGCAGAAAAACGAGTCGGCGTTTTGTAGTTTCTTTACGAAATTTTAAGTTTCTTTTGTGATATTTAGAACGGGATTGTCTCTTCTTGTGTGTGCATGAATGACTATAATTATACTACAAAATATATTTATCTATACTAGGATTTAAATCAAGACATGATGACAAAGTAGGGCCGCTAGCAATGTATCATTTCATAATTTAATGACCCAAAGGTAATTAAGTAATACTATTAAGAAAATTGTGACAAAAAGAAAATGATTAAATGGCTGCAATATTACGTTCAAATTATTCAAATGAAAACAGTGTACATACACTTTGAATTCATCTATACAAATAAATAAAATTGAAGTGTCTGTTTGTAATATCAAAATAACAGCTTTTTACTAATGCATATTACGAAAGTATTTACGGTACTTTAACTAAAAAACAAATTTAAAAAATTTTGTCTGTCTGTCTGTTTGTTCCTAATCTCCGAAACGACTGGACCGATTTTGAAGGGATTATCACTGGAAGATAGCTGATGTTATAAGGAGTAACTTAGGCTCCTTTTATTTTAGTAAAAGAATTAGGGATTCGCGCAAAAAAAAAATTAAAACCCATGAAATCCAATCGCAACAATTTCTATGCGGGCGAAGTCGCGGGAAACAGCTAGTAATAAATAATATAAAAAATAATTATTTGTTTAATAAATTTAATGGATATGTCAAATCTAAATAAATAGATAACTAATTCATAAGAATGACAAAAATTATTATTAATAAAGTTAATCACCTAGAGAATGTCACAGTAGTATTTAACTATTTTCTTAGGTAATGTTAAATAATATCTCGAATTGAAACTCCAACTAAACATGCATATTAGCTACTAAAATACTACATACTATATATAATAAAATATTGTTATAATAAAAATAAAATATTAAAGTCAAAAAGAAATTGAAGTTCTTAGTTCTTGTAAATTTCAAATTATTCTATTCAAATTTGTAGCTATGTTTTTTTCCATGAAAACTTTTAATAATTCACGTGACAAAATATCACAATAAATATAGGGTATGTTCAAATATACACTGTAATATCAATTCAGTATACTGTGAAGCCGTTCCTTTTTAGTTTGCTATACTGGTTACTGTTTAAAACGGAACACAGTCCAGTACACTGTCATCCCCATTTTTCGACACTGTTTTCAAATGAAAATATTTATCATGTACACGTTTTCTGTTCAACAAGAAAAAAATATTATTTGAATGATTTTAAAACTTAATGTCCGAGTTTATTTGAATAACAATATTAATTAATAATAATAACAATCATTCGTGGAAGCTGTTAAATCTCTAGTATGTTTTTTGATCACGTGATCAAAGTACTGAGAGCATCTTACCTCGAAAGCGCTAGTGCTAACAGTACTAAAATGGGTATTTCTTTAGTAATCTGCGGCATGAATATATGGTCGCCGAATAGGCGGGAGGGGAGGAGGGTGGGAACCTCCCCCTAAAAGAATTAAGTGCCGAAACCCCTTTTTTAATGATTTTTAAAGTTTTGTGACCTATTGAGGCAAATAGTAATCTGCAGCATGAATATATGGTCGCCGAGTGGGCGGGGGAGGGTGGGAACCTCCCTAAAAGGGTTAAGTGCCGGAAACCCCTCCTTTTTTTTAATGATTTTTTAAAGTTTTGTGACCTATTGAGGCAAAATTTATTTTGAGGGAAAAAACCGTGCGAATCAACACTATTTTGATTCTGCTTCTGCTCCAGCGCTGCGGGAAGTGCAGCCCGTTCGCCCTTGCGTAACTAAGCACAGGCACCTAGCTCACCTGCGCAGCTTCGGCTGTTTGGTCGCCTTCGGCGACCAGCCTCAGCCGCTACGGCTCGTACGCTGCCTGTGCTTAGTTACAGCGGGCGAGGGCTGCTTCCTCCGCGCTTCTGGGTTTCATATACACTCTAGGGTAAGAGCGGAAAGACCACGTGGAAGACGGGGTTGACAGATTCGGTTTTGTGATTTATACCTTCTGGTACTAGGGTTTGATCAAAAGAAACGACCAAATATAATATTATTAAAACATTTATTTATAAACATGTTTAATTGCTTTAATTAATTCCATAAAAGGATCTTTCTAATTGTTATATTGTTGTTGCGTGTTATTTTTAAAACAGATACAGACCATGCTCTATTTCTATCTCTTTCTAATAATTATATTGTTGTTTCGTTTTCGTATCATTTTAAATGGATATAACCTCAAAATTATAATTATCGATATCTCGAAAACTAAAGATTTCCGGCATAAAAAGCAGCTAGATGGTAATCAATAGCATCATTGCCTGTCAACTAAAGCTAAAATGAACACTTAAATCGTGCCGCAGATTACTAAAGCCGACCCCTAAAATGGCGGCGATTTACAATGTCATATATTTTACTAGGGTATTGCGGCAGTATACTGGCAGTCCATAACGGAACGAATTTTACACCAGTGAGAGCACTGAGCAGTGTCCGCAGTGTATATCGGAACACGATCATAATATCGATAAATGTTTGTGTGCATGAACGTGACGTGTACACGTGTACAGCACTTTATTTGTATTATTAGCGCCACAGATGTGTAGCAAGATAATCAACTTTCAGCGTAATGCGGAAGCGAGGGTAATGCCTATCCGATCATTTAAGAAAGTTTTAAGTCCTACGTACTTTAATATGTACTATATTACTTCAATTCCTCCGATTGTCAAGTAAACCTGTCTAAGCTATATTCCCAAATCTATTATCTCTAAAATAAGTTGTAACAATGAAGTTTACATAGTCACCTACATATCCAGGTAATAAAATCATGTAAATTTATCAAATACTAGTAGTGACTACAGCTGTATAAAAAGGGCATAAACTGTTTATACTGGTACAGGAACTTGACTACCGGCGGATTTGATACGTAACACTATTAGTTGAAACGATGTAACAAGTGCTTCGATAGTGATCTAGATCAGAGATTATCAATATTATTTATTTTACCGCCCCCTTTGAAAATCAATTATTTTTCAGCGCCCCCAATTTTTTATACACTCCTAAAACTTAAAAATCACAATTTCATTACTTTAATTAATTTAGTTATGGTGTGCTATATTAGTCGGTTCTGGTGTTTAAACTTACATTCTAAACTAGACATTATTACCAGTGAGAGCAATTATAACGCACCTTTATAATATTAAGAATATATTTTAATCAAATTAAAAGAAACAATATAGATAGGTAATCAATTTTAGTTTTAAAACTAATCTAATGAGATGGATGAATTTGATGATTTTTAACAAGTTTGTTGATATCAGGCTCGATTTTACTCAAAAACAGTCGTAAGTCGCCGAGTTCGGTAAAATGCAAACGATTTCTTTTTTTAGTAAGCAGCGGTGTCACAGCGCTAAATCCACTTTCACACAAATATGACGATGGGAATGCTATCAAAAATCGTTGAACGATCGACCACAATCCAGGGTACAACTGCGGGATTCACTTTTGTAGCCAAAATTCTTGGTGGCCATTTTTGAATTTGATTTTTATTTCCTCGTTCGTTGTAAGTTCTATAAGTTCTTCTTCCAGTTGGGGTGATACTGCTATGTTGACATTTGAAAAAGGATCTAACACCCAGTCTGGTATTTTCAATTTCAAAATGTCCTGCAATCTTTCAATGAAATCACTGTGGAGATTTGTTTCCAAATGTTGGCAATAGACAAGCAAGTCGTCGTTGTTGCAGGATACTGATAAATTGAGAAAATTATGGAACTCACGTCTGCCGATATTCTCCTTATGTAAGAGCAGCTTCGCTACGAAAGCAGCGACGACATTTTTTGTTTTTATTAAGTTCAAGTCATTCGCCTTGAAGTTGGAGATTCATATCATTAAGCAATTTATAAAGGTCTGTCAGGTATGCGATATCATTCTTTGATGTGATGAGATTGTCGCGCAATTCTGTGTCTTTGTTTTGCAAGAACTCTACGACAGAGTCAAACAGATTGTAAAATCGAGTTAGACAATTTCATTTTGATAGCCAACGCACTTCTGTGTGAAAGATCAATCGGTTGAAATGGAGCACCATATGTAGCAGCTGATATAATATTCTTCAAGGGAATTCCTTTTTCATCACAAAACTTTTCCGGTGTTTTAAATATGGTTTCTCTTTTTGTGTCTGTTTCTAAATTTTTAGCAAATAATAGTTCTTGACATATTTTTTCATTTTTAATAAACCTCACGTAAGACAGCAACAATGCTTCATTAGTTGGTAAAGTGGACTCATCCAACTGAATTGAAAATTGACTAGTCTTCAGATGATTGCACAATTACTCTTCAATGTTTTCAGCCATTTCATCAATTAGTCTTTGCACAGAACTATTGCTCAAAGAAATTTTTCGAATTATGTCTGCCGCCGGTTTATGGAGCACAGTAGTTATAACTTCTTTTATTGCCGGCAAAATTAACGTTTCTCCGATGGTGTGTGGTTTACCTGTTTGAGCAATTAACAAAGAGATATTGTGTGAAGCTCGAAATCCGTCATCGTCTTGCTTAGCAGCCACCGAAAAAAGTTTTGATACACTTGGCTGAGAATTGTGCTTCTTTTCCAGGTCTTGGAAATAGGCTACATTTTTGTCCTTCTTATCTGGATGCATTTCATTCAAATGATCTTGAAGTCTTGAAGGCTTCATCGCTTCGTTTGAACAAAGAAGGCACAAAGGCAAAGATGGATTTGTCGAATTTTCTATGAATCCATATTTTATATATTCTGCACTATATTGCCGTCTCTTTTTTTGCTTCCGACATGGCTTTGTTATTACAAATATGTAAATAAAGTTTTGAACTTAAATACTTGGTTAAATATTGCGCGCGAAACCCCTTATGAAAATATAAAAATTATTACGAGCTTTATATAGGATTTAAATACAGCACACACCCACAGGAATAAGACAAACACGCACAAACTTGTTTATCTCTTTCGACGCTCAATCGTACTGAGCAAGTTAAGACAAGTATCGATGAACCAGCCGATTGCTACCGGATTGCACCAATAGCGTTATTTAACAAAAACTTGTTACAACTTGATTGCGTACGGCGTACGGGCTATCCTATGAAATCTATGTTAAATATAAACTAATTATTCGATATTGAGTAGTAGGTAGGTTTTAATTATAGTAAATTTTAAAATATAAAGTATCTAAATTAAATTACAAATCAACCATCGCCCCCCTAAACCACGCCAATGCCCCCCATTTTTTTCTGGGCCCCTTAACGCCCCCTCTGGGTCTCCAACGCCCACAAGGGGGCGTTATCGCCCACTTTGAGAAAGACTGATGTAGATCTTAAGTTTTTATACGCTTAGGCGCCTTGAGACATCACATTATGGTCATCAACGCCGCTCCTGGTCCGCGTCAGCAGGCTTAAGTTATCGTTGAATTATCCCAAAAACTTTGTAATGTAACGCATTAACATAATGAGAAGTTTATGAACAAAATATACATTTTACTAGGCTGTTTAGGCGTGTATTCCTTTGCCTTTAAATAAAAAACAAACAATCTATTTTAGTTGTCAGTGGTACCTATGTAATTTCAAATAACATTTACAAATATACATAAAATCTCACGCCGGTAAGGCAGAGGGATAAGCAGAGACCAGAGACTAGAAACAGACTTGCATTTGGCGCGATCCCGACACATCACTCCCGCTTCTTTCAAATATTTACAGCTTCTTTCACATTATACGCATACGTGATAAAATCTGTAAAATGCTTTCCAGTCAAGATTGGACTTAAAAGTGATAGATAGCATGGCGATCTCATGGCGCCTATGCAGACACATTATATTGAGATTCACATCAGCACTTGTTTAATCGTTTCCACTAATAGTTCACATGCGCAGACATTTAATATACACAAAATCACACCACTTACGTATTAAATTTTACTTCAAACTTTCAAACCATTACTTATAACATAATACAGCAACCCGGTCAAGTTCCCGCCAAAAAACTTGGTTTTGTAAAAAGAAACATGCACATAAACTTGCCTTTAAATAATTTAAAAAAAAGTTAACTCACTACCTGTGCTGCTTTGCTATAGGAACACAAAATTTGTAAAACTGAAATTTTGAATTTAGAATAAAATTATTAAATAATCTTGAGAATTACTTTCAAAAAAGGTCATCTGTTTAAAACCTTGCTGGTTACAAATGATTTTAAATGCATGTTTGCGTAAGTGCGTGTTCTCAAGTTCTAACAATTAGTTGAGCAAGGTTTTAGCTTGGTTTCGGGCATCACTTGAAATGAACGCAGCGCTCAGTCTCTTTGTTGGTGTGAAGTTCGAAATAAACAAAATATGATTTAAATTTGAAATTTTAATTTTTGTGATTGATAATACCATTTTTTTTAATTCTTAAAGGAGTTTTAATAGTTAATGTTAGTTTTACGGCGTTAATTAAAGTTAATAAATGTTTTAAAATGCGAAAATTTAAAAATACATGTTAAATGAACAATAACAATTAGAAGCATAGAAATCAGAGATGTTATTGTCACTAACCGAACACTTTGTGGAGTCTCAGGCTGCGGCGTTTCATAGTTCTTCTCTGGCGTAGAGGCTAGCGTAGGTACTTGAGCGGCCTCCGAGCTTTCACCAAATTTGTTTTCGTTAAGGCGACGTTTCTTATGAATTTTCACAAGACCTTCGTTGGTGATATCTGGAATGAGAGATTTTTTTATTGTAATTTAATTATCATATGTGTCGCATGGTTCTCGTCGACATAGATGTGACATCATCATCATAATAACATATGAATAAGTCCACTGCTAACCATAGATTTCTCCTCAAGACTGTAACAAAACAAGGTCCCCGAGACGGCAACATTCATCAACTACTGCATCTGGTGGTGGACCACTACAAATTGCGTATACCGTTACGAGTTTTCTATTCGAGAACCTTTTCCCTAATCGGTAGCCGTTTCTTCGAACTGTGTCAGCTTATTGCCACTTCAACTTAGTGATACGTCGCATTGTCGTTAGCTCTTGTTTTATGAATGATTGATGATCTTGTCTTGTGGATTCTTTTCGTGGAGAAACTTCAAGCATAACCTTGCTTGGAGTTTATCTGCCAAGAATAGCATAGTTTAACGTGGTAGAGCTACGCTGCAGCGATATTGTGATTGCAGTACGAAAGGGTCGCCTCGACCGTGGAACGACCACGCTCTCGCAGAATATCAGCTCAAAATAGCATCTCATGCTGCTGTTTCGTATGATGAGTATAGAGAACCGGAGACCTTTTTAAGGGTTAACGAGGCATTCTATCTTAGTCCTCAGGGGTGACAGTGCATCTATATTTAGACTTTTTATCATGTATATATGTAGGTGTCTATGGGCCAAGGCAACCACTTACCATCAGGTGGATGTATGTCGTCGTTGCGACTTTAAGACCTCTTATGTGTAAAAATCTATTTTATGAGAAAATCGATAAAACTGTCTACCGAAAAATATATAATGAAACCACCTACAACAAAAAATATAGGTAAGAGCCCCATGATTTCCTGCTTTTTACTTTGCTATTGTTATTTGAAATTAAAAGTATATAAACACTCACGCCTGTCACTCAGAGGGTAGGCAGAGACTATGGACTTCCATTTGGCACGATCCTGACACACATCTCTCGCCTCCTCCACATCCATATACCTACGCATACACGCTCGTCGGTTAAGGGTACTCTTAATTTGGCCCATTTTCAATATATCGCCAATTTGGTCGATAAACATTCGCCTAGGGCGTCCCTTCCCGACTCTGCCGTTCACCTCTGCAACATAAATTTGCTTTGTCACTCTTTCCTCATTCATTCTTTCTACATGACCATACCACCGAAGCATTCCTTTCTTAATCCTGGTCACAACATCATCTTGCAAACCACACTCTTCTCTTATTACACAATTTCTCACTCTGTCATTCGGATTCAGCCCTAACATACTCCTTAATGACCGCATTTCTACAGCAATTATTCTACTCTCGTGCTTCTTCTGCCACACCCAACTTTCACTACCATACATTAAAATAGGGACTAACACAGCATAGTAAATTGCCATACGTGCCTTTTTGGACACATTCTGACTTTCCACAATAGAGCCCCATTTACTCCATTTCCTGCGTTCACTCGTCGTTCTATATCCTTATCATATCTACCGTCCCTGCTAAAATTAAAAGTAGTATCATAGTAAACAAAAAAAAAAAAAACAATTTTAGTTAACACATAAGAGATTTTGGTTGCGCTTTTTGTATCACATCAAAGCTTTTGAACAAAAATGCCTATAATAATTAAAATAAAAAACTATTAATTTTCTTAAAAAAAATATATATTTCTCAGGAAACTCTAATTAGGATATGACAACAGTTGAACCACAAGTTAGAATAAAATAAAAATTACAAATCAAAGTACCACTATTTTCCTACCTAGTATACCTATATAGTTATGTATTAAGTACCCGGATTAAATTGTAATACATCGTAAAACGGATGGTAATCCTGATCTATAACCACAACCTTTTCGTTTGCAATAGCATTCTTTTTGGCTTCACGGGCTTCAATTTTCTTCACAATATGGCTATCATATTCTTCTTTGGAAATATTACCAGTTTTATATATAGAGCACGCACTGGTCTTTGCGAGGATGACGAATGCCGATATTTTCTTCAGTCATTACCTTCGAAAATGTCTTTCTAGAGGCAGCTCTGTGATGGTTTTCAATACACCTCTCTTAAAAACCTGAAGCATGTGGAGTTCAGATCGAAAAGTCGATTCAACATAATTTTTTTTTGAGCTAGACCGATAATAATGGCTCGGCACTTTTGGTAAAATATCCAGCAATGTTTTAACAGCTCTTGTCAATTCAACGTTCCTTCCTGGCCTAGCAATAATATTTGAACTTGATGCAGTGTTTTCTGCAGATTGTTCCTCAATATTTTCTTCGAAAGTATCAACCTCTCTAGTCCAGCGACGAAAACTGTTGGGTTGGCTATATATGTCCGGTACTTGATTTTAATTATGTTTTCAGTTTAGGAGGCTTGTTAGGGTTAAGCTGGAACGTTTTACATTGTTTTTGGATGTCGGAAATGCGTTTTGAATTAATTACGATAAAATAAATTTCACTAAAATTGTGTATTAACGTAACGTGTAACGTAACGTAAACGTTAATATGTCAATTTGTTCTAGTATTATGAAGTAGACGCCACAAATAAACGGCCGCAGTCCCCAGCAGCCCCATATTCCTGGCTGGTGGCGACCATGGTAACAGCGGAGCAGGGGTGCTAAGAATCTCGGTGGAGGTTCGGTTGCCACACGACGAACCTGGCAACATATAACGCACGCATCCTGAGGACTGACGAGAAGATCCTGGAGCTGGAAGAGAGATAGATAGTTACGCTGGAATATAATGGGACTATCTGAGGTCCAGAGAGGACACGGTAATCCTCGAGATCCAACAACTTATTCTATCACCGGGAGGGCGACCATCTGTCCCAGGAGGTGTCAGATTTATCGTCCACAAGTCTCTCGTTAACAACGTTGTAAAAGATTGGGTGTGTCGACGAGGGTTGCGTGCCTTATACTCAGAATCACCAAACAGTATTCGCTGAAGGTCATACAGTTTACGCACCAACCTCGGCACACTCCGATGAGGAGGTGGAGGAAATGTATGAGATATCTCTAGAGCCATGCATTCCTCCAAAACCCACTATACGGTGTTAATGGGAGACTTCAACGCAAACTAGGCACAAGAGAGAGCAGTGAGCTGAGTAGGGAAATTCGGAATAGGACAGCAGGACAGGGGCCAGCAGCTGGCCGACTTTATGGAGAAGAGGGACTCTTTATGATGAACTCTTTCTTTCAAAAGCGGCCTCACAGAAAGTGGACCTGGTCGAGCCCCGACGGTTCGACAAAAATGGATTGACTTCATTATGACCAGACGACAACTATTGGTGATGTCTCAGTGATCGCGTGAAAACTGGCGATCACGGTGATCAGGCACACTGAACCTAAACATTAAGTTGGAGTTCACGTCTAATGAAGTCAACGCTCCATCCTCGTGCTCTAATCCAAAGTCCGAAAACTTTCAGCTCGAGTTACAAAATCGTTTTCAGTGCCTGAAGATTGCAATGAAGTGGACGATATGAATGACAAACTTGTGGAAACTGTCCATGCGGTCGGGCTAAGTTCTGTAAGACCCGTCGCAGAAGAACACAAAAACTCTCCGATCACCTCTTAATCTCATGGTTGTTAGACGTGAGATGAAGCTGCAATCTTCAGCAGATTTGACAGCATACAGGCAACTGAACAGACAGATCTCCAAATGCATGCGGCGGGACTTGCGCAACTTCAATACAGCTCGTATTGAAGAAGCGATCGAGCGGAACCAGGGCTCCAAAGTCTTTGTCAGAGATCTGTCTGCCAGAAAGAGCCAACTGTCGAAGCTGAAGACCGAATGTGGCAGCATCGTTTCCGGACACCTGAGATTTTGAGTGAGATTGAGAGGTTCTATGGGCAGCTGTACACGTCATCGTTGAGTCACACGCAAGTGTGAGTAACGATCCAAGAGCAAGTCTTATCCGACACTATTCCGATGATATCCCGGACGTCAGTTTGAGCGATTAGAATGGTCTCCAACACCTTAAACGCAGGCAGAGGCCCAGGCGAGGATGGAATTACAGCGGAGCTGGAAAGCGGGTGGAAAACCGGTACTTGAAGTCCTTCAGAGCTCTTTAATTCCTTCCTCCATGGTGGCATTACACCGGAGGCGTGGAGCATAAGTGCGGTGGTCTTGTTCTTCAAGAAAGGAGACAACGCTTTCTTGAAGAACTACAGACCGATTTCCTTCTGAGCCGCGTCTACGTGCTGTTTTCGAGAGTTACGAATCGTCTCGCATGCAGACTCGACGACTTCCAGCCTCCCGAACAAGCCAGTTTCCGAAAAGGCTTTAGCACCATAGACTACATACATACCCTTCGGCAAATTGTACAAAAGACTGAAGAGTACAATCTGCCACTTTGCCTGCGTATTTGGACTATGAGAAAGCCTTTGATTCCGTCGAAATTTGGCGGTGCTGCAGTCCTTCAGCGATGTCAAGTGGACCGTCAGTATATCGAGGTGCTGAAGTGTTTGTACAGTAGGGCTACGATGGCTATCCGAGTACAGAACCAGAGTACGAAACCTATTCAACTGCAGAGAGATGTAAGACAGGTGACGTAATATCCCCGAAACTCTTCACCGCTGCATTGGAAGACGTTTTCGCTACTGGACTGGAAAGAATACGGTATTAACGTCAATGGCGAGTACATCACTCACCTTCGATTTGCCGACGACATAGTCCTTATGGCAGAATCGCTGAGGACCTAAGCACTATGCTCAATGACCTCAATAGTGTCTCCCAACGGATAGGTCTCAAGATGAACATGGACAAAACAAAAATCATGTTTAATGTCCATGTCACACCTATGCCGGTAGTTGTTGGGAGCACTAAGCCTGAAGTTGACGAATATGTTTACCTGAGACAAATAGTCCGACTAGGTAAGTCAAACTTCGACCGAGAGGTCAATCGACGGATTCAACTCGGCTGGGCAGCGTTCGGGAGACATGACCCATCTACTCGTCAGGCATACCTCAAAACCTCAAAACTAAATTGTACAACCAGTGCGTGTTGCCAGTGATGACATATGGAACTGAGACGTGGTCCTTCACTGCTGGCCGTATGAGGAAGCTCAAGGTCACTCAGCGAGCTATGGAGAGGGCTATGCTCGTTTCTCTGTGATAAACTTAGAAATGAGAATATCCGCAGTAGAACCAGAGAACTGACATAGCCCAAAGGATTAGTAAGCTGAAGTGGCATGGGTCGGTCATATAGCTCGAAGAACCGACAACCGATGGGGAAGAAAGGTTCTCGAGTGGCAGCCTCTGTACCGGCAGGCGAAGTGACTAGATGGAGTGACTACCTGGTAAGACATGCAGGGAAGTTGGATGCAGGTGGCTCGGGACTGTGCTTGTGGCATTCCGTGGGGAGGCCTATGTTCAGCAGTGGACTTGTGAAGGGCTGTAATGATGATGATTATGAAGTAGGCGTCCGGTACTTGATTTTAATTATGTTTTCAGTTTAGGAGGCTTGTCAGGGTTAAGTTTGAATCTTTTAGATTGTATTTGGATGTCGGAAATGCGTTTTGAATTAATTACGAAATAAATAAATTTCAATAAACATTGCTTTCACGAAATGCAAATATGTCAATTTGGTCTAGTAGTCTAGTATTATGAAGTAACGTCGAGTACTTAATTTTAATTATGTTTTCACTTTTGCGCCCGTGGAGTACCGGATGTCTATAGTTTTACCAAACTGTCTTCTCCAATGCACTTCCTTCGATTCAGATGCAATACCCAGGTCTTCAGTAGCATGGAGTATGCTGATGTTATGATCAGATGAAGCATTCGTAACGTCATCTTCAGACGCAATACCCTGGTCTTCAGCGGCATGTAGCATGCTGATGCTTTGATCAGATAAATCTTCCGTAACGTCATCTTAATTATTCAATCCTGAATATATTAAGTCCAAGTCTTCTGGCGTAATAAGGGAACCGCTAGAACAGCTCTTCACCCTTGGAGGTTCCCCAAAATCATAAAAAGTACTCGATTCAGATTCACCTGTATTTTGCTCATTAACTAATAACTCGAATCTCACTAGGACAGAGCGGTTTACTCATTGTTTATGGTGTTACACTCACAAATCGAATAAACTTTCGTTTTACGCAACGCGAAACAAGTAACGATCTGCAACGCACTGACAAAATACATTATACTTATAATGAGCGACATCTATCATCTACGATTGGAGAATAATCACACGATTTATCTGTCTCGCTTGTCCCCGTGATATTATTGCTGTAAAGTCACACAGGTAAATAATTTTAGAAAATACCCGCATTTCTCGTCCTGCATAATAATGCACATAAGATATTTTGTTCTAATAATTGCCTAAAGGTCCCGAGTATGACATATAACTAAAAACTCGTATGTGTACATTCACACATAAGATATTTTAAGCACCAACTTTTAATTAGGAAGCACATTGTAGATCTTGAAGTTGGTAAACAAATGACGATTGAATAGTCGTATACACATGAGAGTTTTGCATTCGATAGAGCTTCAAAATGTGAAAAAGACTGGCGTAAAAAGTGATTTTGCCAAAAGTGACACATAAGAGGTCTTAAAGTCGCAACGACGATGTTCGTTTGTCACCCTTATTCTATAAAAGCCTTTTCTATAGTCGTTTTGTAACTTTAAGCTTCCTCCTACGGCCAACAATGAAGGACCACAATCAGCAGGTCATCACTGGTAACACGCACTAGTTATACACTTTTTTTTACTTATATTAAGCCAGCGCTTGATTAATCAGCCCGGGCAATATGAATAATGTCCAATATGAGTAGGCAATGTGATAACAACTATTGAAATAATGACATTGACCGGGCATTATGAATAAAGTCCGGTACTTATTGGGCAGAGTAATAAAAGAAAAGGTTAGGTATGTTTTATTTATTCAGTAGTTTTTATCACATTACCTACTCATATTGGGCATTATTCATATTGCCCGGCATTATGAATAATGCCCTATTAATCACTTGGTCCATAACATATACAATCTATATCCAGGAGTCAACTGGACTTTAATATCGCATGCTTATTTCGTCTGGGTGTGTTTATATGCAAACTAGGTACGCTAGTTGAAACTAATAAAGGTGACGTAGTTTCCAATCTAAGCCACTGATGTGACTAAGATACGTAGGTACCTTAAATGTGCCGTCAAAACAGTAGTAGCAGTAGCAGTAGTAGTGTGCAACTCTGGTAGTAGTTTATGAGAATACATGACCTCATTTCGTGGGTGTTGTAAGAGGTGACAATGGGGAAGGCCAGATAAACTTATGGCTTCGAATCAATCGTGGTGTAACCATCTTTGTATGCCAGGCGTAAACATCCAAACTGGCGATGGGGAGTAGCGTCAATAGTTCGAGACGTCTGGTACTGCAATTGTCAATCCGCCTACCAGCATGACGGTTAAGGAATATGTCCCCTACAACGTCCCATATCCATCAGTGAACTTTTAAAGCAGCCGTAGTAGTTGATTGATATTTTAATATTGAAAACACTTGCGACACATTTTCATAGTTGATGATGATTTCTTATACAAATCCTCGCTAAAGAACACCGATTCCTTCGAAGGATGATCCGCGAGGCTATTGAAATTAAATAAACATCCTAATTTCAATAGAGAAGATGGCGCGCTGCTACCATCTGCTTGGGATCCTATAATTAATAAAATCAAATCCCAACCCGAGCATACAACTGCAAGACTTCAAGATACTATAAGTAGATACTGCGTAGATCGGAACAAAAATTAATAATTTTAATCCGGAGGTAGCTGTGGTTCACTATGACATTGGGACGTCGAACACCTCAGTCCTCCCTGAGACCATGGGTGCTGTAAAGTGCTCGAAACGTTGGGAATATAAAATAAGTTAATATACGCGATAGAATGCGTAAAACTAATTTTATTTAAATTTTCATATTTCCTTTAATATGCGCTAGTAGATATTTGAATGAGAACAATAATAATAGGGCCACATATCCATAATCAAAATACTATGACTGCTACGTGGTCGAATAACACGTAGCATTTCATCGTTGTAGTATTCGATATGCCCATGACTAGATAGATACCTACATGTTTGGCACACCCCGACCAAATTGTTTCAGTGCCTCGGATAATATAACGTAACTAACCATACCATATCGCCTCATGCATATCTTACATTAGAAAATAAAAACAGTTTAATAAAAAATATCTTTATATATTTATAATGAGTATGTAGGTAATATACAATGTTAAGGATTATTTTTAATATAAAAACGTCACCTCGTATAAATGTAAAAGTCGATCAAGTACTCTTGCTTAAGTCTTTTCTGCATAGAAAAGATATACGTGGTAGACATGCTTCAGCTATATTAGTAGTACCTGAATGATAGAATGGGTCAGCTCGACCGGGGAAGGACCACGCTCTCACAGAGTACCAGCGTAAAATAGCAGCTTAACACTGCTGTGTTTCGTATGGTGAGTGTAGAGAATCGGAGACCCTTTTTACTGGAAAAGAGGCATTCCATCTTAGTCCTCACGGGTGACAACGCTTATGCATTTTGATTCTTTAATGTGGGTAGATGTAGATGTCTATGGGTCACAGCAACCACTTACAATCAGGTGGACTGTGTGCTCGTTTGTCACACTATCCTATAAAAAAAAGAAAATAATTAATTGTCTAAGTACATATTTTGAATAACTTAAGCGCTGCCTCGGATCCCATTGCATAGCATTAGATCGAGCCCAGCGAGTGCATGTCCAGTACATGCACATTCCTTTTTATACAAGTATGTGTGAAAAACGAGTACACAGTACTGATGGCCAGCCGATGTAGTGTGTGTCAATATGCAGATGTGTAGTCACCTCTGAGGTCTAAGTTGCAATACACTGATATCCGAAAAGAGTTTCCGGTTTTCGTCAATTACAAGATTGGCATTACGATGCTATTTTACGAGGGTCGAGCCGACCAATGAGTGCTGAAGTGATAATTACAGCTTAAGCGGGGCTTCTCTACGTATAGCCAATAATATCTCCCGCGAATGAATGACTTTCAATTGTTATAGCGATGATACGACGATTTACGTTGCTATTAAGAATTAAATAAAGATTTAGGTATTAAGATAACAATAATAATTTATTTATGTATTTTTCATTGTACTATATTTATGCCCCAATACTCAAAAGCTACTCAATTTTAAGATGCCGTTAAGTCTCGTGCTATCACTTCAAGTCAAAGTGACTGTGACATCACGAGACACGACGTCTTAAAATTGAGTAGGTATTTGGACATTAATGTATATTTATCAAATTCTTTTTTATATTTATACAACCCAATCAGATGAAAAAACTATATTAATACCCCAATAATAATAATATTCTCCAGACAGAATTTAGGAAACGGCGACCACAATTATCAGAGACTAGCCATCTGCGCAGGACAGGATTATAGTGCCCGAGTGTATCCGCAAACTCAGGTACAGTCTCTATAGTCCAATGGGACGTCAAACCGACACGACCGAAGAGAGATGCAGGACCAACTACTTTACGTGCTTTCCGAGGCACGGGGGTGAAACACCATCAACTTCCTGACTTCGGGCTGCTACAGAGAATTTCGTGACAGAAAAACTCAATAACTGTTTTGGTGTGATCCGGCATTTGAACACCTCATACATCAGCGTCTACGGCCACTAGGCCAACAAGGCAGAAGATAACAATAGCTGATAAGACGACGATATGCGTCTTATTGGATAAGGCAATAATAAATTATTATGTAACGTTAAGCGTTTGCGTTGCTGTTTCTTTCCAAAGCCATTTGGCGTATTTACATGCATCTTCTTCTATATTAGGACGTATCTAGGAGTTTGCTAGACTGTACTTGTACGTGGTAGAGTCATGCTGCTGCTATATTAGTAGTATAGTTGTAGCACGAATGGGTCGTCTCGACCGGGGAAGGATCACGCTCTTACAGAATATTAAAAAATAGTAGAAAAAGTAAAAAAAGTAGAAATTATAAAATAAATTAAAGCCAACACTTCTTTGTTCTATTATTTGTTGACGGGACTACTCATATTTATAGTTTAAGACATCTAATTCTAGGTTGATCGGTTTGAATCCCTGGTTACGGTTGTCCACCAAGTGGTAGGTCGCCTCTACTATTTTAATATTTGATAGTGCTAGAGTTTATTTTCGCGCATTCTAGCGCATTTCTTGTCTTGCTAGCATCTTAATACATGTCAATTGTACATGATGTCATCACAAACGATATTATATCATTTTATCAGTAATTTCATGTTTCAGTTTCTCCAACAAATACTAGCATTTACAAATTATTTACATATACTCATTGCTCAAGGCTTTCATTACCGGCTGCAAAAAGCTCATAGCTATTGGCACTGGGAGTCTACAGCTTAGTACACATTCCCTTTTAGCCCCTACTTTTTTAGCAGTTCGGTTCTTGCAAAGCACTCTTGTCAGTGATCATCATCTAAAGTTCCCTTTTATTGTTAAGAGGAAATGCGGGCTTGAAAAAAAGTTACTCCCACTGTAGGATTTCTTGTCTGTCTCAGAGGCGTTCCATATGCATAATTACGCTTTGAAAAGCAGTTCTGTAAAATTTCATCCGGACATGGAATTTTTCGGAACTGCTTACCTATTCGATGTATTGACTCCTTCTTGCTCAGCGTGGTGAGGATGGGCAAATATTTATAACTTAGCTTTAAGTGAAAATATCTTTAAGTTTCGCATAATCATATGGTCAATGAAAAAGTTGTTCTTACTGGCAACAATTTGTGGTCGAATATTCGGTACTCCGGTCTAGAGCTCAAAGCTTAGCCAAACATTCGGTATTCAGTATCCGCCAAAGCAATTACCCGTTTCATCTCTAGCAAAACAACTTCCCTGTCCGCGAAAAAGATACAATAGTTAAACAATTGAAATGTTCATATATGATTCACGGGGCAGTAAAATGGTTAAATTACCAAAATCGACTAATACTGTAGTATAGAATATTTGTGATCCTTTTTTTTATAGAATAAGGGTGAAAAACGAGCACACAGTCCACCTGATGGTAAGTGGTTGCTGTGGCCCATAGACATTTACATCTATCTTCGTTTGCGAATTTAAATGCAGATGCGTTGTCAGCCGTGAGGACTAAGATGGAATGCCTCTTTTCCAGTAAAAAGGGTCTCCGGTTCTCTACACTCACCATACGAAACACAGCAGCATTCAGCTGCTACTTTACGCTGGTATTCTGTGAGAGCGTAGTCCTTCCCCGGTCGAGCCGACTACATCCTTATTTGATTTCTAATTAAAAAATTGTTTTACAAATGCTATCTCAAGTATTATGAAAGAAAACGTCCGCATGGGAAGCACATAATGAGCTATTGCTTCTCCAGCCAGTAGCTTGACAAAAAGGCAATTATAAAAACGACAAAATTATTTTCAATACAAGTTACGCAGCTCATAAGCCTTAAGCGCTGATTCAAAATGGCGGCGGTGATACAACAATGACGCCATTACCGAGATTACGTTGACGTCCCGTCCCATCGCTCACCCTAATGAAAGTATTGAGAGCGTCTCCCTTACAGCAGCACCTGGGAACGAATGCGGGGAAGCTCGCAATTTCAACTCTTGTATATTTCTTTACATTTTTATAATGAGAGCCCCTAAATTCAGGTCAAACGAGGCATACTTTGTTGTATCTAAACTTGTACGCAGCTTCAATACGATATTATAGTCTAGGGGTTCGTCTGGGTTGGAATCATACCTTCTTTATTACCACTGCCGTTAAGCGCCATTAGATTCACCATTGTGTTTCCGTTTAAGTTATTAAGAACCAGTATATTTACAGGCTGTAAGTCATCCCTTCTTAGTACTCCTTGCGACCACACATTATTTTATTAATTTATTTTATTTATTTAACATAATTATTTAAATTTACACTGTTAAAGTTTTACAGTCTGCCAAACTGCTCAGCAGTTTGTTGGCAGAAGAAAAATGCTCTCTTACTTCCTAACATGCAAAAAAAAAGCTTAATAAAAATAAATTAAAAAATCAATAGTATCAATATATATACATACACAGGTACACACCCATACATAATAACTACGTCTTATATTGTTGTATAATGGATCATCACGATACATATGTCAAATTTTTACTATTTATTAGTATGAATTTTTTTAACTTATTTTTAAACTGTGTTTTTGTTTTATGCGTAAGGCATTCTTCCGGTAAATTGTTATAAATTTTCGATATTAAGTGGTGGAATGTTCTTTTGCCATAATAATTAGCACATTTATATTGCAATGTTATTACTTTACGCGGTCTGCGCGTGTTTTTATTTATGGGCATAAAGCTACTCAATGCGTTACATAAGATTGAATAATACTTATCACATGTCGCAAATGATATTTTAAATTGCTCGTCAATCGGTATTAAATTACACTCCTGGAAGAGCTGCTCATAATTATCCCTAAATTTAATTTTAGCTTTTGGGTTAGCCAATATTTTCATAAATCTAATTTGAAATTGCATTAATTTATCTATATATGTTTTAAAAGTCCTTCCATATGCTACTAATCCATATTGCAACGTTGACTCAACTAGTGCGTAATAAACAACATACAGTACGGCTTTAGATGTTACTTTCTTCAAAAAATGGAATTTACTTAATATGCCTCTTAATTTATTACACACCTGTTCTATATGGCTACCCCAGTTCATATTTCTATCTATTGTTACGCCTAGGTATTTGAAATGTTTTACAAATTCTATAATTGCACATTTACAATTAAGCATATTTTCGTGTATACATTGGTATGAGTGACCCACTATCTTATATTCTTTTGCATTTTTAATATTATGAGGTGATGACATATGCATTCCTTTAGTTTTTGCTGTGTTAATAATAATTCCATTATCATGAGACCACTTAGTTATGTTGTTAAAATCACTTTGTATCTTTTTCTCTATTTCATCTTGATTTTTGTCAACATAAAGGATGCACATGTCATCCGCATACATAAAAACAGCACAGTGTTCAATTACGTTACATATACTGTTGACGTACATTATATAGCCCACACTGGTCCATATACGGATCCAGTAGGTACATCTGACTTTACATTTTCCTCTTTTCCAGATATATTTTTAATAACTGTCACTATTTTCCTATTTTGCAAATAATTACCTAGCCAATTGTTTATAGGACCTCGTATACCACATTCATCCATTGCTTTCAACAAGAGATTATGTTCTAAAGTGTCAAAAGCTTTTTTTAAATCAATAAATATGCCTACTACATGTTTCCTTTCATTTAATCTTTCATTTATATAGTCTGTAAAGTTAGTTATGGCTGTAGCTGTACTACATCTATAACTTACTTCGAACTTTACTACTATAAACTTTACTAATAACTTTACTATAAACTACTTTTACGAGTTACTTGGTATATGGTTTTTATAATAAATTTGTTTCTTGTCGGTGTTTCTTTGTGTGATACGAGTAGAAACCATAAAAATGATATCACAGTAGAACCAGAGTAACCGATATAGATCAAAAGATCAGTAAGCTGAAATAGCAATGGGCCGGCCATATAGCTCGTAGAGCCGACAGCCGATGCCTCCTTTTATATTTTCCTCTGTAGTCTCTTACGACACCCATGGGATGATGAGAGTGGCGGATTTTCTAACGCCGCCTCTATACGGCAAAATTATAATTAACTCATTTAGCACTTGCTGATTTCCGAAAGACAAATAGATATTTTTAACGTTAAATTTCATTGTCATTGCTTAATTGAAAAATAAATAAATAATTGCTTTATCTCACCTTCTAAACTATTATCCAAAGGTTCTTGACGCTTACTGCTACCACTTGGATCTACATTGTCTGGCGCGGGTTTGTCGTAAATGCTCTTCTGACCTGAGAATGTATACATACTTTATAAGAATTAAATTATGTATAACTATTTGAAGTTATCGATTGCAAACAAATTAAGATATTAGATATAGCGTTTATAGACGTTTAGAGATGTTTTAAACTACCTATTAAAAACAGATAAATGAAAGCATTTGAAATATTCGTTCATTCATTACAGCCTGGATTGCCTCATAAGAGGGATATTCTCCATAGTTATTGAATTACTAATGGTATGCTACTATTATTTATTCTGTGGTAATGGTTATCTTCGAATGTCGGTATACCGAAGTGCTGAAGTGTTTGTACAGTGGGGCTACGATGGCTATCCAAGTTCTGTACTTGGATAGGCATCGTAGCAAACCAGAGTACGAAACTTATCCAACTGTAGAGAGGTGTAAGACAGGGTGACCTTATATCCCCGATATTCTTCACCGCTGCATTGGAAGGCGTTTTAAGCTACTAGACTGGAAAGGATACGGTATTAACAGCAATGGCGAGTACATCACTCACCTTCGATTTGCCGACGATATAGTCCTTATTGCAGAATCGCTGGAGGATTAGGTAGGACCTAAGCACTACGCTTAATGACCTCAATAGTGCCTCCCAAAGGATAGGTCTTACAATGAACGTAAACAAAACAAAGATCATGTGTAACGTCCATGTCACACCTATGCCGGTAGTTGTTGGGAGCTAAGCTGGAAGTTGGTGACGAGTATGTTTACCTGGGAAAATAGTCCGACTAGGTAAGTCCAACTTCGACCGTGAGGTCAATCGACGCCTTCAACTCGGCTGGGCAGCGTTCGGGAGATTACGACACATCTTCTCGTCGGACGTATAAAGTTACAGCCTATATACGTCCCACTAGTGGGCACAGGCCTTTTATCATTTCTGAGAGAGTTTTAGGGCAAGGAAATACGAACAGGCTAAACAAATACGAAAAGGCGAACTTCACATATCTTCGAAATATTTTTTTCTTATTTCTCACACATGCAGGTTTCCTCACGATGTTTTCCTTCACCGCCAAGCACGTGGTAAATCAGCACTTAAAATTGCAATTAACATTTTTTTTTAACATTTTCGGCGGGGATCGAACCCGGGTTGCTCGCGTATTGTGAAATTTACAGCGAGCGCTAACCATCTGAGCTACCACGGCTCTTCTCGTCATGTATTCCTCAAAACTTGAAAACAAGATTGTACAATCAGTGCGTGTTGCCAGTGATGACTTATGCGTAGGTCTTAATATGAACATGGACAAAACAAAGATTATGTTTAATGTCCACGTCACACCTATGCCGGAAGTTGTTGGGAGCACTAAGCTCGAAGTTGTTGACGAGTATGTTTACCTGAGACAAATAGTCCGACTAGGTAAGTCCAACTTCGACCGAGAGGTCAATCGACGGATTCAACTCGGTTGGGCAGCGTTCGGGAAATTACGGCACATCTTGTCGTCAGATATACCTCAAAACTTAAAAACGAGACTGTACAACCAGTGCGTGTTGCCAGTGATGACCTATGGAACTGAGACGTGGTCCTTCACTGCTGGCCGTATGAGGAACCTCAAGGTCGCTCAGCGAGCTATGAAGAGGGCTATGATCGGGGTTTCTCTGCGTGATCAGAATCAAAAATCAAAAACCGACATAGCCCAACGGATTAAGTAAGCTGAAGTAGCAAGCAATAGACCGGCCATATAGCTCGAAGAACCGACAACTGATGTGGAAGAACGGTACTCGTGTGGCAGCCTAGTACCGATAGGTGAAACGTAGGGCGGCTCCCCACTAGAAGGAGTGACGGCCTGGTAAGACATGCAGTAAGTCGTTGGATGCAGGTGGCTCAGGACCGTGCTGTGTGGCATTCCTTGGGGGTGGTCTATGTTCAACAGTGCACTTGTGAAGGTCTGTAATGATGATGACGATGACGATGATGATGATGACGATGACGATGATGATGATGACGATGATGAATGGTTATCACAGTTGGCGCTATACACAATAAACAAGAAACAAATATTTCATAGAATTTTTTAATTAATACGGAATATAAATGTGCCGTTTTGTTCGATAACTTGTTGCCATCTTGTAAGTAGTGATATAATCCCGTTGTTTTAGAAATCTTGGGATTTTTATGAAAAATGCGACAAGTAGTTTTGACAGTCCTCTTTTAATGTTAACTTAATACTACCCAAAAAATTCTGAAGAGACCGAAACAGGTGAAAATCTGAGGGTGCAAGGTCAGGACTATATTGTGTATGCATTAACACTTCCCAACCAAGTCCTCTCAATTTTTGCTGAGTGGCCAAAGATGTGTGTGATCTGGCGTTATCATGATGAAAGACCACTCTTTTCTGTTGATCAATTCCGAGCTTCTTGCTTGAGTCTCATTAGTTGTTGGCAGTAGAGATCCGATCGATGTTTTTGCCCGGCGGTAAAAGCTCATAATAAACGATGCCCTTCCGATCCCACACAGTATCACCTTATTGCGTGTTAATCCGGGTTGCGCTAGTCTGTGGAGCTTGATTACCCTTTGCTTGTCGTAGGTGATCCACTTTTAATAACTAGTGATCAATCATTTCAAAAATGGTTCGGTTTCATTACATTTTAATAGAGAATTGCAAATGAGTACACGATTCATTAGGTTTCTTTCAGTGAGCTTGTGTGGTACCCAAATATCGAGCTTTTTTGTATAGCCAGACTTTTTCAAATGGGTCAAAACTGTTTTGTGGTCAATCCTCAATTCCTCGGATATGTCTTGCTCTGACCTTGCTCCACTTTTTCAAAAATGGCATCGACTTTATCCGTATGAGGGCGACCAGAGCGAGCTGCATCTTTGACATCAAAATTCCCGGACTGAAAACATTTGAACAAACTTTGTGCTACTCTTACTAACACTGCATTAGGTCCATAAACGTCACCAAATTTTTTTCGCGGCTTGAGTCGCATTTTTCCCTTTTTTTTTTTTGTAAAAAAACTTCACAATGTATCGACTTTCTTCGTTAGATTCATTCATTTTGACGGACAGAAAAACAATTGAAAAATGGCGGGAAAGTGTTTTTTAATTACATTTTTCTTTTTCTTAATGTCCTATATGTATTGATATTAAAACCAGCCAGATACTAACAGTACAACTAAAGATATTTTTCTTCAATTTTATACAAACAAAATACGAAGAAACTTTTTCCCCGACTATTATGATAGGTGACGGCATAACCATCTCATTAACGCCATGCGTAAAATACCCAGCAGTGATGATAAACAGCGTAAATGGCGCGAGACGTCGAGTACTGCATCGACTATCCGCGTGATGATTAAGCAAACCCTGTCTAGAATGGGGGAGGCTTACGTCCAGCAGTGACTTTCACGGGGTAATAAAGAAGAAGAAGAACCATTTCTATTACATTTAAGTGGAAAACTAACATTCTACATGCTGATAGTGAGTGGATGCTGTAACCCGTAGACACCTACATTATTTCCTCGATTGAGAATCAAATTGCAGATGCATGTGATGTCACCCCTTGATGACTAATATGGATGTCAAGTTACTATTGAAAAGGGTTTCCAGTTCTCAATTGTAGGTACTAGTTCTGCTATAATATTATATTTATTATACTGGCGGTCAAACCCTTGAAAACTAACAACACAAAAACAAAACAACAGTGTATGGTATTTATTACTTGGAGTCAGGAAAGGTAAGAGGGTGGTTGCTACCTTTCCAGACACAACCAAGTTACCATCCAAAAGAAGCCCTTCTACGTAGCAAACGTAAGACGGTAATAGACCTCGTGAGGTTTGGCCGGAATAATTTCTCCCTTGTTCCCCTGGTAGGTAGGTATCCTTATAAATTTCCACCACGTAAAAATACCTTATAGTAAAGGATTCGCCGATGAGACGGCTCCGTAGCAAAGTGGCGAAGCAATTGGTCGCCGCGCTGCAGGGGCAGGTTTGAGCCCGGTATGGAACAAGTGTTTGTATGGCCTACAAATAATTGTTTCGGATCTGAATGTGTGTCCCAGTGCAATTCATGTATATTATAAACCGCTTACTGTGGCGATAACTTTTTTAATAGAAAAACATTGCCATTGCAAAAATGCAGTATCTTAAAATATATCTACAATCTTTAATGGACCTGATGATGAATTTAACCTCTTAGTGCCTTCTAGGGCCACAAAGATTCTATAGTAGTAATTAGAACAAATAGTAAACATAACCGAGGAAATTAATGCACCGTTTCCTTTCCTTATCTGACGGCGGCACATTATCTCCTTTATTTTATCATACTGATAAAAACCAAAATAATTTCATGACAGTGTAGAGTGCTTCGCTCTGTAGCGGACTCACGTGAAAAGACTAAACGACGCTGTGTTGTGATTATGGAAGAGTTCCTCGGAATCAAATATGAGTTTGTAGATTCAGAGAACTTTGAAGAATATTTAATGTTTATTGGTATGTTTTTTATTTATTTTTATAGATTATGTCTTTATTTGGAATAATTACGATATGAGAAGATGTTACAATTTATCTAGTGCTGTTGTGTTTCGCTAACAAAAGTACATAGCATGCAAATTATAATTTTGAGCATATTATGATAGTATTAATTACTATATATCAAAAAATCTATTAAGTCATAAAAGCTTTCAGTTTTCACACAAATGTTTCGGGAATATATATCACTTGTTTTAGTAACCAATTACTTATATTTAAAAATGAACACGCCAATTTTATAAATACATAGTGACGTAGAGGTAATATACGCAGTGTTCATATCCGGCGATATCCCAAACACTCATATTGCATGTAGACATTTACACTTTAAGTAATTCGGAAAGAATCTTAAAATTGTTTGTTTTGGGTAAAAAAGGTACTAAAGTACTGACAGACTGCCACTTGCAGCACCAGATCTCTCGCATATTTGACTTCAGCTCAGATGTCAGAAACCTGATTCTGATGAAGCTATAAAAGCCAAGTGCCTAATATCAGTTACAAGAGCACTCGTGACGTTGCACCCAGTCACTGGTCTGGGTATTTTGCGTATGGCGTTAATTGTACTACACTTCCAAAAATTAAAGGAGCAAAAAAAATCGAATTCAATATCGGATATCTCCGCGACAAAAATACGTAACGGAAAACAGATGAAAACAGGCTATCTGGTCCATAATATGGTCGTTTAACCAAAAAAAAACCTAATTTATTTTGAATTTTTGAAATTATTTTTTGTTTTTGAAAAAATATGGCCCGAAGATTCTAGTCTTGGAGCTTTAAAATGCTTTTTTTTATATTTTCGATACAACCATTATTGACTTAGATACAGCCCATCAAAAATCGGGTAAAAATTTCGATATTTTTTTTGCTCCCTTAATTTTTGTGAGAAGTGTATTTATTATATCGTCATTAGATCAATTATTTCGATAATTTCGAAATCAATAAGAATGAAGATACTGCGAACATTAAACTTAAAATTGTTAGTAATTTTGCTATATATCAATAATTATTTCATGATTACCCCACACAGGCATCTCCCTGTGGGGCATACGCATACCATCTCTACAATGCAAAACATATTCTTCAATTCCAGGAGTGGGATATATAGCGAGGAAAGCCGCACTAACACTTCATCCCACCCACTGCCTGACACTCAACGAGAACGGCACCTACACATTTAGCTTAAATTCAAGGCTGGTCAATTCCTCTGTCACATTTCGTCCGGGCGTCGAGTTCGATGAAGTTAAACCTGACGGAGTTAAGGTACCAACTTATGACATGCAACGTCAATTCCTATGTAAAGTTAAAGTTACTGTCTAGTTACGTTCCACTGTTGGGCACAGGCCTCCTCTCATTTCTTTAAAACTTTGCAAATAGTGAGGTAACATTTATCATCAATAAACAAAGCGGTTAAGAGTATAAATAATAAGATTGTCCTCCAGACTGAATTTCGATCACGGCGGCCAGTCTCAACGGAGACATCGCATCGGCTCAGGACAGTATTATAGTGCTCGAATATGCGCACCTGCATCGATCGACTTCCTGCATGACTTACCAGGTCGTCACTCCATCTAGAGGGGAGCCGCCCTACACTTCGCCTACCGGTATGAGGCTGCCACTCAAGAACCTTGCTTCCCAATCGGTTGTCGGTTCTTCGAGCTATATGGCCGGCCCATTGCAACTCCAGCTTACTAATCCGTTGGGCTATGAGAGTTAGTCTGGTTCTACTGCGAATATCCTCATTTCTAAGTTGATCACGCAGAGAAACCCCAAGCCCTCTCCATAGCTCGCTGAGCGACCTTGAACTTCCTCATACGGTCAGCAGTGAAAGAGACCACGTCTCAAATCCATAAGTCATCACTGGCAACACGCACTGGTTGTATAATCTCATTTTCAAGTTTTGAGGTATACCTGACGAGAAGATGTGACGAAATCTCCCGAACGCTGCCCAGCCGAGTTGAATCCGTCGATTAACTACTGAGAATTTTTTTTTCAGAAAACCCCAATAACTGATTTTGGCCCGACCTGGGATTGGGTACGATCATATTCAGAAGTCGCATTTACGACCACTAGGCCAACGTGGCAATCCTTAAGAGTATCAGTTATGATTCAGTTTTCGAGAAATTAGCTAGTCATCAAAATGCCATTAATCAAAATGCAGATGCAGATGCCTGAATGTCTCGTTACCAGTAAAATGGATCTCCGATTCTCTACCTCACCATACGTATCACAGCAACATTATGCTGCTATTTCACGCTGGTATTCTTGAGAGCTTGGCCAGCTCCGGTCGAGCCCTTCGTACTGTAGCCATAAAAAAAAAGCTGCAGTGAGGTTCTATCATGTAAAAATTAGAAATTGCAATTACCTTTACTGGTACCGTTGAATCCTGTCGAAAGTACACTGCTGATAGGCTTCCCACATAGATTGGCCTCATAGGGTTAATATTTGACAGTGCTTGGCAGGTGGGTTGGCAACCGCAGTTAATTTTTTTAGTTGTTATTAGGAAGACGCTGCTGCCATCGGCGGGTTTGTTTCTCTCTGTCGACTTTTAGGACACCCACGGGACGGTATGGGATAATAGATATTCTTACACCGCCACTCCACAGTTAATCACCTCCATTAGTTTGTTATTATTTTTACAGAGGAGCATACGTGTATGTTTTTTATTTAAAATATGGATTACAAAAGAGTACACTGTTCACCTGATGGTAAGTAGATGCTGTGGCCCATAGACATCTACATCTATACTCGTTTAGAATCAAAATTAAAACCCTAAATTGCACGCGGGCGAAGTCGCGGGAAACAGCTAGTCGTAAATGTGAACCATTTTATCAGACTATTTAATTTCACAAGTATAAGTGTAATTTTGGGGCTGTTATGATTTTATTTTTATTTTAAAAGATAAATAAATTAGAGTAATTGCAGGTAAAAAGCGTAATAACAATAGAGGATAATAAAATGATACACATACAGAAAGAAGAAAACGGGAGAACCTCGAGGCACGTCCGTGAATTTTTCCAGACAAAATGATATCAGTGAGTAAATTAATTTTTAATTTCTTTTTGCAACACTTGCGAAAGAATGTTTGAAAATAATCTACTTTTATTTCCTGTGTGTTTTAAGCACTTCCTTTAAATAATTCTTTTTGTGTGTTCATTTAGTAAATTCGTATTTCTAACAATGAGATTCGCTTACAAATGCCTGAAAATCTGGACAATTTGTAAAATATATCTTACAAAATAAGATTGAAAATTATTAGACATAATTTTGCACTTAAAGTTATCACTAGCCATCACTGGCACCGTAAACATGTTACAAAAATAAATTTTATAACAACTATATTAATTATTAAACTATGTTATTAGTTATTGTAATACCTTTTGTTTACAAAGTTGGAACATTTGTTGTCAGAACCAATTTTGTAATGGAGATGATCAATCCAAGAGTAGACATAGTACTATATTAATTTAAACATCTAGATGGAGTGACGACCTGGTAATAGATGCAGGAAGTCGATGGATGCAGGTAGCTCAGGACCGTGATTTGTGGCATTGTGATATGGTTGTAATAATGGATGATGATGAAACACCAAACGTAAGAACAACAACAACTTACAGTAGCAGTAAATTATTCGTTATAAAGATAATTCGTTTTTGTTTTTATTTTCTTATACAGTAAATAGCTAGTTTGTACTGCTACCACATCTGATCGCTTTTTACTAAGCTCTCGTCGTAAATTACATATCTACACGAGTATACCCGGGTAAGATTCCCACTAACGTCAATGAAATTATTAATTGCCAAAAATTGCAAGTGCCTATTCTCCATGTGCTCTGCGGCGAAAGCACTGCATGTCTGTGAAATAAGAATATTTCGAGAACAAAAAGTCCAGTAGGTTGTATTAGGCGGCAACTTTTATATATTACTTAATATAAGCATGCACGACAATTTGCTGCCACAACATTAAAATAAATAATAAACACATATATAAAGCATGTAAATCATAGTTGTCTCATTTTAAGATTTTAAACAAAGTTTGTTAAATCACAACAAATTATAAATAAAATATTATGTTCTTTGAATTATTAATGGTAGTAAATATGAAAAGAGATAATTCAAAACCAAACAAATTAAACTGTTTGACTAATACGGTGTTTATCTTAGGAAAAATTACAACGTTAGCTCATGGCAGTTGTAGTACTTCTATTTTCAAAGGCTTCACGGCTGCAATCAATTTCAAAGTTAAAAAAGCTATAGACTTAAGCTTTGACTGATGTTAAAATTACATTTGTTAATTGAAGGTGATTAAGTCATCGGAAAAGAATAAATCAATTGCTTCCATAATATAAATTTCCATAATATTTTTCTTATAGAATAAGGGTGACAAACGAGGACTGTGATTGGATGCTGTGGCCCATAGACATCTACGCCTATCCTTGATTAAGAATCAAAATGCAGATACGTTGTCACCCCCTAACCCTCCAACCTATCCTCGTTTTACAGTAAAAAGAGGTTTTCGGGGGCACTCACCATACGAAACACAACAGTATCAAGTTGATATATTACGCTAGTATTCTGTGAGAGCGTGGTCCTTCCCCGATCGAGCTATCCATTCGTGCTACAACTATAATATAGCTGCACCATGACTCTATTATTTGCAATGTAATTTTTAAAGCTCAGAATACAAGTCAGAATAACAAGTCCTGCTGACTTGTTATTCTGACTGGATTTGATCCCGACTGGCCCGGGCACTTGATTGTTATCTCTCCACAACTGTGCTGTCGTCTGCATACCCAGATATATAAATATACATATGTAATATATTTTATCAAATAAATATAAATATTGGTAAATCCAATTGGGCATGCCCTAAGCGCATTAAAAAAATTACGTATAACATGAATATACGGAATTTTTTAAAGTAAATTAAATACACACAAGTTTTCACTAATAACCTTATTATACTTCCAATTTTCCGATAATTTTATGTCAAACTTCAATTTAAAAAAAAGTGCCTGACTCATAATGCTCATATGATCATCATATCATCATTCAGGTCACTCCATAAAGTCCAAGACGTATTTAAGTATAAATATTACATCCTACTTACTTTTAGTACGTTCTACTATTATTTATTCTGTGCTTTTAAAATATTGTTATAAAAATCTCTGATTATAATTATTATAATTTAGTATGTAAGAAATTTGGTTTTTCGAATATTGTGTATTTGTACAGCGATCTTTTTGAGCCGCTGCAAACAACCGATACAGTGTCCACTCACGACGGCGATTGACGCCGAACTAACTGAGTGAGTGACGCAGTCTCTATTTAGTAAAAACTAAATTCATACAAGGCTGCTAAAACACCAAATATTTCGACATTTCGCAGCCGAAAAAATTAATTATAACTGAACAAAACAAAATTAAACTGCCATTTACATTCAATGGCTTCCCACATGATAGATGAAGAGTTTTAAAAATAGATTGAGTTGAACAATTGATATTTTCAAAAGTTATCGTGTTTACGAAGCCATGCGGACTTGATAAATTCACACCATAAGCCACTAAAACCCCTTTTTTATGTAAAAATAGCAATTAATCGATTTAAAAAAAAAATTTCAACAATCTTACATCTTCATACAATCTTTCTGACAATGAGCTTTTTACATATATCACTTATATGTACAATATGATTGCTAGATTCGATTTCATGCGACAAAACGTTGAAATCTTAATTTTAGGTCCTAGTAGAACATACCAGCGCGCTTAGCGCTTACGGCATGCAATAAATGTTTACTTACTTTTCCTATTATTTATATTTTAAGACATTTGTTTAAAGGAGTAAACTCGTCACGCGAAGGAGCTGACACGCACAAGTCAGTCTGCAAGCGTTGATGATGTACATGATTATATGCCGCACGGTAGCTTAGAATACTGATGAAAATTATGCCTATTATGTACCTTGAAGAAGAGAATTGCCTTGATAAGGATTTTTGGCTGTATAAGAGGTTGATTGAATCAAACAACTCTTTGTTCTTCTTTAGTGCACACATTATAAGTTGATAACAATTTAAACTATTAAAAAGAACAGCTTGTGCATTACAAAGACGAGCTTAACCCCAATAAGAGTTCTCTTCCAGCAAACCCTCGGAGAAAGATAAATTTATATGTAAAACAAATAGGTAGCAACGTGTGTACTTAAAAATAACATAAGTACAACTTAATACAAATTGGCTCTATATTATCTATACATAAAATTGAAGTGTCTGTCTGTAATATTGAAATACAAATGGATTCTATTTAGCTGAGGGGGTTATTTGCATGCGGTTAAGACAAATAATACTAAAATTTTTGTTTGTCTTGAGCCTCTTCAGTCTTGAGTCATTGAGCCTCTCTCACGTCCGTTTCACAAAACAGTTCAGGGAGCCAATTCACCGATCTCCTGGGTTTCCCAATTATATAATAAGTGCGGTGGATCAATAGATGTTCATGTTATGTCTCCAGCTAAGTTTAAGGCCAGAGTAAACGATACATCTTTTAATTATCATCACCGTGTTTAATATTCCTTATCATTACTTTTGGATCACCTTTCTTCGTAAATAAAATAAAAATACTGATTTGTATTATTATATGTGTTTATATCCACGTATTTGTTATTCGTGTCCAATCATTACGTAGATGTGTTTTATCGATATTCGAACCCACTGCTAGACACTGGCCAATTTTTAATATTTTTTTTGCAATAACTGAATAAGATATTTTTTTTGACTTCGTAAACTTGGCTAACTATACTCTTTCCTTGTGCTCTTCTAAATTTCGATTGGCGCAAAGACTGTTCTTAGAGGGATAAGTTTTAGTTTTTTCTCTTACTTATGACAAGACTCTTCGTTCCTACTTCAAAAATAGGATAAAATCTTATAAACATCTAATACATTTCTTCGGTAAATCCTTTACGGTTCAGTCTATACTACTGCAGAACTCGTAGCCTAAAGTTATAAATTGGCTCAACACTTGGCAAAGTTCTGTCACCGCTGAGAGGACAAACCAGAGCACACACGGAGGATTCGTACCATTTTGTTAGTGAGATAAAGACCTACATCTCGCTGACAATGAAACTATGGTCAGTTTTGATGTTCAGTCACTATTTACATGCTTACCCATTGAAGACTGCATCTCAATTGTAACCAGGAAGCTAGAAGAATACAACATGCCTACAGAATATGCATTACTGTTAAAGCCTGCTTACATCTGGCTATCTATTGTGGAAGGAGAGTTCTACAAGCAAGTAGATGGCGTAGCAATGGGTTCACCCGTATCTCCCATAGTCGCCGACATATTCATGGAGGACTTTGAGGAGCCCTTCTTACTGCTCCTGTATATCCAAGATTCTACAAGCGGTACGTAGACGACACTTTCACAATTTTACCATCTGACAAAGTAACTGCATTTTTAAACCACGTTAATTCCATAAATTCTAAATACAATTCACAATGGAGTTAGAACAAACATTCTTTAGCTTTCCTAGATGTTTTAGTCATCCGAAATCCTGATAACACTATTGGTCACACTGTGTATAGGAAAAGACCCATACCAACCGATATTTAAATGGTGAATCGCACCATCATCCATCACAGTTAGCTACCGTGGGAAAATCCTTGTTCAGAGAGCACAGGGGATCTGTGACAGAACATCTGGCCGCCGAGCTTCAGCACGTCGAGCAAGTATTGCAAGACAACAAGCTTCGGGTCCGCGCCTGTCACAGTGACCGAGTGAAGCCGCCACAGTCGAGCGTGTGCCTGCTGTACTACCCTATGTCAGAGGAGTCAGAACAAGGTTGGCTATATTTTGAAGCGAGCTTCTATTAAAACATACTTCAAGCCGCCGAAGAAGATTAGTCAATTTTACCATCCGTCAAGTGTAATATCCTCTACAAGATGCAGGAGTGTACAAGCTTGATTGTGAATGTGGTCTCTCTTACATAGGACAAACAAAAGATCCATTAAAACCCGTGAAAGAACATATAGCTGACGTGAGGCACCGACGCTCTGGGAAGTCTGCAGTCTGTGAACATGTTCAAGATCGTCCCGCCATTACATCAGATTTGATAGACCACAAATCCTCGCAAAGAACACCGATTCCTACCAAGGATGATACGCGAGGCTATTGAAATTAAAAAACATCCTAATTTCAATAGAGAAGATGGATGGGTACTGCCATCTGCTTGGGATCCTATAATTAACAAAATTAAATCCAAACCCAAGCATACCACTGCAAGACTTCAAGATACTGTAAGCTCATTCTGCGTAGATCGGACCAAAATTAATATTCAAAAACTGAAGGTAGCCGGGCTAACTATGACATTAGGACGTCAAACACCTCAGTCCCCCCCGTGACCATGGGTGCTGTAAAGCGCCCGAAACGTCGGGAATCAAAATTAGTAAAATTAAACGCGATAAAATCCGTAAAAATAGTTTTATTCAATGTAGTGTTCGCGTAAATATAAGAAACCATTATGAAAATTATGCCTATTATGTACCTTGAAGAAGAGAATTGCCTTGATAAGGATTTTTGGCTGTATAAGAGGTTGATTGAATCAAACAACTCTTTGTTCTTCTTTAGTGCACACATTATAAGTTGATAACAATTTAAACTATTAAAAAGAACAGCTTGTGCATTACAAAGACGAGCTTAACCCCAATAAGAGTTCTCTTCCAGCAAACCCTCGGAGAAAGATAAATTTATATGTAAAACAAATAGGTAGCAACGTGTGTACTTAAAAATAACATAAGTACAACTTAATACAAATTGGCTCTATATTATCTATACATAAAATTGAAGTGTCTGTCTGTAATATTGAAATACAAATGGATTCTATTTAGCTGAGGGGGTTATTTGCATGCGGTTAAGACAAATAATACTAAAATTTTGTTTGTCTTGAGCCTCTTCAGTCTTGAGTCATTGAGCCTCTCTCACGTCCGTTTCACAAAACAGTTCAGGGAGCCAATTCACCGATCTCCTGGGTTTCCCAATTATATAATAAGTGCGGTGGATCAATAGATGTTCATGTTATGTCTCCAGCTAAGTTTAAGGCCAGAGTAAACGATACATCTTTTAATTATCATCACCGTGTTTAATATTCCTTATCATTACTTTTGGATAACCTTCGTAAATAAAATAAAAATACTGATTTGTATTATTATATGTGTTTATATCCACGTATTTGTTATTCGTGTCCAATCATTACGTAGATGTGTTTTATCGATATTCGAACCCACTGCTAGACACTGGCCAATTTTTAATATTTTTTTTGCAATAACTGAATAAGATATTTTTTTTGACTTCGTAAACTTGGCTAACTATACTCTTTCCTTGTGCTCTTCTAAATTTCGTTTGGCGCAAAGACTGTTCTTAGAGGATAAGTTTGTGTTGTAGGAATTGGAGGAATATGCGTGCTTGCGTACGTACGTGCGTGCGTGTGCGTGCGTGCGTGCGTGCGTGTATGTGATGCGTGTATGTGTGTGCGTGTGTGCGTGTGTGCATGTGTGTGTTGTAATGTAGTTTTTCTCTTACTTATGACAAGACTCTTCGTTCCTACTTCAAAAATAGGATAAAATCTTATAAACATCTAATACATTTCTTCGGTAAATCCTTTACGGTTCAGTCTATACTACTGCAGAACTCGTAGCCTAAAGTTATAAAATCGCCTAATAGGACAGCCTTAAATAGATTGCTAAGCTAACACTACAAAGTTGTTAGTTAATATCGACAATATCATCATCATCATCATTAAAGCCCTTCACAAGTCCACTGCTGAACATAGGCCTCCCCCAAGGAATGCCAAAAAGCACGGTCCTGAGCCACCTGCATCCATCGACTTCCTGCATGTCTTACCAGATCGTCACTCCATCTAGTGGGGTGGCCGACCTACACTTCGCCTACCGGTACGAGGCTGCCTGTCGAGAACCTTTCTTTCCCATCGGTTGACGGTTATTCGAGCTATTCTAAGTTTATCACGGAGAGAAACCCCGAATATTTATGATTGTAAATTTGTGTATTTGTATATTTGTTTAGATAATTTTTATTAAATATATCTTGCGGTAAATAATTATAATAACTATTTTTTTTTATCTTTTTACACGCACCATAATATTTCTCTACGCCCACTATTGACTGGAAAAGGAAATCATAAGGCATTGACCTCTCCTTCCACTCTATTTAGAATATCGATAACAATAAAGCGTAGGTGTATAAATAATTATAAAAATAATCCAGGATATGATCTATCTCTGTGCAAAATTTAATCTATATTTGTTTACCTTTATGCGAGATTGATTAACAAAACTATCTAAACATCTTCACAAACTTTCTTACTTAGTTTATACTATAGAGTACCTATAGAGTATGTTTGTAGATACTGTACGAGTATATTATGTAATTATAGATACCGTAAGATGATTTAGGTTCTTTTAAATAGTTTAATTGACTAATAACAAGAATTTAACATGTAATCTTGAACTTTTTTCCAGACGACAACCGCTGAAGGGCTCGATAAAGTAGTGAAAAGATACTTCGAAGCAGTTCGGTGATGTTCAAGAATAAAACTAATTTTAAACTTCAAATTTTTAATATAATAAAATTAATAATGAGACGTAAATTGACTTAAATGTTTCGATGTCGATGTCAATAATTTGACTGAAGAATAATTATATCCTATTGTTTTTTTTTTGTTTTGTTTAAAGCAAGAGATTAATGGCCAAATACTCAAACGCTACTTAACGATACAGTCACTTTGACTTAAAGTGATAGAGACAGCACGAGACTTAACGGCATCTTGAAATTGAGCAGCGTTTGAGTATCTGGGCATAAGTTTTTTTTTTATTCACAATTTTTTAATTAAGTTAATGTTGAAAATAAATACAACAGTAATATTGTTGATAGGTACAATAATTGTATTGATGAAGGCGTCCCGTCGCTAAGCGGTCGGAGCACCAGGCTACTACGACGCGGGTAGATTTGATCTGAATCCTAAATTGATGCAAGTACACAATTGTTGTTTTTATATCACGTATGTCATGTAGGAGTGATTTCCAAGGCTTAACAGTCATTACAAGATACTCAATACGTTTACAGATAGTTGCTTTATTTTTCCGTCTAAAACCTACTAGCCATTGCTAGCCGGGGCTCCTCAACGTGGAATTATGATCGGCTTTTTCATTTGCCTGAGTCAACTTTTATTTCCTTGTAGTATTTTTCTTTCATTTTATCAAAACTCTTCTCAAAAGCTTATCAAAAGTCGATTGCTGAAAATAGTTTGCCTATACGGAGGGTAATTGCCATAGTCGCCACGCTTGTTAGACAGGTAACGGCAGAATTTTATAATTTTTATGAAAGCCTGCCGTTACCAACCCCTTTTCAGAGCTTGATCAAACACAAACTATGTCACGAGTTGCCGCCGAAATTTCAGAACTTGTTTAACAAACGGACTGCCTTGTACCGTGCTAATGGAGTTTTAGATGGTACCTGTCACCTACACACCTGGTCTCACGTTTCGCTCGAGGATCTCCTGTTTCAATTATTAAGGCTCGGCATATCCTTTGTCACCTGCCTCACTAATTGTTGATTCATATTCATTGCCATCCACTATTATTAGACAATTTTAATTATGGTATATTGAAGCCGTTTATAAAAGTCTATTAAGCTTAGTTCAATTAACCACTACATTAAATAATTGTTTGTTGTAATTCATCCTTATAAACACTTATGTGCGGAAAACAATAACCAGTTATTATAAATAATAAGCCTAGTTGTGTGATGCGTGTGCATATACGAGTAACATGAAAACAAAAAAATACCTATGTCTTAAAAAAGTTTGAGTTATTATATGAAAGCGTCATTTGATTTTTTACCCCTGAGATTGATTTACCTTATATTAATTTACATTTTATCGTAATAATAATAATCACTGCTAAATATCATAGTCCCCTGTTGAACTTAGAAATTCCTCGTAATCATTTTAGCCTATTTCTATAAAGGATGATTTCCTCAATTTGAATTTATGTTCTTTTTTTATATGTATGCAACTCGACATCTTCGTATTTTAATTATTCTTATTCTTATTTAAAATTCGAGAAAAAATTAACTATTTAATATATCAGGATGACGTTGCTGCCAATCTCATGTTTTGTTTCCCTCTGTCGCCTTTTACGACATCCACGGGACGATTTGGGGTAGTGGATATTCTTATACCGCCACCACACAGTACTATGGTATTTCAGGGTATTATGCCACATCCTTTTTTTTAATAAGAGAGTCTCAAGACCAGAAGTAGACTTTAAGAGAAGAAAAAGAAATGGTGAACATTATTTTATCAATATAAATTGTTTCGATCGATAAGTCACAGATCAATATTTTTCATTAATTTTGAAGATCTGTGACTGTTCAAAATTAATGAAAAATATATTAAACAGCAAGGTGGTAGCACTCTTTTCTACCGACTTCAAAAAGGAGGAGGTACTCAATTCGACTGCTACGTGAACCGATTTCGATGATTCTTTTTTTATTTGAAAGCTGGTGCTTCTCATGTGGTCCCATATAAATTTAATCAAGGTCTGACCAATAGTTTTTGAGTTATCCTTAATAATATATTTTGAAGTCGGTTGTACAAATTTTTTAATTTTAAATTATTCTGCCCAGGTGTCCGTCTTGGTAGGTATCACCCTTTTGTCTATTCCGAGGCCAAATGGCAGTGCTTGCACTGCTGTGTCTCTGGTATAAAGAATCTGAATGGTATAGAGAGCCAGTATAATTACAGACTCTGAGGAGTTCCATCTTAGTCCTCAGAGGTGACAACGCATCTGTAGCCTTCTTTGTTTGAAGTTGACTGCAGGTGACCATGGACGGCAAAAGCCACTTACCATCAAGTGGACTGTAAGCTCGTTTGCCTCTTCAGTTTTATATACATAAATTTGTCTATACGTAATGGATCACTATCAAATTTCGACATTAATTATATTAGATAACATTCTAAATATAAACTAAACGAAGTTGAATAAGGTTACGATCCATGAACCGTAAATAATTAAAGCTTAAATAATTTAGGAAATTCATAACTGAGAATCGGTAACCGGTTAACAAGTAGAAGTTAGACGACGACGGTATCGGTTCAGAGGGTTTGCGAATGCGGTCGCCTTACACTATTACGCTGTTGTACGAACGGTTGAATAATCGAATTTCGCCAACCTAATCCCTATATCGACTTTCACTTAACATGGCAGGGGCCCCTTATCGTGAGTTAACAACCCAGAACATTCTCTCCGGGGCACTTTCCAAAACACGATTCCCTATTCCATTAGACCCTCTCGAAGTTATCTCGCGTTATTTACATCGCCTGACCGTACCGTCTTATGTAGACAGGGGTCCCTTATGTGTTGGACGGGTATATAAGTGAGCAATCGTGGGCTGTGTGTAGTTGTTTATAAGGGTGGTTTTGGGTTGAGTTCCGTGTATCTCGGGGTGGGTGGGGTGGTGTCGCGGTGTCGTCGCTATGGCAACCCGGCGCCCGGACGCCGGATCCCGACGCCCGCAGTGTCGACCGCCGCGCCCGCGCCCCGCCGCTCAAGTGACACGCGCTGCGAAAAAGCACAACCACCCCGAGTGTACGATGGACATGCGTGAGACGTTCGATGGATAATTTTTTTAATATTTTTTTCAAATTTTTCTTTTATACATTTTTTTCATTCATTTGCACAGTACCCACGATCAGTACCTACAGTAAACACGTACAAGATCGCTCCCGCTATTACATTAGATTTGATGGACCACAAATCCTCGCAAAAGAACATCAATCCCTACCAAGGACGATTCGCGAGCCTATTGAAATATTAATAGAGAAGATGGCTGTATGCTACACATTATGGACCTTTTAAGAAGTTTACTTAATTTATTTGTGTAGGTACCGTACCAAATTCAGTCAAACGAAACACTAGTATCATCTGATACTACGATCATCTGATACTAGTGTTTCGTGTGACTGAAATTGAAATTTTTAGACTTTTAGATCAGTTTGTCTGTCTGTCCAGAGGTCTTATTTGCGTGTTTCACGTAGGTGATTGAAATTTGGTAATATTATAAAATATTACCTGGGCAACGGAGCAAAGTGATTGCTAATTTCTGTGGCGAAATTACCGATCATATTGCGGAGGCAAGTAAGTTTGTTGCTTTGTGCGTGAAATCATGGAGAAAACGGAAATGAGTGTAAATGAATTGAAATACCTGGGGCGACAGCCCTATTTTTTTAAATATAATGTATTACTTGTCGTTGTTTCAGTTATTGCTTCATTATATATTCGAGAGTATAAAATTTATTTGCGTTACATCTGTCGTGATTAATGGAATTAGATTTTCTCATGTATAGCATAGTTTATAAATTAAAATTTTTGTCTGTCTTTCGTTTTACACAATTGCTTAGTAGAACTTAGTACCTACTCAAAAGTTTAAGGCAGTAATGTGAGTTTTGCAAATGAGTTAGGGATTGAACTCCAAATCTCTAGAAAATAATTATAGGTTGGTGGTTTTCATCATTCAAAACGTTTTCTCGGCATCTTCAACCGACTTTCTACAGACTTCAAAAAGGAGGAGCTACTCAATGACTGTATGTTTTTTTATGTGTGTTACCTCATAACTTTTTTTAGGTGAACCGATTTCAATGATTCTTTTTTTATTTGAAAGCTGACCTCTCATGTGGTCCCATATAAATTTGATCAAGGTCTGACCAATAGTTTTTGAGTTATCCTTATTAATTTATATTGAAGTCGGTTGTATAAAATTTTAAATTTTATCACTTGTTCAAATTGTTTTCAGTCAAGTTATATTTGAAAAAAAAAATGTATGCTAACATTTACGTACTCGTATGTGCCATTACAAATAATATAATTGGTTTACGTTTACCGTTAACAACAATATTTATCAATTTTACTCCATTTTTACTATGATTAATTTAGATATAACCACTCATTTAATTATATTTTTTTAAACTAAAGAATACCTTGCAAATTACAATTTTTTTTATAGAATAAGGGTGACAAGCCAGTACACAGTCCACCTGATGGTAAGTGGTCGCTGTGGCCCATAGACATCTACATCTATCTTCGTTTGCGAATTAAAATGCAGATGCGTTGACATCCGTGAGGACTAAGATAGAATGCCTCTTTTCCAGTAAAAAGAGTCTCCGGTTCTTTACACTCACCATACGAAACACAGCAGCATTAAGATGCTATTTTACGCTGGTATTCTGTGAGAGCGTGGTCCTTCCCCGGTCGAGCCGACCCATTCGTTCTACAACTATACTATTAATGTAGCTGCAGCATGGCTCTACCACGTACGTTATGATCCACAATTATCGATAGAAAATAATAATAATAATTATTACTAATTAAAAAAAAGTTATAAACTGCAATCGATGTAGGTACTTATGTCTTAATATTTATTTGTATATTTCAAATTAAAATAAAAGTTTTAAATTAAAAGCAAAAGTTATCTCATGATAATAATGTTCATAAAATACATAAATAATTGATGAACCATTCAATTCACCCTTCTGTCTGAAAAATATAATCATAAGCATTAAAAACACCATGTTTTAGACATAAAAAAAATGTTTATGGGAATATCTGTCTGGAGAATGTCACAGTGGCCACCTCACACCTCACCCTCTAGACCGGGTCGATGTGGCAATGGGGTGGGAGAGGGCTCGCACCTTTTGTTTAGGATCCCTCCTTCCCCCGTTCATTTACTCGCGTACCGCTCTCAATGTTGTTTGCAAACGGTTTAGGTGCCTAAATGTAGAGGGAAATGTCACGATATCACTTTTATAGGGTCCTACGTATTGTACGTTTAAAAGCCTCCCTATACGTAGCTTTACAATGCTTTTGAAGTTTGTTTCCTACCGTTACCGTTACAGCCTATTAAAGTCCACTGCTGAACATAGGCCTCCCCCCATAGATTGCCTCAAATATATTTGCCATAGTTGCCACGCTTGGCAACCGTAATTTTTTACTTTTAGTCATTATTGGGAAGATGCTGCTGCCCATCTCCTTTTTGTCTCCCTCAGTCGCCTCTAACGACACCCACAGGATGACATGGGGTAGTGGATATTCTTACACCGCCCCTACACGGACTAAATTAAGGGTATTTAATAGTGCAATTAATACTTCGTTAAATGCACTTATTGTCTCACCACGTGATGTCTTAGTGATCAACCAGTGATGTCTCAGTGATCGCGAGGGTGAAAACTGGTAGCGATCACCGAATGGTTAGAGGCACACTGAACCTAAACGTTAAGTTGGAGAGGTGTCGTCTAATGAAGTCAACGCTCCCTCACCCTCGTGCTCTAATCCAAAGTCCCGAAACCTTTCAGCTCGAGTTACAAAATCGTTTTCAGTGCCTAGAAGATTGCAATGTAGTTGGACGATATGAATGACAAGCTCGTGGAAACTGTCCATGCGGTCGGAGCTAAGTTTTGCAAGACCCGCCGCAGAAGAACACAAAAACTCTCCGATCACACTCTTAATCTCATGGTTATTAGACGGGAAATCTGCTGATGATCAAATCTACTGAAGGCTGCAGAAGCTGCAGCCTTCAGTAGATTTGATAGCATACAGGCAACCGAACAGACAGATCTCCAAATGCATGCGGCGGGACTTACGCAACTTTAATACCGCTCGTATTGAAGAAGCAATCGAGCGGAACCAGGGCTCCAAAGTCTTTGCCAGAGATCTGTCTGTCAGAAAGAGCCAACTGTCGAAGCTGAAGACCGAATGTGGCAGCATCGTTTCCGGGACACCTGAGATTTTGAGTGAGATTGAGAGGTTCTATGGGCAGCTGTACACGTCATCGTTGGAGCCACACGCAAGTGTGAGTAACGATCCAAGAGCAAGTCTTATCCGACACTATTCCGATGATATGCCGGACGTCAGTTTGAGCGAGATTAGAATGGCTCTCCAGCACCTTAAAAACGGCAAGTCCCCGGGCGAGGATGGAATTACAGCGGAGCTTCTGTAAGCGGGTGGAAAACCGGTACTTGAAGTCCTTCAGAAGCTCTTTGATTCCGTCCTCCATGGTGGCACTACCCCGGAGGCGTGGAGCAGAAGTGCGGTGGTCTTGTCCTTCAAAAAAGGCGACAACGCTCTCATGAAGAACTACAGACCGATTTCCCTTCTGAGCCGCGTCTACGTGCTGTTTTCGAGACTCGACAACTTCCAGCCTCCCCAACAAGCCGGTTTCCGAAAAGGCTTTAGCACCATAGACCACATACATACCCTTCAGCAAATTGTACAGAAGACCGAAGAGTACAATCTGCCACCTCGTCTTGCGTATGTGGACTATGAGAAAGCCTTTGATTCCGTTGAAATTTGGGCGGTGCTGCAGTCTCTTCAGCGGTGCCAAGTGGACTGTGTGTGTTTGTACAGTAGGGCTACGATGGCTATCTGAGTACAGAACCAGAGTACCAAACCTATCCAACTGCAGAGAGGTGTAAGACAGATGTATATGTGTTCGGTTGTCAACCTTACTTCTTTAAATTAAATATTATAGCAAAATTCACGTTTTTAAGAGTTTCTATCTTAGAGATTCGTATTTTTACCCCTATTGTATCGGACCGTAACACCTAGAGAAAATTAATTGATAATATTAAACAACCATTTTCCTTTTATTATATCAATAGTCAATTTCCTTATAGTAATTGTTACATTTAATGAAAACTGTTAACTTGTCCGTTTATTAAATGTCTGAGTAGGTTCTTTTCGCAGAAGAAACAGCGAAAACTACAGAGGTATTCTTTTTTTTTTTGACAAAAAGACGAAGACATTATACGCCAAAATGATCAAATGTGAACCCGGCTTTAAGTGTAAAAGAGACTTCTGAAAGGGTAGCCGTTGATTTTAACACATGTAGTTTTTATCTTTTGAAAAAATTAGTCTACTATTTCAATACCTACAAAATATAAAAAGAAAAGGTTAAATACCCAAAATAAAATTATGGTTCAGCATATACAGTCAAACAGAAAATTAAACTACTTGCGTATGTTGTATAAAATACAATTAAAAAAAAACACGTCCGACAGCGTCGTGTGAATCGATCGCGCAGTTGACGCGCGGCGGTGTGAAGCCCCGCCCGCATTTCACACAAGAGGTGATGATTGGCCGAGGCTCGGCTACGTGCTGCTGCGAAACCGACGCGAGCTGCCAGGCGTCTGAAGATGACGCTTAATTATAATTAATGACTGTATGACTTGAACTACGTAATTACATTCACAACTTAGTTCGCCAATTATGAGGAAGAGCTTTATGAAATAAAATATAGTGAAGAACACAAGACATATTGTTTTTAAAAAAAAATGCAACAAAACAAATTAAAAAAAAAATTGATTATAGTGACCCATACCTATATTTATCTTCCAGCATCCTGCAGCTACAGCTTCCATTTATCACATCACATGGTGGTGTGTTGTTTTTTTAATAGAATAAGGGTGACAAGCGAGCACACATTCCACCTGATGGTAAGTGGATGCTGCGGACTATAGACTCATTTTGATTCTTAACCGAGGATATATGAATTAAAATGCAGACGCGTTATCACCGTTGAGGACTAAGATGGAATGCCTCGTTACCAGTAACTATTAGGCATACTATAAAAATATAATATGCCTAATAGTTATGTTTATCTTGCTCACTGTACGGTTTAATAAGTCGTGTAGTTCATATTAATATTGTTACGTACTTAACTTGTAAAAAAATTGTTCGCAAACTTGAAGAACAAGCGCGAGTTCGTAGTTAACTGAAACGCAAATAAACGTGAGCATGAAATCTAACAATTTATAAGTATTTCTGCGTATTTACAACAAAAAATCGCTAAATGATGTATTTTTAAAAATCATAAGACTTACTTTGGCTTCATTATGAAACAGCGAACGTAGTTAACCTAACTTTACTTTTGATTTGGTTAATTTGATTTTATTATAAAAAGCGCGGGAAAATGGTACCCGGTAATTAAATTATCGTGAGTCGCAAACTATGACGTCATAAGCTCAACGTATTTTAACTACTTTATTTTTTTGCATTATCTTCAGATTCATGTAGAGCTAGTTCCTTTTGAAAACCACTGTTGTACTTCTCGTTTTTTATGTGTTTTAATAAAATCATTACTGCTAAAACCGGCAGCTAATCAGTGTTTATTCGAGGACCAAAGAGAACTTTTCACTTTTTAATTATTTTTATTTAATAATTCTTTTTTTAGTGTTCTATTGAGTGACTCGGTCTGTGGGTACATATTAACATTATAACAAATAACTGAAATAATTAATCAACTAAGCTATCTTCTTCACTCTTTACTCACCCTTTCTATGATCACTATTAAAATATTATCTAGTATCATTTACGAGTTGCTAACGAAAGTCGCTGAACACTTATTTCATCGACTTTGATGACGATGATTTCGACGTCAACTATCTTTACTAGCCGCCGTGGTAGCTCAGGGGCTAAGCGCTCCCAGTAAATTTCAGAATACGCGAGCAACCCGGTTTCGATTCCCGCCGGCACCCATGAAATTGTTAATCGCAATTTTAAATGCTGATTTACCACGTGCTCGATGGCGAAGGAAAACATCGTGAGGAAAACCTGCGTGTCTGAGAAATGAGAATAAAATTTTCGAAGACATGTGAAGTTCGCCAACACGCATTGGCGAACATCACATGTCTTTTTACATTTAATTTGCCATAAAACCCTCTCATAAATTAGAGGAGGCCTGTGCCCATCAGTGGGACAGTATAGGCTGTAGCTTTACTTTACTTTACTAGGTAGTGGGCCTACTTTCTGTCTAGCTAGATACCAACCTCTTACCTATTTCCGCTGCCGAATATTACAATTCCGATCTGTAGGGTAGCTGTATAATTAAAGGCTGTGAGGCATGTTATCTTAGTCCACGGACTGCAATAGCCATGTATAATCAGGTGGACATCATCCTAATTTCAATAGAGAAGATGGATGGGTGCTGCCATCTGCTTGGGATCCTATAATTAACAAAATTAAATCTAAACCCAAGCATTCCACTGCAAGACTTCAAGATACTGTAAGCTCATTCTGCGTAGATCGAACCAAAAATTAATTACAGCACCCATGGTCAGTCCCCGTGACCATGGGTGCTGTAAAGCACCTGAAAGTCGGGGATTAAAATAGTATAATGATTTCTTATATTTACGCGAACACTACACATCGAATAAAACTAATTTTACGGATTATATCGCGTTTAATCAACTTATTTTATTAATTCCCGATGTTCGGGTGCTTTACAGCACCCATGGTCACGGGGATTGAGGTGATTGACGTCCCGATGTCAGAGTTAATCCGAGTACCTTCAGCTTTTTCGAAACCAACGTTCCGGAAGTCTGCAGTTTGTGATCATATCCTAGACGGCCCCGCCATTACATTAGATTTGATAAACCACAAATTCTCGCGAAAGAACATCGATTCCTGCCAAGGATGATACGTGAGGCTATTGAAATTAAAAACATCCTAATTTCAATAGAGAGGAGGCTGGGTACTCCCACCTGCTTGGGATCCTGTAATTAATAAAATTAAAACTAAACCCAAGCTTCTGCGTAGATCGGACCAAAATTAATAATTAAAAAGCTGAAGGTACTCCGGATTAACTCTGACATCGAGACGTCAATCACCTCAGTCCCCCGTGACCATGGGTGCTGTAAAGCACCCGAAACGTCGGGAATTAATAAAAATAAGTTGATTAAACGCGATATAATCCGTAAAATTAGTTTTATTCAATTAAAATAGTAAATTAAACGCGATAAAATCCGTAAAAATAGTTTTATTCAAGGTGGACAGTAAGTTCGTTTGTCACTTAAGTTTTATAAAAAAAAATTTGAGAATAATTTTCTGTGAATTTACTTACCTACTGCATCTCAAAAATGCAAATAGAGACTATTTGAATACTATCCCACCTGACACATGATGGTCAGTGGTGATGTAGCCGAAGATGTTAAAACACACTGCCTTAACTTAACGAATGCCAATTCACTCTTGCCTTAAAGACACACTCAAAGTAATCGGATGGAAAGGAGTAAATGGCATATTATACCCACTAATATAATGTACGCATGACGAAGAACGGCGATAACGTTCATGTGAGTATTACAAGCGTATTAACAAATACTTATTACTATGTCTCACAGTGCGCTCTAACGCAAAGGGCACAGAAAACTTAATCATAAACAACTCTTGACGGACAAACACTACATATGTATGTACCTATGCGTTCATTTCAATGAAAGCACAGCTATAGTAGTTCCTTAACTACTTTACGTTACTAATAGTTATGTTAGTATTAATAATAACTAATAGTTTGTTAATTTGTTATATTCTTGGATAAAGTATCACATTGTATGACTATTTATCCAAGGTTTTATTGGGTGCCTCAGTAATTTGAATTGAATTCTTGTTATATTTTATTTTAATTTGTTTTTTTTTTTTAATGCGTCATAAGCCTAAATTGATTAGAAATTATGAATTTGAATTAAGAAAAATAATTTAAATTTAAAAATAAAACGATTCATCTATCGTTTTCATGGAGTACTATATTTTTAACTATTAATTCAATGTTCCAATATACAGTAATTAGGATTTGGTATAATATATCATGGAGATCAGTGACGATGTGTTAAACTAAAATTTGTTAAATTATATCACAGGTTAACTAACACAAGTGATAAAATACTAAAGTTAGGCGTAAGGAGAGCATAATTTGTAGTTGTTTAAGCTTGCTGCTCCTCGAGAAGTAAACAACACGGAATAACGTTTGCGATTTTTGCTCATCAACACGAACTTATAAGTTACGTAATTTGATACGATTCCCATTACTAGGAACTTGTAAATGATTATATTTTATTAAAATGATTATTTGTATTTTTTATTTAACATTAAAGCTACAACTATTGTTAAATAATGTATAATGTTTATATATTATGAAGTAATGCAATGAAATCTTGTCTCAAGTTTAAATAACCGTTTTACTAGAGTGTAGAGGCGAGACTACAAAACATAAGACAACCATTAAATATTATAGAATAGGAACTTTTGATTATAATTCAATCGAAAAGTAGCGCCAAGGTGCACAATGTCTAGTCATACTATTGCTAAACTTCTTGTAAAGACTTTTATGAAATTTAGCAATAGTATGACCATTAGCGTAACTCCATTGATATTACATGATATTATATAAAACTTAGGTAACTTCATTGCGAATGTTGCAAAGACCAATAAATAAATAACCACGTTAGGACAAAGACCAATGAATTTCATTCATTGGTCTTTGTCTTAACGTGGACTGTTAACGCGTTGATTATAATGATGATAATGTGATATGTCAGTTGGTATGGATACCCATAACGTGTTAGGGAAATAGAAACTAGTCTAACAGCACGCAATTGTAATAAATCGGATTATAATCTAACAATCAAATATTTAACAAAAAGGCGGCACCGTTAGAATGCCTGATGCTCCAAAAGAAAAAAAACATACACACATGGATCTATATTTGAAATCTAATTCCGATTCCATACAATCAAGTCAGCAGATGCGCGAGCGCGACGAACAATGGCGAACGTTTGTGCTGTTGTTGTTAAATATGTAATTTAACAAGAGAGGCGCGTTTTGTTGGCGCCATGATAGACGTATCAGATAATTTGAATGTGGAAAGGCATTCGAGCGGAGCACGAAGATGCGTGCTCGTATGTTATGATGCCTATTGATATTTTCGATGAATGCGTTTTAGTTTGTGATCGTTAACTGTTCGTAAGCGCTGTGACCGTGTAAAGGTAATTTTAGTAAAAAAAATAGTCAAAAAATATCCCAATATTTTTTTACTTGACGTATATACTTGACTTTACAAACAAAATTAACTTCTTTCTAATGATAGTATGGGCATTCTATCTAATATATAAATATTAATGTTTGTTTGTTCGTATCTTATGCGCTGCTAGGTATACCGTTCATCAGATTGCGGTAAAACTTTGTCAAGTTATTGCTTGCACTTGCGGGAAGGTTATAGACATAGTACCTACAATTAACTTACATTAGATAGCGCGCGTATCGTACCGACAAATTTATTTGAGTCATAATATATAATTCAATTTCAATGAACGTTTTATCATTCCTAATTGAAAAATATATAACCCTTCCAAATTTAAAAGGATATTTCCACAAATATTTCTTCTGCGGCAGCAATGCGCCGGGTAACAGCTAGTTACATATAATATATACATTCCAGTTCCTTGTAGTCAAACAAGTTCACTAGATGGCAGGTCTCCTTTTTGCCAGGGACTCCGTCTGGGTATGTACCACCCTCTTACCAATTTCTGCCGCCAATTAGCAGTACTTGCACTGCTGTGTACCGCTCTGAAGTGTACAAAGAGCTAGTATAATCACAGGCATTCCTTCTTAGTCCTCAGAAGTGACAACGCATCTGTAGCTTTTTTTGTTTGAGGTTGGTTACAAGTGTCCGTGTACTTAGCAGTAACTATTTACAATCAGGTGGAATATATACGAATATCTTGCTTAAGTAAATTTTATGATATGGAAGAGGGGCTTACTTCTGATACGGGCGCATTATGCGTTCAATAGAAGAAGTCTACCATGGTATATGTATGTACTTTGTAAGACCGTGTTTATGAATAAAACCTTTTTTTTTTGAACAAAGTTCCTTATCGGACGGTACGAATTTGGCGGATGGGGGCTAGGCGAGAAAAAGTGTAAGATTTTTCCGTCACGACCCCTTCTGACGTAGTGTAGACGGCCTTGGCGGCTATAAGGAAGCGAGATGGAATATATCCATCTCCCTCGCTCTTTTTCTTATCTTGCCATGAAAGAAATATTATTTTATTTTAAATTACGCTTCATTTTAATAGACGCTAGTAATTCATTTATTTGTACATATTTGTTAATCAATAACAATAACTACGTTTATCAATAATAATAAACTACGAAAGGAACTTCGTTCCAACCGAGTGTTCCACGACACTCACGCATGTTTTTTTTAAATATAAATTAAATACCTACTCGTAATAAAATATAGTTCAACTTAAAACTTAAAATGGAATATCTTGTTTTATTTAAGTTTTCAGACACTAACTACTACAAACATTTTTAACAGGACATTCCATCTTAGTCGTTAGTGGTGGCAACGCATTCTGAATTTTGATTTTTAATCAAGAATAGATGTAGATGACTATACCACAGTCTAACTACCTTCTTAGGCTGTGGATTTGCCGTGTAGTGGCGGTGTAAGAATATCCACTACCCCATATCGTCCTGTGGGGATCATAAGAGGCGACAGAGAGGAACAAACCAGAAGATGGGCAGCAGCATGGGCAAGTCTTCCTTGTATCAACTAAAAATGAAAAACTGCGGATGCCCGCCTCCCAAGCGTGGTAACTATGGCAATTAAAAAAAAGAAGTGGACTTTTGATAGGCTGTAAAAGTACGGTTTATGTCTATGGGTCGCGGCATCCACTTACCATCAGATGGACTGTGTGTAAAATACTGACTGTAACATACCTTACTTTGAAATAAAAATTGGAGAGTTGTCCAGCCTATTGCTAGATGTAAAAAAGCTTGTTAAAAATGTTTCTTACAGAATTTTCTGTAAACGGCTATAATTAATCTAATATATTATGTATAAATTGTGTATTAGCTACAGTGTTACAACTTATAAAAAGTAAAATTGATTTTAAAAAATTACAACATATACTTACCGAAAACTGGCTTGTTGAAGAATTTCTCTGGAGTTACAGATTTGTCGCTTGCTGGCGTGGAAACGTCCTCAGCAGCTCCCTTCACTTCGTTCAACTCAGGATGTTGGTCAACGAAATTCTGAGCTTGCATTTCACAAATGCGATCTGAAGCAAATTTAATATCGTTAATAGTGTAAGCAGAAAGAAGGTGGTAGATATAGGTTTCACCACTCATACCAGCCCTTCAAAGTCCACTGCTGATAAGAGGTCTCCCTTAGAAGGGGCCTTATAAGGGGATATTTGCTATAGTTGCCACGCTTGGCAACCGCACATTTTTATTTTCTAGTTGTTATTAGAAAGAAGCTGCTGCCCATCTCCTGATAGGTTTCCCTCTGTCGCCTCTTACGACACCCACGGGTCGATATGGGGTAGTGGATGTTCTTATACCGTTACTACACGGGTTTCACCATATTACATACCAAACATATTACGTTCTGATTAGCAGATGAAACAGACCATGTGATAGTGACGAAAAACAATCAAGTGACTTAATTGTCAATTTGTGGCCAAAAAGACCTGAATGCTAGGACCCAGCGTGAGAGCCGCGGCCGCCGTAGACAAAAATATTTGTTGAAAAACATAAACTACCGGTTTTCGAGTATGGTTCCATTTTGGTTTGCCTCCTCTAACTGGAGGTCGTGTAAAAAGGCACGCAGTTGTTTCAATATGGCTTATAAAAAGGAATAGAGTAATTGTTGCTTTACACTAAATTAGGGAAATGTGCTATGCTGAAATTATTTGTGAGATTCCAGTGTGTGTGTTTTTTTAAGAATGACTGAAATCCTTTCAGTTTTAAGTATTAAAAATAAAATATGTCGTAAAAAATAAAGTTTTTTTTTTCGCTTGCGCGTTGTGAGGCGTGCAAAAGTTTTCTACGACAGCCCAATGGATCAGTAGCCCGATCATGTGTCCGCCATCGGTTCTTAGCTCAAAAAACTGAGAACCGATTGAGAGTAGTCTTCGAGTGGCAAATTCGTACCGGTAAGCGAAGTGTAGAGTGGTGCCACTAGACGGAGTAACGACCTGGTAAGACATTCGGGTGCAGGTGGCTCCAGATCGTTTTGTATTCTTAGGGGAGGCTTATGTTCAACAGTGGACTTGTGAGGGGATGCATGATAACGATTATTATTATAATGAAATGCGTTTACACGCAGATTATTGGTTGTTTTAGTCCTAGAATTATAAGAAATAATACACATATATATAAAACTTAGAATTATAATAATAAAAATATATAGATCATCATTAACAGAATTTTAAATTCATTTTTTTTATAGAATAATGGTGACAAACGAGCACACAGTACACCTGATGGTAAGTGGATGTTGCGGCCCATAGAAATCTAACAATCCTCGATTAAGAATCAAAATGCAGATGCGTTGTCACCCCTGAGGACTATAAGATGGAATGCCTCGTATCCAGTAAAAAGGGTCTCCGGTTCTCTACACTCACCATACGAAACACAGCAACATTAAGCTGCTACTTTACGCTGGTATTCTGTGAGAGCGTGGTCCTTCCCCGGTCGAGCTGACCCACTTGAGCTACAGCCATATTATAGCTGCAGCATGGCTCTACCACGTATAATATTTTTTGAAAGATTTTTCACAGGTCTGTGAAATTTAAGTTTAATATTTTCTCGATGGATTATGGCCATCAGTCGGAGCTTTGTGGATAAACAAAAGGGGGACCTCGTTATATCCCATACATTAACTATATTAAAAGATAATATAAACAATTATAAGGTAATATATGATCCCGAGGGTGTCGTAAGAGGCGACATAGGGGAAACTGAGCCAGGAGATGGGCAGCAAAATCTGTGGTGGACAACCCAACTGCCAAGCGTAGCAACTATGGCAAATATCCTCCGATGAGTCTATGTGGGTGGTCTATGATCAGCAGTGGACTTGGTAAGGGATGTTGTTATGGTGATAGTGAAACATGAATTGTTTATATTTATTTATATTCGTACTATCGTTTGTCAATAAATACCAATTACAAATTTAGTCTGCACTGCACTTTATTTCATAAATTTTCCAAAAAAAATAAATCAATCGCTGAAGTGTCATTGCAAAAAAAAGTAGCTGTGGCCCATGAAAAGTTGTTTAACAAAAAAATATCAAGTGAGCTCCCCTAAAGTGCATTCTCAGAAACTTGTCGTTTAATTGCTTCGAGCTGAAACATCGGGCATTGAATGGAAACCAAAATTTTATATTTCCTAATACAGCCGACGGAAATCGCTAAGCGCCCCTCCCCTAGCCTTGTTAACACAAAGAACTGTAAAATCCGTGCAATTTGTACCCTCGGCTCCTACATATATACTTATCGATTTATTGCAAACACAAGCCGGCGCTTTTAAAAAGTCAAGCCACCGAGCGGCGTTCGATTGTCGATACTAATCCGACGTATCAAAGTGCAAATCGTGTTGGTATCGGATCGGTGTATACGATTTTTCGGTTCGGCGGTGATGTATAAAAATGCCGTCTTGTCGTAGGCACGCCGCCCCTTTCCAGGCGACATTTTTACAAGTGGGCGAGAGGGAGGCCCTCCGCGGCCGCTCTCGTCATTTCGTTGTCATCCAGGGGCTCCTTTTTGCGCGATCACGGCGCGAGCGTCGGCGTCGACAATACTGTTCAGTATTTTTATTCTTCTCGACAAGAAAATGTGGAAAAAAAGCGTAGAGAAAATCACGAACAATGCCGCCCTTCGGCGAGATTACCGCCATCAGAAAATGAATGCTTTGTTAGATCCGTCCGGCGGAATGTTTTCAGTTGTTACATTAGTCTTGTCATTTTCATTAGACGAGGGCTCGGCTGATTATGAAAAATTGTCGAATGCCCACTCTTAGTTTTTACATTTCCAATTTGGAAAAGTGCTGTTAATAATAATGCATACCAGTAGCTCTATAGATGGTTGCTTGGTTATTTTTTTTTATAAATTTATAAGCGTGCAAATAAAGTTTCAGGTTTAATTTTATGATCAGCTAAAATCGGAATACAAACTAAAAGCGTTGCGAATCTGCTGCATTTTTGGAAATATATTTTTTAAATTAATAAAATAGATAGAGATATGTACCTAACTAAGAATATTGTAAACAACGCTAAAGTTTAAGCTTTGTCATATTATTTATTAAAAGCTTATTTTTGAAAGCTCTCTTTAACGTTAAATGAAAATTAATTGTATAATGTTTTTATAGGCGAAAGTATAAAAACTTTTTTTAATTAAAAAGGTCAGTTTTATATTCGAAAGAACTAGAACCGCAAGTTAAAGAAGCGAGTATAACGAGTAGAGTTCTTTCATGCTTTATACATAACTCGAAGGAACGACAACCGATGGAAAGTAGATGATGTGACGACCTGGTAAGAGATGCAGGAAGTTGATGGATGCAGGTGGGTCAGGACCGTGCTTTGTACCATTCCTTGTGGGAGGCCTTTCAGTTCAGTGGACTTGTGATGGACTGTAATGATGATGATAATAATGTTTTCTTACTTCATAATCTAGATTTTGAGTATTTACAGTTGAAAACTCTGCTAATTTCTGAAATTGCGATATCGTCACACAACTAAGCGGATTGGCCATCTGATGGTCAGATATATTTTTATAGAATAGGGTGACAAACGAGCACACAGTGCACCTGATGGTAAGTGGATGCTGTGGACCATAGACATCTACATTTATCCTCAATTAAGAATCAAAATGCAGATGCGTTGTCACCCCTGAGGACTAAGATGGAATCGTTTCCAGTAAAAAGAGTCTCCGGTTCTCTACATTCACCATACGAAACACAGCAGTATTGAGCTGCTATTTAACGCTGGTATTCTGTGAGAGCGTGGTCCTACCCCGGTCGAGCCGACCCATTCGTGCTACAACCAAAGATGCAGCGTGGCTCTACCACGAAAAAAGATATCTCGCATCTTCAACGGTCGGCTGTTTAGGCACAGAGATATAACCATGCCATGTAGGATATGCTTTAATATAATATATTTGTGGTCCCTATATTTATGGAACATAGGACCACAAATATATTGCGGAAATTATTTTAGTCGACTGGGGTACCAGCCACGAAATGAGATTTCGCCACACAGTCGCCATAGTAATAGCCACGAAATGAGATTTGGCGATCGATTCGCTGAAGCCGTCATCACATGACAAAAAATGATTGGTGTTTATGTACCAGATATAAAATAACAGCCATCTTACAGACGAAAACAAAACGAGGTAGAGTCACGCTGCAGCTATATTATGGTATAGTTGTAGCACGAATGGGTCGGCTCGACCGGGGAAGTACCACGCTCTCACAGAATACCAGCGTAAAATAGCAGCTTAACGCTGCTGTGTTTCGTATGGTGAGTGTAGAGGAACCGGAGACCCTTTTACTGAAAACGAGGCACTCTATCTTAGTCGTCACGACTGACAACGCATCTGCATTTTGATTCGTAATCGAGGATAGATGTAGATGTCTATGGGCCACAGCAACCACTTACCATCAGGTGGAATGTGTGCTCGTTTGTCACCACGAATGGATCGGTTCGTCCGGGAAGGACTGCATGCTCTCACTGAATACCAACGTGTACAGTGATAGCAGCTTAATGCTGCTGTTTTGTATTGTGAGTATGGAGAACCGAAGATCTTTTTCTCTATATTCACCAGTGTAGAGAGCCAGGGACTCGGCCACAGCAGTAAGTTATTGTATTGGCGCATACACCATATGTTATATTAAATAAAATAATTTAAAGGAACTAGGAATTTTTTCTTATCGTGGAGACATTTACATACATAAATTGCACAAGTACAAACATTCAGACCCAGTACAATTGCTTGTAGTTAATATATTTAAACATATATACATTTTATGCAAGAAATAAGTTGTTCCGTTCGAATCCGTGGCTCGCAGCATCGCAACATTAGGTTTGGCCACTGTGCTACCGAGCAGCTATATAAATTTAAACACAAGTGCCTGCAATGACTGCCTATAATCTTCCATTCGACTGGCTGCGGTGTTTCAAAGCCCGGCGGTATTGACGGTATGAAAGGGCGTGCGAATCAAAGCACTGGTGTAATGTGATACTCATAGAATTCGGCACAAACCACAAAGCTTTGTCTTTGGCCGCGCATCACGAGCAATCAAGGGTTGGTAAAAAAATCTCTTGAATAATCGCTTCGGACATTCGAATGGGTAATTTGGTACAAAGAATACGAGTCTTAAGTTTTGTTAGAGATCAAGTTTATCAGAAAAGTTAGTTCTTGATAAATTTAAAAATGTAACAAGTATTTTAATCACCAGTTATACCTATTTGGTGCTTTTGAGATAAATATAAGTAAGCAAAATTTTCTTATGTATACTAAAAGGATATCCACAGTAGACTCCACTTTAGAATAACCGACATAGATCAACGGATCAGTAACCTGAAGTGGCAAAGGGCCCGCCATATAGCTCGAATATAGACCGTCAACCGATGGAAAAGAAAAACTCTCAAGTGGCAGCCTCATACCGGTAAGAGAAGAGGAGGGCGGCCCCCCAGTAGATGGAGTGACAACCTGGTGAAAGATTCAGTAAGTCGATGGATGCAGGTGGCCTAGGGTCGCAATTTGTGATAGCATTCTTTACCGTTCTTTGTGAACGGGCTTTAATGATGATGATTATGATAAAGTATGTGTTGTAAGTGAAATATAAATCTGTCTGTTTTTATTTTTATTAGTTTTGTCCCTATGTGTCAATAGAATACCTTTAACTGTGGAATCCCTGCTACTTACAATTAATAGGACAAAAATGTTACATATGAAATAATTATGAAAAGTAATTTTATGCAATAAGTGGTGTACTATTTTATATATACATATGCTGTATAAATCTTTTTTTAGGATTAGGGTGACAAACAAGCACACAGTCCACCTGATGGTAAGTGGTTGCTGTGGCCCATAGACATCTATATCCATCCTCGATTACGAATGAAAATGCAGATGCGTTGTCACCCGTGAGGACTAAGATGGAATGCCTCATTTCCAGTAAAAAGGGTCTCCGATTCTCTATACTCACCATACGAAACACGGCAGCACTGAGCTGCTATTTTACGCTGGTATTCTGTGAGAGCGTGGTCCTTCCCCGGTCGAGCCGACCCATTCGTGCTACAACTATAGCAGTAATATAGCTGCGGCATGGCTCTACCACGTAAGACATCAAAGTTAATTTAGATTATGGAGAATAATTATTCACTTACTCATATATTTTTTCTTAAAGAATAAAACGAGCACACAGTCTATCTGAGGGTAAGTCGATGCTGTGGCTCAAAGACACTTACATCTTGATTAAAATCAAAATATAGGTCTGTGAGAGGCGACATCGCATAAACATTAATCTACATGTACAATAACTGAAATAGAATGCCTCGTTACATAAAAAAGGCTAACCTGTTTTTTACACTCACCACACCGAAACACACCAGCATGCAGCAACTTAGTGCTATTTTACGCTAGTATTCTGTGAAAACGTTGTTCTTACCCGATCGAGTCGACCAATTTGTGTAGCTACCTAATATATGGGCTTCGCACGGTTGATTTCTGGATATCGACAACAACGCTACTTACCGGGTCTAATTGTGAATCTAAACCATTCTGTAATCAAATTAATCACACACAAAATTTCATCAAAATCGTTCCAGCCGTTTAGGAGTTCAGTCACATACACACGGACAGTAGAATTATATAATATATAATATGCATGTTATTATACATATAACCTTCCTCTTGTTCCTCATTCTGTCTATTGATGAAAACCGCATCAAAATCCGTTGCGTAGTCTAAAAGATCTAAGCGTAAAGACGGCGGGAAGCGACTTTGTTTTATACTATATAGAGATATAGCGTCGTTCAACCACGTCAGTTAAACAATTTTAATTTTTACATAATTTGTTTCTAGTAAAGATGACAAAAAGGCACACAGGCCATCTGATTCTAAGTGCTGCAGCCCGTAAACATATCCATCTATCCTCGATTAAGAATCAAAACGCAGAAATGGGTTGTCACCCCTGAGGACTAAGATGGATCGCCTCGTTACCAGAAAAAAAGGTTACCGGTTCTTCTCACTTACCATACACCAAACAAAACAAAGCAGCATTATGCTGCTATTTTACTTTCGTATTATATGCGAGTGTGGTTACTCCCCAGTCGAACCGATCCATTCATGCTGCAATCATAAAACGCTCTATCGTAAGCAAGCCGGTTTTTCGGTCAGCTATCGGGAGCCATAAGGTTTTGGATTCTCCCAAAGTCGCCTCTTACGATACCTACGTGAAATAACTTTGCTATTACCGGAATTACCGAACTATTACCGAACCGAAATATTACCGAACGTGCGAGTCGGCTAGTGAAATATAAACCAGTCACAGCAATTTAAGGAACATAAATTGAACATAAATGACTATCTAATTTACTGCCCTGAAGTAATGAAATTTATAACTCCTGTATCACTTATAAATGCCTCGTTATTCCATCCATAAACTTTAATAAGACGATAAATTGTAAAAATGTATTTTATTAGCAATCCATTAGCATATCGTACAAAGACGAGAATCGCCAACCCCAACCCTTCTCGCTGGCGGCATCGCATGACACTAACGCTATATTTTTTAAACAGTTCGCGAGTCTTTCCGTGTTCGATAAACGTTATCGGGAAGCGATCGGTTAGCGTTCGTGTCGAGCGCGATACCGAACAACCCTTTATCAAGATCGCGATGGTTTGTGACGTCGCGGTGCCCCCGCAGCTTACCGCATCTCGTTAATGCCGAAAATTATTCAATTACTCTGTTATTACGTAGGGTACCTAAAAAGGCTACGTGTCTTTAGAATCAACAAAACAATTTTCTAAAATAGTATCAGTAAAGCTTAGAAAAATGAAAGTTAAATAATGTATGTAGTTTAACTGACTTTAATACATGACATGACAGATACCCAGAAATATTTAACAAAAATTAGCAGTCAAGATCACTACGTAGTAGCAGCTCAAACAACGAACTCTATAGTGTTTAGAGTTCTTCGAGTGCAAATTAGTATCTGAAAGGAAAGGCTCAGCGTAAACATAGCCAAAGTCAAAATATTTTTATTCAAAATGGCGTTTTAAACGCACTTTTTGAAAGCTAACATTGCTACATATTCGCTTAAACAAGTCCTTACGGCAGGAAACTCAAAAGTAGACTATTTTTATTTCAAACTTATAAAATACAAGTCCAAGGAAGCATTATATGTCCTTACATTCTGATCTTTTAAATCATAATCCAATTTATTACTGTAATATCCTTTTTTCATAAGAATGCTTTTTTACATGCACCTTGAATATATGCAAAGGCAAATCGGTAATATAACGGGGAATCTTGTTATAAATAGCTATACGTTTCTTTTTATAAAACTGTGGTGAGTAACGAGTTTACAGCCCACCTGATGGTAAGGTGCTACAGTATTCCATGGAACTTCAAACAATAAAGAAGGCTACGGATGAGGTGTCACGTCTGAGGAAGAAGATGGGATGCCTCACAGCCTATAATTATACTGGTTCACCATATCTTTCAGACTGGAACATAGCAGTGCACGTACTGCTGTTTGGAGCCAGAAATAGGAACGAGAGCTGTACCTACTCAGATGGAATATAAGCAGAAAAGAAGTCCTACCATCTAGTAAATATTATTTATCCAAAAATGTACTTTGGTATAACAAGTTTAGGTTTATTATGCGTTTTAAAGTTTGGACATTAAACATTTTGTCAAAGTTTTTGTCAATTATTACTTTCTATATTATTAATCAAAATGAAGTGTGATGCAACAATTGAGATAATACTTTGACGCAAAGTCACAGAACTGATGTTCAGTAGGATCCGAAATAGGAAAATTAGATGGCAAGAAAAATAACCGGGGTATCTAATCAAATACAGAAAGAAATTAAGACTACGTATGTCAATTTTTTGTATACCATTGTTGTAATAACGTTCTGTACCACACTTCAGCTCGTTATGGCTGCAACAAGAATGGGTCAGTTTCAACGAGGAAGAACCGCGATCTCACAGAATATCGGCGTGGAGCGTCATAAAGGCATCAGCAGTATAAGGATGCTTTCTGTATGATGAGTGACGAGAAACGGAGAACTGTTTTTACTGGTAACGAGGCATTCCATCTTAGTCTTCAGGAATGAACGCATTAGCATTTTGATTCTTAAGCTACGATAGATGTAGGTGTCTATGGTCCACAGCATACACTTACCATTAGGTGAACTGTGTGCTCGTTTGTCAAACTTCACAAATCCCATTTCAAGTATGAGTGGATTGATCTAGGTAGTGCACTGATAGAGTTTCAATTTTGTTTTGCCATGTCAACCTCTTTTCTAAAGGTTATTTAACATGTACTACCATTACATGTCGTTTGTTTCTTTAAGTGTTCTTGTTTCTGGATTAAAATAATATTGAGCACTTAGCGATTCAAGTTTCAACACATGGTACTTGTATGATCTAAGACAAAATGTCAAACTTAATTTGTGTCTATCTTAGAAGGTAATAAAAATACTTCAAGTAATAAATTCAATCCAAATTATTAAATTCAATTTTAGGAAATGCATTGTTTCTACAGCACTCTATGAAAACTGATAACCTACAATTTTTAAACAATCACGACTTACATGGTTGATTATAACAACAGCGAGGTAGGCACAAAGGTAAGGAAATCGCCATTTCAGTGCCGAGCACACAAAAGAAATAATATTAAGCAGCCACAATGGCGCTTTGAAATCTAGGGTCCGGATAAAAAACGGATGTGTCAATAATTAACCGTGTGATTCGGGAGCCAGTCGCCGGCGGCCATCGATTCCACGCTTTAGGAGGCCCGGTTTATTAAAAAAAATATAACGAACGTACATTGTGCTCGGACAAAAGGGAGCGCGAACGCTCCGCTCGGTGTTTTCGCTGGGGCGAAAAATATTACACCCCCGGGCGTGTACGTGAAAGCCGACCGCCTAATTCGCATGTTTCGTTGGACAATTTGTATGGACCGATTGAAATTTGAATTGCATATTCGCTTTTGCATGAGATTTGCATCCGTATTTTGTATTGTAGGAAATTAAAAATGCAATTGGAAAATGTTCATAAATCAAATAGCAATCAATACCTTTAGCGCGTTATGTTTTTTTTTTGTTTTCTCATGTAAACATATTTCAATGTTTTTTTTTATAAAGCCAAAATATACATATGCTTAGGCCTTTCCCGTGGGTAGTAGTAAATGCAGTGAAAAGAACAACTATTCAGGTAAATACACCCATTTTGTTAGTACATTTAAAACTAGGGCTTTGTAAATTTACAGAAGACGAAAATTATTATACAATACCGAAATTATCATTTATTATTAAACATACTGGGTCTGGAACCCATACGCACTGTGTTCCAGTGCTTCATCATAGTATAAAGTTGTTTTAAGTAAATTAACACACAAACTTGTTTATTGGTTGGGCACACAAAATATGTGATGCAGCGTAATTTGAGGTTATTTCAATCAAATTCGAATGTAAGAAAGAGAGCGTCGATCTATTTGTCACTGACAATACAGTTTCATAATCGCGGCACAACCGCAGCAAATCCGCACCAATGGAGCCCCACGCACAATTTGAACCCCCGGAGGATCAGGAAATTCATCTCGCTAATCCACCGGTGCGCCGTGAATAGTAAAAGTGATGGCTCTATTCATTTCAAGGGGGTGTGGGGTTTGAGGTGGGGTGGAAGTCGGGTCGGAAAGCGCTAAAATTTAATAAAGCCGGGGCTCGTCGGGAATATGGACAGCCCTCGCGATTAATTACGCACAAGAGGCTAGTGATGATACCTACAAACTCCTGCGTAAATAAGGTGCGGGAGGGCATAGTTTGTCCGTCATCTATAATTCATAAGCGATCTGTCTCTGTCTGCTCTGGTAAATTTAGTTATTTTATACAAGCTTTATGGTGTAATACACTAGACCTATGGTTGATTTTTACTTGCTTTATACGTTATTTACATGTATAGCTTACTTAGCTAGCAACGTCATTTATATGTATTAGCACAGAATGAATAATATTAGCTTGATCTTAATGTACCTTTGTATGTATGTATGAATGAAATTATATTATTCAGTTTTCACCCACTTTAAGTCGTCTGAATAACCTGAAAATTTGTAGACGTATTAACAAGTGGTCAAGAGCACAGTGGTGGGTTGTTGGCATTTCTCGGTCCAATAAACGTTAACTTCGGGAAAAGTAAACAAATATTACAAAAATAAACAAATATTGAGGGAAAACAAAAGGCGGTCTTATTACTACATAGCAATCTCTTCCAGATAACCCAGAAAAAGAATTAAATAAGAAGAAGAGAAAGATTAACGGCTAGGGTGACTTTAGGTAGATCAATGACCATAAAAAGGAGGAAGGGAGAGAGATTAAAGAGACAAATAGTGTTCTTTGTTTCTTGAACACATATAAGGATTGATCACTTTTAACCGACTGGGGTATGGAGTTCCAAAGTCTTACTCCAAGAACAGAGAATGATTTATTATAAAATGTAGAGGAGTGCACAGGACTATGGAGGGAAAATCGTAAGGAAAAATTATGACAGGAGCTGAGCAATTTCAAACGTTCTTTTAGATAGGGAGGACTAGATATATTAAATAAGACGCAGTAGAGGGCAGAAAGAATATGAGTATTCTGACGAAGACGGATTGAGAGCCACTTGAGTTTAGTGCGGTATCCCAAGACATGGTCATATTTCCAAAGCACGGTTTTGAGCCACCTGCATCCATCGACCTCCTGCATGTCTTACCAGGTCGTCACTCCTGGTAAGAAATACATCCAATTCTGTACATACTCGTATATAATTGTAAAACTAAAGACCGCATCGGTCACAAGCCTTTAAACCATTGTATAGACACAAAAGTATAGCAAAAATGAAGACACATTTTTACTTACGAGTATGAGCGAGTATTCAAAAGTAAAACCATAAGGGCCCATTTAGTGTGCTCGCTTGTGTATATCTAAAAATAAGAATAGGTACGCAACATGGAATGGTACGCAGTACGCGCATACAGATCTAAGCATGTAAATTATCGTATTCATGTGGGATGTGTATTGTGTAGGTACTTCCATGTTAAACGCACGATAGGGGCGCTGCACGTACACGGGCACGCATAATCGACGCGACGTTCTCAGGTAATTACCACCCACTCATGTTGAAGATACTCGCATCACTTTTATTTATATGCCGCCGCCTAAACCCCGATATATAAGGAGAGTATTTTAACGAGCCAAATATTTACTACGCTATATATTGTAGTGATCAAAAAGTTATGCATTTACTTTAGTATCAGCTTCATAATAGATACTTTTTTATAGAATATATATTTTTTTTACATGGTAGAGCCATGCTGCAGCTATATTGTGGTTGCAGCACGAATGGGTCGGCTCGACTGGGGTAGGACCACGCTCTCACAGAATACCAGCGTAAAATAGCAGCTTAATTCTGCTGTGTTTCGCATGGTGAGTGTAAAGAACCGGATACCCTTTTACTGGAAACGAGGCATTCCATCTCAGTCCTCACGGGTGGCAATGCATCTGCATTTTAATTCTTAATTGAGGACAAATGTAGATGTCTGTGGGCCACAGTATCCACTTACCATCAGGTGTACTGTGTGCTCGTTTGTCACCCTTATTCTATAGACCACATATATATTGAGATAGTAATGATTTTTTTTATTTAAACTATGTAATAATTTTTTAGTATTATTATATTCTATGCAGCTTTTTCTTCATTATCAACCGGTGAAAATTCACTCTTAACACATGGGCTTTTAACGTTGAAGGAAAAATTCGCCATAATCATTACTTTTAAAATATCTTCTTCAGAGTCTCAAAAGTGTCTCAACATCCAGACAAACCCGTAAGGGTTTTTATGATGTTTTTGGTTTATATTGTTTTTTTTTTTTCATTAAATAAGTTAAAAAAGGAGCAGGTACCCCTATACCTCGGTAAGACGGTGGCAAAGTATTTGAAAAATTGCTACATTAATAAGACTAGAGCCTGGGCTGCAATTATGACAAACCATCATCAAGCTATGTAAAGGTATAAAATGTCAAGCTGTAGACTATAGTAAGCTGAGGACTATGACGATTTATAATATTTATATTATTATTATTTGTATAACTATTTACATGAAAGCTGCACCCTGCACGGACTATAACTTTGTATAAGGTTAATCCTAACATCTGAGTAATGAGTAAGCATTTAAAATTTAAAATGGCCGTGTAGTGGCGGCGTCGGAATACCCTTGAATACTTCCTTGTTACCACCAGCGATTTTTCCGGACCGATACCCCTTAGGGACCGTCCAGAAAAGATCCTGCTCTTTTTTAAAAGGCCGGCAACGCATATCCAATTCCCCTGGTGTTGCAGTTGTTCGTGGCCGGCGGTAGTCACTTACTATCAGGTGAGCCGCATGCTCGTTTGCCCCCTCTTATAAAAAAAACCCTCTAGTCTGTAATCATCCCGTGGGTGTCATAAGAGACGACAGAGGGAACTAGAAAGAGATGGGCAGCAGCATATCTATTTGACACAAATCAATAAAAAAAACTGCGGTTGCCAACCTGCCAAGCGTGGCAAATTTCCTCTCTACGAGACAATCTATGGCGGCGTCTTATGTTCAGCAATGGACTTTTAATTGGCTGTAATAAAAGAAAAGATGATTGAGTACTTAAAAACAAATACTAGCAACGCTAATATACGTGCAGCAATGCCATGATGCAGCTATATTAGTAGTATAGTTGTAGCACGAATAAGTCGGCTCGACCGGGGAAGGACCACGCTCTCACAGAATACCAGCGTAAAATAGCAGCGTAACGCTGCTGTTTCGTATGGTGAGTGTAGAGAACCGGAGACCCTTTTACTGGAAAAGAGGCATTCCATCTTAGTCTTCACGGGTGACAACGCATCTGCATTTTGATTCTTTATTGAGGATAGATGTAGATGTCTATGGGTCACAGCAACCACTTACCATCAGGTGGACTGTGTACTCGTTTGTCACCCTATCCTATAAAAAAAATATCAGTAGTATTCACGTTAACTACTCCAACTAGGCTGAAAATGCTTGTGCTATGAACAGGTTACTTTGGCAGTAGTCGAATGACAGATTCCGAGCTTCTTACTGTCGCTTACAGTCGCGGGTATACCTACTGCTTATGTATTTTTTATTGACTAACGACCCGCCCCGGCTTCGTCTGGGTAGGATCTATTAATGTGGCGTTACTTAGATTTAAGATAATTAAAGACCATTTATTTTATAAACTTTTCATTTTTTCAAAAGAAAACCAGATAAAACATAGCCTAGATCACTCCTGGCATTGCTCTCTATCTGTTCGAAAAGTTTCATTACAATCAGTTCAGCCATTCCGAAGATAAGCCTGGATAGACAGACAGACAGACAAACATTTTAAAAATGGTTATTCAATATTCATGTCTTAATTGTATACAAATAAACCTTCCGGCTCAATATAAGTGATATAAGTCAGTTATTTCGATACTACACACAGCCACTTCAATTTTATTGTAGGTATTGTTTAGATTAAATTGAGGGTAGATATTTTAATATCCATTATGCATATATAAAATACATAGATATTATTCAATATATATTAATTAAAAATGTATTTGTATATATGGTAAATAGGCAGATTTAATGCCTAAGGTAATTCTTTACTAACTGCTATCTTGTGATGAAGAGATAGAATGAAGTACTTTGGTGTAAGAAAAAAAGAGTTAAAATAAGAATACAGAAATAAAATAAATATACATTTTATTCGCCTATTAGTTTACTGTCTGACTGCTACGTATTATAATATTATAATTTTATAACGTTCAACGATTTCTAGGAAATGGTTAAACTGATTTGAAATATTTTTTTTTTCATTAGTCCAGTTATACTTCATATAAATTTGGTGGTGATATACATGGTCCCATATAAATTTTACGAAAAATTTCACCCCCAGGTTGGCAAAATAGGGGATGTTGTTTTTAAAGATATTCTAAATTCAAGGCAGTAAACACAATAAGAGCAAAATAATTAACTTAAAAAAGTAAAACCGAATTCAAAAACAAAGAAGTATAAAATAATTTCCACTTATCAGCTTCTGAAGTCGGGTCTTTAAGTCTTTGATACAGTATGTCTTAGCACAGACTTCAGTAGCAATAGCTTCCTCATAACAATGAAGAAATTTCATTCTTTTTTAACACGCTTTTATTAGCTTGGTACGTATCTATGATTCTATGTAACGGAATTTTTGAATGTGATTTTCATCCCCTTCAAAACGTCGGATTGATTTGAAACTTCGCACACTTATCAAGGACCGATGACAATGCATAATTTAAATAGTTTGTCCCATCCTTGTCAGGATCCTCAGGATTTGCGAATAATTCATAAAACAACTACGATTTCTGCCAGTTCAATCTAATGTAAGCCGCGTAAAAGAACTTCGTTCCAAAAAAAACACTCTTTTGTAGTTAGCCGCACTAAAAAATAGAAAATAAATAATAGTTTAAAAAAACACGCTTTTGTAGATAACCGAACTAAAAAGTAGAAAATAATTTTCAATAAGTTTAAAATAAGAAAATAGTGATTAACATAAAAAAATCATTTTATTGTAAAAAAGCGTGGTGTGCTTGATGTCATTTGTTGTAAATATTTTTGTGGGTATTTGTAAAATTAGCGTCATCATAAAAATATCTGAAAAAGCACCACACGCTTTTTACAATAAAATGATTTTTTATGTTAATCACTATTTTCTTATTTTAAACTTATTGAATTTTTTTTTCTACTTTTTAGTTCGGATATGTCTAGAAAAGCGTGTTCTTTTAGTTTTTTAAAACTATTATTTATTAATATTAATAATTTAATAATTTCCACTTATCAGCTTCTGAAGTCGGGTCTTTAAGTCTTTGATACAGTATGTCTTAGCACAGACTTCAGTAGCAATAGCTTCCTCATAACAATGAGGAAATTTCATTCTTTTTTCTTTTTGAAATCAATCAATTTTTTTTAATAAGGTGAAATATATTTACTTTAATCTATTTTACTCTTTAAATATTAAAATACAATAAACAATGTAAAATACATGTAAATAAGTATGCATATAACTATAATATGTTTATAATACATACATATATATTTATGATACATATATTCACACACACACACACACACACGCATATAATATATATGACTATATGCATTAAAACTTCCATTGCGTCAGTGAGAATATAATTAATAGAGCTAGTTTTATTATGTAGACATTTAGTCTCATCATGGTCTCGTCCCTTTGCACGATCGCCTGAAAGCGTCGAGGGGATAAATTAATTTCTGCAATTAATGGAGGACTTAGAGCCGGAGTTACGGGGATCCCCCTAGGAATTCAATTATTGATACCTCCCACTGATGCTAACTCACCAATCTGTCTGTCAGTGAAGAAATTGAGAGGAAATAAGATTTTGTGTTCCCTACGTAATCTTTACACGAAGCTTTAGCGTTAGGATGCGGATGACATGTTGTTAAGTTATATTTCCTCTTTAGAAGGGTGAAGTAAAAAACATAGATTCATTCAAATTATTACAAAAAGATATATCGATAAAATTTTGTTATTTTGTACCTTTGCTAATTATGAAAACGAAACTATTAGGGAAAACTGATTACTATAAAAAATAAATGAGTGGTAGAATGAGTGTTTCTTATAGCGGGTGACATTTTATTTCCCTCTATCGCCTCCTACGTAATCCATGGAATGATATGGGGCAGTGGATCTGGTGTCGTAAGAGAACAAAAAATAAACTCCCGCTGTGTTTCTTGCTGGTTCTTCCCAGGACAGAGGTTTTTTTTCCGAACCAGTGGTAATTAAACAAAAGAGTGACTTTCAATAAGTATTATTTATGAGCTATATTCAATAAAAAAAGTTTCTTTTTCTGTTTCGTGGATCTCTTAGGACGCCACTGCACGGCTAAATTGAAAAATAAATAAGATACGTTTTTTTTTAATTTCTCCCACCGGGGCATCATAAAATTAAAATTGACACTTTCAGTTCATATAACTTTTTTCATAAAAATAATCTCAATTAGAGATAATTATTCAAATACAATGACGATTGAAACAGAAACAAAACTTTTTTATTCAATGTAGATTATAAATAATACTTATTGAAAGTCACTCTTTTGTTTAATTACCACTGGTTCGGAAAACTCAGTCCTGGGAAGAACCAGCAAGAAACACAGGGGAATTAAAAAATAACAGACATTCATGAAATGGATAATACCTACAGACAGAACATTCATAAAATGGATAATACTTACTGACTGAAAATAATCATATACTTGCTATACCAGTACCTACATTTCTCTGTTATTGAATAAGCCCTCATACGTGCGTCATATGCTTCAAGATATTCGAACCCGAAAAACCATTCGAACGACTCACATGTTGGATTAACTATTGTTAGCATTGTAAAGAGTGATCCTTGAACGGTATGTCTAGTACCAGGTCGACTAAATAACAAGGGAGCTAAGGTAGCGCACAGAAGCGGCCCGAGCGGTGACAGGCGCAAGTGGCCGCTAATTGCCACTCGAGCGCCAATTGCTACGGTACGTCTCGTTGTGCGAGGCGGGGTGAGGCTCTCCCTTAGTGTAGTATATCGCGATTTTCATATCAATACTCATAATTGCGGATTTAAAAAGTAGGTCGTCATATCACCATTGCATTCTTCTAGTCCAGACCTAAATATCACCTCCACTCAAACAATCTATCATGCCAAGGTTTTAACCACTTTCATTTATCGAAGACAGTAAAATATGTCAGAGAGTTAATTAAAAGGCTCGCCTATTAAACACCGGAAATCAACTAAATACGATGATATCCGGTTACTATTTGGTATTCCAACTATTTTCATGAATCCAATATCCGAACGAATACTGGTTACAATCTGGCCGGATATTGGAAACTATTTATGCAAATAAAAAAGTGCTGGAAATGTATGACGCAAAGGTATTTCAAAAACTATCTCGGTTGACTCGGGAGGCATAACGCTGTTACAAAACTTAGTATAATTAATGCTGCTGTGTGTTCAGTATGGCGAGTGTCGAAAACCTCAGACGAAAATCGTTAGAAGTGACATTTTGATTCTTAATCGAGGATAGATGCAGGTGCCTTATAGGTCACTAATCCAAACAAGCTAAGACAGTGTATTTTGCCACCTTTAGCTGCATCACTATACTATAGCTGGATGGAAGTCAAGCACTAGCTTATAACAGTTAAAAAAATGCTCTTCTAGAATTGTTTAAATGTTTGTCTGCATTTGGTATAAAAAGAAATCACAAATTTAATAATAATAGAAAATTATGGCGCATCATGTTTTCTTATAATATAAGCAAACATTGAATAAAACTAGCTTTTTACGGATTTTATCGCGTTTAGTTAAACTTGTTTTATATCCCCGAGGTTTCGAATACTTTGAGCACGAAGGAACGAGAAATTTCAACGTCCCAATGTCACAGTCACTTCAGTTTGAAATTATTTGAATTTTGGTCCGATCTATGCAGAACTAACTTATAGTACCTTGGAGTGTCATTGTGGTATGATTGGGTTGGAATTTAATTTTATTAATTATTGGATCTCAAGGAGATGACTCAGCCAACTTTTCTATAAAATTAGGATATTTTTTTTATTTCAATAGCCTCACGAATCGTCTTTGATAAGAATTTGTGTTCTTTTGCGAGTATTGGTATATCAATATGTAATATCGGGGGCGATCCTGTACGTGTTCACTAGCTACCGACTCCCGGAGCATCGAATCTTCGTCGTGACTATGGGTGCTGCAAAGTATTCAAAACGTGGGGAATATATAATAAGCTGATTAAAGCGATAAAATCCTTAAAAATCTTGTTTTATTCAATATGGGGAATAAATTTAGCCTTTTTAGAGTTTTATTTTTATTTTAAAACTTAAATGTTGATTTGTATTACAAAAGCAAGCATGGAATAGCCTTTGAATAAACCCATGGAAGTGAATTATAAACCTAACTTTACAGTTCCACTGAAACTTCAACTAAATCCTATGATTATCCTCTCAAATTATAAAAAGGTTGTTTAACCTAGGCTTAGGCTAAGACTCCATAAAAAAGGTTATAAGCGATTCGGCTCAAATTTCTTTAGGCGCATCTTTTGTGGGCGAAAGCTTATCTATATAAATAAAATGATAAAGGTTTGCAGTTGTGCGCGCATCACGGAAAAACTACTGAATAGATTTCAATTAGGTTTTCTAAGTTTTAGTGTCTAAGAAGACACTTGGCCCATATCTAAAAAAGAATTGCGATATCTTCATTTAATATAAAGTTATTAAAAGTTTTAAGAAACAACGATTTTTATAAGCACTATGTGTTCAGTGATGTGTGTAAGCAACGTGAACGAAGTCGAGGGTATCAGCTAGTTGAATAATAAATGAAAACAATTTAAAAAAAGGTAAAAGTATATAAAATGCTTTTCCTTTCTTCAAAATTTTCAGTCTTTAACAAAAAGTCATTTATTCAAATAATGGCTAAATACTCGAATTTTAAGATGTTGTAAGTCTCGTGGTGTCACAGTCACTTTGACTTAAAGTGATAGAGACAGCACGAGATTTAACGGCATCCTAAAATTGAGCAGCGTTTGAGTATTTGGGCAATAGACTCACAATTTAAAAAGTTGAAAGTTTATATTTACGTCAAGAAATCGCTATCGCTTATGCCTATCACACAACTCAGAAGCTTACTTTGAAGTGTGACGCGGGTTCTTCGGCGACGAACGCAGAGCGAGCGAATGTGAAACACTCGAAACACTTGAGCCGAGCGCGGATTACGAATCGTTCCGTACCCGCCCGCTGCACTCACACCGGCGCAAACAACAAAAGATATGTACATACATACAAAAGAAGTTCACGTGTGTACACCCCTTGGAGAAATTTTCAGTGCCTAGGCTAACTCAAGTTGTGCCTACCTTTTGCGAAACTCTGAGTCGTTTGTTTACCGAATGTACGGAAGTTTCTCTTGTTAAGTCATTGCTTTGGCGGATTATATTTACTTCAAAGTAATTAAATTGTAAATGGATACTTATGAATGGACTGACTTGAGTTCATATAACTACTTATTATAGCATTATTAATAAAACTGCATTTATATAATTTTAAGAAGGTTCGCTTAAAACGCGGTACTTATATTATCACTGCAACTATTATGGAAATGTTTCCATGAGAGTTCCTAGAACAAAACATAATAACATGATATGTAATCTGATTGTAATGCGCTATTTATTTGCGAGTTTCAAAGTTATATTTATAGCAGTGCAAATCCACATCATCATCACCGTTATCGCAGCCAATCACAAGATCACGGCTGAACATAGATTCATAGATTCAATGGGGGTATATTTGCCATAGCTGGCAACAACCTTTTTTTATTGTTCTCTTCTTAGGAAGATGCTGCTGCTCATCTCTTGTTTCAGTTTCTTTCTGTGCCCTCTTACAACACCTACGAGATGATGTGGGGTAGTGGATTATCTGATGGCGGCACTGCATGGTAAGAAGTGGACATGTCATAAACTAACTTTATCTTTATTACATTTGTTTTATAGTGTTTTTATTTGTGTTAGTAAATATTTTTAGCTGTCATTTTGTTATATCTCATTTACAGTTTTAATCATAATTATATAATTATGATTAAAACTGTAAATTATATAAAAAATTATATAATTAGTCCTTATGGCAGGATCGCTGGAGGACCTAAGCACTATGCTCAATGACCTCAATAGTGCCTCCCAACGGATAGGTCTTAAAATGAACATGGACAAAATAAAAATCGTGTTTAACGTCCATGTCACGCCTATGCCGGTAATTGTTGGGAGCACTAAGCTCGAAGTTGTTGACGAGTATGTTTAACTGGGACAACTAGTCCGCCTAGGTAAGTCCAACTTTGACCGAGAGGTCAATCGACGGATTCAACTCGACTGGGCAGCGTTCGGGAGATTACGACACATTTTCTCGTCAGACATACCTCAATAGATTATACAACCAGTGCGTGTTGCCAGTGACGACCTATGGATCTGAGACGTGGTCCTTCACTGCTGGCCGTATGAGGAAGCTCAAAGTCGCTCAGCGAGCTATGGAGAGGACTATGCTCGGTATCTCTCTGCGTGATAGACTTAAAAACGAGGATATCCCCAGTAGAACCAGAGTAACCGACATAGCCCAAAGAATTAGTATGCTGAAGTGGCAATGGGCCGGCCATTATAGCTCGAAGAACCGACAACCGATGGGAAAGAAAGGTTCTCGAGTGGCAGCCTCGTACCGGCAAGTGTAAGGCGTCCCCCCACTAGATGGAGAGACGAACTGGTAAGACAGGCAGGAAGTCAATGGATGCAGGTGGCTCAGGACCGTGGTTTGTGGCATTCTTTGGGGGAGGCCTATGTTCAGCAGTGGACTTGTGAAGGGCTGTAATGATGATGATGATGACAACTTAAAATTATTAGTTTTTTAATTGTTTTGTAACATAATCTCTCACGCCATCCGGAAGGGTAGACAGAGACTACGGACTTACATTTGGCACGATTCTAACACACCTCTCTCTCTACTTTCACATCTATATCTCGACATATATGTACATGCTCGTTGGTTAACAGTACTCTTAACTTGGCTTATCTTAAATGTATTGCCAATTTGGCCGACAAACTTCCGTCTAGGGCGTCCCTTGCCGACTCTGCCACACACTTCTGCAGCACATATAAATTTCCTTTGTCACTCTTTTCGCATTAATTCTTTCAAAATATCAAAGAATTCCTTTCCTAGTTCCGGTCTCAATGTCTTCTTGCAAATCACACTTCTCCTATCAAACAATTTTTCACTCTTTTCAGAGTCAGCCCTAACATACTTCTTAATGACTGCATTTCTATGGCATTAATTTTACCCTCATGCTTTTCTTCCACACCCGAATTTCACTACCACTCATTAAGTTATAGTATGGTAGGAGGAGCCAAGCATAGCATTGTGAATTGCAATACGTGCCTTCCTTGTCACATTAAAATTTTCCAGAATAGAGTAAAAAACCCCTTCAATTCTATGTTGTAAATTTTTCTATTATTACTTTTTAATGTAGTGCCATAGATTTGAGACAAAGTACGCGTCATATACGGCTTGATCAAATTGTACTAGCACTGTTAACCTACACAAACACTTCAAAAGTAGTACAATATTACAGAAACAAAGGCTTCGCAATTAGTACGGTTTCTTTACTCATGTGATTATAGAGTCTGAAAAGACAAAGAAAGATAGTGCAACACGCGCTCCAATTAGACAGAAGAAGACAAACAAAGTGATTCCTTTGTTTTGTTTTAACAAACTAGAACGTTATTTATTGTCTATCCACTTTTATTTTCCCGCCTGAGAGAACTACGGACTAAGGACGTTTGACCAAACCTGGTTTCTTTTAAATTTAACATTCACTATAATATACAGGACTTGTATTCTGCAGATATGTAAGAGTTTTCAGCAGGGTTACAGGGTTTTTTTAACGCATAAATAAAATATTTAGTACCAAGAAACTACAATCGCAAGAAGTAATTGATGGATAAGGTGGAGTAGGCTTTGTGATAGTTTCTAGGGAAGTCCTTTATACAGCGGTAAGCTTGATGGGTTCCGAAGTTGGTGATGAACCAGAGCAACAGGAATCAACAACAGTCAACGAGAATTTGACGTCATTATGCAGCTATTATACTTTTTATACCTTTTTCTATAAAACTGAAGTGAAAAACGAACTTACAGCTCTTTGTACCCTGCACACCGGAACACAGCAGTGTATATTCCGTACCAAAAATCCTCGCGAAAGGACGTCGAATCCTACAAAGGATAATTCGTGAGGCTATGGAAATTAAAACACATCCTTATTTAAATAGATAAGGCGGCTAGATACTATATGCTTGGGATCCAGTAATTAATAAAATTAAATCCGAACTCAACAGCATACCACTGCAAGATTTCAAGATACAGATGCTCATTTTGCGTAGATTGGACCAAAAATAATAATTAAAAGCTGAAGATACTTCAGGGTGACTATGCCATGGGGAAGTCAAACACCTTAGTCCCCCCCCCCCCGTGACCATAGGTTAAAAACAAGTTAAGCGCGAAAAAATCCTTACTTTTAAGCGGTTTTATTCAAATTTATTTCTTGTAGTATTCGCGAAAACAAGTAATGCTACAAATTAAAATTAAGGATAATAATAATTCGGATCATTCTTAAAATACATTAGAACGCTTTGAGTTAGCTATTAACTCTTTAAGCATTCGTATAGTTTGGCATTGTAATTACTATTAGCATTACACTCTGTCAAAAGACCACTGCCATAACTACCCTTAGACTGCCACATAGGGGGAATATTTGCCGTAGTTGCCTCGCTTGGCAAGCTTGGTGGCAGCCACATTTTTTTACTATTTGAATTGTTATAAAGATGCTGCTGCCTATTTTCTTTTTATTTCCATCTATCGCCTTTTACTGCAACCAAGGGACGATATGTAGTGGCTATTTTTATTTCTTACACCGCCACCACATGGTGAAACTATACGAGTATCTAACAGTAGCTTGTTTTTAATAAAACTCCTGTCTTAAACACAAAATACACAGGCTTTTTCTCATTGCTGATAGGGTTTTAGTGCACTGAAGTGTTCACCGCGCTGCCCCAATGCGTGTCGGCGAACTTCACATGTCTTCGAAATATTTTTTTTTATTTCTCAGACATGCAGGTTTCCTCACGATGTTCACCGCCGAGCACGTGGTAAATCAGCACTTAAAATTACAATTAACAATTTCATTGGTGCCGGCGGGGATCGAACCGGTTGCTCTCGTACTGTCAAATTTTAACAGCGAGCGCTAACTATCTGAGCTACCATTCAGGTATATATATAAATATATATACAGGGTTGCTTTTCAGAGTAGCCAAATTTTAAACTTAAGTTCAAATATATAAATAATGATATACCGTTATTGCAGTTTTTAAAATACGAGTAAATAAGGCTTCTACTTTTATTTGCAATTATACCAAATCGAATGTGATTTATGGGTAACAACGTTTTTCCTACCGATCGACCGTTACGAATGTGTACGTACGTAGTAAAATCAGTTAAAATAATGCAAAATAACTCTGTATATAAATTCGTAGTGAAAATTATTTTTTATGAGAATAACCTTTTATTATTCAAAATTGTAAAATTACTACTCGCGTTTTCTAAAAGATTACAATTTTTCAAGACCTGAAAATATTTTTTTTCTAAAACTCCCCCAAATGTCTAACTACGTTGCAAACATTGCCCTCGCATTAATGATTTGAGGGGAGACACTAATCGCAATCAATACCATCTCCCTTGTGAGGTTCATTCAAAGCTCCTCTCTCGATACAATTTTTAAAGACTTATTTTTTGAATTCATTCAGAAGGATTAACTGTCACCATACTTTTAATTAAAAAATAATCTTTAGTGATTACGTAATTCAGCCCACAAATGGATTTTTATTTCTAGTACACACATAGAATGGACATGACCGTATTTAGCTTTTGACACAACTAAAAGACAAAGTATTGCATAGTATACATTTTTATATTATTATAAATAAACTAGCTGACCGGATAGAGGTTGTTCTGTCCAAATTTCAAAAATTTTGTTTGTGATTGCTTTGTGAATTTGTATCTATTAACGTTTGTGGACATGAATATTCAATTTAAGAAGGAGTACATTCAGAAGTACGCCAAATGGGTAACTATACATACAAGATGAATTAAATCGGTTTGATAGTACATTGGACAGATCCAAAAGTAAAAACAAATGTATGTTCTTCCAGATATTATTTCCCTGAAAACTTTTACCAGGACTTTTCTTTCGAATCGTGAATTATGATTTAATTTTTTTTCATTTTTAATCATTTTCAGCTTTTACCAAATTTACCAATTTTCCGGACAACTTTCCTAATTTTTCTTTCCCTGAAAACCTTATTTGAATTATAACGAACGTTAATTTAAAAAAATTAAACGAACAGCGTTTAATTATCATTTATATAAATAGATATAAACGTTATTCAGTCGCCAAATAATGTAAAAATTTAGTTAAAATTCAAACAGGTATTAAAATAAAGATTAGAATGAAAGTTTTTTACCACATTTTTATTGTCTCTTACGTGGTAGAGCCATGCTGCAGCTATATTACTGGTATAGTTGTAGCACGAATGGCTCGGCTCAACCGGGAAGGACCACGCTCTCAATTTTGATTCTATGGGCCACAGCAACCACTTACCAGGTTCAGTAGGACTGTGTGCTCGTTTGTCACCCTTATCCTACAAAAAAGTAACTTTCTTGTTTATCTGTCTGTCTGTCGTTGGAATTTAGTAATTGATTTTAAACGAACTTCCCTATCAGCTGGAAACTAGAAATTTTGAATATAGCTCAAATTCGGATGACAGTGCAAGAATATGATAAAAAACGAGGTAATTTTTTTTTAATTTCATAATTGTTTAACTATTATTTTAAGCCAGTGGCACCTGCAGGTAAGTAGTGATGTAAGTTTTACGAATAATATTTGTCTGTTTTAATACATTACGAAGGCAAAACTTTTATGAGCTTTATAGTCACCCAGTCGTATTGCTTTCCTAGGTATCGCGTTGCATATCCATTTCACGTACGAGCTATTGCGTCGCACAATCGCGACACCGGAGGGTGTTACCCACACCCCTATGTCAGCTACATACCCTTGTCTAACATGACGATGTGCTCACAAAATTTCGTGCCTCACGATAACATATCTTACTCCGTTGTGATACGATATACGTGAATATAAAATGTGGATTTTTGCGTGCATGTGTCGGCCGGTCATTGTGTACATAGAGGGCGCGCCCCTTGCTGTCGCCGAACAAACATGGCGTCGGATAACGAGGTTTCGCGAGCGGCTTTCGTGAGCGATTTCGCGCCTAATTTGGACGTTGGAGCATGCAGCAAACTCTGTACTTTATTATCTCTAGATTTTCACGTGAAACAACGAGGAGTAATTTACTAAGTAGGATGCTTTTCAGCAGATTCAACGTTGATTATTCTGTTCTGTTTCTGGTTTTAAGTGTGTTTTGTTGTTCTTGTTATTTGCGTTACTTTAATATTACGGCCTATTTATATTATAAGACATTATTAATACAAATTTAAAGAATGAACCTCATAAAAATTATTTTGTTTTAAAATATTTTATTTTATATAATTATATTTATCTTAAATAAAAGCCTATATTTTTTTTATAATAAAGGTGACAAACCAGCTAGACTGTGTCTACCTGATGGTAAGTGGATTCTGTGGCCTATAGATATCTATATCTATCCTCGATTAAGAATCAAAATGCAAATGCGTTATCACCCCTCAGGACTAAGATGGAATGCCTCGTTTCCAGTAAAAAGGGTCTCCGGTTCTCTATACTCACCATACGAAAGACAGCAGCATTGAGCTGCTATTTTAGGCTGGTATCCTAGGAAAGGGTGATCATTCCCTGGTCGGGCCGACCCATTTGTGCTACCATGAAAAATTTATTCAAATATAGGCTTATTTTTTTCCTTTTCGTTTTAATCTCTAGGTGTTATGCCGTGACACATTAGAATAGAAGAACAGATTGTGTGCATGTCTTTATTTTTTTCTTTGTGATCACTAACTCAAATGCAAGTGCAACTTCAAGCAAAGAATGCGTTGTCAGGTTGCTGTTACTCACCACAAGAAATACAGATGAATTATGCTGCTATTTTGCGCTACTATTCTGTGAGAACTGAGAATAAGCTTTTCTCCGGACGAGTCAATCCATAAGTGGCTCTACGGTTAATGTAATAAGTTGAAATAAATGTTGTTAGTAGGATGATAAATATTGTAAGGAGGACGGACACGACTTAGAGACCTTCTAGAAAAGAGCTTACTCATTTCTAAAAGGACGGCAACGCACTTGCAATTCCCCTAATGTTGCAGTTGTTCATGGGCGGCGGCGGTAGTCACTTACCATCAGGGAAGCCGCATGCTCGTTTCCATCCTCTTCTATATAAAAAAGGACTTCTTTCTGCCACCAAATAGCACTGTTTGCTCTGCTTCTGGTCTGAAGAGTACAGTTCTATTAGGTTATACAGCCAGTATAATAACAGGCTCTGACGAATTCCGTCTTAGTCCCAAGGGGCGACAACGCATCTGTAGCGTTCTTTGTTTTAAGATGGTTGCAGATATCTATGGGTGAAAGGTATCTATGGACTGCAGAAGTCACTTACCATCATGTGGACTGTAAATTCGTTTCACTTCAGTTTTATAAAAAAGTAGGCTCTTTAACACATTGTAATTTGATTCTTGATCGCGATAGATGTATTTTTCTATTGGCTACATCATCCACTTACCATTATTAGGTGAATTCTGTGCTAGCTTCTTAACTTGTATAAAAGTCTAGTTGTGATACACATAACTATGTATATTAAATACGATAATACTACATCATTATAAATAATAATTTTTATTATTATAACGAGCTATTGATTGTGTGCTTAAAAGTGTCAGTTCCTACTTATTACACCGTAAAAAGCCTTATAGAACTATATCAAAACGTTGCGTTTAACATTAAAACATCAATTCGAAATATTGATACGTGGTAGAGCCATACTGCAGTTATATTAGTAGTATAGTTGTAGCACGAATGGGTCGGCTCGACCGGGGAAGGGCCACTATCTCACAGAATACCAGCGTAAAATAGCAACTTAACACTACTGTGTTTCGTATGATGAGTGTAGAGAACCGAAGACCCATTTTACTGGAAAAGAGGCATTCCGTCTTAGTCCTCACGGGTGACAACGTATCTGCATTTGGATTCTTTATTGAGGATAAATGTAGATGTCATTGAGTCACAGCAACCACTTACCAAGAGGTGGACTTTGTGCTCGTTTGTCACCCTATCCTATATAAATATATATAAATTATATTTCATTTCATTTATTATATTGTCTAGAATTCTGCAGGATATATCGAAAAAATAAAACTAATTAAAAACTAATTTAGTATATAAGTTATACAATACAGAATACACAAGATAGTCTTTATTTATATAGAGTTTCATATAACACAGATAAAGTAGTTTGTTTTCGGGGACAATATTGGCGCTGTGGGCGATTTGGCCGGCACACCGCAACTCCCCAGTGGGAGGGATCTTAAATAATACTAGTTATAGATACTCCATGTTAGATACCGAGTAATTCGATATTTTGGCCACGGGAAACGCGTAAACCGCAAAGGACATTTAATATATTGAGTCGGAGTAATAAATATAACAAAAATTTTCTTTGCACGTAAACATGTTCAGAATGAAAATCACAATGATGCAGTCACAATATTTTACGAATGTGTTTGTCATCGCAGATTTGTCTATTTCATATTCAGTAGCTTGAAAACGTATTTAGTAAAACAAATAGTTTAAAAATATAATAAAGAAAAACGGTATAAAAAGGGTTAATAAAATTTTAAGGAATACATGAATTAAAATAACCTCTGGGAATGACGTGATCGCTACCATGCTGGTTCTATTATAGTTCATTTAAGTAATTGTACAAAATTATTGTAAAATTATATAAGTCTAAAAATAATTCTGCTGGGTTCTTTGCTGGTTCTTGCTAGGACAGAGGTATTTTCCAAAGTAGTGGTAAATTAAAAAAAATACTTTTATTAAGTTATGTGATAATCATTATTGTAAAAAAATTGTAGCGGTGAAGATCGCTCTTGCACTTCTCTGCAATTGGAGAAGTTTCGTATTCAGATTGACATCGCATTTCAAATTCAGTGCCCATATACGAGTATATATATATACCAACTTTCACGTTTATAATATTAGTAGGGTATATATATAGCGACCACCTAGATAGTTTGCTAAACCACTTCTTCAATACAAGTAGCATTGGATATACATTAGTATCAGTATACATTACTGAACTTTAGCCGACGCTATTGTAATTATGAGGGAATCGCTAAAGGACCTTATCATTATGCTGAATGACCACAAGGGTCTCTAAACACACAGGTTTAACAAGAAGATCGGCCTTAAGACACGACTATCATACGTGTCAACACCTATCCAGAGGTTTTTTTTTTACTATTTTACGTTTGACTACTATCCCATCTAGTGGTGATCCAGCCGAAGATGGTGAAGTGCACTGAGTTGTTATGAGCACAGCCGGACTCAGGGCGTGATAGTCCGAGGCTGTTTTGAGAACACAAAACTCGAAGTTGTTGCCGTACACGTACGGTAAGTTGTTCGACTAGTAATTTCGAACAAGATGACAAATGACGAATTCAATTCAAAGAAAAAAAATGGCTCGGGACAACATTACAAAAAGTTACGATACGTTATCTATATTCGTCCAGTATTCCTGAAAAACTTTAAAGTACAAATGATGACCTATGAAACCGAGACATAGTCCTTCATTACTGGCGGTAAGACAAGCTTTAGAGTTGTGCAGCAAGCCATGGAATCATAGCCTAAATTATGATAATTATACCAACACTGCGCTCGCAAGAATATGGTGTGACATTGACATTTCATTACTTAATCATAGATGGCTGTAGTCAGGCGTTTGTGTTTCCAATAATAATTTAATTGTTGGACAAACAAAATAAAGAATATTTAGTTTGTCTGATAATGTGTATGAATATTGATACAGTTATCATTACATTTTAACATACACAATCTATACTAATAAATAAAATTGAAGTGTCTGTTTGTAATGTCAAAATAACAGCTTTTTACTAAATGCATATGAAAGTTTATACGGTGCTTATAACAAAAATACAATTTTTAAATTTTTTGTCTGTCAGTCTGTTTGTTCCGGCTAATCTCCCCAAATGGCTGGACCGATTTTGACGGGACTTGCACTGGCAGATAGCTGATGTTATAAGGAGTAACTTAGGCTACTTTTATTTTAGAAAAATAATTAGGGTTCCGTGCAAAAATATTAAAACCCATGAAAATCGAATCAACTTTCGCCCGCGTGTGATAATAAATTATCACACGCGGGCGAAAGTCGCGGGGAACAGCTAGTGTAGATATGTATAAAGCTTGAAGAATATTTAGTTTTTGACTCATCAAGGTTTGTGCACAGATAAACCGCATTATAAATTGTAATAAGTACATAAAAAAAAATCATAAACAAGTAGTAAAACAGTCATCGATTTTCTACGGAATACTAAATTTAGCATATAATAATTACGACATATCTTTAAAGATAGACATATCACTACCTGATTTTTTTTGTTGGTATATTTAATTCTTAACATGAATCTAACGGTTAAATGTATGTAATGTATGTGTGTATTTGTGTGTGTATATGTATATATGTATTAAGGATAATGGTTATATATGGAATATTATGTATTTGTTTGTATTCATATGCATTTGTGTATATCTATATAAATTTATTATATTTAGTTATTTAAGTCACCAGCCACTAATTTCTCACCACGCCATGGGTTGACTGGCAGAGAATGCTAACTGGTATTAAGTCCGCCCTTTGTAACCTAATGGTTAGTGCAATAAAGTTTTAAATGAAATTAATAATAAACAAAATTAATCTGTCTATCTGTAGGAAAGGATTTAATCCGAAAACTATTAAAACTATCGACAAAAGTACAACAATGTAATACATCCTACAGACTCTGTAGTATGTATTGTATGTCTATAGTAATCCTAGTGGAACGAATCTTTTTTTATTTCAATGTAAAGGTTCCAAAGATATTTTTGTCTTTTATCGACGCGAATTCCCCGGGCATTATATGCATTTATTGCTGGACTAACGGATCACTAAAAATGTCTTTAACGTTTTGCTCATCGCATATAAACTATTATATCACTATGACTTCAGTCATATTTCCACATTAAGTTAAAAGTTAAAGTTATAGCCTATATACGTCCCACTGCTGGGCACAGGTCTCCTCTCATTTCTGAGAGGGTTTTAGAGCAAGGAAGTATCCGCTGCGCTGCCCAATGCGTGATGGCGAACTTCACATGTCTTCGAAATACTTTTTTTTCTTATTTCTCAGACATGCAGGTTTCCTCACGATGTTTTCCTTCACCGCCGAGCACGTGGTAAACCAGCACTTAAAATTGCAATTAACAATTTCATTGGTGCCGGCGGGGATCGAAACCGGGTTGCTCTCGTACTGTCAAATTTACCGCGAGCGCCAACCATCTGAGCTACCACGTCTCTCGCCACCATTTCCACATTAGGTTGTTAAGAAATATATATAAATTAAGTTAAGAAATATATATTTATAAATTAAATCTATTGTCTAATTCTTGAGAATAATCTTATAAAATTCATCGTTAGACTTTTATTGTAGATACAGATTATTTATAGTTCCCTTTATAGTACCCGTTCTTGAACCTTAGTATGAGTTATACTTAATAATAAACCAGACCAGGAAAACCTTTAAGTACCTGGCACTTGATATTTTTTAATAAAAAAGTGTAGAGAACCGGGGACCCTTTTTAGGGGAAACATTCCATCTTAGTCCTCACGGGTGACAATGCATCTGCATTTTTGATTCGTAATCGAGGATAGATGTAAAAGTCTACCAGGAAAACCTTTAAGTACCTGGCACTTCATAAGTTTTAATGAAGAAGGGTGACAAACAAGCGCACATAGTAAGTGTAGAGAACCGGGGACCCTTTTTAGGGGAAACATTCCATCTTAGTCCTCATGGGTGACATCGCATCTGCATTTTTGATTCGTAATCGAGGATAGATGTAAAAGTCTATGGCCCGCAGCAACCATTTACCATCAGGTGGTCTGTGTGCTCGTTTGTCACCCTTATCCTATGATGCTGAGGCCCATAGACATTAGACACCTACATCTCCTCTGCCTCGATTACGAATCAATCTCGGAATGCCTCGTTACCAGTAAAAAGGGTCTTCGAGTCTCTACACTCACTATACAAAACAGCAGCATTAAGCTGCTATTTAGTGCAGCTACTGTGAAAGCGTTTTCCTTCCCTGTTCGAGCCGACCCACGTTAGAAATAGTCTTTAAGGTCGTTTCGCACGAGTACAGTAAATTGTTGTGTACTGTTTACATCTCGAGGATGATGTCAAGGTCAACCAATAATTTTAATCCTAACAACAGATATATTGCAATAACCTTCGCTTGTACTTTATGTTTTTTGCTGCATAAGAATGCACAAAATGGTACCGAACACCCGTTCCGAGTACGATTGCGTTGCTCAAAGATTTTCATAACAAAACACAACTTATAAAGCGGAAGGAGCTCTCGAGACTATCGCCACTTTTAATTGAACTGCCAGTACCGCGCCTTCAATCTTTATTAGTTTGAGTTGATCTTTGCAGGGTAGCTCGTATAGTGGTGGTTTAACAAACGATCGACAAAGAGGTTTCTAAAAAGAGCATTCGGTTCTAACAAAACGTTATTAAATCTTATTTTGAGCATAAAGATATTTGGGTTCTGTTGTTAGCATTGTGTGAGTTGTTGTACTTATTATTACCTACTTATTCAATGGGATGCACCCAGTTCTTATTATGATGCTTACTCCTAATATAATCTCTTTACAAATTACAGAGTAGTTCTTGGCGTGCAACAAAAATCTCGACATTTAAACCCTATAAAGTAAATCTATACCTTATTGTTGAGAAACTTAAATTAATAAGAAGACTATTTAAATTTGTGCTTTTTATTATGGTAATTGTTCTGCGATAACAACGAAACAGAAATTAACACGAAACTATAATTTTATTTTAATAACAATATCTTAATATTTTCAAGAAGCAATTAAAATGAGAAAGTGCCGTGGTAGCTCAGATGGTTAGCGCTCGCTGTAAATTTCACAGTACGCGAATAAACCGGGTTCGATCCCCGCCACACCAATAAAATTGTTAATTGTAATTTTAAGTGCTGATTTACCACGTTCTCGGCGGTGAAGGAAAACATCGTGAGGAAACCTGCATGTCTTAGAAATAAGAAAAACAAATATTTCAAAGAAATGAAGTTCGCCAACACGCATTGGGACAGCGCGGCGGACACTTCCTTGCCCTAAAACCCTTTCAGAAACGAGGGGAGTCCTGTGCCCAGCAGTGGGACGTACATAGGCTGTAACTTTAACTTTTAACTTTTAAAAACGTGGTATATTGATAGTCTCGAGTTTAAAGATGAGACTTTGTCACGAAAGTAGTCATTAAGCCAAAGTCTTCGCGAAATTTGACATTTGCAGTCAAATTCCATACTTGACATTTTACTTCGCACAGGACTTCCTAAAACAGACTCTAGTTAAAGCTTGAGACTAATTATAAATTACTTTTTGTAATAAGCCGGCGTAAGTTTATTTAAGACGCCCAAGTTATTAAAATCAACAAAAAGAAAAGCGAATGTTAAAATCATGGTTTTCTCCTTTGTGTAGGAGGGGCTATCTATCTAAAATATTAGGAAATGCACTTGAGATTAAATATAGTGGTAAATTATAGGCTAATTGCCTTCTTTTATTTTTCATTTAAATATCTTATTGACGAGGTCCTTAGTTGCTTTCAATGTAATAATAATAATACATGGACCGGTCTGATCACGGCATCTTTACAAAACGTTATTTTCATGACTCTTCTATTAACGAAGGGATTCGAAACATTCTGGCCTGATAAACTTACATATATACATACATACATTAAGAATGAACAATGATTTGCGAAAACTATAATTAAAAATTTATTAGTAAAGAATTATTAAATGTTAAGTGACAACAACATGATTCAATACCTTATCATGTTAGTTAGTACCAAGCCTTAGTTTAAAATTTATTCAGTGGAACTTATGGCTATGTTCTTGGATATTTGTTAAAAATTATCTTGTTTGTGCCTTCAAAAGATTTAATTTTTTTAAATTCCTGATCTTACCCTTGAATTTCATGATAGACATAATATGCTGTATTTAGTTTAAAATTTTCTTTTAAATTTTATTGATAATAGTAAAATATAACATTTTATATAATCTACGATTGGACCGCTAGTAAAAATTGTTCTAAGTTCAGTGATGGCAACCTAATGATCCATCCATAGCGACAATGGTCCAAAGAAAGCGACTGAAACTACTAAAACTTTTATTATAACAAATACCGTTATTAAGGTAGTAAGTATATAATAAATAGGTAATAAAATTCCATTAAGTTAATGCAACCCTCTACCCCATATCATCCCTCGGGTGATGTAAAAGGCGAAAGAGGGAAACTAAAACAGAAAAGCATCTTTCTGATAACACCTCAAAAAAAAATAAAGCTGCGATTGCCAACCTGCATGTAAGGTCATGTAAACATGGCTATCATTGTAAACATGGCTACTGTAGCAAATATCCCCCTTATGAGACAATCTTTGGGTGAGGCCTATATTCAGCAGTGGTCTATTAGCAGGGTATTACTTTCTGAGGACTGAAAACGTATGTGCATTTTGATTGCTAATGTAATGCAGATTAAGGGCCACTGCATCTTATTATTATCCAAAACCATTCATAGGACTGTGTGTTCGTTTATTACCTACACAAATTATAAATCAACATACTATAATTCGTCAACTTTGAGCGACGTATTTGTACCTCAGTCTTCTATATAATCAGCTTATATATCGGCCCGTAAAAATCTGCTGGGTCTTCAACGTTGTTAGAAGGATGTGTCTAAATCATCAGGCGGATTAACGATCATCCAAGCGTATCGCATCTTTGACGCTGCTGCTCGTCGCCATTCTGAGTATTTTGTCTGGTGTGAACGGGATGTTTATACTGCTATATATCGGAAGCTATAAAATTCCTCTAATGTTTCCCATAGACGTTTCTTACGTCACCCAAGGGCATAATGGGGTTTTGGACTTCTTTTTTGCCACTCGGTGTACGAATGGAACTTCGGTGGAACTACTTTCAGTTTACATAATATTTAATTCTAAGCCTGCAACTCTTTCTATTGAGAGACACGCAGTTATGGAATAGGCTTCTCTTAAGCTAGTGTGTGTATTAGTGGAACTACATATAACTTAATATTTAATTTTAAGCTTGCAACTATTTCTATCGAGACTTGGATAGACAAGAAGTTAAGAACTTAATTTCAAAATAATCTCAACATTTATCCCGGCAAGTTGACGCGCTAAATCCACATTCAGCATACGAGAATAGAATTCCCGTTGACATATAACAAGGCATCAAAAGATAAAATCAATTGCAGTCGCAATTTGCGGCATTCGCCCACTCACACACAATAAAGCAACAACCGGAGCGATAGCGATGAATGGTCGATTGTCGCGTTCCGAACGATTAGCCCCCGGGCCGATTCAGCAAAATGGGATGAAAATGTCAAAATACAATCTGTGATGACGATCTAAACTGTTAAAATAACTACTCAGCCTTAAAATTGAGCAATATTAAACTTTATGTCGAAGCGATTAAAGATGTCAGTGACAAAATATGTGGTTGTAACAAAAAGTATACTATCAATGACACAATGGGACTTATCCAGGGTAACACTAGAACTTGTACAGATATTATTTGCGATTTTTTCAACGCAAATCGAGTTGTATCGTGAACTTGTCCGCGAACAATCGGGCCACTGAATGGTGCTCGTGACGACTGCATTGTTGTAATAAAAATAAGAAGACGGAGTATTTTGTGTTTCTTCCAATTTTAAATCAAACTTATTTAGCCCATAGTCATCAATGGAGTTGCCTGAATCTTGAAATAATGGTTTGCGAGTTTTCTAATTTGTAAGGAATAAAATATGTTTTGATTATTATTAGAAAAGAAAATATACCTATATTTATACACAAATATGTTAATTGTTAAATATATCTTACAGCCAGTTTCTATAAAGTAGTGATTTTGTTTATTATTAAGTACGCACTTTGCTACCTAAGTAGGTAGTTTGATATGTAAAGCAAGTGCTTCACATATCAAACTATTTCTCTTTCCCAAAGGGTTTGCTAGAAGAGAACTCTTATTAGGGTTACGTTCGCCTTTGTACATCTTATTTAATATTTAAAATTTGTTATCATCTTATAGTGTGTACAATAAGTTACCCATTGTGTCTATCAGAATATATTTGTACGTAGTAAGTATATAATATCTCAATGATGTACACAATAAGTGTCCTTTGATCGGGTAAGGCCCCTGTTCAGCTGGACTTTTGTGGGGAAGTAGAAGATACTAATTGTGTAATACTATTCGTTGATATTCGACGATAGTGACATAAATTCAATTTTGGTATCAATTGGGATTTAAACAAAAGAGCCCAGCTTGGTATTAAAAATCTGATATCTGAGAGTTGCAATTATAATAAATCGCATACGGGGAGTTTTGACACTGATTGCTTTGCGTGGGCAACTTAGACATAATTAGGATAGTATAAAATTCACGGGCATAACCTGTAAAGCACTTGCGGTTTAGAAAAATAATATGAAAGCAAAATGTAAGGTATTATAATGTAATAAATTTCAATAAATGCCTTTACATCTTGCACCGTGTAGTGTTCGCGTAAGAAAATCTACAATTGCATATCATCCCGAAAGTATAAAAAAACTGCGGTTGCCAACCAGCCTGACAAATGCTGTGGCACCTTATTAATACAAGGCAATCTATCGGAGAGGGAATGATGATCAATTAATTCATATGTCTAATATTAGTTAGAGCATTACTGTCGGGTTTTTGTTGTTTTTATTTTTAACTAACGATCCGCCCCGGTTTCGCACGGGTTATTTCTGGATCTCGACAACAGCGCCACCTACCGGGTCTAAATGTGAATCTATACTATCTAGGGACCCATTTAAACACACACAAAAAAATATCAAAATCGGTCGAGCCGTTTTTGAATTTTAACAAGACTAACTAGCAGGAATTGATTTTTATATTTAGAGATAATAATTTTCTTGAGTATTAAACAATTTCTAATGTTAAAAATTAATTTTGACTAAAGCGACTCTGTCTCAGAATACGTTATGTCACAAAATATATGGTTTTTACCCATGTATAGTTGACTAGCAGCGATCAATTGCTTGAGGGGATTTTCGGATTAGTTTTGGTGACATCAAAAAAACTACAAGTAATCGAGTTTCGTTTACGGGAGTAACTAAACCCTTTGTCCATTTTTTCAAGCATTTATCTAGTAAAAATTAAGTTTTTTGGTTAGTTTTTAAAATCTCTCGTAAACTGAATATTTTTTTAATGAAGTAAGTCAACAGAATTGACATATTATACATCTATCACAGATTTAGAATCAAACAGCTTTCAACGTGGTAGAGTCATGCTGCAGCTATATTAATTGTATAATTGTAGCACGAATGGGTCGGCTCGACCGGGGAAGGACCACGCTCTCACAGAATACCAGTGTAAAATAGCAGCTTAATGCTGTTGTGTTTCGTATGGTCAGTTTAGAGAACCGGAACCCTTTTTACTGGAAAAGTGGCATTCTATCTTAATCCTCACGGCTGACAACGCATCTGCATTTTGATTCGCAACGGAGATAGATGTAGATGTCTATAGGCCACAGCAACCACTTACCATCGGGTGGACTGTGTGCTCGCTTGTCACCCTTAACCTATAAAAAAAAGTAGCGACGTTTTATCACCACTGAAGACTAAGATGGAAATCCAGTAAAAAGGGTCTTCGATTATCTACAATCAAACTTACGAAACAACAGTACAATGCAACCTTAGTTAGTGCCGTGGGATGGCGGCGTAAGATTCAATTTAACCCGCAGGTGTCGTAAGAGGCGACTATGAGAAATGCAAGATTTTTTTTTATGGCTTTCGATAGATGGTGGCGATCTTGTTTACGCCTGACGTAAAATACCCAGAACGACGACGGGTAGCAAACCTTTGGTATTTCGGTCGTCAACCGCTTGCCAACTGTGACAATTAAGGCAATCCTTTCCATTCTCCTCCCACGGAAGAGGCCCACATCCAGCAGTGAAATTTTAGGGACTCATGAAGAAGAAAAAGAATTTAAATACGATTCTATGTCTGCACACAATCCGTATAGTGAATTTTTTATGTATTCTGCAATTGAAAGAAGGCAAGTATTTTTTCCGCTTAGAAATGAATAGAATGATTTTTATTCAATATAGATTATTACATATTATTACAACATAGATATTACCCGTGTAGTGGCGGGTTAGAATACCCACTACCCCATATCTTCCCGTGGGTGTCGTAAGAGGCGACAGAGGGAAACTGAGGCAGAAGATGGGCAGCAGCATCTTTCTGATAACAGCAACAATAATAAAACTGCGGTTGCCAACCCGCTCGCCAAGCGTGGCAACTACGGCAATATCCCCCCAATGAAGAAAGTTACGAAGAGACGGCCCCCAGTCCCCGGCGGCCCCGCTATTCCTGGCTACGGTGGCGACCATGGTAACGGCGGGGGGGTGCGCAGAATCTCCGGTGGAGGTCGGTTGCCACCTACGACGACTCGACCTGGCAACTTATAACGCACGCACTCTGAGGACTGACGAGAAGATCCTGGAGCTGGAAGAAGAGATGACAAGTTGCGCTGGAATATTATAGGATTATCCGAGGTCCGAAGAGGGGAGGACACGGTAATCCTCGAATCCGGCAACTTGTTCTATCACCGGAGGCGACCATCTGTCCCAAGGAGGTGTCGGATTTATCGTCCACAAGTCTCTCGTTAACAACGTTAAAATTGGGAGGTGTCGACGAGGGTTGCGTACCTTATACTCAGAATCACCAAACGGTATTCGCTGAAGGTCATACAGGTTTACGCACCAACTTCGGCACACCCGATGAGGAGGTAGAGAAATGTATGAGGATATCTCTAGAGCCATGCATTCCTCTAAAACCCACTATACGGTGTTAATGGAGACTTCAACGCAAAGCTAGGCACAAGAGAGAACGGTGAGCTGAAAGTAGGAAATTCGGATTAGCAACGGAACCCAAGGGCCAGCAGCTGGCCGACTTCATGGAGAAAGAGGACTCTTTATGATGAACTCTTTCTTCCAGAAGCGGCCCCACAGGAAGTGGACCTGGTCGAGCCCCGACGGTTCGACAAAAATGAGATTGACTTCATTATGACGACTAGACGCCAACTGTTCAGTGATGTCTCAGTGATCGCGAGGGTGAAAACTGGTAGCGATCACCGAATGGTTAGAGGCACACTGAACCTAAACGTTGTGGAGAGGTGTCGTCTAATGAAGTCACCCGTCCCCTCGTGCTCTAATCCAAAGTCCCGAAACCTTTCAGCTCGAGTTACAAAACCGTTTTCAGTGCCTAGAAGATTGCAATGCAGTGGACGATATGAATGACAAACTCGTGGAAACTGTCCATGCGGTCGGAGCTAAGTTTTGTAAGACCCGCCGCAGAAGAACACAAAAACTCTCCGATCACACTCTTAATCTCATGGCTGTTAGACGGGAAATGAAGCTGCAATCTTCAGTAGATTTGATAGCATACAGGCAACTGAACAGACAGATCTCCAAATGCATGCGGCGGGACTTGCGCAACTTCAATACAGCTCGTATTGAAGAAGCGATTGAAGGGCTCCAAAGTCTTTGCCAGAGATCTGTCTGCCAGAAAGAGCCAACTGTCGAAGCTGAAGACCGAGTGTGGCAGCGTCGTTTCCGGACACCTGAGATTTTGAGTGAGATTGAGAGGTTCTATGGGCAGCTGTACACATCATCGTTGGAGCCACACGCAAGTGTGAGTAACGATCCAAGAGCGAGTCTTATCCGACACTATTCCGATGATATCCCGGACGTCAGTCTGAGCGAGATTAGAATGGCTCTCCAGCACCTTAAAAACGGCAAGGCCCCAGGCGAGGATGGAATTACGGCGGAGCTTCTGAAAGCGGGTGGAAAACCGGTACTTGAAGTCCTTCAGAAGCTCTTTAATTCCGTCCTACATGGTGGCACTACACCGGAGGCGTGGAGCAGAAGTGCGGTGGTCTTGTTCTTCAAGAAAGGCGACAACGCTCTTGAAGAACTACAGACCGATTTCCTTCTGAGCCGCGTCTACGTGCTGTTTTCGAGAGTCATTACGAATCGTCTCGCACGCAGACTCGACGACTTCCAGCCTCCCGAACAAGCCGGTTTCCGAAAGGCTTTAGCACCATAGACCACATACATACCTTCGGCAAATTGTACAGAAGTCCGAGGAGTACAATTTGCCACTATGTCTGGCGTATGTGGACTATGAGAAAGCCTTTGATTCCGTCGAAATTTGCGGTGCTGCAGTCCTTCAGCGGTGCCAAGTTGACTGTCGGTATATCGAAGTGTTGAAGTGCTTGTACAGTAGGGCTACGATGGCTATCCGAGTACAGAACCAGAGTACGAAACCTATCCAACTGCAGAGAGGTGTAAGACAGGGTGACGTTATATCCCGAAACTCTTCACCGCTGCATTGGAAGACGTTTTCAAGCTTCTGGACTGGAAAGGATACGGCATTAACATCAATGGCGAGTACATCACTCACCTTCGATTTGCCGACGATATAGTCCTTATGGCAGAATCGCTGGAGGACCTAAGCACTATGCTCAATGACCTCAATAGTGCCTCCCAACGGATAGGTCTTAAGATGAACATGGACAAAACAAAGATCATGTTTAATGTCCATGTCACACCTATGCCGGTAGTTGTTGGGAGCACTAAGCTCGAAGTTGTTGACGAATATGTTTATCTGGGACAAATAGTCCGACTAGGTAAGTCCAACTTCGACCGAGAGGTCAATCGACGGATTCAACTCGGCTGGGCAGCGTTCGGGAAATTACGGCACATCTTCTCGTCAGGTATACCTCAAAACTTGAAAACGAGGCTGTACAACCAGTGCGTGTTGCCAGTGATGACCTACGGAACTGAGACGTGGTCCTTCACTGCTGGCCGGATGAGGAAGCTCAAGGTCGCTCAGCGAGCTATGGAAGGCTATGCTCGAGTCTCACTGCGTGATAAACTTAGAAATGAGGATATCCGCAGTAGAACCAGAGTGACCGACATAGCCCAACAGATTAGTAAGCTGAGTGGCAATGGGCCGGCCATATAGCTCGAAGAACCGACAACCGATGGGGAAAAAGGTTCTCAGTGGCGGCCTCGTACCGGCGGACGAAGTGTAGGGCGTCCCCCACTAGATGGAGTGACGACCTGGTAAGACATGCAGGAAGTCGATGGATGCGGGTGGCTCAGGACCGTGCTTTGTGGCATTCCTTGGGGGGCCTATGTTCAGCAGTGGACTTGTGAAGGGCTGTAATGATGTAATGAATGAGATTATTACATAATACGTATTAAGTCATTTTTTTATTTGCCACTTTTTTTATTTACCACTGGTTCGGAAAATACCTTTTGTCCTGGGAAGAACAAGCAAGAAACCCAGCGGGATTTTTTTAAACATATTTCACTTTACAATAACTTTGTACAATTTTTAAATGAATTGATACAGCGTGACAAATTCTTCGTTATTTTTCTTTTAGGAATCTATCATACGTACTACATATCTTTGAATTTATAATAAAGTATTATTCAAAATTAAAAGTGCCTCTAATATCTAATTGATATTGAAACTATGCACATAAGTAAACATACCTATGTTTTAATGTTTAAATAATAATAATAATAAAAATAAGTTTATAGTTTTATACGTGGTAGAGCCATATTGCAGGTATATTATAGTTGTAACACGAATGGGTAGGCTAGACCGGAGAAGAACCACGCTCTCACAGAACACCAGCGTAAAATAGCAGCTTAATGCTGCTGTGTTTCGTATGGTAAGTGTAGAGAACCGGAGACCCTTTTTTACTGTAAACGAGGCATTCCATCTTAGTCCTCAGGGGTGACAATGCGTCTGCATTTTGATTCTTTATTGAGGATGGATGTAGATGTCTATGAGCCGCTGTGGCCACTTACCATCAGGTGGACTCTGTGCTCGTTTATCACCCTTATTTTATAAAAAGAAAAATGTTAGTGATAAAACATAATAAACGTACAAAAAAGATACGTACGATGCAGGTATATTAAGGCAATCTTGTTAAAATTTGAGATTACAAAGTGACAAGATTACAACAAATTTACGTGGTAGAGCTATGTATACTGCAGCCATATTTTACATATTAAAATAGCTATAAATATAAAAAATATATTTATTTATAGCTATGAATGAATTAATTAATTATTTATAGCTATTTTTTTATAGGATATGTGTGACAAACGAGCACACAGTCCACCTGATGGTAAGTGGCCACTGCGGCTCATAGACATCTACATCTATCTTCGATTACGAATTAAAATGCAGATGCGTTGTCACCCTAAGGACAAAATATATAAGGACTAAGATGGAATGTCTCGTTTCCAGTAAAAAGGATCTCCGGTTCTCTACACTCACCATACGAAACAAAGCAACATTAAGCTGCTATTTTACGCTGGTTTTCTGTGAGAGCGTAGTCCTTCCCCGGGCGAGCCGACCCATTCCTGCTACAACTATAATGTAGCTGCAGCGTGGCTCTACCACGTTAAAAAGCTATATATATAAAATATATAATAATAATCTTTAATATAGCTGCAGCACGAATGGGTCGGTTCGACCGGGGTATACTGGGATATACTGTTATACGCTGGTATTCTCTAGGAGCGTAATCCTCTCACAGAAAACCAGCGTACAACAGAAGCTGTGTTTCGTATGGTGAGTGTAGAGAACTTTTTATTGGCATATGTGTGTGTGTATGAGGCATTCCATCTCAGTCCTCAGGGGTGACAACACATCTGCGTTTTGATTCTTAATTTAGAATAGACCTAAGTGTCGTTTTTTATATAGAATAAGGGTGACAAACGAGCACACAGTCCACCTGATGGTAAATCGAGGCTGTGGCCCATACACATCTACATTTAACCTCAATTAAGAATCAAAATGCAGATGCGATGTCACCCCTGAGGACTGAGAATGCCTCGTTTCCAGTAAAAAGGGTATCCGGTTCTCTACACTCACCATACGAAACACAGCAGTATTAAGCTGCTATTTTACGCTGGTATTCTGTGAGAGCGTGGTTCCACCCCGGACGAGCCGACCCTTTCGTGCTGCAACCACAATATAGCTGCAGCATGGCTATACCACGTAAATCTATGTTCTATGTCTATGTTTTGTGACCATCAAGTTGACTGTGTGCTTGCTTGTTACCCTTACTCTATTACAAATACAAAATGTCTCCTACTGTAGGTATGCTAAAACATAAACGCAATAACGTTAAAAGTAAAACAATAGGTAAAGAGAACCTTTAAGAATTCTTTTGCAATAAATAAGCTAACATAAAATCGCACATTTATCTAAAACTATATAAACTCTACATATATATACTAAAGCAAGTTAATAGGCTCTCGGCAATGACGACAGGAAATCGATCCCTCAGCCCTCCGAAGCACGTCATTTGCAATGAGAGGACAGATCACTTCAGCCGAGATAAGGGATAAGGGCCAATGAAGTTATTGTTCATAATTATATTTATGGTCTTGTCAACAATGTATCGCCCGTATCTACCGCTCTCGTGGCATTATCTTGAAAGGTACATAATTTCGTCTCTACGTAATAGAAAAATCTTTGAAGATTTGTTATTATTCTATTTCATGCTGAAAAAACTACATTTGTGACGAGCACAACAAAATTAACTTTTTTTAAGGTAGAAATTGTCTGATTCCGGATTCGCCGGGGAAGGATTTATTAATGTTTAATCGTTTCGATTTAAGATAATTAAAGACCATTCATTTTATAAATTTTTCCATTTCTCAAAAAAAAAAATCTTTACTGTTTGCCCATTATTAGGAATAACTTTCCTTAATATAAATTCCTTAAATAGCCGCCATAGATAATACACGTAGCATGACATGCTGATGAATGCAGCTTGATGCTGCTGTGTAAACTATGGTAAGTGTAGAGAACCGGAAACCCTTTTCACTAGAAACAAGTTTCTCCGTGGTAGAGCCATGCTGCAGCTATATTACTGGTATAGTTGTAGCACGAATGGGTCTGCTCGACCGGGGAAGGACCACACTCTCACAGTATACCAGCGTAAAATAGCAGCTTAACCCTGCTGTGTTTCGTATGGTGAGTGTAGAGAACCGGAGACCCTTTTTACTGAAAACGAGGCATTCCATCTTAGTCCTCACGGGTGACAACGCATCTGCATTTTGATTCGTAATCGAGGATAGATGTAGATGTCTATGGGCCACAGCAACCACTTACCTGATGGTGGACTGTATGCTCGTTCGTGACCCGTATTACTCTTATAAAAAAGTAAGCCTGCATTGAAAAAAACAGAGCGGTTTCAGCAGAATGTGGACACTTGCAACCAATTCAAAGCAGGCAGAAGAGTTATTACCTTTAAGAGTTAAGATGGAGTGCTTGGCACATCGTAATTGTGTCTGTTGTTATAGTTTTTTTAATATAGAAGAGGGGGCAAACGAGCATAAGGTTCACCTGATGGTAAGTGACTACCGCCGCCCATGAACAACTGCAACACCAGGGGAGAATTGCAGGTGCATTACCGGCCTTTTAGAAAGGAGTAAGCTTTTTCTTGAAGGACCCTAAGTCGTATCCGTTCGGAAAAATCGCCAGTGGTAAACAATTTCACAGAGAGGTTGTACGAGGAAGCAAACTCCTAGTAAAACGCACAGTGGCGGACCGCCAAGCATCCAGATGGTGTGGATGGTATCGTTAGTTTTGATGCGATGGGCATTCGTGAAATTGGAAATATTGTGTTTCTATTTGTATTCCAGTAGATCTTATATACATCAGACAGATGTTTGGCGGCAGAAATGGGTAAACTAAGCAGCAAGGTGGCAGTGTAGTAGTTGTAGCACGAATGGGTCGGCTCCACCGGGGAAGGACCACGCTCTCACAGAATACCAGCATAAAATAGCAGCTTAACACTGCTGTGTTTCGTATGGTGAGTGTAGAGAACCGGAGACCCTTTTTACTGGAAAAGAAGCATTCTATCTTAGTCCTCACGGCTGACAACGTATCTGCATTTAAATTCGCAAACGAAGATAGATGTAGATGTCTATGGGCCACAGCAACCACTTACCATCAGGTGGACTGTATGCTCGTTTGTCACCCTTATTCTATAAAAAAAAGTGTATAAGAATCCAATACCTCATATCAACCTGAGGGTGTCTTAAGAGGCGACAAAGGGAAATGAAACAGAAGATGGGCAGTGGCATCTTCCCGACAACAACTTAAACTAATAAAAAACTGCGCTTGCCAACACGCCTGTCAAGAGTGGCAACTATAGCAAATATCCACCCTATGATCTACAGGGGAGGTCTGAGTCTTAATCTATACAAATAAATAAAATTGAAGAGTCTGTTTCTAATGTCAAAATAATAGGTTTTGACTAAATGCATATGAAAGTATATACGGTACTTATAACAAAAAAACAATTTAAAATTTTTTGTCTATCTGTCTGTCTATCTGTTTGTTCCAGCTAATCTCCGAAATGACTGGACCGATTTTGACGGGACTTTCACTGGCAGACAGCTGTTGTTATAAGGAGTATTAGGCTACTTTTATTATAGAAAAAGAATTAGGGCTCCACGGAAAAAATCCATGCAATCCAATCGTTATAAATTCTACGAGGGCAAAATCGCGTGTAACAACTAGTAAGCTTTAAAAATGATGATTTAATGAACTATTTTATAATAAAAGTAATTTACGTGATTTTTTCATAATTTACATCTTCACCTGCCTGTAGTCCATACAAGGCTGTACAAGGCAGCTGTACAAGGGATTTTACTATAGTGTTCGTTTTTATAAGCGTAACATCAAATTATTCCGTCGGATATCAGTTACCATACGTTGTTCTCTTATGTAACGCCATAGCCTAGAGGTGTAGTATATATCCGTACAAACACCCTTATAAAACACAAAGGACTTATTTATGCAGTTCACTCTATGTCACTGTGAGCTTGACACGCCACAACATGCCCCAAGCATTGAATTAATAATAAAAGCACTCATCTTCTCTCTAAATAAATAACATGCCCACTCTAAACATTTTACATACGACTTCAAAGTCAAAGGCATATGAGGCTGACACTAAGCGGTGCTCGTGTCACATTCCCCTCTTGTATTACTTTTGTTATATCTTAATTCACACCCTTAGCGATATTAACACTGCATTGCATACTAGGTCATCGCTGTATGGTATAAAGTTGGAATTGGCACCCAGCGATGCTTCTTTCAAATGCTAATTCAGTAAACCCCGCCATTTGAATTTCGAACTTTCGAATATCACATAAGATTGATGTTTGAGTTCCAAACCTGTTTATTTATTAGGGGTGTGCGTAGTTAAAAGCAGCATTATACGTAGGGCTGTCGGCGTACTTTGTAATTAATACACGGGATAGCGTCATTGATATGCCAAATTGCCGGCTGCGAAACAAAGCTTTTTATATTTAGGGTACCCAAGTATTCATTAAATGCAAATTAATTTTTTTTTCTATAATAATAGCTTGTAATGGATTGTCTCATTTACGTGGAAGACGTGCGTTTGTAAGTACATACTTCATGCAGTTCATATTTTTGAATTAATCTTAGTAAACTATACTAAACTAGGCATTAATATTTTTTTAAATAATAGTAACACCGCTATTACATTATTATATGTAGATAGATGGATAGATAGATAACACTTTATTGTACGCCAAAAAAAAACATAAATATTAACAAAAAAGGAAGGAAAGAAATGTGGTACAATAGGCTGTCTTATCGCTAAGAGCGATTTCTTTCAGACTATATTCTATCATAGACTATATATGTTCATATATATATATATGATTAATACATAGAAATATGAGGAAACTATGACATTGTTAACCGTGTAGTGGCGGTGTAAGAATATCCACCCTATCCCTATGAGGCAATCTATGGGGGAGGCCTATGTTCAGCAGTGTGCTTTAATAGGCTGTAACGGTAACGGTAATGACAATGTAGTTTGTACAAATGAATCAATGTAAAAATAATTGTTTTATCATATTTCTATGAATCAAATATCTTTGATCATAAACATATGATAATGTAATAGCAGAATAAAGGTGACAAGCGAGCATACAGTTCATCTGATAGTAAGTGGATGCTGTGACTCAAGACACCTACTCTATCATCATCGATTAAAAATCAAAATGCTGATGCGTTGTCACCACTGATCCCCTGAGGGCTAAGATGGAAAGACTTGGTACCAATAAAAACCGGTCAAGTGCGTGATGGCTACGCACAAAGTAGAGGTAGGGTTCCGTAGTTGCCCGTCACAATATGTGAACTTAGAAGGGACCTATTCAAAAAAGATTTAAAAAAGCTTTTCGATTTTGAAAATGATACAATCTATATGAAATCATTCACATGCAAAGTCCGTACAAAACTGGTCATAGTTCCATATCCATCTATTAGCTCCCGGCAGTGCAACCCTAAGATATACATGACCGTAACGAACCTTCCCGTAAACCACCACTGCCCTTAACTATTCTGAGGGTAGCCCGCGTAAATCAAGAGTACCACGAATGAAACTGTAGGCCAACAATAATTACTAAATACAAATGTTAAAATTAAAAAATTGTACAACCGACTTCAATATAAATTATTAAAGATACAAAAACTACTGGTCAGACCTTGATCAAATTTATATGGGACGACACGAGAAGCACCAGTTTTCAAATAAAAAAGAGTCATCTAAATCGGTTCACTTAGAAAAAAGTTCTGAGGTTACACATAAAAAATATACAGTCGAATTCAGTACCTCCTCCTTTTTGAAGTCGGTTAAAAAAATTGCGGAAGTGGTATGTTAGAATCGGTCTCTTTACGATCGATCCTCTATGTCTAAGGCTTTCGTTTGGGAAAATTCAGTTTATTTTAACTCATACCTTAAAATTCAAAAAGGTGGCCGCGCGCTGTGTTCCTCGAATGTTAACAGACGCCCAAAAGAAAGCAAGAGTTGATATTTCAGAGCTAAATTTAGCAATAATTGAAGAAGATCTAGATTATTTTTGGGCTCGTTTCGTAACTGTAGATGAAATACACTATTTTGACCCGGAGACGAAAAACCAAAGCAAGGTGTGGAAAGACCGTCTTCCCCGCCAGTCAAGACATTCAAGATGTCTGCGCCCGCTTGAAAAATAATGGCCTCTGTCTTTTGGGATGCGGACGGTATAACAATGATCGACTATTGAAGTAAAGGAGAGACAGTAACCGGAGATTATTACGCATCATTAATCAAAAACTAAGCGAAGAACTAAAGAACAAATGTCAAGGATAATTGCGTGCTGGCGTGCTTTTTTATCATGATAATACCCTGCCCATCGATCTGATGTTGCAGGCGCTGCCACCTGAACTGCTGGGTTTCAGTTGATGCAGCACCCACATTTTCACCTTTCTACTCACCTGAAAAAGCACTTGCGTGGTATAAAATTCGACGGCGACGATGTGGTGAGGTGTGCTGTGGAGGCCTTTTTCGAGTCTCAGAATCAAAACTTTTTTTCAAGGGAATTAACTAACTTGCAAAAAATTAAAAACTTAAAAGGCGATTGCGTTGAAAAATAAATACAATTTATATGTACTAATCCTAGAGTTGCCTTTCCCTAAAAAAAATTATGATCAACCTATAATATTATAGTATACCTAAGGATTCCTTTTTATTTAACTACGGAACCCTAAAAAGGGTATAATATATTGATTAAAGTACAACTTTAGGGCATTATACCTGACTATCTCCAAGCTTTAAATCTAGATCAACGCCTGCCAGCACCAATGTCAAAGTAGCCAGGTACTCTAGGCAATGCGGTCGTCTAGTTTGTAATCCTTATAGAATCAATAGCCTGGCTATTTTTCCAAGATTTGCTATCGAAAAAGTAAAGCGAAATCTGCAATAACTGCTAATCGTTCCAAAAAAACACGCTTTTGTAGTCAGCCGCACTAAAAAATAGAAAATAAATAATAGTTTAAAAAACTAAAAACACGCTTTTGTAGACAACCGAACTAAAAATTAGAAAATAATTTTCAATAAGTTTAAAATAAGAAAATTGTGGTGTGCTTGATGTCATTTGTTGTAAATATTTTGGTGGATATTTGTAAAATTAGCGTCATCATAAAAATATCTGACAAAGCTTTCCACGCTTTTACAATAAATTTTTTTTTTATGTTAATCACTATTTTCTTATTTTAAACTTATTGAAAATTATTTTCTACTATGTAGTTCGGTTATCTACAAAAGCGTGTTTTTTTAGTGTTTTAAACTATTATTTATTATGTAAAAACGTGTGTGGCGGTGTAAAAATATCCGCCACCCCATATCGTCCCGTGGGTGTCGTAAGAGGCGACAGAGGGAAACTGAAACAGGAGATGGGCAGCAGCATCTTCCTGATAATAACTCAAAATAATAAAAAACTGCGGTTGCCAATCCGCCTGCCAAGCGTGGCAACTATGACAAAATCCTCCCTATGAGGCAATCTATAGAGGCCTATGTTCAGCAGTGGACTTTTATAGGCTGTAATATCACTTAGCACCGACTATTAGAATAACTATTTAGACGACTTTCTAGTTGTTATCTTGAACTGGTGATATTCCATAGACCACTCGAACGGGTGAAATAAAACTTTAATAATAAAGACGATTATACTTCAAAAAGAAAAACAAAAATCGGGTTTTATTTCTTAATGCACTCTGTCTTAGCACCGACTTTAGAAGCTATTATGTGAAAATTATTTTATTTTATTGTTTAGTTTTGAAGTCCGTTTGTACTTCTTATTAAAATTTTATTTATGTGATACTAGCGATCCGCCCCGGCTTTGCCCGGTTGATTTCTGGACAACAACGCCACCTACCGGATCCAATTGTGAATCTAAAGGAGCCGTTTAGGAGGAGTTCAGTCACATACACACGGACAGAATAATTATATAATATGCATGTATTATACACACAAACCTTCTTCTTGAATCATTATGTCTATTGATGAAAACCGCATCAAAATCGGCTGCGTAGTTTAAAAGATCTAAGCGTATAGACGGCGGGAAGCGATTTAATTTTATACTATGTAGAGATAGAGATGTATGTGAATGTTTGATAACGTTTTCAAAAAAATTGTATTTTATTTATATAATAAGGTTGACAGGAGCACACAGTCTACCTGATAGTAAGTGGATGCTGTGGCCCATAGACATATTCTGGATTAGGAATCAAAATACAAATGCGTTGTCGCCCCCGAGGACTAAGATGGAATGCCTCGTTTACAGTAAAAATTCTCCGGTTATCTACACTCACCAAACGAAACACAAGAGTATTAAGCTGCTATTTTACGCTGGTATTCTTCGGTGATTTTGACACGTAGAAAGAATGATTGAGGAAAGAGTGACAAATTAAATTTATTTTGCAGAAGTGAGTGGCAGACTCAACAAGGAACGCCCGTGTTTATCGACCCAATAAGCAAGAAGATGGATCGAATTAAAAGACGGATCGAATTAAATATATATTAAAGATGGATCGAATTAAATATATACATGGATGTGAATTGCAACATTAAGTGAACTTTATCGTAAATTTAAACAATATAAACGAGTATCAAGCAACAATTACTACTGATACTCTACATAGGTATTTGTATTTTTACTTGTTATTTTTTATTTCTTTAGCATTGCTCTGGCTCTAAAATAGTTGTAGGTACAGATTTAGATTTATATATATTTCAATAAATAAATAAATATAAATATAAAATAAATAAATGGCGAACTCTCAAAATATAGCAAGAATAATATAATAGTTTCGTACACAACTTAGTACTCACATATCTAAGAGGAGAGTTACTCTGATAGGAAAAAGAGCTCACAGTGTTTGATGGTTTAGGTATATCTAGCATATAATATGAATATGTTGACCTACAGCCGAATCATGCGACCCTTTTTTATTTATCGCAGGAAGGTATAAAAGGAGGAGAAGAAATCGGAGACGTATGTGATCTAGGCTATACAAAAACTTCACGCAGAACATGCGAAAGAAAATGTTAGAGAAAAACACATGTCCCCTATAGAAGTCGAAAATTAGTTCAGCATTCCATGTCACACCATTCTTAATAAATTAAAAGAATATCACACGAAAAACATAGGAGTTCTACTCGGCTCTCCACAACAGAGGAAGTTAATATAGTTAAATCCTTAATTGCGACCGTAGATTATGCTTGTCCATTAGCAAGGCTGGACTTACTCTCACATTTTTCGATTATTTAAAAAAAAATTGCTGCGAACATTTGTTTGACGGGAAACCAGGTTCTACATTTTACTCCCCTTCACTGACTTCACGGTTTTCATCTCTAGGTGTGCCAACTCTGACATACTTATTTTGTTAGTGTGAAAATTAGCTGCTCTGTAGTGTAACATTGACCACATTAAAATAAAAAATGAATCTTGTCATAAGTACAATGTCAACGTATAGGGTAAGTTTTAACCATTTCCAATACTGTATTAAAATTTTAAGTCTGTAGAGTTCATAAATTCAAAGTTGGACGATAGTGCAAGTAACTTAAACTTGCTCGGCTCTATAACTGTTATGACACCACATACAGGCGTTTAAAGCATTTAATAACGAGTACTAAAAATAATATTAATGTTGCTCTACATTCCAGTAGTTAAACAACTGCTCTATATCTTGCAGAATTCTTACTTTCATATACCTGCAAAATCAAAAGAAGCAATAGTTCCATTATTTTCGCTAGATGGCGATTTCACTAAAATATCAGTAACGTAAGACGTAATCTACGTACAAGTTCTTTAAATGAATCATAGATGGCGTAAAAATAATAGTAGGAGATAACTAAAAAGTATTTAAGGGTGTTTTTATATATATGATAACAAATAACATAATTACGTTTATATGATACCCAAGATTATTTGAATATTTTTGTAAAAAAGTAAAGTAGATCAAGGAAATGAAAGTAGTTTCTAAAAATATTATTAATTTCCTATATCCAAGTTAATATAATACTTAACGTATTTATAAACGATCATAATATGAAAGTTTCTATAATTTTTATGCTTAATTTTTTTTAAAGCATGCAAACAATAATAATTTATGTTTTTGCCATTGGTCTACAGATGGCGCTACTAGGTAAAGTTATAGATGAAAAATCTAAACATTTTTAAAATAATCTTTAAATTTTAATACATATTTGTTATTTAGGAAGGATATTTTGTCCTGTTTGTACAATTAAGAAGTGAATGTGCAAACAAAAGTACCTAAGACTTGGTACTCGATAGTAGGTATTTTACTATTTTTGGTCAGTGTTTTGTGGATTATGTTGACATGTTTCGCGGATAATTTTTCGGATAAGACAACAAAATTAAAAGTATACACACAACACGATCGAACAACTATATAAAGTTATATGAGTTAAATGTTGATTTTTTACATATTATCTAAGTGTAGCGGTGTCTATGAATAAACATAAATTACAATAAAACCACGCATTCATAATCCCTTGGTTCCGACTGGATTCTTGCGTATAGCGTGAGAGAAAATTCCTAAACCCCAATAGAACTCTACGTAATCGGCAAACATAAATCGTCAATCAATGTACTACACGCCGTATTTACATTAACGACCCTATACAAGCGATTTACGAAAAATAAAAGAGCGGAAAAATACCAAGATACTAACTAATTCGTAAACAAAACCTTCTGAATCGAGTCACGAAACTGGTAATGCCGAACGCCCATCACATTAATAGATTGACGTGCTCAAAACTGTAAAATTACCATTCCGAATACGAATACAGAAAAAAAGGCTTCGGGGGAAAAAAGAAGAGAAATGGGTTCGTTGCAACGGACGATTAGGGGCAAGCGTCGGCGCGCACGAACCGCACGGCTATGAACATAATTTTAATGAGTTGTAAACGACTATTGTGGATAAAACAATGTGTAACAGGCTAAGCTGAATAGTAAAATGAGTTACGAGTCTTGAAATATTACATATGCACGCATAATATGGCTGCAGCACTGGCGGGCCAGTTCAACAGTGGAATAACCATGCATGGAGTAGAATAGCAGCATATTTCTGCTGTTTCGTACAGTGTGTTTTCGTATTGTATGACATTAACCGGAGACGGTTTTGCTGGAAACGAGGCATACCATCTTAGTCCTCGGGGGTCATAACGCATCAGTTTTAGTCTTAATCGAGGATAGATGTATGTGATAGTATATTTGTTTGGATGTTTGACCTACAATCTGAAGGAATTTTAATGAAAGTAGGCATAGAAGTCTATTTCGACGTGGAGTAGGACATAGGAAACTATTTATAACAGTTGTTACCGTTACAGCCTATTAATGCCCACTGCTGAACATAGGCTTCCCTCATAGATTGCCTCATATTTGCCATAGTTGCCAGGCTTGGCAAGTTGGCAACAGTAGTTTTTTATTTTTAGTCGTTATTAGGAAGTCGCTGCTGCCCATCTCCTGGTTTGTTTCTCTCTGTCGCCTCTTACGACACCCACTGGATGATATTTTACGGAAAACAGTTATTACTAAGAATAATTTACCCCAGCTAAGCGGGTGGATAAAACAAGTAAAAGCTAGTTATACCTATCTATGTGCCGCGGCATCCGCTTACCATCAGGTGGTTTGTGTCCTCATTGTCATTTGTCACCCGTACTTCGTGCGTGCGAGCTTCTCCATCATTGTGTTCATTTCTTCACAGTATACATCTGCAGTAATGCTCATCCCGTTTGGTAAGAAGTTGTGATGAATCACACGGGCGCTAGGCCACCAAACAGTGACCATCAGCTTTCTAGGGGTAAACTTTTGTTTAGGGCATTGTTTAAGTGCTGAACAATAACAATGCGGTTCAAAATTCTTTCGTTTGTGTGCCTGTTGAGCAGTGCAAGGCACGTCTTGACGCGTACTTCGCGCTGGCTATCATTGAGTTCGTGGGGCACCCATTTGTCAAGCTTTTTTTATTAATAATTTAAATACTAATTTTAAAAATAGAATTCCGTGTTTTTAAAATAAAATAAATTTGAAATTAGAATTCTTAGCCAAATAATTTTTTTTTGATTTGAAATGGCCAGTACTGCAGAACAGCAATTTCATAGGTAAAGACCTATTAATTACGGAAGTATCGTTTTAAAATTGGAAGGATTATATTGTTTAATTGGGAATGATAAAACATTCATTGAAGTTGAATGATATATAACTTATCTCAAATAAATTTGTAAAACGATACGTGCGTCACCTACTGTAAGTTAATTGTACTATGCCTATAACTTGCGCGGAAGTGCATGCAATCTGATGAACGGTATGGTACGTATAAAATACGAACAAACAAACATTAATTTTTATATATAAGAAGATTAGATAATTTAGCTTTATAGTATGCAGTCACATTGCTAACATTATGAAATCCTGCTTAGAGAATTTAATTAAACTCTATTATTTAGGACTTTACCAAATAGTCATAAATGCTCAATCTAAAAGAAACAGATGAAATCATATATCTTAAATTAAAAATAATAAGCGTAAAAAAAAAAACCAAGCTACGTAGAGCAGTATTCAGTGATGTTACATAGAATTTCAGATACATACTACATTGAAATAAAATGTTATAGCTTTGTAAATTTTCTACTAAGTTATATATGAATGAAAAAGGCTTATGATAGAGTGGATAGGAATGTGTTATGGCAAACACTTAACTCATTTGGTTTGAGCGCTGGTTTGATACAGGCATTAAGGTCTCTTTATAGGGACTTATTTAGGGATTTATAGCCCTTAACCGACGAGCGTGTATGCGTAGATATATGGATGTAAAGGAGGCGAGAAAAGTGTGTCAGGATCGTGCCAAATGGAAGTCCGTAGTCTCTGCCTACCCCTCTGGTTGACAGGCGTGAGTGTTTATGTATTATGTATGTAGTTATATATGATTTAGAAAATAAATATTTTGAAGCACCAATAGGTGTTATTATTAATACTACAGCTAGGTGATAAGACTCCTTTCCTGCCCAAGAGTTCGTCTGGCTAGGTACCATACTCTTACCTATTTTCACCGCCAATGAGGGCATCCACGACTTTTTCTGCCACCAGGGCGGCGCCACTAGAAAGTGAGGTATAATATTTGACAGATTTCATAGCGGGGAAGTTAATTTGTTCGGAAAATGTAAAAGTTATTGTTTCTTTCTGTACTATTAGCTATATTTTATATTAATAACGTTAAAAATAAATAAACCAAACCACAGATATTCATAAAAGTAGAAAAATTAAAAAAAGTTAAAAATCTGCAAAAAATTAAAGAGCAAACCATTGACGCATTGTTTTGTGTATTAATATAATAGAAATATAATGGAGATTTTAATGGAAGGGTTGGGGTGAAGAGGTCTGGTTATGAAAGGATATTAGGAACGTTTGGCGATGAAAGTATAAATGAGAATGGTGAAGACCTCCTCACCGTATGTGGAAAAGAATCTTTTGTGACGAACACTTTCTTTCGCCATAAGAGGATTCACATGTATACATGGGAAAGAGGTGATGATAGAAGTATGATAGATTTCATAATTGTGGATGAAAGAATGAGGAGCGCAGTGGTAGATACAAGGGTTTACTGGGGTCCAACGTAGGGACGGATCATTACTTGGTCTTATGCCGAATTAATGGTCTATTCAAGCGTTGGCGGCATCGGACATCTGTGTCTACCACTGCGTTACAGCGTATAAGAATAGAGAGGTTACAAGATGAAGGTGTGAAAGAAGTTCAAATGTAGACTGAGAGAAAATATAAGTGGTATGGATGAATTGTATGAATGATTTAGACTTGGAGACTGTGTGGTATAATGTCAAGAAAGGTTTGGTGGATGCAGCCACCGAAGTATGTGGTGTATCTAAGAGAACGAATGAAAGGAAAAATAATACGTTGTGGTGGGATGATGAGGTACGGATGGAAGTTGAAGCAAAGAAGAGAGCATGGCTAGATTTACTAGCAATCAAAGCTGGTAATTCTAACGGTATAATTGATGAGATTGAAAGAAAAAAGGCAGACTTTAGACGTATAAATAAGAGAGTAAAAGAAGTTGTTGAAAGGAAAAGCAAGAAAGAACGGATAAGAATGATAGAAGGATATCTGATAACTTCCAGGCAAATATTAAAATGTTCTGGAAACTCGTAAGAACTGCCAGGGGAAATTCAATACAGCCTAGAATGAATGCTATACGAGACGAGAATGGCTGTATGCTGAATGATGAAGTCTCTAATTTAAAGAGATGGAAGGAATACTTTGAAAGCGTGTTTATGAGTGAAGAGTCGTCTGAATTAAGTGAAATAGAAATTCCGAAAGAAGTGGAGAGAGGTAGGGAGATAAGTGTAGATGAAATAATGAAAGCAATGAAAAGCATGAAAGCAGGTAAGGCAGCCGGATATGATAGAGTATCACTCGAAATGCTAAGGGCTGGAGAGGGAGTGGTGGCAGGCCTGCTGAACACCTTGTTTAATATATGTTGGGAACTGAAGCGGGTACCGGAAGACTGGTGCAAAGCCGTTATAGTCCCAATATATAAGGGAAAAGGGTCACAGCAGGACTGTAAAAACTACCGTGGCATTAGCTTGCTAAGCATTGTGGGTAAACTGTATGCTAAGGTGTTAATTGAAAGAGTTATGGAAGAAACTGATGGAAAAATTTGGGATGTGCAAGCTGGATTTAGAAAGGGGATGGGGTGTACGGACCAAGTCTTTTCCATGCGCATGATTGCGGAGAAGTTTTTGGCCAAAAACAGAAAGTTTTTTGTGCGTTCATGGACTTGGAAAGGGCTTATGACAGAGTGGACAGGAATGTGTTATGGCAAACACTGAACTCATTTGGGTTGAGCGCTGGTTTGATACCGGCATTAAGGTCTCTTTATAGGGACTCTAGTACTTGTGTCAGGATCAACGGGACCAACCTACTCGGACTGGTTTGGCATCCAAAAAGGTGTCAGACAGGGCTGTGTAGCTTCCCCGTGGCTGTTCAACCTATTTATGGACAGTTGTTTGCAAACTTTGAAAGTTGAAGAATGTGGGTTGAGAATGGGTGAGTTAACCGTCAAATGCCTTTTGTACGCCGATGATCAAGTCATATTTGCATCGTCGGCGGCCGAGTTGCAATGATGGTTACTTTAATGAACTGGTCATTAAAAGAAAGGGGTATGAAAGTGAACGTAAGTAAGACGAAAGTGATGGTTTTTGAAAGAGAAGAAAGTAAAACGTTATGTGAAATAAGAATAGAAGGGGAGTTGATTGAGCAAGTGGATGAGTTTGTATATTTGGGATGTTTATTTAGCAGGGATGGTAGATATGATAAGGATATAGAACGACGAGTGAACGCAGGAAATAGAGTGAATGGGGCTCTACACGCTATTGTGAAGAGTCAGAATGTGTCAAAAAAGGCACGTTTGGCAATTCATAATGCTGTGTTAGTCCCTACTTTAATGTATGGTAGTGAAAGTTGGGTCTGGCAGAAGAAGCATGAGAGTAGAATAAATGCTGTAGAAATGCGGTCATTAAGGAGTATGCTCCCTAGCATCTGAATGACAGGGTGAGAAATAGTGTGATAAGAGAAAAGTGTGGTTTGCAAGATGACGTTTTGACCAGGATTAAGAAAGGAATGCTTCGGTGGTTTGGTCATGTAGAAAGAATGAACGAGGAAAGAGTGACAAAGCAAATTTATGTTGCAGAAGTGAACGGAAGAGTCGGGAAGGGACGCCCTAGACGAAGGTTTATCGACCAAATTGGCGATATATTGAAAATGGGCCAGATTAGGAGTACCCTTAACCGACGAGCGTGTATGCGTAGATATATGGATGTAAAGGAGGCGAGAAAAGTGTGTCAGGATCGTGCCAAATGGAAGTCCGTAGTCTCTGCCTACCCCTCTGGGTGACAGGCATGAGTGTTTATGTTATGTTATGTTAATATAATACTCTAGAAACTGATAAACTTTTATTAAAAACCAACTTCTCAATTAAATTACATCGTGTAACAAAAAACTTTACCTCAGTATCAACTAGCGACATCTGGTGAGCAGAAAATTATTAGCCCTCATTAGCAGTGCTTGCATTGCTGTGTTTCGGTTTGAAGCTATAGAGAGCCAGTATAATTACAAGCTGTGAGGCATATCATCCTAATCCTCGGAGGTGACAACGTAGCGACAACGAGCGTCTGTAGCTTCCTCTGTTTAAGTTCGTTTGTCACTACAGATTTATAAGAAAACCATACATAAATAATTATGAAAAGCAGATCTAGACTCACCGAGTTCATCTTATTTAGGTAGTTTTATAATGTTATCTGAGATTAGTCAACCGGTCAAGATGTAAATTGTAATAAGATCAGATAAAAATTATTGAAGTCGATTTTAATAAAATTTACAAAAATAGGTACAATTATTATAACGCTTTGTGAGCGATCAACAATACATAACGATTTCTGACGTTTAGGCCAATTATCATAAGTTCTCACAGCTACACAAATTAAAATTTTATTTAAAGCAGCCCGCTTAAACTCTTGAGCAAGAAACTTGCAGATGTCAATATTGTATTTCGGGACACATGCAACCTTTGCTGGACTATTTTATTAATGCTATTACTCGACTGTATCGAAGAATCAAGAAGGGTTGAATTTTAAGTTATTGACGTTTTTTCCCCTATCTTATATTGTATTTCTTAGTATTTATTTCATTTTTAGGTTTATGTATTTTATATTATAACTCTGGTGCCTTTTACAATTTTATTTTCAGTAATTTCACTCTTATTTAGAATTTAGTGGATGCCTTAAATAGTTTTTACGTTTAATATTAAGTTTATGTACCTCAATTTGTGAAAAATTTATAATATAAAAAGATCTTTACAAATTTTTATCTATTAAGTTTTGACAGTTAAAGTGTACATTTTTTATGCCAAAATTGCTATTTTCTTTCATAGTTTCTCCGGCCTGATAAAATTGTGATGTTTTAACTACAGCAACGGTATATAACTTGGTTCAAGTTTGTACATTGATCACCTAACTGATATTTATTTATTTTTATTTATTTATTTAAGCTTTCATGCACAAAGTTGTACATAATATGGCGGACTTAATGCCATAGGGCATTCTCTCCCAGTCAACCATTACGCTAAACAGAGACAAACAAGAGACGGTGCAGCAATAATCAAAATATAAATATACATTTATACACACACATACATACATATATACTTAAGTACACACAATATACACATATATATATATAAATATATACATACACATATACATGCATACAGTACATATTATATACACCATATATAAATATTATCGATGTCAGAACAAATATCAAATATACATAATTAAGTAAAAAAAAAATTAGAGTTGTGTTAGTTCAAAATTGCAACGATTTTTTCACATGCTTTCCGACTTGATTTTTAAAAACAAACTTGTTGGGAGCTTTTTTAATGTCAAGAGGTATGTCGTTCCAGTGTCTGATGGCCGTGAGGGCGAAAGAGTGAGATAAATAACCAATACGGTGTAAAGGAGTGAGCAACTTAAGATTAGCCGAAGAACGGAGAGAACGATTATGACAATCACCCAGGTATTGAAATTTGGTTTCAGATACTCAGGGCACATGGATCGTTCAGAATTGTGAAAAGGTGCAGAGTATTCTAACATATCTGCGCTGACGGATAGGCAGCCAATTTAGCTGAGAACGAAAAAGATACATGGTCGTATTTACGAAGACCGATGTTGAGACAGACAGGTGATGTTGAGACAGGTCTGAGCAACACACATCGACATAATCAATAATCGGTAGAATAAGGGACTGGACAAGTAAAATCTTTTAATCGATATAGAGATCGCAAAGTTCCAGTTGTTTTGCGACCTCCTGTATATGTTTGTTCCATGTTAAGCAACCATCAACATACATACTGTTGCGCGCCACTATTAATGTCTTTTACATGGCAACACTAGCCACTAGCGCCCTCTAGTATCGAGTAGCAGAACTAGGAGAGTCAAGATCTTTCTAGAAATTTCGGGACCGATATGTACTGAACATTCTAGATGTTTCCACAGTAGAAGGTTCTGGAAAGTATCGGAGGCGCTATATAAGGCCGGTATAGACCACGACCGAGGCAGTATTGAATTGGCGATACAAGCGAGGACTTCGAAGCGATACAACTACGAACTTAAGCGATCTGTAGTAAAATTGTATTTTGTTATTAGTGTGGTTTAAAGTTGTAATTAGTGTTGTATAATTAAAGTGTCAATTTTGGTAATTCAATCGGCTTCGGCAAAGTTTTTAATTGTCACGAACCCCAAGCTCATAACAATTGGTGTCAGAAGTGGGATCACATCATGCCGATTTTACCAAAGAACGACACGGAGGGTATCCGTACCGAAGTCAACGCCAGCAAGAGACGGACCAGAGACGATTTGGTAATGCAACGCCGCAAACGTCGGAGGGCCAGCTGCCGACCACGGAGGCCGGCCCGTGAGTAGATCCTGCATCTGCAGCACCTGACTTAGGTGCTCTGATGATGATGCTGCAGCAGCAGGCTCGCCGACAGGAAGAACAGGCCCGCCGAGAGGAGGGACATGCCCGCCGACAAGAGGAACAGGCCCGTCGTTTGGAAGAGCAGCTGCAGCGTGGACAGGAGGAACAGGCCCGCCAACAGGAAGAGCAGATGCTCCTCATGAAAGACCTTCACGCTACCTTCGGGAAAGACATAAGGGAGGTGAAGGATAGGGTTGCTCAATATGACAACCGCCTATCGGAAGCTGAAACCCGAACCGACTAAGTAAACAATCGGGTTGACAACGTGATGGCTGACGTGAATAAAACGCTGGACGACGTCAAACTTGGGGATGGAATTACAGCTCCCGTGGTAGCTACAATACCTTCGCTACGTGGATTCAAAGTGCCGCCGTTCGACGGGACTTCTTCCTGGTCAGCCTACAAAATCCAGTTCGAGGCTGTCATGAAAGCGAACGCTTGGAATAAAAGTCAGGCCATGACTGCTCTCACCCTAGGCTTGCGCGACCAGGCCTTAACTGTTCTGGAAGCTCTCGGTAAGGAAGTGACTTACGAGCAGCCCTTGAGGCGTTGGAGGCGAGATATGGCGACGCTCACCTGGAACACGTCTTTCGTGCGCAGCTCAAAGATCGCGTGCAACGCAGCAACGAAAACCTGCAGCAGTGGGCCCTTGAGGTGGAAAAGCTGGTTCGAAAAGCATACCAGTCTGTACCTGCGCTCATTGTGGGAACCTGGTGCAGACATTCATCGACGGCATCCGCGACCTTGAAGTCAGAGCTGCTGTGAGGCTTGGGCACCACGAGACGCTTAAGGACGCGTTAGCCCATGCACTGGAGGTGGAAGCCGTACGGCAGGATCATCGATCCCATCGCGTCAGGGAGGTTGCAGCAGCTGCAGTTCGCGACTGCAATAAAGGATACAGGCCTAGGTGCTACGGCTGTGGGGAAAGGGGCCATCTTCGATCCAGCTGCCCTAAGCGAACTGTAGAAAGGAGGTGATCGATCTCGAGAGGGTAGTGCGGCTAACAGCACCGCCCAGCAGCAGCAGGAAACGAGTAAAGCCAGGACTGTGGGGCGGGTGCTGGCTGATGTTAAAAGCCCCAAGGATTTCGATCTCACAAACCCATGATTGGAACAGCCTAATCATCAAAGGCGAGGTCAACGGAACGCCGTGTAAACTGACCATAGACACTGGAGCCTCTCGCACGGTTGTCAGTTCCCAACTTATAAGTCAGTTCCTTGGGGACCTGCATACAACCGAAAGCGCATTAATTTGGTAACAGCCACCGGTCAGCGCATACCCGTCCGTGGAGAGAAGGAGATGGAGTTGAAGCTAGGCAACATGATCTACCTGCATAATGTCATCGTGGCTGATATAATGGACGACTGCATCCTGGGCCTAGACTTCATGAGGAAGAATTGTTGTGAGATCGATGTTAAGCAAGGTGTTTTGAAATGTGGACATGAGGAACTTTTCGTGGAAGGGGCGATACCGGGGAATGTGTACAGCCTTAAGAAGATTGTTCTGCCGCCGAGATCGGAAACGATTGTGCCGGTTAGTCTTTCTCGGAATCCTGGGCAAGCTCATCGTTGTGTACTCGTGGAAAGGGTGGACAATGACCTTCCGTGGAAAGTGGCTCGAACCTTGGTCAGAACCACCGACATCTCAAGAGTACGTGTGTTGAACCTTTGTGATCAGGAACAGATTATGGAAAAAGGCACACTGGTTGGTACTTGTGAGGAAGTGGATTGGTTGCGTAGGTGCCAATATCCTACTAGTAGGTGTCAATTCTCGTCAAACGATGCTGACATAGGAAAGACTGGCTTAGTTCAACACAAAATAAACACAGGAGAAGAATTGCCTATCCGTCAGCGCCCAAGAAGATTGCCGGTAGCACGTGAAAAGGAAGTGGAAACCATGATTGAGGGAATGGTGAAGGATGGTGTTATTGAACCTTCATCTAGTCCATGGTGTTCACCTGTGGTGCTGGTAAAGAAGAAGGATGGCAGCATGCGGTTTTGTGTTGACTACCGCCGTCTGAACGACGTTACAAAGAAGGACAGCTATCCTTGCCAAGAATTGATGACACGCTGGACATGCTTACAGGCGTAAAGTGGTTTAGCACACTGGACCTGAAAAGTGGCTACTGGCAGGTTGAAATTGACCCTAAGGACAAGGAGAAAACTGCATTCTCGACAGGAAAGGGTCTGTGGCAATTTAAAGTTATGCCGTTTGGATTGTGCAATGCTCCAGCAACGTTTGAAAGGTTGATGGAGCTTGTACTACCAGGTTAATGGCGATGCCTGTCTGGTCTACTTGGATGACATCATCATCGTAGGCCGTACGTTTGAGGAACACCTTCAAAACCTGGAACGCGTGCTCATGAAGATTCAAGTGCCAACCTCAAGTTGAGTCCAAAGAAATGTTCACTATTCAAACGGCAAGTTAGCTTTTGGGGTATGTTGTGTCGGAAGAAGGTATCCGCACGGATCAGAGAAAATTGCCGCTGTCAAGGATTGGCCGGTTCCAAAAGACAAGACACAGGTTAGAGCATTTTTGGGTTTGTGGGCCTATTATCGGCGATTTGTGAAGAACTTGCAGATATAGCCAAACCTCTGCACAAGCTAACCGAGGAGAAGCGACATTTCTGCTGGGATGAAAGTTGCGATATCGCATTCCAGGAGCTCAAGGACCGTCTGTGCAAAACACCTATTTTAGGGTACCCTGATGCGGGCAAGGAATTTATAGTTGACACAGACGCAAGTGATATAGGACTTGGCGGTGTGTTGTCTCAACGGAATGGTGATCAAGAGGTTGTGATAGCGTACTTCAGCAAGTCGTTGTCAAAGCCGGAAAGGAACTATTGTGTCACAAGATGGGAATTGCTTGCTGTGGTAAAGTCCTTGCAGCATTTTAGCAAATATCTTCTGGGGCGGAAATTTCACTTACGAACTGACCATGCTGCACTGAAATGGCTATTGCAGTTCAAAAATCCGGAAGGACAAGTCGCGAGATGGATTGAACTACTGCAGGAATACGACTTTGTGATCGAACATCGCAGCGGGAAATCTCATGGCAATGCAGATGCATTGACAAGAAGACCTGCCCTGAAGATTTCAAGCATTGTACTAGGCAAGAGGGTAAGGAAGTGGTATCTGTGAGGATGCTCAGGACAGACCAGCTCAGCAATGAGTGGAAGGACAGCCTACAACATGCACAGCAGGAAGATTCAGACATCAAGCCGATTCTGGAATGGATGAAGGCCAGTGCTCCTAAGCCCAAGTGGAGCGACGTCTCAGCGATGAGTTCGACCACAGCTATTGGGCCCAATGGGACAGCTTGCTGATTCAGGATGGAGTCTTGTGCCGTAAATGGGAATATGGTCGGGGAGACATTTGTCATTTGAAAATGGTTGTCCCTAAAGCTAAAGTACCGGATGTTCTACAGCTGTACCATAATGGTTGTTCAGGAGGTCACCTGGGAGTTAAACGAACTCTACTGAAGATCCGAGAACGGTTTTACTGGGTCCACTGTCGTAACGATGTCGAGGACTGGTGTCGCAAATGTACAAGTTGTGCGGCTGTAAAGGACCTCAAACTCGTAGTAGAGGTGCATTGAAATTGTACAATGTTGGTGCACCATGGAGAGGATAGCCGTTGACGTTGCAGGGCCGTTTCCGGAAAGTGAAAGTGGTAACAAGTATTTCATGGTTGTGATGGATTACTTCACTAAGTGGCCAGAAGTCTTCGCCATTCCAAATCAAGAAGCTTCAACAGTTGCAGATAAACTAGTTCATGAAGTCTTCTGTCGTTTTTATTCTTTTGTTATTTATTCTTTAGAGATTCACAGCGATCAAGGAAGGAATTTTGAGTCTCAAATATTCCAGGAAACTTGCCGAGTTATGGGTACTCATAAAACAAGAACAACTTCTTACCACCCACAATCTGATGGAATGGTAGAACGATTTAATCAGACATTGGAGAGGTACCTAGCAAAAGTTGTGGAAAAACGGCAACGAGACTGGGACAGGCACATACAACCGTTTTTGTTGTCATATCGAAGCGCTGTTCACGAAAGTACATCAGTGACACCAGCTTTAGCAAATTTTGGGAGAGAATTACGGCTGCCTGCAGACCTGATCACCGGAATACCACCTGATGCCCCACGCAGTATAACCGATTATGCAAATGACTTGCGGAACAAAATGAATGACATTTATGAGCACGTCAGACAATCAGGACAGCAAACGTCTGAAAAGATGAAAACACGGTATGACCGCAAAATGAACAATTAAGATTTAGTGCGATTTGAAGATGTTTTCTTCCTCGCACAACTTCCTTGTGAATAGTTTACCACCAGCGATTTTTCCGGACCGATACGACTTAGGGACCTTCAAGAAAAGAGCCTACTCCTTTTAAAAGGCCGGCAACGCATCTGCAATTCCTCTGGTTCCCTGGTGTTGCAGTTGTTCATGGGCGGCGGTAGTCACTTACCATCAGGTGAGCCGCATGCTCGTTTGCCCCTCTCCTATATATAAAAAAAAAAGATGAGGACGGTCAGTTTTGATTTTCCATCCTCTCGGATATCTTCCGTCACCTTCAGAAGAGCAGTAGTTGTAGAATTACCAGGGCGGAAACTCGACTGATAAGGGGAAAGAATATTATTTGAGAAAATAAAGGAAGAAATCTGTTTATGAGCAACACCTTCCAGAACCTTAGAGAGAAAAGGCAGGATAGAAATTGGTCTGAAATTGGATATAGCGCTGCAATCGGTGGATTTAGGAATGGGAATAATAAAAATTTTTCATCTTCCATATCGGGGAAGTAGTCCACTTGAGGTGGACAGTAGACAACTCCAAGAAAAACTTTAACACTCTTGACATTAACTTCGACGATAATGTATTCCATTTAACCGGAATATAGAGAAGAAGACGTGTTTAATATTTTATAAGGTATATCACTACGCAGATATATAGCGACACCTCCGCCCCTTTTACCAGTGCGGTCGTTACGGAGTAAAATATAACCTGGAAGACTATAAGACGTGGACGAGGGTTCAGGGTTAAGCCAGCTTTCCGATATGAGTATAGCATGAACTGCACTAGAAGAGAAAGTATCCAGGAGCTCCGTATGATGTTGAGGAATACTTTGTGCATTATATATATATATATATATATATATATATATATATATATATATATATGTTTATCTCCATACATCACCCTCCGGCTAACTGTTCACAATCTTAATAGTAACACCAGGGAAAAAACAAATACAAAGTTACAACAAAATAGAAGAAAAAAAAATCAAAAAACAATAAACTTGCAAAACAATTAAAAGAAAAAAAAGTACTAAATAATTATTACACTAGAATATTTCTTGTAGCTAAAATAAAGTTATATCACATATAGCTTACATGTGCTATCAATAACAATACAGTGAAGTATGGCAAAAGGCCATGTAACCAAAGCCAAAAACATAGCAAGCTGTGAATGTCATCTGACATCTGTGAATATCATGTTTTAGTTCTGCAAAATATTACATTAGTATTAGTATGTAGGTAATTAAATTTAATATGTTACCATTCCAGTATCATTGCAATTATACCTACTTGTTATCAATAATATTAGGTCCTTACATATGAAATTGGCGTTTTGTACGGGAGGAATATAAAGTCAATTTTTTTTTGTAAAATGTATTTAATTAATCAAAGTATGCACCGTTGTTATCTATGCACTTTTGCCATCTCATAGGTACTTCATTGATCCCTTTACTAAAAAAAACCATGGGTTCGAGAATCAATACACTCTTTGAAGACGGTTTGGACTGCCGCATCGGAGTTGAATTTTTTTTAGAAGAAGAGAAAGAAGTTGTCAAAATTCCGGAAAAATGGTAATCTGTTGGAGCAAGGTCCGGGAGTACGGTGGATGTCGCAGACATTCTAATTGTAGCTCAACTTAGTGGTTGTTTGTTGTGCAGTGTGTGGTCTTGCGTTGTCGTGAAGCAGCAGTGGCCTAGAGCGATTTACCAATCTCGGTTGTTTAGCAGCTAGTTCTTCCTTCATGGTTTGCAGTTGCTGACAATAGATATCTGCCGTAATCGTTTGGCCAGATTTTAGAAAGCTGTAGTGAACGACACCGGCGCTAGTCCACCAAACACTCACAAGTAACTTTTTCTGACTCAATTTTCGTTTAGGGCAGGATTTGGCTGGGTCTCCAGGGTTCAGCCATTGCGACGAGCACTTCCGATTATCGTACAGTATCCACTTTTCATCTCAAGTAATGATTCGATTTAAAACTCCTTCATTATTGTGTCGGTTGAGCAAAGTAACACAGCAGTCAACGCGTGTTTGCAAGTTCGATTCACTCAATTCATGAGGTACCCATCGTTCAAGTTTTTTTACTTTCCCGATTTGCTTCAAGTGGATTAATACAGTTTTATCACTTACCTCGAAGCCTGCAGCTATCTCTGAAGTGCTTTGTGATGGATCCGCTTCCACAATAGCCTTTAATTCTTCATTTTCCACTTTGGTCTCCGGCCGTCCACGGGGTTGGTTCTGAAGGTCGAAATTTCCAGAACGAAAACGTTGAAACCAAAAACGTACCGTGCTTTCTTTTGCGACACCAGCGCCGTACACATCATTAATCCTTCGAGCTGTTTCTGCAGCACTGGTGCCACGGTAGAACTCGTACTCATAAATATACCGATATTTCATGTTTTCCATTGTGCGGTAATAAGCGACGCCAAAGAATAAAATAATGAGGAAAAAACAAATGAATGACTGTTTTCAAAACTCAAATGTACCAGCTAAATGAATTTATAAATTTGAATTTGGAATTCTTAACCAAAGAGGAGATATTTCAGATCAAAGTGGCCAGTACAACAAAACTATAATTACATATGTAAGGACCTATTAATAGGACAAATAACTAAAACAAATAACAGCTTACAAGTTAAATCAAGCATGAGAATAAAGCAAAGTCAATGCAAGTTACTTGTTGCGAATTATGCGCTTGGGCCTCGTCGTCAACTTCGGTGCGCTATCACTATTAACATTCGATGGGACTTTCTTGGTCGTAGAATCAGATGGTCGATCCGATGCAGCAGACTGTTCATACTGCGCAATGAGCTCATCGAGGTTCTTGGTGTCCGTCAGTCGATGGCGCTTACCACTAGGCAACTTGACGTAGATATTACCATCAAGTGACCAAACTTGTCTGATACCAAAGTGCTTTCGTGCAGCAATGAATAAAATTTGACGCTGACGAGTAAGGAACTCTGAAAGCACATATAAAGTACCTTTCAATTGTGTCTTCTTGGCCCAAACGGTTGACTTAATGGACTGGTCTTGCACGAGCTTCCGAAACTGCACCCAGACGATGGCAAGCCACAATGGAGCTTGAAGAAAATTCCTGTGGTTGAAGCTTATCCTGTAGGACAGTTACCACTTTATCTAAGATGTTTTCATCAGATGATTCCGGAACTCCAATTAGCAGCAAATATTTTCTCCGATGCCGCATCACAATATTGTCAACAGTTTGACTAACCTCATTGATCTTCTGATGTAGTAGTGACATGATTTGCCAAACATTATCCTTAAACACTTGAAAGTCACTTGAGAGAGAGACTTCAAGTCAGGAACCGGGTGGCAGATTTTTTTTATGAGTTCTTCAAATTCTGCCATACGTTGATTGAGAGAAGCTAAAGCAGCTTTTTGGATATTTGCTAACTCAGCAATAGAGGACATTGTCTTGAAAACTTATTTTCTGGTGTGTTGTGAAAAACAAAAATGAGCGGTGGTAGGGTGATGTAACTTTATCACAGTTTAACCATTAAGGTGAGTTAAACCCACAATGTATGTAATTAAATACACAAAAATAATAAAAACTGTAAACTAGTAAACTGTAAATTACTTTAAAATATCAATAAATACTAATTTAATTATTTATAGCAATGTGCACACCTACCGCCCAAAAAGTATAGTCCCAATGTAGTTTCGGAGTTTTACCGCCACTCCCCGTCGGTGATCTAAGTGATTACTCTTATCATTATGAATATATGAGATGGTTAATATTGTCGAATACCGGGCCAAAAATCTTTTCCACTGGTTACCATACACACGTAAAATCTTCAAAAAACCATAGCTTCCATCTCTAGAGATTTTGAGACATCGGGAAATCGTATTTATACTATAAATTCCTTCTATGGAGTTAATAAAATATTATTTTAAAGAAGTAAGGAAACAAGCGAGCGCGTAGTTCACTCAGTATGTGAAACACAGCAGCCCTTTGCTCTGTTTACACGCTCTTGAGAGCAGTTGTAACATATTACATATTCTTATTATTGACTGCCTCGTTGGTCTAGTGGTTCTAGTAGTGCGACTGATGATCATGACGTCCCGGGTTCGAATCCGGGGTCGGGCCATAAAAAACAGTTATTGGGTTTTTCCATCAAGAAATTCTCAGTAGCTCATCCCCGTGCCTCGGAAAGCACGTAAAGCCGTTGGTCCTGCGCCTGATTTCTCTCAGGTCGTGTCGGTTTACCGTCCCATCGGACTATGAGAGTGAGGGCATAGAGAGTGCACCTGTGCTTGCTGCTTGCGCATACACTTGGGCACTATAATCCTGTGCTGCGCCGATGGCTAGTCTCCGTTCAAGCTGGCCGCTGCGACGTAATTCGGTCTGGAGGACATTATTATTATATTTAAGGTGTATGTATTTGTATATCAACAACAACCTCTAAAAGTTCACTGCTTGGTCACTACATATTATGGTACATAAAAAAATGACTTTCAATAAGTATTACGTAATAATCTATATTCTATGTTATTCCATTCTATGTCTATTCCTTAGCAATCAGAAACATTTTTTAAATTATTTTTTAAATAAAATACCTACTAGTAATGCTATTAGGTACCATTACTAATAGGTGTTAACGTTAAGCTAAAAATTGTTTGTTTCAAGAGTGGTTCACCACAGTAGTCGAATGGTGGATTCCAACCCAACACTATCTGAGCTTGCAGTCCGCACCCTACCATTAGGCTACTGTCGCTTTAAGTTCCAACTACCAATGGACTAAGCCTGGTATTGCAAAAAGCTACTATTGCTACTTCTACTATATTTCATCTCACCACGGGTTGAATGGCGCAGAATGCCGTTAGTCAATAAAGTCCCTCTTTTGTTACCTCACTTATAAGGTCAAAAAATAAAGTTTGATTAAAAAATAAAACCAGCATTATTCACCGATAACGTCACTAGTGCCATTCAAGCGAACCAAATGGCGATCATTTCAAATCGTTCTCGCTTAGTAAGGTCATAACTACGTGAACAATTAGTCGAAGGAAATCGTCGAGTAATTAAGAAACTTGGTATGTTACAAGATTGAGCAACATAAAGATGTTTAATTAAGTGCAAGACCATGATCGCTATTGCTATGATCGTAAATTTAGAAGTAACACAACCGGTCAAGCTTCTTTTGCCATTATTTTTTATTTATTGACTAGCAATCCGCCCTGGCTTCACCTGGGTGGGAACTACTAATGTGGCATCATTTAGATTTCTTTAAATAATCATCAATGACCATATATTTTATCAATTTTTCGACTTCAAAAAATACTTCAAGTGTTTCTGATAAAATATAGACTAGATCACTCCTGTTCATTGATCCATATCTGATTGTGGAGTTTATCATAATCAGTTCAGTCATTACGAAGATTGCCATAATCAGTTCAGCCATTACGAAGATTGCCATAATCAGTTCAGCCATTACGAGGTACCGTGTAGTGGCGGTTAAGAATATCCACTACCCCATATCTTCCCGTGGGTGTCGTAAGAGGCGACAACTCACCACCTCCCATGGCCCCACCAACCCTCAGGTCATACGGGCCGAATCTCGGGAGATGCGCGCGGTACTTTGCACGTGGCTCTTTCCCGCGCGCACTTTCTTGACTCCTACAAATATTTTGTCTATAACTTGTCCCAGTTTAACGTCATTCTCCCCTTCTGGGGCTGACGACACATTGACGCCTACGTCGTCAGGCCTTTCTGCCAGCATTCTTTTAGCCTTCTCCTGCGGTAATTTTTTTTTTTATAGGATAGGGTGACAAACGAGCACACAGTCCACCTGATGGTAAGTGGATACTGTGACCCATAGACATCTACATCTATCTTCAATAAAGAATCAAAATGCAGATGCGTTGTCACCCGTGAGGACTAAGATGGAATGCCTCTTTTCCAGTAAAGAGGGTCTCCGGTTCTCTACACTCACCATACGAAACACAGCAGTGTTAAGCTGCTATTTTACGCTGGTATTCTGTGAGAGCGTGGTCCTTCCCGGTCGAGCCGACCCATTCGTACTACAACTATACTACTAATATAGCTGCAGCATGGCTCTACCACGTTCTAAAATATCATGCCATCTGTGCGCAAACTCGCGCACAGATGGCATGACTCGTAAGAGGCGACAGTGGAAACAGGCCGGAGATGGGCAGCAGCATCTTCCTGATAACAGCAATATCACAATAAAAACTGCGGTTGCTAACCCGCTCGCCATGCGAGGCAACTATGGCAATATACCCCCAATGAATAAAGTTACGAAGAGACGGCCCCAGTCCCGGCGGCCCCGCTATTCCTGGCTACGGTGGCGACCATGGTAACGGCGGGCAGGGGTGCTAAGAATCTCCGGTGGAGGTTCCGTTGCCACCTACGACGACTCGACCTGGCAACTTATAACGCACGCACCCTGAGAACCGACGAGAAGATCCTGGATCTGGAAGAAGAGATAGACAAGTTGCGCTGGAATATTATAGGATTATCAGAGGTCCGAAGAAGGGAGGACACGGTAATCCTCGAATCCGGCAACTTGTTCTATCACCGGAGGGCGACCATCTGTCCCAAAGAGGTGTCGGATTTATCGTCCACAAGTCTCTCGTTAACAACGTTAAAGATTGGGAGTGTGTCGACGAGGGTTGCGTACCTTATACTCAGAATCACCAAAAGGTATTCGCTGAAGGTCATACAGGTTTACGCACCAACCTCAGCACACCCCGATGAGGAGGTGGAGGAAATGTATGAGGATATCTCTAGAGACATGCATTCCTCCAAAACCCACTATACGGTGTTAATGGAGACTTCAACGTAAAACTAGGCACAAGAGAGAACGGTGAGCTGAAAGTAGGAAATTTCGGAATGGGACAACGGAACCCAAGGGGCCAGCAGCTGGCTAACTTCATGGAGAAAGAGGGACTCTTTATGATGAACTCTTTCTTTCAGAAGCGGCCCCACAGGAAGTGGACCTGGTCGAGCCCCGACGGTTCGACAAAAAATGAGATTGACTTCATTATGACGACCAGACGACAACTGTTCAGTGATGTCTCAGTGATCGCGAGGGTGAAAACCGGCAGCGATCACCGAATGGTTAGAGGCACACTGAACCTAAACGTTAAGTTGGAGAGGTCTCGTCTAATGAAGTCAACGCTCCGTCCCCCTCGTGCTCTAGTCCAAAGTCCCGAAACCTTTCAGCTCGAGTTACAAAACCGTTTTCAGTGCCTAGAAGACTGCAATGCAGTGGACGATATGAATGACAAGCTCGTGGAAACTGTCCATGCGGTCGGAACTAAGTTCTGCAAGACTCGCCGCAGAAGAACTCAAAAACTCTCCGATCACACTGTTAATCTCATGGCTGTTAGACAGGAAATGAAGCTGCAATCTTTAACAGATTTGACAGCATACAGGCAACTGAACAGACAGATTTCCAAATGCATGCGGCGGGACTTACGCAACTTCAAAACAGCTTGTATTGAAGAAGCGATCGAGCGGAACCAGGGCTCCAAAGTCTTTGCCAGAAATCTGTATGTCAGAAAGAGCCAACTGTCGAAGCTGAAGACCGAGTGTGGCAGCATCGTTTCCGGGTCACCTGAGATTTTGAGTGAGATTGAGAGGTTCTATGGGCAGCAGTACACGTCATCTTTGGAGCCACACGCAAGTGTGAGTAACGATCCAAGAGCGAGTCTTATCCGACACTATTCCGAAGATATCCCGGACGTCAGTCTGAGCGAGATTAGAATGGCTTTCCAGCACCTTAAAAACGGCAAGGCCCCAGGTGAGGATGGAGGCGTGGAGCAGAAGTGCGGTGGTCTTGTTCTTCAAGAAAGGCGATAACGCTCTCTTGAAGAACTACAGATCGATTTCCCTTCTGAGCCGCGTCTACGTGCTGTTTTCGAGAGTCATTACGAATCGTCTCGCACGCAGGTTCGGCGACTTCCAGCCTCCCAAACAAGCCGGTTTCCGAAAAGGCTTTAGTACTATAGACCACATACACACCCTTCGGCAAATTGTGCAGAAGACCGAAGAGTACAATCTGCCACTTTGCATTGCGTATGTGGACTATGAGAAAGCCTTTTATTCCGTCGAAATTTGGGCGGTGCTACAGTCCCTTCAGCGGTGCCAAGTTGACTGTCGGTATATCGAAGTGCTGAAGTGTTTGTACAGTAGGGCTACGATGGCTATCCGAGTACAGAATCAGAGTACGAAACCTATCCTATCCAACTGCAGAGAGGTGTAAGACAGAGTGACGTTATATCCCGAAACTCTTCACCGCTGCCTTGAAAGACGTTTTCAAGCTACTGGACTGGAAAGGATACGGTATTAACATCAATGGCGAATACATCACTCACCTTCGATTTGCCGACTATATAGTCCTTATGGCAGAATCGCTGGAGGACCTAAGCACTATGCTCAATGACCTCAATAGTTCTCCCAACGGAAAGGACTTAAGATGGACATGGACAAAACAAAGATTATGTTTAATGTCCATGTCACACCTATGCCGGTAGTTGTTGGGAGCACTAAGCTTGAAATTGTTGTCGAATTGTTTACCTGGGACAAATAGTCCGACTAGGTAAGTCCAACTTCGACCGAGAGGTCAATCGACGGATTCAACTCGGCTGGGTAGCGTTCGGGAAATTACGGTACATCTTCTCGTCAGGTATACCTCAAAACTTGAAAACGAGACTGTACAACCAGTGCGTGTTGCCAGTGATGACCTATGGAACTAAGACGTGGTCCTTCACTGCTGGCCGTATGAGGAAGCTCAAGGTCGCTCAGCGAGCTATGGAGAGCTATGCTCGGGTTTCTCTGCGTGATAAACTTATAAATGAGGATATCCACAGTAGAAACAGAGTAACCGACACAGAACAACGGATCAGTAAGCTGAAATGGCAATGAGCCGGCCATATAGCTCGAAGAACCGACAACCGATGGGGAAAAAGGTTCTCGAGTGTCGGCCTCGTCCCGGCGGACGAAGTGTAGGGCGTCCCCTACTAGATGGGGTGACGACCTGGTAAGAGATGCAGAAAGTCGATGGATGCAGGTAGCTCAGGACTATGTTTTGTGGCATTCCTTGAGGGAGGCCTATGTTCACCAGAGGACTTGTGACGAGCTGTAATGATGATGATTATGATGATTACGAAGATTAGCCCGGACAGACTAATAGACAAAATTTTTACAAATGGCTATTCATGTCAAAAATGCTAAAAGGCAGTTATTTTGATATTACAGACAGCTACTTCAAATTTATTTATATGTATAGATTTATAATTACAACGAGGCATTCCATTCATCTCCTCTATCCATTCGTATCTTAAGGAATTATCCTTAAGATACTTCGATTCGATTAAAGAGCACAAAAATCCGTTGGTGAATGCGGCGGGCTCGTACTCCCCAGTGAGGACGCGAACGTTCTTCTTGATCCGACGACGAGATCACTTCCATGAATAGGTCGATCCGTCCCCCTCAATAGGAGAGGAACCCGTTTAGTAAATACTAACACACACACTCAGACACTACTCTAGCACAGAACACTAGGGTACATCGCGTTCGCCGGCGAACGCGAGGTCTGAACGCACCCGTACACGAGGTACAACACCCGTGATACGGGGCGTTTCTAACTTTGCGACCCGTAAACAAAACTGCGATAGTGATTCAAGCCGAGGTTCGTACCTCCTTCTGAGGGCCCTTGAATCGCATCGAGCCCCTAGCCTGAGGCCTCACTCCGAAAGGATCGTTGCACTCAATAGCTCATGGGTCCTCGCTTACAGCCTAAATTCGATGAAGCTGTCAAGGCCGCAGGGCCAACAGCGTACACTTTCAGAAAAAAGGCATTCCATCTTAGTCGTCACGGTTGACAACGCATCTGCATTTAAATTCGCAAACGAAGATAGATGTAGATGTCTATGGGCCACAGCAACCACTTACCATCAGGTGGACTGTGTGCTCGTTTGTCACCCTTATGCTATAAAAAAATAAGCAGTTGTCTGTCATAGTTTACTTACGAATTTCTAATAATACAATCAACACGATTAGAATAGAATAGAATCATTTTTATTCAATATAGATTACAAGAATACTTATTGAAAGTCATTTTTCACTTTTACCACTGGTTCGGAAAAAACCTCTGTCCTGGGAAGAACCAGCAAGAAACCCACCGCGACTTTTTTTAAATAAAATTAATTTACAATATATTATTTTATACAATTAGTACAAAAACATTTAGAAACAGCATGGTAGCGATTACCTCATTCGCAGGGGTTATTATCAATCATGTACTCTTTAGTAGTATACGAGTAATAACCCTTACTAAACAATTTTTGCCTAATAAATTTTTAAAACTTTTAGATAGATAAGGCAATGCATGCATATTTTCTGGGACTTTGTGTGAAATATCTTCTACTTCTCGTCTAAGTCAAATACTTATGAGCCACAGGGGGGACGCAACTTTGTAATACGAGGTCTATATATGTATAATAGGAAGAGGATCTGTACCAAGGAGGAAGCAAGGAGAATTATAAATAACTTTACAGGTAGTGAGGTGTTGTATCTATGTTCTTGGTATTGACAATACGTTTGTAGCCTTCTTTATTTGAAGTTGTTTGCAAGTATCCGGATGTTACAGTAGTTCATTTGTCATTTTACTTTTATAAAAAGGAGGAGGTAGGCGTCTTTTTATGTCTGTCTCGGTTACTATCATCATAGATAGATATAGTTAGAATAGATAGATCGGTTACTATCATCATATATAGAATTCTTTATTGCACTAATATAATTTGGTGCAAAGGCGACCTTAATGCCGAAAAGGCATTCTCTGCCAGCTAACCTTTGGTAGTGTGGTGAGAGCTGTGGGTAGAGCCGCAACGGAAAAAACTACTACATCAAAGATGATGTGGTAGTTTAGAAGGTAAGAACCTACTTCTGCCGCTAAACAGCATTACACTCGTTGCTTTGTTCCAGTTTGAGGGGTCAAGACAACCAGTTTAATTACAGGGTGTGACGCATTTCTGTCCTCAAAGCTTACAACGCCTCTGTGACCATTGCCTGAGGTTGGTGCAGCTGTCTGTTGCAACTTACGAAATTATAGCACGCTTTTTTTGAAATAGGTAATGAGAATAGCTCGTTTATAATTTAATAAAAAAAAACAAAGTAACCCGAACAGACATCGAATTGAGTACAAACGGTAAGAAAACAAATCAAAAATTTTGAGCTCTAATTCTTTAGCTGATGAAAAGTTCGGGTAGATCCGTGCACGCGACATATCGCCCGCGTTTATTTACGACTGCCAAAACGGAACAGTTAAAACAAATCTAACTGCTCAGTTTCACTTTATCGAATCAGCATTTGGATCTATTTTACAGGTAACAGAAGCACGCGATCGCCATGTTGTCAGATTGTGTCACTTTGAATTTATTTGATATTAAACTTTATAATGGTAGCGATAAACGAAAATTTAAAGTGACTTATAAACTGTTGACTTTTAAATTTAGAGAAATGGCAGCTTATCATTTTGATACATTTTATGTTGAAGTGCAGCATAACCAAAGTAAAACAATAATTTAAAAAAAAGTTAGTTTGAAAACGCTAAAACAACAAGTTTTGATCATAAATTGTGATGATATTAGTGAGAATATTAAGTCATGGTCAAAATTATTGTATTGTGTTCAGTTTTAGTGCGTCTGCAAATTTTAAATTAGTGGCGGCGCTGTCGTCGCGCCACAAGCGAAAATACATCGAAGCCTAAATCACGCTATCAAAGTTCCGAAGCAAAAACCAGTATATATATAGAATAGCTCCAAACTACCACTTGAGCGTTGGCCGCCCGGGCAACACACCTTGCCGGGCGGAGATCTCCTTTCCTTCCACCTGCTACAGTGGTGACCAACCGACGTGATATGAACACGCAACCAATAACCTTCGGAAACTACAACTTTCAAACCTTCGTCATCGTCCTCAAGTACCCCATTTATTCGCTCCCGAGCAGATATTGTCTGCAATCTTCACATTCTGCAAGCCATCTAGCTTTACAAAGGTTCATCGCAGCACTGGAATAATAATGCTTCCTGTTCCTTCAAGCTACTCTCTGCGCTACAGTGTTCGGAACGGCTCTGAGCCTTACTGCTGTCCTCTGCTTCACGGCACTCTCGCAGATTACTTGCCTTCTTCTCGACTCACCGCAGACTACAAGGCAACTCCCTGGCACTTGCACATTCGTCGAGATCTAGACTGCACTATTGACCTCCGGCTGAGCCGGGGGGTGATGTGGCGGCGCTCGTCGCGCCAGTATTTTACGCTGGTGTACATGCAGCAATATAAGCGTGTTAAAAAAAGAAGCAAAGGGTCTAGTTAAGACTCAACAGCAGATCATAATTATTAATCATAATCAACAGATTTCATAACACCACCGCTGGACATTGTCCAGATTCACCACAGTAGGCAGTCGTAGCGAGTACGCATCAAAGGGCAGGCGCAGAGTCCAGACTTTCGTGTTAATATTTCGCGTATCAAGCTGTAATCGTTGCCGGCGATATCCAAAATTGTATTATGTATTATGCGAGCGAGGAATTAGTGACAATTGGCGAGGAAAAAAGAATAAAGAGTTAAATACTTCAGGAGTTAAAGACATTTTTGGCAGGATTCTAGGCTGGACTCACGCTAGCAGAACCTTGAAATAACCAGTACTGACTGGACTAGCGATGTGATTCCCGTTTCAAAATTTAGTGGCTAATTGATGATAGTCACATATCGAGTTTGAGACACATCGTTCCAACGAACCGAAGGTATTACTGTACTTTAGAGAGGATTCTGGCTTGAGAATTATATACGGGAATAGACAGACATATGTCATTAATTCATTTCTAGTGACCCGATCATTCAATAATTGATTCGTTTTACGAACCAGGTCATTTGGGTCGCTCATTCAAATGGATCATTTCAAGTTTCAGTAGATACTACTATACTCTTTGGTCGTAGGTCCTGTCAATCGTTTGATCCGTAACGTTCAAAAAATTTAATTGCAATCATCAATACTGATGCGACCCGGGTAAAATGAACGAATCATTCACGATTAACACATGTCTTATACGGGAGGACGCGCTATTGCTCATTTGACGACTCGGTAGTGCGGCGGCTAAGCGTTTGTGTCCTGTATGGAACGATTGTTTTTATGTTGTTCATATGCAATTTATGTATGTAAAACACCTCCACGAAAGAGGAGAAAATCCTGGCGTGGAATTACTTTTGATAATAAAAAATAAAAAATAAACTCGCCGTATGGCGGTGGCGTTAGAGAACCCTATTTCGTTCTGTTACTGTCGTAAGAGGCGTTTATGGGAAATGCCATAAAAACTTAAGGCTTCCGATAGATGGCGGTATAACTAACTCGTTTAAATCAGAATTGAAATACCCATACTGGCGACAGGAAGCAGCGTCAAAGATGCGAGACGTCTGCTACTGCGATAGTCAATCTATATGCCAAGGAAAATCCTTCCTACAAAGGTCCTATGTCACCCATACTTTTTGTCTAAACGTGGTCCGAGAACCTCGTTGCTTTTTGGACGCTGCCTACCCCCTCGGGGATTACAAGCGTGGCGTATATGTTGTAACAAACCTGTAATTTTTACTGGCTGAAGATGAAATAATTATAATGCTCCCCCCATCAATCGGCCGGTAGCGGGAGACCATCATCTGTCAATCAGCAGGTGGGCTTGATATTTTGTCTATTTGATAAAGCTTTTAAAAAACGTATGCATTTAACGATAATTCAACTACTGTATCACGCTGTGTATAATACAAAATGTGTGCCAGAAAGCTCAGAATATATTGACAACGGTTAAAATCGAGTAATAATCTTCGTTTTTATTACACCGCTGACGGGCCAAATGGCTGATTAAATATTCCAAATTTTGATACCCTTTTACTGTCACGACATTAAGAAATACTGTTAAAGTTTATTCTATATTCCATGCACTGATCACTGATAATGTTAAAACATTGTATTGTAGTTTATTTATGTGACAATTAATGAAAACTAAAAATAGTTTAGAAAATCTCAAAAGTGCACGCTCCATGAGCGTTTCATTTAATTATATTGAAAAAAATAAATTGTATTCCTGACTTTTAAAATATATAATATTATTTATGTGTTTTAAACTTAGCGCTCTATTATTTTAACAGGTAGTGTCACCTACAGGGAAAAAATTTATAATGTTTACCAAAATAAATCGATAACACAAAGTATAAAATCGATAGGCTGTATGGTACATTTGTCCTTTGTCTATCAAGGGTTAAAAAATATGAAACAGCCTTTAAAAAATTTAATAGCAATAAAACTTATAAAAGTTAAAAATCATTTTATTAACAAGCTACGCGTACTAGGCTATTGATATGAAATAGGGAACCAGTTCATGTAATTCTGAAGCTAATAAAAAAAACCGGTCTCGATACGTCAATTTTTTCGGGAGTTATCGTGACCACATACAAAATCAACATCCGGACGTCCACGTAAAATTTTTTCAAACCGTTTTTTTTTCAAAGTAGCAATATAAAATGATTTTTTAGAAAATATAAGATGGATTTATTAGAGTGTCTTCTTGATATACGGCTACTCATATTATCGTATAAGTGCAATATGGTTATGATAGAGGCATTTTAAGTACACAAAATTGCTTGACCCTGACGTGTCGAAAGTAAAGCACTACCTAATAACGCTTCGCGTTATAGGCGTGCAATTATACGTGATAGAACCATGCTGCAGCTATATTATGGGCATAACACGAATAGGTCAGCTCGACCGGTAAGGACCACGCTCTCACAGAATACCAATGTTAATTAGCAGTCTAATGCTGCTGTGTTTTGTATGGTGAGTGTAGATAACCGGAGGCCTTTTTTACTGGAAACGAGACATTCCATCTTAGTCCTTAGGGGTGACAACGCATTTGCATTTTGGTTCATAATCTACATCGTGTGCAGCAGTGGCGTAGCGTGCCTTAGACGGGCCCCGTATCAAAATTTGTTGGGGGGCCCAAATTAAGGGTAAATATTTTTCACAAAAGGAACAAAAACGCTCGCATTGTATTAAAATAATTATATATTGATTATAAGTTACTACTTAAAATTAATACTCTTAGGAACCAAGCTAGCCAAACAATTCAAATCATATATACACTTTTTTTGCCTTTTATTCAGCGAACTTATATACAATATAGACAATAGTGACAAGTCTGATAGCCTTTCCTGTCCCATAGAAGTCCTAAGAATTTTTGCTTAAACACGTTCGGGGCTCCTGCAGGCCGGGGGCCCCGTATCATTGATACGGCTGATACGGCGGTAGCTACGCCCCTCGTGTGCAGATGTCTATGGGCCATCTGGGGGATTGTGTGCTCGTTTTTCGCCTTTATTCTAGATGTCATAATACGTCAGTAAACCAAATTCAGTAACCGTCAGCACTACTGGAATGGTTAATCAGATTTACAATGTGTTTGGCGGTATAGGAAAAAATCGTAAGGAAACCTGCTTGTCTGGGAAATAAAATATTTCAAAGACAATTGAAGTTAGCCAACAATTGAAGCAGCGCGACGGACTCGCTATACGTGGTAGAGAGCCACGCTGCAGCTACCCATGGTCGAACTCACCCATTCGTGCAAGTTGTAACACGAATGGGTGGGCTCGACCGCGGAAGGAACACGCTTTCACAGAATACCAGCGTAAAATAGCAGCTTATGCAGCTGTGTTTCGTATGGTGAGTGTAGATAACCGGAGACCCTTTTTACTGAAACCGAGGCATTCCATCTTAATACTAAGAGGTGACAACGCATCCGCATTTTGATTCTTAATTAAGGAAATATGTAGATACCTATGGGCCGCAGCTCCTACTTACCATCAGGTGGACTGCGTTAGTCTCGCTAAAACTCTAAACTGGCTCGACCGATTCTGATGAAAATTTTGTGCGTGTTTTGAATGGGTTGTGGATGGTTTAGATTCACAATTGGACTCGGTACGTGGAACTGTTGTTAAGATCCAGAAATCTCCCGTGCGAAGCGGATCGCTAGTAATATATAAAAAAAACTCTATACTATGCTCTAAACCCCTTTCAGAATTAGGATGCCTAAGTCCGAAAGTGGGACGTTTGTAGAATATTAAATATCATTCTATTTCACGTATTAAATATTAGAAATTAACTATACTGTAGTCGATTAGATATTTATGAATACAGGATACGAGAGAAACAACATCGCACAAAAATGCAAACGATTGTACAGAAAAAAATCAATGGACGACCGGAAAGTATCGCCATTAGCATGTGGTCCGACACCGTAAATGGGATGTTTTTCGTTCCCTCCTTCGCGGCCACTTTATATAGCACAGCGGTATAAACTAAGAAAACTAGTTTAATATTCAAACATAAGGACGATTTTACATAGAGAATTAAATGCATAAAATTTATGTTGCAAATAGTATTGCGAATTGCATGAACTTAACTAACATTTTAGTTAATGCAATAAAATGACTTAAGTTTAAATACGAGTAGCAAAATGATTGCGCAGAAAAGGATTTTTAAAAGGATCACAAACTGAATCGGAAGAAAAGTCGGCTCAACTTAGAAATGACCACACTCTCGGAATTCACGCTGATGGTCAGCGTGAAATAGCAGATTAATACTGCTGTGTTTCGAGAGTGTAGAGAAATGGAGACACTTTTTATTGGAAGCAAGGCAAACATCTTAGTTCTCAGAGGTGACAACGCATATGCATTTTGATCTTTAATTGAGGACAGATTTAGATCTGTGTGGGCCACATCATTTATTTGTCAAGTGGCTCTGTATGCTGATGAATCACTCTTATGGCCAAATACTCAAACGCTACTCAATTTTAAGATGTTGTTAAGTCTCATGGTGTCACAATCACTTTCAATTAAAGTGATAGAGACAGCACGAGACTTAACGTCATTCGTGGTAGAGCCACACTGCAGCTATATTATGGTTGTAGCACGATGGGTCGGCTCGACCGGGGAAGGACCACGCTCTCACAGAATACAAGCGTAAAATAGCAGTTTAATACTGCTGTGTTTCTTATGGTGAGTGTAGAGAATCGGAGACCCTTTTTACTGGAAACGAGGCATTCGATCTTAGACCTCAGGGGTGAGACCGCATCTGCTTTTTGATTCTTAATTGGGGTGAAATGTATTTGTCTATGGACCTCAGCATCCACTTACCAGATGGACTGTGTGCTCGTTTGTCACCCTTACTATAAAAAAGTAATCTTAAAATTGAGCACCGTTTGAGTATTTGGGCATTATTCTATAAAAAAAGTCGTATTTTTTCTGCTTCTTTATCAACCTGTAAAAGTTCTCGTTACATATATGGTAAATGAGATGTAGGGTGTGGATGGATCCGACTTCCAATATATACATTATATTGATAATATACTAACAATTTCTTAAATTTAGATAAAACTATTTTTATAAGTAAGTTCATACACCGGCCAAGTGCGAGTTGAGCCTCGTACATATTATGACCAATTAAGTATATCATTTTCGAGCTAGACATCGCAACAACTCATGAAAGTAAAAACTTAAAAATTATCACAGATCAACACACAAATCGATATTATCGGAATTTTTGTTTTTTACAATACAGTATATGGTACATAATATACAGAAATTTATATGGTACATAATATACAGAAATTTGAAATTTCTAACTAGAAATTAAGTTTTGATATACACCCCGTAACAGAAACGGTCTAAAACCAACACTACTGACTGGCCATGGCCACTGGCTACCCACTTCTAAAGATAAAAGTATACTTTTACTCTACTTAATGAGCTTCAGACAATGACATCCCACATGCTAAGATAAGAAAAAAATAATTTGGTCTGTCCGATTTTTGGTCAATATTCTGCACAAAATATCCAAATTTAGAGATCTATAACTCATTCCATCAACGAACTGACAGACAGACAGATAGAGCATGGAGACATTAATAGGGCTTTAAATATATACTTATTGCGTTTTGAGATATTTCTCTAATTTCCAACGTTTAAGAGTGGTTTGTAGCAATCATTCATGGTTATGGTGGGAAACTAAGGATTGACTTTCTTATGTTATAAGGTAGCTGTCGTAGTTAGAAGTCGGTTAAAAGTGAAGGTTTTATTTTGAATTAACTATGACTTCAGGGGTCTCATATTTAATTAATACTTTTTTGAGTTACTAAACGAATGAATTGCTGCAAGTACACAGGTAAAGTAAAAGTGTGTGACAAAACCACGTAAAATAACACACAGCGAGATCCTATTTTGTAGTGTTGAACGACTCGAAATTCCAGTTTGATCGTAACCAATAATGAAAAGATATCGTAGCGTCGTTACTGTCTTGTCTCTATACGCCCTCTATTTACATCTTGGGGAGATAATAAATTTGCATCTAGGAGCGGCGGCTCGAGCCGGATACCTGCAGTATTATCACGGACATCGGTACCTCCCGCGTCGCGAGCCGGCCGGGAAGGGTTGCCGATGTCGTCGCATCGTAAACGTAATTTACGACCCAACCGCCCGATTATTGCCGCGACTTCGCTCTTCGCCGCCTCATTTGCATAGAAATTTATAGGTGGCGGTAGCGACTATGATCATACCCTTCGCTCGCTTCCGCGTGTCTCGACGGCTGGGGAGATTCGGGTGTCGCTATCGATGCATACTTAGGAGTGTGGGGTGAATTAGAAATTTTATGAGCTTTACGGACAAATTAAGTATATTTTACGAAGAATTTCTGTTACAATTTGCAAAGAACTAGGCACCAGCAAAGACTAATGAAACAAAAACGTACCTTAGTCATGAAAGAGAATCGTTAAGTCAATATGTCATACAAGAAATCCGTTAATTGTAAGTTTTTGGACTTATGAGTTTTCTCTTCAGTTTTTAAAGTATTTAGTTATTCAACCGTTTTAAGATATGTATTATTATGATATGTATAGATGAATTTCAAGTTTTTTATTTTTTAATACGGTTGAAAGTTGTTGGAAACAGGCAGAAGCAGTGTCTTGGCTGCAGCACGAATAGCTCGGCAGGACCGGGGAAGAATACTACCACGGCCAGAATACTAGTATAAAATAGCATTGTACTGTTTATACTAGTATTCCTTTCATACTCTTGTGGGCTGCGAGATTTAGTGAGACAAGGTGTTTAGGAAGACGCTGTTGCCCACCTCCTGGTAAGTTTCCCTTTGTCGCCTCTTACAACACTCACGAGACGTGGGTCAATGGATATTCGGACACCGCCGCTACTTAGATCCTTCATGTGCTTTAATATCTCTTAATTACTCAAAATGTATGAGGAAGCTCAAAGTCGCTCAGCGAGCTATGGAGAGGGCTATGCTCGGGGTTTCTCGTAGAACGCAGTAGAACCAGAGTGACCGACATAGCCCAACGGAATAGTAAGCTGACGTGGCAATGGGCCGGCCATATAGCTCGAAGAACCGACAACCGATGGGGAAAAAAGGTTCTCGAGTGGCAGGCTCGTACTGGTAGGCGAAGTGTAGGGCGACCCCCCACTAGATGGAGTGACGACCTGGTAAGACATGCGGGAAGTCGATGGCTGCAGGTGGCTCAGGACCGTGCTTTGTGGCATTCCTTGGGGGAGGCCTATGTTCAGCAGTGGACTTGTGAAGAGCTGTAATGATGATGATGATGACTTCAAATGGTGACGGATTGCAGAGCTCACCAACAACTATATCATTAAATACGGTAATAATGTTTCATGTATTTATATGGTAAGTGGTCCTGTAAAAGCGTAATTTTAGACACATCTTACCATCGCAACAAGAGTTTTTTTTTACACCTACATCTACCCTCGGTTAGGAATCAAAATGTAGAATCGTTGTCACCGTTTCTGTATTTTGACCTTACGTGGACTAAGATGGATTACCTCGTTCCTAGTAAAAGCATTAGGGCCGCGCGGCGGACACTTCCTTGCCCTAAAACCCTCTCAGAAGTGAGAGGAGGCCTGTGCCCAGCAGTGGGACGTATATAGGCTGTAACTTTACTAAAAGGTATTCCGATTGTCGTCATTTAACATACGAAATACGCAAAATAGCTGTTTATTTTGCGCTAGTATTTTGTTGCAAGTGCGGTCTTTTACCAGTCGAGTCGACCTAATCTTGCTGCATACGCTGCAGCGTAGCTCTACCACGCAAGACTTTAACCCACCCATGCCCGCCTTGATTGGCAGACGGGTTGATAAGTGTAACGAACGTTGATGGTATCAGACTAATGATGCAGTTCTGCATGATTAGCCTTTCATATTTATTATCGGCATGCTTGTACTTTTCTGTGATTAGAGCGCAAGAGCCCTGTACATCAGTTAGCAGTTTGCATCAAGTGCAAGACTCGGCTTGGCTTGCAGGTGAGGTTAGCATTTGAAGCAAAAGTATTTTTTACTCATTATTAGCGAAGGTTGACCGTATAGTGGCAATGTAAGATTATTCACTACCACATATAGTCCCGTGGGTGTTGCAAGAGTCGACAGAGGGAAACAAACCTGGAGATAGGAAGCAGCGTCTTCCGAATTACTAAAACTATCTATGTCTATCTTCCGAATTATCAACAATAAAAAATAAAAAATGCGGTTGCCACTACGTCTGCTAAGAGTGGCAATTATGGCAAATATCCCCCCTTTCATGCAATCAATGGCGGAGGCCCATATTCAGCATTGGACTTTTGATAGGCGGTAACTGGGCACCCTAGATGGAAGTTCAGAGTACGTTTAATCTATGAGCATGTATGCGTAGATACATATATGCATGGAAAAGAAATAAGTGAGGTGTATTAAAACTAAGCCAAATGAAATTATGCCGTAGCCACTGCCTATCCCTTTGGGTGACAGGTGTGAGAGTTTACGCATGCATGTATTATTATAAGCCAGTTCTTGACTATGGAGGTCCGTAGTCACAGCCTACCTCTCTGGGTGACAGGCGTGAGAGTTTACGCATGCATGTATTATTATAAGCCAGTTCTTGACTATGGAAGTCCGTAGTCACTGCCTACCTCTCTGGGTGACAGGCGTGAGAGTTTACGCATGCATGTATTATTATAAGCCAGTTCTTGACTATGGAAGTCCGTAGTCACTGCCTACCTCTCTGGGTGACAGGCGTGAGAGTTTACGCATACATGTATTATTATAAGCCAGTTCTTGACTATGGAAGTCCGTAGTCACTGCCTACCTCTCTGGGTGACAGACGTGAGAGTTTACGCATGCATGTATTATATAAGCCAGTTCTTGACTATGGAGTCCGTAGTCACTGCCTACCTCTCTGGGTGACAGACGTGAGTTTACGCATGCATGTATTATTATAAGCCAGTTCTTGACTATGGGTCCGTAGTCACTGCCTACCTCTCTGGGTGACAGGCGTGAGGTTTGCATGCATGTATTATTATAAGCCAGTTCTTGACTATGAAGTCCGTAGTCATTGCCTACCTCTCTGGGTGACAGGCGTGAGGTTTGCATGCATGTATTATATAAGCCAGTTCTTGACTATGGAAGTCCGTAGTCACTGCCTACCTCTCTGGGTGACAGACGTGAGAGTTTACGCATGCATGTATTATTATAAGCCAGTTCTTGACTATGGAAGTCCGTAGTCACTGCCTAACTCTCTGGGTGACAGACGTGAGAGTTTACGCATGCATGTATTATTATAAGCCAGTTCTTGACTATGGAAGTCCGTAGTCACTGCCTACCTCTCTGGGTGACAGACGTGAGAGTTTACGCATGCATGTATTATTATAAGCCAGTTCTTGACTACTAACCCACCACACCTGGTGGTAAGCGTGATGTCGCTTTATCTTAGCGTAACAAAAGCCTATATACATACAGGGTATTTTTGAAACGCTCCCGAAAACGAAGACAGATGATAGTACTAAGGATACCTATGATGATGGGTCACAAAGAAATTCGATCGAGGAAAAAAAATCATCTTTTCACAACGTTTTATTAACTTTATTCACGCTCCATCATGTTATTACAGTTATTTGAAACGATATTTCACACAAAAAATCATGAAAATACTGAAAAATAAAACCAGCAGTGAAACTTTAAAAAGAAAATCAACTGACAATAGGGTCAATATCCTCGCGGGCCTCGAACTCTTTCCTAGATCGGTACGAAACAATGCATTAGGTTATACTACTTACTCACTCTACCTTCCCTTTCACACACACGCTGCTTCGTGTCGCCTCGCGCTGTGGAATTACATGCTTCAAGGACATTACAATAATTTTAGTTTTTGAGACAGTGCCATGTTGACTATCACGAGCGATAGTTGAATTGTTTTGTTTATTAAATTATTATCGTTATTACTTGTTATTTATTAATTAATGATGTTGTTCTTGTTGTTACGTTTTGTGTTTTTGTTTGGTTTTAATAATGTCTAACACGTAGGTACGTTTATAGTGCTCGTGAATACGGCAACATGTTAATGTGCCTTGAAGAATCTCATAAGGACACAGAGACACGATGGCAAATTATTCCACTATTTCCAATACTAACTATTTTAATTTATATAATTAGTGAAATAAAGTAAAGTTAGAGCCTTTACCTATATACGTTCCACTGCTGCGCACAGGCCTTCTTTCATATCTGAGAAGGTTTTAGGGCAAAGAAGTGTCGTCCACGCTGCCCTAATGCGTGTCGGCGGATGTCACATCTTCGAAATCTTTTTTAATTTTACAGACATGCAGGTTTCCTCACGATGTTTTCCTTCACAGCCGAGCACTCAGCACTTAAAATTGCAATTAAAAATTTCATTGTTGCCAGCGGGCATCGAACCCGGATAGCTTGCGTACTGTGAAATTTACAACGAGTGCTTAGCCCCTGAGCCACCACGGCTCTAATTTAATAGTATAAAAATTTATATAATTATAGTATTTTCCCTATCGCTATTTTTAGTCAAAATTTGATTGACTGTTATGATATCAATCTTTTCAGTCCCTATTAAATCAGTTCATTATACGATTTCTATGTTAATAATTAAGTTATTTTATATGTATTAAGTGTAAATATTTAAAGTTACAAAAGTTTTGGTAGCAACTGTTACGACTCAACAGTTAGCAAAAAGAGACTTCAAAAGATTAAATTCATATAATTAAAATAATAACTTCGACTATACTAAATGGCATAGTATCACAGTGACTAAACGTAAGTCGCGGCGCTGTGAAGCCGCGGGATTCCGCACGGAACAAGCGTTTGGTGGCCTACACAAAATTGTTCCAGGTCTGGATGTCTGTTCATGTGCATTTGTGTGTTTTTGTATGTAAAACGCTCAACTCACATTACGTTAAAAAAGGGACAAAAAGACTGATGTTGTTCTGTGCTTTATACGTTTAATTTAACCCATTTTATTTTCCCACCGAAATTCATTACGAAGACTTCGTTGAGACGTCAAGCCGTCAGCACCGTCGCGAATCCAGATTTCGAATTCTAATTCAATTTAGCCAAAGGGTTGCCAGCTACGCGGAATGAAAAAAAAATCCGAGTGAAAGTTAAGGGAGGAGAGGGTGAAAGGGAATTCAAAGACATGTCTGGGGGCGGCGATGTGTCAGGTCGCGTGCGCTTGAGGTGCGCGGGGGTGATTGATGCGTTCAGGGTTACAACAGCTTTATAGATGTCGAAGGGAATGAGTTTTTTTGTTGTGATCAATATTCAGTGGACTTGTCACTTAGTTGTGTGGTAATATATTGTAACTAATATATATCATACACGTAAGCCCGTGTTTGACACTGATAAAGTTAACTCCATATAAAACCAAATTAAATCCCTTATAATAAATCAAATTTTGCCTTAAAAGTTTTTTTTGTACGATAATGGTGACAAACGAGCACACAGTCCACCTGATGGTAAGTGGTTGCTGCGGCCCATAGACATCTACATCTATCCTCGATTACGAATCAAAATGCAGATACGTTGTCACCCGTGAGGACTAAGATGGAATGCCTCGTTTCCAGTAAAAAGGGTCTCCGGTTCTCTACACTCACCATACGAAACACAGCAGCGTTAAGCTGCTATTTTACGTTGGTATTCTGTGAGAGCGTGGTGCTTCCCCGGTCGAGCCGACCCATTCGTGCTACAACTATACTAATAAAATAGCTGCAGCATGGCTCTACCACGTAAAAAAAAGTAGTTAGTTTTAGTAGTAAGTTTTGCAAGTAAGCCGAGCCGGCATTAACAAAATCGCTTACCTCAATTTTAATGCTGTTTTACATGATACTAGGACATAGGACTCCTTTCTGCCTAGAATTCCACATTCCAGCCTAATTTTGTCATCAAACACCAGTACGTGAACTGCTGTACTCCGGTCTAAATGGTATAGAGAGCCAGTATAATTACGGACTGTGAGTCATTCTATCTTAGTCCTTAGAGGCGACAACACATCTGTAGCGTCGCACATCTTTAAAGTTCGTTGCAGGTGTCCATTACCAGTAGCCACTTACGATCAGGTGGACTGTAAGACTGTTAGTTCGATTGTTAATACAATTTTATTAAAAACGTACTCGGGGATATAAGAAAATATTGGGCAGCAATCTTCTTTATAATATTTAGAAAATGAAAATATTTCGAGTTTTGTGAAATGTCAACACGTATTGGGGCACCGCGGTATATCTACTCTTCCCTGCTCCAAAACTTTTTCAGAAATCATAGGAGCCTATGCTCAGCAGTGGGCATACTACGCATTAATTTTGAGATTTCTTTAAATTCCTAAAGTTTACAAAGAACTAGAAAAGACACAAGTCCTTTACAGCGCCAAAGATCATGGAAGAACTAACGTGTTAAACGCCTTAGTTAATTGAGTATATCTTCAGCTTTTATTACTAATTGGTTATAAAGTTAAAAGTTAAAGTCACAGCCTATATACGTCCCACACAGAAATGAGAAGAGGCCTGTGCTGGGCACAGGCCTCCTCTCATTTCTGTTTCTGTTTTTCATTTTTGTTTCTCATTTCTGTTCTCTCATTTCTAAGTTTTGTTCTGTTTCTCATTTCTGTTCTCTCATTTCTAAGTTTTAGGGCAAAGAAATATCCGCCGCGCTGCCTCAATGTGTGTTGGAGAACTTCAAATGTCTTCAAAATATTTTTTTTCTTATTTCTCAGACAAGCAGGTTTCCTCAAAATTTGCTGATGTACCACGTGCTTGGTGGTGTTTTCCTTCACCACCAAGCACGTGGTACAACAGCACTTAAGATCGAACTCGAGTTGCCCGCGTACTGTGAAAATTTACAGCGAGCGCTTAGCCCCTGAGCTAGCACGGCTCTCGTTCTCTCGCTAAAGTTATTATTTAAATCCACAGCCAAGAATAACACTGCAAGACATCGAATCATCCTGAGTTCTTTTCGCGTAGATTAAATCGAAAACATTATCCAAATAAAAATGTAAAAGATGATGGCTAAAGAGAACTTCAACTAGACATTATCATTACACTAAAGTAAAGCAGCAACTTTCGCTAACTTTTTAATAAACACCTCTTTCTAACCCCTTTTTCTACTTCTTTTTAGCCCGTAATAGTTTACTGCTGGATACAGGCCTCATTCATTGTGGCCAACACACGGCACTATCTTTCTAGCTAAAAATAATAAATTCTGTGTTTTAATTATTATTAATTATGTGCTTTTTATAGAATAAGGGTGACAAACGAGCACACAGTCCACATGATGGTAAGTGGATATTGTGGCGCAAAGACATTTATCCTCGATTAAGAATCAAAATACAGATGCGTTTTCACCCCTGAGGACTAGGAATCTGTCGATTCCTAGGATAGTAAATATATATATTTATATATATATATATATATATATATATATATACTATCCAGTAAACTTGGAAATGAGGATATCCGTAGAACCAGAGTGACCGACATAGCCCAACGGATTGTTAAGCTGAAGTGGCAATGGGCCGGCCATATAGCTCGAAGAACCGACAACCGATGGGGAAAAAGGTTCTCGAGTGGCAGCCTCTTACCGGTAGGCGAAGTGTAGGGCGACCCCCCACTAGATGGAGTGACGACCTAGTAAGATATACAGGAAGTCGATGGATGCAGGTGGCTCAGGACCGTACTTTGTGGCATTCCTTGAGAGAGGCCTATGTTTAGCAGTGGACTTGTGAAGGGCTGTAATGATGATGATGATGATCCAGTAAAAAAGGTCTCCGGTTCTCTACACTCCCCATTCGTGCTACAACCATAATATAGCTGCAGCATGGCTCTGCCACGTATATGACGTGCTTTCTGTTTTCGTACGGATAATAGTCTACTTCTTCTTCATCATCAGCACGCAGAAGTCCACTGTTGGATGTGAGCCTCTCCATAACGATTTGCCTTATTCGACACGCTTGATAGACGGATTGACGATCGCATTTCGCGACTTCTCGCACCTTTGACGCTGCTCCACTAGATGCTTGGTTAATCTAGATATTTTACGAGTATGCCGTAAACGAGATGGTAATACCGCTATCCGTCGGTAGCGGTATTCCATCTCGTTTCAGGAGTCTTCCTGAGGTTTCCCATAGTTGACTCTTACAACATACACTGGATGAAATGGGTGCTGGATTATCTTATGCCGCCACTACACGGCTAACAAGATAATAGAAAATAATCATGTGTCAATCGTGAATTATTCGTTTATTTGACCCGGGTCGAATCAAAGTATTGATGATTGCAAATACATGTTTTGAACGTTCCGTATCAAACGATTGACAGGATCTACGACCAAAGTGTAAAGTAATGTCCCACGACCGACATTATCGAGCGGGTTTCACAGATCGTAGAGTACTGAAACAGAAACTCGAAATGATCCATTTGAATGATAGACCAGAATGACCCGGTTCTTAAGACGAATCAATACTTGAATGATCGGGTCACTATAAATGAATGAATGACACATGTGTAATAAAAAATTATTATTATATTAAAGAAGGTAATACAACAATTTTTTAATCCAGGAAAGAAACCTATGGTTATAATATGCCTTTACGAATTGTTTTCTTTTTCTTTTTTCCACAAAAAAAATCATTCTTTTTTAATTTGTTTAAAAAAGATGTCGTGTGAATCTTCACGTTTCGTGCAGAACGTAATTACTTTTTATTTTTATTAAGCTAAATTTCTTTGTCGCGATTGAGTTGTCATTGTAGACATAAATGAAAATTGGCGCGAAATTTCCGAAAGAAAAATATTCGAGGCGAGGTTGCCAGTGCCACACGTCAAAGCCAAATGTCTCGCGGCCGTCCTTTCTCACTATACGTCAAAACTTTTTAAAAAGTCATCCGACTTGCCGAATTCAGTGTTATTATGATTATATTTTCTCTGACTGAGAATTTTATAAGGAAACTAGCTGACACCCGGGGCGTTACAGCCGCAGAAGAAATAATTGTGGAAATATCGTTTTAAATTTGGAAGCGTTATATTGTTTAATTAGGAATGACAATACATTCATTGAAGTTGAATTATATACATATAATATATAACTTTCAAATCGTCGGTACGACAGGCGAGGCACCAACTGTAAGTTAATTGTACTATGCGTATAACCTTCGCGGGAGTGCAAGCGACAAGTTGACAAAATTTTAGCACAACCTGATGAATGGTATGGCAGCGCATAAAATACGAACAAACAAAAATTAAGCCGTAAGCTATCGTAGCAGCGTCAAAAGTGCGAGACGTCTGACATTGCAAACGTCAAACTCCAAGGCGTGACGATTAAGGCAAATGCAAATGCTTCATACAACTAAAGAGGCCCGTATAGAGAAGAGGAGAATGTTGTCCAACGTTATTTCTTTTTAACCCCCGACGTAAGTGTTATATGCTTAATGTACACACATTAAGCATATAACACTTCTGTGTGTCTGTCTGTGGCATCGTAGTTCCCAAACGGATGAACCAATTTAGATTTAGTTTTTTTTTTGAAAAGCGACTTTATTGAGAGTGTTTTAGCTATGATTCAAGAAAATATTTACAGCCGTTTGAAGATGATCAGCTTTTTTTGTTTCGAGGTTATTTGTAATTTAAGTTATCATTCATACATTACAGCCCCCCCCCCCCCCACATAGGCTTTCACCGTAGATTGGCATAGGGGATATATTTGCCAAAGTTGCCACACTTGGCGGGCGTATATTTTATCATAATTTTCATCATTATGCAAAAATGATGATATCGACTCCAAAGCAATTGTCGGTTATCAGCCATTGTTGATACTGTGTATAGAAAAAAGATCCATACTAACCGATATTTAAACAGTAAATTTCACCACTTAGCTATTGTGGGAATATCTTTGTTTCAGAGAGTACAAGAGATCTGTGATAGTAAACAACTAGCGGCCGAACTCCAGCACGTCCAGCAAGTATTGCACGACAACAAGCTTCGGGTCTCGCGCCTACGTTACAGTGACCGAGTGAAACCGGTCACAGTCGCCATCGTCCTGCTGTACTACAAAATATCAGAGGAGTCGCTGACAAAATTGACCTATCTATATCTTAAAGCGGGTTTCCATAAGAACATATTTCAAACCGGCGAAGAAGGTAAGTCAGTTTTTACCATCCGTCGTGTGTAATATCCCTCTACAAGATACAGGTGGTACAAGTTTGATTGTGAATGGGGTCTCTCTCACATAGGACAAACAAAAATATCCATAAAAACCCGCGTAAAAGAACATACAGCTTATGTGAAGTACCGACACTTCGGGAAGTCTGTATTTTGTCAACGTGTCTAGGATCGTCCTAACCAATACATTAGATTTGATAGATCACAAATTCTCACAAAACAACACCGATTCCTACCAAGGATGATTCGCGGAGCTAATGAAATTTAAAAATCATCCTAATTTCAATAGGGAAGATGGCTGGGTGCTACCATCTGCTTGGGATCTTATAACTGATAAAATTAAATCCAAACCCAAGCATACTACTGCAAGACTTCAAGATAATGTAAGCTCATACTGCGCAGATCGGCCCAAAGATGATTATTTAAAAGTTAAAGGTAGCCTTCGTTAACTGTGATATGAGGACGTTAAACACCTCAGTTCTCTCCGTGATCATGGGTGTCTGAAAAGCGCCCGAAACGTCGGAAATTAAAAAAGTTAAAATTAAACGCAATAAAATCCGTAAAATGTAGTTATACTTTAATTCAACCGCAGTCAGGAAGTTTGTGGTGTTTCACCCCGTGCCTGGGAAAGCACACAAAGCCGTTAGTCCTGTGCCTGCTGTGCGGTCGTTTCGGTTTGCCGTCCTATCGCACTAAGAGAGCGAGGGAATAGAAAGTGCATCTGTAGTTGCACACACACTCAGGCACTATAATTCTGTCCTGTACTCATGGCTAGCCTCCATGGACACTTGCCATCGTGATGAAAATTCGTTCTGGAGGTAATGAGGCTTATTGTTATTATGATTAGTTATGGGTCAATTCAACTGTTACAACCATTTCCTCCAAACGGTTTTCATTGCTGCTATGCAAATATCGTCTTTATCTTTTAATACGAGTACGTTCGTTTCATAATGAAGATTTAAATTTTTCAAAGCTTACAGAATCTCGTAGAAACTTCGGAAAGTAATAATTGAAGTAAGGTCTTGTGTCAATAAGAAGAAAGTTCCACAGAATTTTTATGGCTGTTTGATTATGTGTAGGCTAGTTGCACACGCATAAGAGATCTCTGAAAAGCATGATCTCGTTCCAACAATGGCATAAAGTTCACTCTTGTGTGAAACGACTAATCATCATTATTAACTGGGTATTAAAAAGCATGATAGCGCAAGGGTTAACCTTAAACATAGTAAGCAAAAAGTAAAGCAGACAATCGTTTTTGGGCCCACTAGAAACTTTAACATAACTTAATTTTATTACACATAAAAAAGATACCAATTTATTATAGTAAACTGCTTAAACATTTTATGAAAATGTAACCAGAATCATAAAATCTGTAAATATTTTTTTTTTGATATTCATGAATTGGCTATGAAAAAAACTGCGTATAAAGAAGAACGAACTACTAAAAAAATTCCATCAACCTTAAAGTACCTATAAATGCTGAATGTACCTACAACTTTCTTTCATACTATTAATTATTGACCAGTGATTTTAACTTTTAATACCGGTGAAAACTACTAGACAATCGCTTTTAGTTTGTTTTTAGGTTATTGTGATATTCATATTTTAATTGTTAATATTTCAGTATTCCCGTTAGATACGGTAAAACTAATATTAGTATTGTAATCTATTGGTTATAAGGAATAAATCGACATGTGTTTCATTAAGTTACGCCTGGTTACGGTGGTGGGCCCGTTCTCAATACAAAAAGAAATTGTCTGCAGTACAGCCTATATACAACTCACTGCAGACCTCTCATTTCTAAGAGTAAGATAATTTTGATATATAATAAAAAATCAGTACGACCGACAAACATATGTCCCCGAAGTATGTTATTTCTGTGACATGGAGGTCATTTTTTAATAGCATATGATTGAAACCCGAGCAAAAAGTTAGCCTGATGATAAGCGAAAGTTGTGGCACATCTACATCTGTCTTCGATTAAAAATCAAAATGCACATCCATTGTCACCCTTGAGGACTAAGATGGAATGCCTCGTTTCCAGTAAAACAGATCTCGGATCTCTACACTCATCTTACGAAACACAGCAGCATTAAGTTGCTATTTTACGCTGGTATTCTGTGATAGGGTAGTCAGTCATGTGTTACAACCACAATATAGCTGTAGCTTTATACAATGTGTAATATCATTTATAATATAGTCATTGTATTCCTTCACTGCCAACTCTTCTCCGTTTTGCTTTTTCGTTGCCTGTTATTTTTTTTAAATGTTGCAAACCAAAAAATCTAAATTTACAGCCTTTATACGCTTCTTCTTATCTCATTTTTGAGAGAGTTTTCTGAGAGGAAATGCCCGGCGCGCTGCTCCAGTGCGTGTTGGCGGACTTTACATGTCTTGGAAATTGTCTTTTTTTCTCTAAAAACATTCATAGTGTTAATTAATATTTTTAATTGACAAGAAATTATTACACAGGTGTACAAGCACCCTGTGATCCACTTTTGGCATTGCGAACTTCTGACTTCCATTTACGAATTTTTGCCGCAACGTAATTTTATCGAGTTTGTAAACTTATAAGGCGCGTCAAATTTTTATATTGTAGTTACAGAACGTTTAGAAAGCTAATTGGTGTTGACATATACAAAGGTTTTATGTAAAAAGAGTATTTGACATTCAAAATGCGTATTATTGGTAAATAATATACATCATACATCTATATAATAAATACTCGTATATGTATATGTGACGGCTCCTGTGCGGGTAGATAATAAACTTAAAGTTATGGGTTAAACTAAACTTAGGTTAAGTTTTGAGAGTAGGCTATTGTTATCTGTTTTCATGCTAAGTCGTCATAAGATTAACCGCAACTTACAAGTTATAAATATACAAGCAAATTAGAATGAAATAATAAATTAATAAAAGAAGTTACATAATTTGAATTATTTATTGTATTTAATAAACAATGGCCAAAACCACAGACTAACACCGGTTAAACTTGGCATATTCGGTTCATTCATGGCTAAAACTTGATTGCGCCGGTTTCCAGTAGGTTAAGGTACTGGTAGCCATAAGAGGACTTATGGGCCAAAGCCGCGAACATTTATATAAATTATTCGTCTAAAGATGAAAAAAGTTAATTGCAAATGAACATGTCGAAGATAAGCCTACGAACAAACCAAACCAGAGTGTTTTTAACTATTATAAGCAGTGCTTGACTATTCTATCTCATACCACATGATAGTAAGTGGCGATGTAGCCGAAGATGGTTTTAGAGGTTTTTGTCATTCCCGAGAGGGTTTTAGATTTCACAGAATGCCTGTAAAGTGAAGATGAAATGAAGTAATTTTAAATATGCAGGTTTTCTTAAAATATTCTTCGTCATCGCCAAGCAACTGGTAAACCAGAACTTTAAAATGGAATCATGATATTGCGGGCTCTTTCAATTTCATAGCATGCGAGCAATGAGTTCTCATCGAAATTAATAATTGACAATGCATCTTCTTTTTCTTCAGGCCGTAAGAGTACAATGCTGGAGATGGGCCTCTCAAGTTGTACCATACAGTACCAGAGACCAGATCTAATGGGAAGCCATAAAACTTTACTAGCTTTACCACAGTCACCCCTTATGGACACCCATGGGACTCATTATCTATATACGTATATAAATGTGTCTGTCTGTGATATTGGAATAACTGACTTATTAAACTCCGGGGTTATTTGCATGCTATTAAGACATAAATAACATATTTTAAAAAATTTTGTCTGTCTGCCTGTCCGGTCTAATCTTTGAAACTTTACGAACAGATAGAGAGCAATACCAGGTCCCTCCCTCTAGGCTATATTTTATTTTAAAAAACGAAGAATTGATAACATGAATGGGCTTTAACTATCTTAGATCTAAATAACGCTACATTAATAGATCCTATCCGGGGCGGATCGCTAGTTAGTCATAAAGTTCTGGGAAATGCACGTGTGCGCTTAACACTAGCCAAAAAGCGTAAAATAGTAAAATGTCACTATAATTCTTTTTAGTTTTTAGACATTCAATTGAGTTTCATTTGTTTCGGTTCAGGTCGAAGAAGGGCCACATTAGAGCGTGATGAAAGAAATATAAGAAATCGTTATTGTACTGGGGTAGATGTTCAAAATCTCCTCAGGGAACTGAAAGGTGTTAATATTAGTGAATCGAGAAATGAAAGCTAATACCGCACAAGTCAGCAAGTGGGTCCCAAGCTAACGTATATTGCATATGGTGAATTTATTACTGACTGCAGACGTATGTGTCATGTATGTAATTATAAAAACTTAATATAGATACATTACAATAATACGTGACGGAGGTTGGGTGCCTCTCAGGTCTTTATAGGGTCCCTTTAATCAGAGTGTTGGTATGTCGGACGAAACTTACTTCTTTGAGGTTACAATCCTAAATACTGAAATATAAAATTTTGTTGTTATGGTTGTAGCACGAATGGGTCGGATCGACCGGGGTGGGACCACGCTCTCACAGAATACCAGCGTAAAATAGCAGCTTAATGCTGCTGTGTTTCGTATGGTGAGTGTAGAGAACCGGAGACCCTTTTTACTGGAAACGAGGCATTCCATCTTAGTCCTCAGGGGTGACAACGCATTTGCGTTTTGATACTTAATCGAGATTAAATGTAGATGTCTATGGTCCAAAGCATCCACTTGCCATCAGGTGGACTGTGCGCCCGTTTGTCATCCTAATTCTATAACAATAGCAGTTACAACTCTGTCGTCAAGAAATATAAAAACCACAGTTCATGATACCAACAACTCTGTAACATTTTCAGATGTAGGTATAGACGTGCACATGCCAGTCCACTGCGGGCCCATGCCCGTATCGTACCTTTCTCGTATCGAAAAATATTTTCCGAGATCACCACGCGTGGTGAACCGCGTTAGTGCTCCTTTGACGCTACTTTCCTTAACTGTTAGATGTTTAAATCTCTATATAAAAATCAATTGCTGATCGTTAGTCTCGCAAAAAACTCGAAAATGGCTGGACCGATTTTGATCAAATTTTTTGTGCGTTATTTAGTGGGTCCATGGATAGTTTAGATTCACAATTTGACCCGTTAGGTGTTGCTGTCGAGATCCAGAAATCGTCGGTGCGAAGCCGGTTCGGATCGCTAGTATCTAATATATTATACCTACAAGGCATTTGAAGGTACTCGTGTACTAGGCGCCAAGCGATCTTGACATTTCTCCATAGTCAACACGTACAGGACGAGATGGGATGTTGGATTGTCTTATTTTCTTCTTTACCGGGCTGACGTAATCGAGCTATTTAGTATAAGTTGGTTAGAACAATGGCCGGCAATACATGATGATAGTAAAACGGAAATTTATTTTTTTAAGTAAAAATATAACAACTATATCGAGCTCTGTTAAAACTTAGGTAGCTCTTCATATAGAGAAAATTTTCAACGATTTATATACAGAATACAAAGAACGGCCATTTCGAAATTCGACTTACGCAATTATCATAAAAATAGGAACCAATTTAATAGACATCGGCATCGAGGAACCAAAATCATATAAGAATAAAAAACACGGGAATATCAGCTACGTCCTTCTCCGATGCAAACGACATTGCATGCGGAAAATGCATTCAGTATCGGTGAAGCGCAATTTTCGTGTTAGGCTGTTGCCGATTGTCGTGCGACTGTTTTTGTATGATTTATAAGTTGATTGTTGGCTTGTTGGCCTGCGACTTATGCTGGTCACGCAAACACTCATGATCAATTGTCGCTTCTTACTATAACAGGCGACTTCTGTCATGTTTTTAAAATATACATTGTAAAAATATGTCAAAATATGCGCAAATATACATTAGGCCCACGTCTCAAATGCGTGACACCACCACAAATCACCATTTAAAAATGCCATGTACATAAGGCAAAGTCAATAAAAACTGTTTTTATTTTAGAATCCTATAAATAATAAAATTTGTTGAACTTTCCACTAAATAATTTAATTTTATCAAGCACTATTATTTCTTAGCTTATCTCTAAATACATAACTAATAAAACTATAAGATTCCACCAAATAAAATGGCCCTAATCATCATGATTAGATATAAGAATAATTATCTAATCACAATGATATAAAAGGAATATTTAAAAGTAAACATAAAAATGACGTACAAAACTACATTGATTTTTCTAGCTAACATAATATACACTTCCATACATTAGAGGCTTAACCATTTGATTAATCGTACAGTGGCGGTGTAAAAATATCCACTACCTCATATCGTTCTGTGGGTGTCGTAAGATGGGAGAGAGGTAAACTAGGAGATGGACAACAGCGTCTTCCTAAAAACAAAGAAAATAAAAAACTGCAATTGCCAACCTTCCCACCAAGAGTGGCAACTATGGCAAATATCCCCCTATGAGGCAAATTATGGAGGGCAGCCAAACATACGGGGAGGCCTATGTTCAGCAGTGGACTTTTGATAGGCTGTAATGGTACTGGTAATAACCATTTGACATTTGATTAAATATTTAAATAATGTGCATTTACATTAAAAATCTTACTTACAAATTCTAGAAAAATGACAAAAAGTAATGAAGCTACTTACTTTTTTCATGACGCAGCCATGCCAATGCACCACAAAGTAGAGCCAAGGTTTTACCAGAGCCCGTTGGACTTTCCAGCAAGCAGTTTTGAGATTTGTTGATAGCAGTTATAACCTAAAAAGCACTCAATATTTAAGTAATTATTTCTTCTTCTTTATCAGCATGTAAAAGTCTAATGTTGGACATAGGCCACTCCTGTTTTAGGAAACATTTTCCTTAATAACTACGCTTGGCAGGCAGATTGATGATTGCAGTATCCATATGCACTCTTTTGATGCGGCAGCCTGTAGCTTGTGAGGGTATTTTACATCTAGTGTAACTGAAATGATATTCATTTCTCATTGCCACCCCTACGATACCCATTGGATGAAATGGGGCGATGAATTCTCTTATTACTTTATTATTAATTTAAAGAATAAGAAAGAAAGAAGTAATAATTAAGAAAAACAATATCAAAATAAAACATGTTTCCATTAAAGTAATATAAACACATACTCGTTACGGTCGCGAATCACATTTTGTTAAACACAACCTGAGCCTGACATGCAAATTCAAAAAACGTAAGAAAATTTGAATTTTGCGGGCCACCCTGGCGCTTTCACCTTAAGAGAAATTTAACTTGAATACTTTTTTAAACTGTTGAGCTGCAGTTTTTCTATGATATTGAAAGGTAGTAATGAAATAAAACAAGTCCTGTTCACTAACTTTGTTGAAATCAAAATGATAGTCAGTTTGTAGTACATTGTGTTATATGTAAAGCATATGCTCTTACACAAAAACCCATATGGTCTTATTCCAAAAAAATATTTTAGTATAGGTGTAAACCAGGACTAAAAGGTCCAAGTTTATTACAGATTAACGTTAATGCCAGAATCAAAATTTGTGCTTATTACAAAACGCAGACTATCCGAGGAACCATAAGTACCAGTTAGTACTGGGATAAATAACCTCCACAGATAAAAAACAAAAAATTACATTCATCTTATCTTTCATTAATCTTTCATTTGTTCATACAGGTTTCATTCGAAGCAACATTCTGTTTCAATTAATGTTATTATCATGCTTGATATGTTTGAATTATTATTTATCAATAGAAATATATATTATAAATTGTTATTTGTTAAGGTTAAAATCTATTGAATAAGTACAACTTATACTTAAGACGCGCTTTTTATAATCAAAGTTGTTTTAATTTTAACATCTATTGTGAGAAGGAGTGTATTACACAGGTACTGCGAGCACATAATTCGAGACAATTAATAATGATTATGTTGCGTCCATAGTATATTGTGGTATTGCAGTTAGTGAGGTTTTGTTCGGGAGATTGTGTGTGTGGTTAAATAGTAATCTACCTATATAAAAATTAAACAATCAAAACAGTGTTAAAATTGAAGTTCTAAAGAAAAAGATAGTGGAACATCGAAATTCATTTTATTAGTTTTGTATCATCCTTATTTCGAAGTGAACATTCTTATTAATATGGAAATACGTACACTTATTGCTCAATCAGCACATATTATATAGGATAAGTCGACGAAAACGTCATTAAATATGCAGAAAATAAAAAAGTAAGTACTTAATGATGTTTTATGTGTAGAAGCAAGTATGATATCTTCCAAATTCATCAAGACAATCATGTTAATATCCATTTTTAATGATTTTAAAACCCAAAATGAAAACAATGCTGACCTCAATTAAAGTTGTACCCAAATTGATGTTAGTACCATAGATAAACTAGGGGTCTCGGAAGTTTAACTTTAGTACCACAGATAATTCTTGAACTAGAGATAGTCTTCATTTTGTAATAATGTTTTATTTATTTCATGCTTTCAACCTAGTACTAACCCCAGTACTATATTTAGTCAGTGTTTTGTAATAAGGCCGATATAGTATATGACATTTTATTATAAAAATTACCTCTACACTAGGATATTCTCCTGTATTGTGGAAATTTTACAAGGACAAAAATCCAGACCCAGAAAAACTATCTGTAGATCATACAAATAATTGTTACATGTGGAATTCGAACCTGCTGCCATTCATCATCATCACATCACCATTATTGTTACAACCCTTTACAAGTCCACTGCTGAACACATAACTTAAGTTACATTCACTTAAAATATTGAACTATTAAATAATATAATATAATAATTAACAATTTAGAAGCGGTGTAAGAATATCCACTACCCCATATCATCCAGTGGGTGTTGTAAGAGGCGACAGATTGGAACTGAAACAGATTGGCAGCAGCATCTTCCTGATAACAAATCAAAATAATTAAATACAGCAGTTGCCAACCCGCCTGTCAAAAGTGGCAACTATTGTAAATATCCCCCTATGAGGCAATCTATAGGGAGACCTTTGTTTAGCAATAGTTTCAATAAACTGTAACAATGATGATGATATACTTTATAGTTATTTTTTTAAGTACCTTAATATTGTTGACATTCATGACAAACTGAATTGGAACAGACTAGAGATGCATTCTATCTGTACAACCAGAATATCATTACCATTACATGAAATTCAGCTTTGTAAGCTTGACCTTTCATTCTCTCTCATACTTTCATATAATAGTTACCTTAAACATCAAAGCTGTTTGACTACCATATGGCTCAAGGGGTATATGAACTTTTATTCCACCTATCATTTTTTCAAATCCCTTTCCTTTTGGTGGTTTTAATACTTTACTGTCGTTCTTCTTACTTGATTTGAAAGTGGGAAATAGGTTCTTTATTAATGTTTGTTTTTTATTTCTTATTTCATAGCTGCGTTCATCTTCGTCAGAAGTAAGTTCGTATACAACAGCAGGTCCTTCTGAGTCTTCATCACTGCTTATAGTTATATGTTGTTCAGTATTTTTATTAATTTCACTGTTGCTTAAGACAAAACTGTCTTCGTCCTCTGATATTTCTGCATATGACATTATGTTATGTTATCTTCTAAAATTGCGTTAAAATTTAAGTTCAAGTGTTATTTTTATTTCCTATAATTATTGTACATGTTCTATACTAAACTGATAAAAACTATTTTTGTCAGAAATTCTTTATTGAATTTTGCAAATCTAGTAGTTCTTGTATAACTTAAATCACATCATAATATAACAAAACAAAATAACAAATTCGGTGAGAATTAGCAGATAACCGTTTCCGAGCTTTGTTTTGACATTATTTTTGACATTTGAAATGTCAATGTCATTTAAATACGTTCCGAAACAATTTAAACCCATTTTCCGAGATCGGCGAGAATTTAAGGTTTAAGGTAATTACTTTTAGTATTATTATATTATACCTTAAGTACATATAATATATTAAACCTTAAATGATGACTCTGCATATGCTACTCTGGAATCAGAAATACGAATAATAAATTTGTATTTATTATTCAATGTTTTGTAATATTTTATTTTTATTTTTGATTTCTTGCAATAACAGTTTTTATTTAAAACTGATGTGACAAACGAACTTGCAGTCCACTTGATGGTTAGTGGCTACTGCAGTCCATTAACACCTACAGCCAACTTAAAACAAGTAAGGCTACCTCTGAGGACTGAAATTAAATGCCTCACAGCCTTTAATTATACTCATTATTCATTATCATCATTACAGCCTTTCACAAGTCCACTGCTGAACATAGAACTCCCCTAAGGAATGCCAAAAATTAATTATACTGGCACACTATAATAAAATGTCGGTCACGGCGGCCAGTCTCAACGGAGACTAGCCAACTGATTTATAGCCAGGATTAATAGTGCCAAAGCGTATGCGCAAGAACATATGCACTCTCTATTTCCGCACTTTCAAAGTTCAATGGTACGGTAATCCGACACAACCGGAGAGAGATCAGGCGCAGGCCGAGGCACGGGGGTGAAACAGGGCTAATTTCCTGATTCCGGGCGCAACAGATAATTTCTTGGCAGAAAAATCCCGATTTGTGGCCCGAGCCGGGATTCGAGCCCAGGACCTGCATGATCAGCAGTCGCTTTTATTCTTCAGACATCTATAGAGTTCAGTCCGGAACACAACAGTGCAGGCACAGTTGTTTAACGACAAAATAAGGTGGTAGACACCCAGATAGACTCCTAGGTAGAAAAGGAGTTCTACCATCTAGTAAAAAGATTGAAATACTGATACCGTTACCATTACAGTCTATCAAAAGTCCACTGCTGAATATAGGCCTCCACATAGTTCACCTCATTATAGGAATATTTTGCCATAGTTGCTACGCTTGGCAAGCGGGTTGACAATAGCAGTTTGTTTTTAATTCAACTGTTATCAGAAAGATGCTGCTGCCCATCTCCTAGTTCAGCTTTCCTCTGCCCCCTCTTGCGATACCCACGGGATGATATGGGGTAGTGAATATTCTTATACTGCCACTACACGGTTAAAATGTCAAATATTTATTTATTAGAATTTTTTGATAATATTTTCATCTGGTTGTAACGTGTATGGATATATAATCACATAATTCGAGACAATTAATGAGGAAAGACAAGTCAAAATAAGGTTCTGCCTGCATTTTCCTTCATGCCTTACCAGATCGTGACGATATCTAGTGAGGAATCACTCAACACTCCACTTATGAGGTTGCCACTCGAAAACTTTTATTCCCCAATGCTTGTTGGTTCTCCAAGCAATCCGTTGCCTTGCCATCCTATTGAAGTCCACTGCTGAACATATTTGCCATAGTCGCCACGCATTTTCAACCTCAAACGCAAAAAGAGGGGTGTTATAAATTTGACTGCTATGTGTGTGTGTCTGTCTGTCTGTTGCACCGCAGCTCTTAAACGGAAGAACCGATTTGGGTGCGGTTTTTCTTATTTAAAAGCAGGTTTACTAGCGGTGATTCTTAGACATGTCTTATCAAAGTCGGTTCAGCCGTTTGAAGATCATCAGCTCTTTTTGTTTCGGTGGTTTTTTAAATTTTCAATTTAAGTTATTATTCAAAAGTTTTTTACTGTTATCAGAAAGATGCTGCTGCCTATCACCTAGTTGAGCTTTTTTCTGTCACCTCTTACCATACCCACGGGATGATATGGGGTAGTAGATATACCGCCCCTACACGGTTCCAAGCAATCCTATAAATGATAATTCTTTTTATTTACTACTACAGTTACTACACAATATTACTACCTGTTTTTGTCATTGATATACTAAAAATGTATATCAATGACTTATGTCGTAGAAAATGTCAAACAACCGGAAATGACATAACTTAGCAGTTCGTAAGAATTTAGACAGATGTCTATGGCAAAGAATACATTTTATTAGTCTATGGTGACATCCCTTAGGATGTACCTCCGATAGTTAGGTTAACTTGTAATAGCACCTATATCTGTAATAGGTTTTAGACGGTAGAAGTCAGTACATCTTTTCCCTTGAGCTCGAAGCAGAATATATCCGAGAACTTCCCCATTTATGAAAAGGGCTGTTATAAACTGATCCTACATTACATTAGATAAGTCTTTCGAATCCTCCAAAGAGTTCACCGAAACATATCAAATGGAAGAAGAGGTTAACAAAAGCCCGTGTTTAGAGCATTGTGGAATTTTTTGTAGAGCTCTTTCTCCTTCTATGAGGTCTACCGTTAAGAGACGCTCAGTATTACCAGCCTCCTTCGTTCTCTTTATCTCCGTTATTTAATATGGAACTATTCCATATTAAATAACGGAGTATAGTCTCATCCTTCAAAACAGTTCTTACAATGAATGACTATGACTTAATAATTACCTTATATTTTTCAATATATCCTGTACGTTGAAAGTGTAGTTTTTACGTGGTAGAGCCATGGGCTCGACCGACGAAGGACTACGCTCTCACATAACACAATAGTAAACTAACAGCATAATGCTGCTGTGTTTCGTATGGTGAGTGTATAATACCGGAGATTCTTTTTACTGGTAACAAGGCTTTCCATCTTAGTGAGTGAAGGACCCGCATTTGCATTATAATTCTAATGCGATGATAATTATCTATGTACTGCAGCATTTACTTACTATCAGGTGGACTATGTGTTCATTTGTCATCCTTACTTCTATAAAAAGAGGTATGTACCTAAGCGTACAGCGCACACATGTACGTCCTTAACTCCATTCTGATAAAATTACCAGTCACAGGTAACTAAGTGGAAGCAATTGGAGGCAAGTAAGTTTAGGTCAACCATGTAGAAACGGTTATTCATTTTTGTCCCTGCTTTACTGCTTCAAGTAATATGCTGACAGAGTTCAATAAGGAGGCAAACTAGTTTAAATTCAAATAATCAGCCTGACGATAAGGCTAGTACGGATTGTAAGCACTTTAAGCAGGTAAAAAAGTTTGTTTTATTACTAATATAAAAGTAGAGGTGTTAGTTCTATTTATATTTATAATTATAAATAAGTTTCAATGCGTTGTATACAGCTGTGTGCAGCACAGTGATAGTAATATAGTGAATGTGTTAAGGTTCTATCTTATTCTCCTTTGGTGCTTCTTATACTTTAAAGCGCTTCCTTGACATTATGAACCCAAAGCCAAATAAAATAAAACTACCACTCTGACATAACTCACGTGTATTAAATTTTTTTTTTAAAAAGAAACATCAAACAAAATGAACAGGACTTTAATGCATCAAATATTATTTCTTTGTCGGTGGTATATCAATTTTAATCTGAAAGGAGTAAAGATAAACATTAATTTAGCATCTGTTTTATATTTTAAAATATGTAAAACTAAACGGTGTAGAGAATGCCCTAGGCGTTTAGTCCGCCCATTGTAACTAGCATAAGGTGTCTTAGAATAAAGATTAAATAAATAAATAAGTAGAAAACGATAGAGTAGGTATAAAAGGTACTTACTGGTACTTGTCCTTTTGTCAAGGTTCTACGAAACATTTTTAATATGTGTGTTATTGCGATGGGTTTGCGATCATATACGATATCATAGATAATGCGATAGCCCATGCTAACCAACACATTTTACTTTTTGATTAAATTAGGATTATAATTTATGTTCGTTATTATACCACCCGGGTGAAATTTTGGAAAAACATCAAAGCAACAATTATATTTGACTTTGATTGACATCAGTCATACGATTTAGAAATGTATAAATTACTGCCAGTCATATATGTAATAATCTAGGACTGCCAGTTATGAAAGTGCTCTACAAGCATAAGGACTACCTATCGCTACGGCTACAATTTTTTGAAAACTGTTGTAACTGACTGTTACTTGATTATTATTATGCTGCCGAGAACGTGAGAAATATTAAAGCGTACGTATTAACACAAATGCTCTCACTTGTCGTTCCCTTTACCAATGCACTACTGAAAATGCAACAAAATATTTAATTCGGAAGCTTTGGTAGCGTGATTTAGTCTTCAGTTGTTTGTTGGTTCGATTTACGCTATTGTGGTGCCATGCCATTATTTTTAACTTCCCACTTTGGCGGCCTCTCATCTCAAGGGTACCTCGTTTGGAACCGGGCGGCATCAGAGGCAGCTGAACTGAGTAAGTGGCGCAAATATGAGTCTCTGAGAGATGACTACATATTTGTGCCATTTGCTGTAGAGACTATCGGTCCATAGGATCCACGTGCGGTGAAGTTCCTAAAGGAACTCTATCCGCGACTGGTCGTTGCTGCTGGTGATAAGAGGGCTGGTTCTTTTCTCGCTCAAAGGCTGAGTATAGCCATGCAGCGAGGAAACACAGCCAGCGTTCTTGGAACGATACCACAGGGAGTAGGACTGTATGATAATTAAGTTATTAGTTTTAGTTTTTTTTTTATTATTTGAAAATTAATAATTTTCAAAAGTAGGAAGTTATAGATTTCGGTCCGATTTTGAAAATTCAAGTTTTGCGAACCAACCGATCGAGATGGGCGACACGGCGTTCGAAAGTGTTTACTGAGACTTCGAGCTGATTAGATTTTTCACGTGGTAGAGCCATGCTGCAGCTTATTACTGGTATAGTTGTATCACGAATGGGTCAGCTCGACTGGGGAAGGACCACGCTCTCACAATAGCAGCGGTAAAATAGCAGCTCAATGCTGCTCTGTTTCGTATGGTGAGTGTAGGGAACCGAAGACCCTTTTTACTGGAAACGAGGCATTCCATCTTAGTTCTTCAGTCGAATCGCCAGTTCGCAAAGTTAGCCCTCTATCGTCTTATTATAAAAAATGGTTTATTAATAGTCTCGGGTTTAAACCATGCTTTATGATGAGTCCTTCTAACTTAAGTAGCCTTTTAACCGCGGCGCCACTGTCTTCGCGAAGTTGACATTTGCTGTGAAATTCTATACTTTACATTTTAGTTAACGGCTCCGTTGGCTCCGTGGCGCAGTTACTTAGCAATGAGTTGTTGCGCTGGGGGCCGCGGGTTCGAATCCCGCACGGAACAAGTATTTGTATGGCCTACAGATAATTGTTCCGGGTCTGGATGTTTGTCCTTGTGCAATTTGTGTTTATAAACTGCCTCCACAGTACAGGAGAAAATGCTAGTGTGGGCGTAATGTTAAAAAAAAAAACAAAGTAGTTCGCATATTTCCGCAGTACCTACATCTTTCGTGAAACGGATTCAAGTTTAAACCTGAGACTAAGGTATTAACCATTTAATTAATAAAGCCGCTATAGTGAAGGAACTGGAAAATAAACATTAAGTCTTTTTTTAACAATTCAATTTATTTTGAGATTTATTTACGGGGTTGACAAATCGCCGCTCCTAGTCGGATTCCTACGGTGACTTGATTCCTTTGTCGAAACAGCTAGAAGGCGTGCCTGATCTTGGTCACTATGGAAATTATGAAACAAATCTTTCTGCACACTCGGTACCAACGGAATATCCCACTTTTTTTGTTGGTTAACTTCCAGTGGAACATTCTCGCCGTGACAGAGCGTTCGCCATGTCTGCTCTGCCTCCGTAGCAAAGCTCAGGTCTACTTTATTATTTAAAATTATGTTACATAAGTCATTGACACTATGCACGGAAGCAAGGAAAGCAGGTAATGCAACGCTAGAAAGATTTCTCACACCAATACCACCAAATTTTATAGTTAAAGTAGCTTGAGTCCAGGCTGTTGTATTTAAAGTTAAATTTAGAATTTTTTCTATAGCTATTTTAAGATTATTATCAATATCTTTTAAAATATGGGAACATTTCCAGACTTGAGATATGAATGAATTCAATAAAATAATATTAATATTATTAAACATTAAGTCACCCGATTATTAATACAGAAAGGATAAAGAACCGTAAGTGTTATTTGCCATTTGCATTCAGCATATACATTTTTCAACGAATAAAAAATATATGCTACATGCAAAATAATAATATTAATAATAAATAATATTAATTATTAAAATTTTAAATTTTTAATAATTAGTGGTGCGCTGGTGGGATGCAGATGGCTCAAAACCGTGTTTTGTAGCAAGCTCTCGGGGAGGCTTATATGAAGCAGTGGACTTCATCCATTCAATACAGCCTATAAAAATCCACTGCTGAACATAGGCCTCCCTCATAGTTGACTTGTGATGGAAATAAATGATGATACTAATATTATTAGAGCTGTGTAACCAATCATAATTTCTAGGAACAAAGCCGAATTCAAAAGCTTCATGAATTACATGAACATAGCTGAATTCACAAACAACAAGCCAAAGATGAGCAATTTAAAGTGTATTAGATACAAATCACGAAGTGAATAGAATTAAAATAGACTTTTTCCACTGATCCCAAAATATAGAGAAAATAAGTACTTATAATATCTATACATCTACATCTATACAAATAAATAAAATTGAAGTGTCTGTTTGTAATATCAAAATAACAGTTTTTTACTAAATGCATATGAAAGTATATACTAGTAGGTACGGTACGGTAGGTACTTATAACAAAAAACACAATTTAAAAAAAACGATTGAACGAAGAAGATTTTGACGGAACTTTCACTGGCAGATAGCTGATGTTATAAGGAGTAACTTAGGCTACTTTTATTTTAGAAAAAGAATTAGGGTTCCGCGCAAAAATATTCAAACCTTAAATTACACGCGGGCGAAGTCGCGGGGAACAGCTAGTAATATAATAAAATAAGAGATTTTTGTACTATTGTAGACAAATGTTAATTATATCACAAACTAAGAATATGGACGGACAATGGACCAAAGACCGACCCCTATGGACTACCTGTTTGCACCACTGAGCTAGACAACGCGCTATTTATGCTAACCTGCTGTTCACCGATTGTAAGAATCAACGTTATATGGAATAATTTATGACATGACATGACAGATCACAAAATACCTATATTGCATATTGAAAACGCTCTCCAGGCTGCAAAATGTACCTTAGTAACAAATAAAGTGTTTATTAAGCATTTTTCTATTTTGATAACATGGGGCAACATTCAATCCAAGTTTAGTTGTTATACATATTATATTAAATCTGAAATGTCGATTTAATGATCGATTTATGGCAAAAGAAAAGAAAGAAAAGAACGATTAAATGGCAATTTTGTTTTCATCTTGGTTTAAATAAAGGAAGTAATAGTAGATTGGTCCCTCATATTATAATCTGAGATTGGTCATTCGAACTATTTTACTGTGTTCATCATTTCAAAAGGGCCAAAACTTGTTGCAAAAAAGCTTTTGAAAGTGTACTCATTGTTTTTAACTTTTACGAATGGAGTTACGTAGAAGATAGTAAGTTGTATATATGTACATATTTTTTTTTTCTTCTGATATTGAGAAGAAATTCGGTCTATGAGTATGAGTGCGTAATTACATAAACGAGATGAATAAATGTGTTTTATTTTTTACCCACCATTAACGCTTCGTCGCCGTTGCATCAGTGTATCTCGCCAAAATGTGGCGCTATTACACGAGCGAATTGTCAGCAAAAGTTATGGTGCGTTATAATTTGGTTTACGAGTATATCCCGACACTACACTACGCTGTTTAGTCAACGCAATTAGAGCGAGTGGAGAGCAGTATTGAAAATATAAGTTTGTCAATATCAAATGTCTGTGTTTACTATAGAAGTAAAAATAATATGAACTTAATTATGTTTATTAGGTTCGGGATGATCAAAGATATTTATCAACTGTTTTTTTTAAGAATACATATTTTATTTAAATAATTAATTATTTTAGGTCTTGAAGTCTTTTATTTATCCTGGCAAAATCAGAGATGGCTTTAATTTACAAAACAGGGATTTTTAAATTATTTTAATACGTATAATACGTGTATATAATTAATTTTTATTTTTCTTTTTTCTTTTATTATAAGCGAATTTAATATAACATACATACGAGTACATTGACTTATTCTATTACTCTTTTTAAATAAGTGCATACTAAGTTATTGTTTATAGTGGTTTGTGCAGTGCACTCAGCACTTCTATAAATAAATATTTTTTCTGTAAGGAGTAAAAGAGAGTCAAAGTTTTATCGCTTACAAGTCTTTAAATATCACATTTCGTCTCCTATTTTTCCAAAACAATTTTGTCAACTGAAATTCAATCAAGCGCTTAAACGGCTTGACCTATTACGGTTGATATCATTAATGTATAGTCGTCTAATACCTTTACGAAATTTAAGAACCCTCCAAATAGATAATCTAGTATAATCTAATATAAGCTTTCTTTGGGTGACATTATTTAATTTTTTACCAGTTGTAAAAATAGTAGGCAACAATTCGTAACAGGTTGTATCTGTGACTATATAAGTCCGCAAGGATTTCAAAATTTCGAGTACTTTTAGATCACGGTTTTTAATATTCCGTGTTTTAAATATTTTAAGAAAACAAAAATAAAGTTTTTGGTCTCTGATTTAAACAGTTATAAAACACACAACAGACTGAGTGCAATACATACAAACTAAAATTTAATATTGTTTATGGGTATCAACAATGTTTGGTACGTTAAAATTAGTGTTTGACTGAGCGTTTGAGTTTATTTGTATCCCTGACTAAATAATTTTGTACCTATTTCATAAACTGCTTTTGCCGTAGGAAATGTAATATACCTACCGTTGAAAGTTAACAACTTCTGACAATAATTGAAAAACGTCGCTATGATGTTATCTTAATGAATTCTATACTAATAATAATAATGATATATGGAAAGCACTCGTAAGCTCGAAACGTTGGAAATTAGAAATAAGTTAAAATCAATAGCGATATAATCCGTAACCATTAAAGTATAATGTACTTACTTACATATTACTTTAATATTAGTTGAAATCGACTAGAATTGCATCATGCATGCAGCCTAGCATTAAGTTGTAGTTATAAAAATTCAAAGTAAAGTAATAATAAAAATTTGTAGTATTTTTGAATTAACCGAACTCGATCCAACATTTGGTTAACAAAATACGCATCTTTATTCAAGGATGGCACCCCTGTTTTCGGGCCATTCAACAGCTTACGTCCGCCTTTTAATACGATGCCAACAAATTGGTATACATCATAAATTACAGTGTGAAGACGCAGCCCTTGTTGTGCCCTTTTACGTTGTAAATGCGTTCATATTAGGATATAATAAATTAAATGCTGTAAAAATGCTTATGCTCACTTCAAAATTGACGTACGATTTTAATTAAAAAAATACTACTATGTATTTTTCAAAAATACAAGTAAGTACAAATCTTTCAAAAATTTCGTTAAAAATAAATTTTGAAGTGATAGATTTTGGAGGATGGATGAAAGGCCAAATGTTTTATGGCAGGCCTGCGAAACCCTGCGAAACGATTGCACTTAAATATGGACACGACTCTTGACTTGTAAGCGCAATTTGATTTTCACAAAATTAAAATAAATGAAATGTTTCTTTATAAGTCACTAACAAATCGTATAAAATATTGTCAGTAGGTAAACATAGAATTAAAAATATATTTTTACATCCGTGGTAGGTACCTAATTATTACTGATATTTTTGTTCAAAATTTTCGTTGGCATGTCATTTGCCATATTACGTATTTTTTTATTTAGCGTAGGAATCTTCAACTTGTGTTGTAATTTAGAATCCCTTTCTTATCCCTTATCCCTACTACTGTAGAAAATTCTAACAAAAGAATATTAATCTTTTTTCCTTTAAAAAAATATTTTGATTCGAGAATTAGAACCATACAAACTTTTTGAAGTATTCAAAATGGACGTCACCTAATCCTAACGTTTGCACTAGAACAGTGGCGCGGCCCCACCAATTATTGACATGTTTTATTACATTCCCTCTATCGGAGGCGCGCTTTTATCAACGTATGTCGCTTCGCCTGATAGGACAACATTAGTATTTTTTTCTCAGTTTGAATTAGAAAATTGGACCTTATTGCTTACGATTTAAGCATGTAAACAAATGTATTGTTATATTTTGATAGCAGATAGTTGCGTTTCTACTTAATTTGATGGCAAAACTTTTCGTATCGAACTCATTTATACTAGACATTATCAGTAGGGGTTCGCGCGGAATCTGGATGGTCAATGAGTTGCTAAGATTGATATCTCAAGAAGCAAAATGTGTTTTTCTTGTTCCAAACAACTTTTATTGTAGCGGACACTCGATGATCTGTTAACTTGGCCGTTAATCTAAAAGGAAATTGTCAATAAAATACAATGAAACCTGATAGCGGGACAATTATAAATGGATCAAATTGCATTGTTGAAGCTTTTGAAAGGATCCGCAACTACTGTGTAAATAAAACCTAATGTAGATTAGGTACTATAATATGTAAAATGTTAGTCAAGACTTTTTAATTTCAGCTTACCGGACGTTCGGCTTTAGATAATACGTGGTAGAGCCATGCTGCAGCTATATTAATAGTATAGTTGTAGCACGAATGGGTCGGCTCGACCGGGGAAGGACCACGCTCTCACAGAATACCAGCGTGAAATAGCAGCTTAATGCTGCTGTGTTTCGTATGGTGAGTGTAGAGAACCGGAGACCCTTTTTACTGGAAAAGAGGCATTCTATCTTAGTCCTCACGGCGGACAACGCATCTGCATTTAAATTCGCAAACGAAGATAGATGTAGATGTCTATGGGCCACAGCAACCACTTACCATCAGGTGGACTGTGTGCTCGTTTGTCACCCTTATTCTATAAAAAAAAAATGATTTCCTTATCACAAATTCCATCACACAGACAGAGAAACTTCGAGCCATCCCATCATGAGTAGGTACTATACGCTATACGACCATATTACGACTTTGAGTGTTTTCATACGGTCAGTGACTGTAATCATGGCATGATACTCATATAGCTACTGGCGAGTACGAGTATCATGCCAAAAGAAACTAGGTAAGTAGGTACTCAAAAATTATAATGTTTATTCTTTATTACGTACTAGCGATCCGCCCCGGGCTCACACGGGTGATTTCCGGATCTCGACAACAGCGACATCTACCGAGTCCAATTGTGAAACTGAGCCATCTAGGGACCCATTCAAACACACGCAAAAAATTTCATCAAAATCGGTCGAGCCGTTTTTGAGTTTTAGCGAGACTAACGGAGAGCAATTGATTTTTATATACAGGGTTATTTTACAATAACCGGCCAAATTTGAAAAGAAGGTTCAGAATAAGTAATATAGGCAAATGGTTAAGAAAAATTAATTATAAAAATCTCCAACATTCTGTCCGTTTTTCCTCTTAAATTCAAAATGCGCGGTACTGCGCACTAAAGCTGTAGCAAACCGTATGTATTCGGTACTGAGTAACGGGTGCGCCATCTAGTACCGAGTAACGAAACGTTACACACGAATGCATTTCGTTACTCGCATTTTTCGTAGTATGGATACCTACACTGTTTCAGTTCACGCAAGTACCGTTGATGCGTGTAAACTATTTGCTTCATGGTGTAAACATTTGCTGATCGTATGTTTTACGCATGCGCACGCTTATTCAATGAATTTAAAAAGTACGTTACAAAGAGCGATGTTTGTGTATTAAGCAAAGTACAATTTGGAAATTCGTCGTCTAAGTTGTTTACTGTTTATTAAAGGTATTGTGTGTGTATACAAAGTTTTGTTAATGTATTATAAGTATGTTTTCTACAAATTATGAATGTTGCGACGCCGCGACGTCATACTGTACGCGTACGCAATACGACTTGATTCGATGCTCTAACATAACATAGCATGTTATGAGGTATCAGAAGTAACGAGTAATGTAACGATACGATAGTAACGAGTACTAATTGTTATAGTAACGAATACATACGGGTACGCTTTTTTTCGTTACTTTTACACCTCTACTGCGCACGCACACATTTGTAAGGGTCGATCGGTAGGCAAAAACGTTGTTGCCCATAAATCACATTTAATTGGGATAATTTCAAATAAAAGTAGAAGCCTTATTTACTCGTATTTTCAAAAACTACAATAACGGTATACCATTATTTATATATTTGAACTTAAGTTTGAAATTTGACTACTCTGAGAAATAACCCTGTATAGAGATTCCTAGTATCGATTTTTTAAATTATTATCGCTAACTGCTAGCGTAACACTTTTCCATACGTCTATGCTACTTGGAAAATACCTTTGACCACTCTTCCTAAGACAACACAAAATTTCACAGAAATTTTAAGCAGCCAGTATGTTTTCCTTGCTTTTAAACCGAAATTAAAAGTAAACGCTATAGAGGAAACAGGTAAAAGTCACAAGGGACTGGTTGAGAGGAATACGGTGGGTGAAGTAGGATAGATACATTTTTCCAAATTAAAAAAGATGAGGTGAATAAAACTATTTTATACGGATTTTGTAGCCTTTAATTTACTTATTTTTGTATATTTCCGTCGTTGCGAGAGCTTTGCAGCATTCATGATCACGGGGTCACTTAGGTGTTGAACATAATGTTGTAGTCAACCCTAGCTTCTGAAATTAAGAATAATGATATTATGGTTAAAAAAAACTTTGGTAATATACGCTGTGACGATCCTAGTGAGATACCAGGTCATAGTGATGAAATTATTTTATTGTTATCGGTTAAAGCCCTAGTGTTGGATTCTACTTGCGTCACAGAATAAATAATAGTGCTAAGTACAGAAGTTGCACTCCTTTGATGTTGACTGCTTGCCGACGATTTAATAGCCTACATATCTAGTTATTATTAATCAAATAAATCGCGCACGCAAGCTAAATAAAACTTTATCGCTGCGCGCGAGTGTCCTATGTATTTGTGTCCTGTGTATTACTTTGCATCTTTTCCCCTTCCTACGTCACGACGGACTTTCCGTGGTTACTAAGGGCTGTTAATAAAGAGTAAAAAAATACATTGTGAAATGGTAAGTTACTTAGGTAAAGTACCTGTGCTGACTATAATCGACCATATTATCTACTATGTGAGTTTTGTGATGCCCAACGCATGCAACTTGCAAGGCCATTCGTCGGGAATCGCGATACTTGGTTCTTATAGGTAGATAGCATAAACAACAAATAAACCCGAAATACGATTCCTAACAGAAATATGATCGTAATCTACTTAGTTAAAAATCTTGTAAACAAAGTTTTAATTTCAGTATTTTGTGCTATTGTAACTTAAAATATTTTAATTACAAAGACGAGTATATTTCTGAGTCAGTTTTGGAATAGCTTACAGCCTAAATACTTAATTGTAAACAAGTTTTATAACATTCTCCAACACTCCGTTCCCTTAACGCGTGGGACTGTGCACATGACCACTGCAGTCCCGGCTTGTAATCAGGCAATTCAGTTTGCCCATCCGACCATACAACACGTATTCTCTTCCCCTCAGTACCCGCTGGTGTGATCTAATCTTTTTATTTTATTTCCTAATTCTTCAATATGGCACACGTTAATCATATTTGTCAGTCAACTGATAATGGTGTGTTTGAAATACAACTTTACAATTTTTTTTCTTTACAAAACTTTACCTCCACACTAGGATTTTCTTCTGTATCGTGGAGGCAGTTTACATACATAAATTTCACAAGGACAAACATCCAGACTCGGAACAATTATTTGTAGGCCATACAAATACTTGTTCCGTGCGGGGTTCGAACCCGCGTCCCTTAGCGCTGCAACTCATTGCTAAGCCACTGCGCCACGGAGCTGTCAATTAATAGATGGAGGAAAATCAAAAATGTAATCTATAATAGCTTAATGTTACTAACTCAAAAACTTTGTTCCATATTTTACATTTATTTCTTCTTCTTATGCTTAATCGTCAGCTCGTTATAGTCAGACAGACATGAAGCTGTCCTGTTGCAGCGAGGATTTGGTTTAATTATCATGCGCACCTTTGCACCTTGCCCATCACCTGACTGAATATTTTACGTTTGGAGTAAACGAGACGGTATGCCGTCGTCTGTCAGAGTCATAATATTTTTCTGTGATTTTATAGTTGACTCTTATATCACCCACGGAACATGGGGTGATGGACTCTTTTATGCCGCATCAGGAGGAAATTACACTTAGTTGCTTTAAACTAAGCCGATCTTATGAATAAAGTTGGTTAAATTTATCAGAGATCTATTTTATTTAGCTGTGTGAAACAAAACCGGAATGTTTAAAAGTTAAAATTTTCCTAAGAAAGCACCTGCTATGATAGATTTCTAAAAAAGGTCTTTATGATACTCGTCTACAATAGTTAGGTAATTTTGTGAGTAGAGCCTACAGCCCATTCTCTACTATTTGTAATTTACCCCCATTAAAACTGGGGAATTCAAGTGTTATATTATATTTAATCATACAGTGAGTGTCGTACGAGGGTTCTATTTATTCCATAAATTACTGAAATATCTCCCAGTAGACCCACAAAGGAAAATATATTAAAAAGGCAAACATAGTGCGTACATATATTTATTATTCTTAGATCAATATTATATGAAAAAATTGTAATTCAGAACTACGATTAGGTCTATATCATTTTTCCAGCTCAATGAAATGAATTAGTTCCCCTATTGATTAGGGTGGCTGCTTGTGACAAATGTCGCTAGCACGGTTGATTCGTGCATAAGGATATTTATTGTTTATTATTATTACTTAATTTATTTCGAGTAAAATACAGAAATATCTTATTTGTATGCAATTTTTGATTTTAAACACGATCTAACGATTAAACTGTTTTGATTTTATAACTATTGTATAACATAATAATGACATAAAAATTACACAAGGTGAATAAAGTTTGAATCGAATATTGAAGTTTTATTTCAGTATATCTCAAACGGTCCCAATAAATAATTTTTATCTTTCACTATTGCAAACGAAATCACGTTATAACAATAAATTATAATTACAACTTTAAACATAATTATACAGGGTTATTTTGCTATGATTGGCCAAATTTGCAGTTAAAGTTAAAGTTAAAGTTACAGCCAATATACGTCTCCCTGCTGGGCACAGGCCTCCTCTCATTTCTGAGAGGGTCTTAGGGCAAGGAAATGTCCGCCGCGCTAAATAAATAAAAAATGTGTGGTAATGCATTATTTTAACTGATTGTCATTCATAAATATCTAACGCCTACTATTTTACTACGTAAGCACACATTCGTAAGGGTCGATCGGTCAGCAAAAACGTTGTGAATTGAATCGTACACAGAGGAGCGCGCGTACGCGTAGTAGTTGCCCATAAATCACATTCAATTTAAAAGACACAATCACAAATAATTTCAAATAAAATAATCACAAATAATATCAAATAAAAATATAAGCCTTATTTACTCGTATTTTCAAAAACTGCAATAACGGTATATCATTATTTATATATTTGAACTTAAGTTTAAAATTTGGCTACTCTTTGAAAAATAACCCTGTATAATAAACTAAAAAGAAGCATTCATGAACAGTATTATTTGTGTATTTATTGTAAAAGCTAGTTGGTACTTATCTACTTCTAACGTGACGCGCGGTGTTGGACTACCCGCGTGACGAGAAAATAATAAATGTGTTATTTAAAACGATTACGTAGGTAAAATATTTAAATCTTTCGTGGACCATATTGAAGCTCTTGCGGACCACTGGTTTGGAATCACTGATAGCATTCTACACCTGCCCCTTCTTATGGAGGCCATACTTCACTAAAAGAAGGTCATAAAAAACAGATAATAAAACATTTCAATTTAATAATTTGTAGCTGCCTTTTAAAATATTGTCTAAACAATTCTTATTTAGTAAATTGAAATAATATAATACTAAGGTCCGATTTTTAAATTGTTATTTTAATTTGTATGTTGTATTTTATATTGCAATTGTCTTTTTTCTGATGATTGAAAAAAAAAAATAATTAATTTCAAATTCGGAACTCGTATTTATTTTTATACTTTGTAGTCCTTTGAATCCGGCTCTTTATTTTTGTATTAAAAGCTATTTTTTTTAACTTTTTGACTAGATCACAATCCCAATGTCACCAAAAATAGTTACATTAAAAACTTTATTTACTAATTTCCGCTATCAGGAGTGGATTTTTTTGAAAAGTGAAGCAAGATGCGGCATATTAGTAGTTACTTTTGAAAAAGTCTGGCTATACAAAAAAGCTCGATATTTGGGTACCAAACGAGCTCACTGAAAGATACCTAATGAATCGTGTAGTCATTTGCGATTCTCTATTGAAATGTAATAAAACCGAACCATTTTTGAAAAGATTGATCACTGGTGATGAAAAGTGGATCATCTACGACAAGAACGTGCTAAAAAGATCATGGTCAAAGGGTAGTCAAGCTCCACAGAATGTAGCTGAATTAACAACTCAGATTAACACGCAATAAGGTGATGCTGTGTGTATGGTGGGATTTGAAAGACATCGTTTATTATGTGCTTTTACCACCGGGCAAAACCATCGGTTCGGAACTCTACTGCCAACAACTAATGAGACTCAAGCAAGAAATTGAGGATAAACGGCCGGAATTGATCAACAGAAAAGGAGTGGTCTTTCATCATGATAACGCCAGACCACACACGTCTTTGGCCACTCAGCAAAAATTGAGAGAGCACCATATAGTCTATATGCACTCTCATGAGAGAAGGAAGAACTCAATGAAGGTCAGCATAGAAGACCTTGCACCCTTAGATTTTCGCCTGTTTCGGTCTTTTCAGAATTCTTTGGGCAGTGTTAGGTTAACATCAAGAGAGGACTGTCAAAACTACTTGTCGCATTTTTTTGATCATAATCCCAAGATATCTACAGCAACGGGAATGTCACTATCTACAAGATGGCAATAACTTATCGAACAAAATGGCACATTTATATTATAATTAAATATAATTAAACTTTGAACAAAAAAATGTCTTGAATTTGTATATAAAATACGAAGAAACTTTCTCCCCTACCTTTTATATACTTATATGAATTACTCTGAGAAAGAATAATATAGATTGTGACCTCTGGGGATCCCTAAAACCAGAACACAAGCATTGGATGCACTTCTTTTTGGCGTCAGAAATTGGTAAGTGCCTAGATTATTCAATAATGTTCTCCGAACCGAATTTCGTTCACGGTGGCCAGTCTCAACGGAGACTACTTATCTGCGCAGGATAGAATTATATTGCACGAGTGTGTGAGCATAGATGCACTCTATTCTTTCACTTTCATTGTCCGAAGGGACGGCAATCCGACACGACTGGACAGAGATCAGGCGCAGGCTTAACATGCTTTCCGGGGAATATTGTTAAACACCACCAACATCTTAACTAAAGACATAATATATCACTATTTATATTTATTACGAGACCTATTACCTGTCCACTTTTAAAAGAAGCTTGCAAATAATTAAAAAACACGAAAAGTCACAGACAACAAACAAATCTGTGGCAACTTCATCGTAGAAATAACTAACTCAAAAACCTTTGTTACTGTACATGGCGAATTAAATAGTTTGGTACTTCTGACAGAAAATTAAGAACATTTTTCATTAAAGTAATATGTATAAAAAATGTGGGTATATAGCAGGTACATATTACGAGTACTTTAAAAAGATATCGTACAAAAACTTACGGTTATAAAATTTTCAGTGTTTCTTGGTGGTTTAGGTAAAAGGGTGATTTTTACCAACCCAGATGGATTCTTAAATAGATTCAAGGTAGGCAATAAAGGAAACCTATATTGCCTACCTTGAAACCTAACCGACCTAACTCGAAATGTCATACGAAGGAAAAATTATTGCTCTACATTCTTATTGATTTTGTGGTCTGAAATACAAAGTACTTACACAAAATATATACTCGCATCCAAACCTTTCTCTCCCTTCCTTACGCACATTCTTATAATCTTAATAACAAATGTATGTGAAATCAGTGATAGCTTTAAAAGTATGTCTTCTTTCGATAGGATTTTGATCGTTGTCGACGTGAACGAAAAACTGCTAGTAATCATCGTTACTATTTTAACTTTCATAACTGAACATGTAATATTGTTAGAGTAATTCTTAATATTTTCTTATGTTTTTATTAATTATAAAGATAACAAACCTATTACTTGCATGACGATTTTTATTAGACATTAACCGCAATGGGCAATGCGTTTTCGCCTCATTTAAAACAAGCCGGTGACACGAAAGACACGCCTCGTTAGTCTCTGTCTCTGACATGAAGGTTTCAACGGAGCCATTTTTCACCAACTTTCAACTTTTCCCTTGAATGATCGCTGTCATTTTTTTCTGGAAATAAATCTCAAATGAGTCCGCCCCCGGTGGAAAAAGCCGTAGACAATCACAAGCTCATTATTCTAAGCGTGTTAGCGCACGCAACCCGCTCTGTATTTTTTGACAATTTTTATGTCGGCATTTTTATTTTAAAAGCTTACGTGTTTTGTTGATCATTTATTAGAAAAGTTTTTCGATTTCGTTCTCCTGCAATCAATGTTAAAACAAAAATTAAATAATAGGGATATATTTACTTAATGTATCATTCAATTAATTTTTTCCTATGTTGGTTTTGGCAAAATAATGGTTTGATCGTGGATAGGAAAGGTTTACCTTACCCAGGGGGAGATCTTGTGAGGCATTCCATCTTAGTACTGAGAGATGGCAACGCATAATATGTAACCTTATATTTTGATGTTGGTTGCATTTGACTTAAAGTTCGTTTTGACTTGACTGTAAGATCGTTTGTCATATCAGTTTTATAAAAAAAAATAACATACATACTTGAATATGCTCGAAAAGATGAAAGACAGGCGAATGGGAGCGCTGAGAGAGATTTTGATTTAGGATCGGTATTGTCTAAACCGTCATTTATTGCTCGGTTTAGAAACTTGTACTGTGAAACGGGTAAGACTGACATTTTGAAGAAGTTGATATATTGTTGTAACGTTACAGTAATTACATACATAATATAGAACAATGCTGCCCTGTATAAAGTGGACGGTTGGCGTCATTAAAACGTATTAGATATTTATAAAACTGTATTTATTTGAAATTAGGAATTCAGGTTTATAAAATTCTATCATTTATCATTATGATCTCGTGAACTATTCATGAAGAATTTACCGTAATCGCCACGCTTGACAGGTGCAGGTTGATTGAATATCGCACTGCCAAACGAATTGCGCCTTTGATGCTGTTAGATAGATATTTTTAGCGAATGAATTCTTTCAATAGCTTTAAATATTTATATGACACTCTTAACTTGACAACTGTAAGCGTGTCCAAATACATTTCCTTTATTGTTATGACCATTCCACTACCTCAATACACTATTAATGTCATCATTAATGAACAATAGATTGGATACGTCCACCACGAATAGAATGGATATGTGTTTGGCATAGCTTCGATTATTGGGTTTGACTGAAATAGTATAATATACATTTAGAGCTTTTATATTGGGGGACACTTACCGGGAGGATTGTTAGCTCTCATCACCCCAATATTAAAAAGAAAATTCTTAAATTAATCTATAAATTTACAATATACCAAAAAACATTCTACTGATGAATTTTTTGTCGAGTGTCAGAGTTAATGTCAGAGTATTACATGACATATAATAAACCCAACGACTAATAATTTTGTACTAATAATTTATGAATAATCTAATCTAATATGAATAATGTAATCCAACGTAATCAATATTATTTAAGATGAATAAATTAATCTAATATATTATTATGAATAATGTAATCAATTAACTATTAATAATATTTGACATTTGTATGCCCATGGGGCTGATCACAGACGGAACTTTATTTGTATTTAAATAAGACCTTTTTGTAACCTGTGAATCACAAATAAACTATTTGATTTGATTTGAACATTAATAAGAAATAGTCAACCGTTCTCGATACTGTAGCACACGGTTTTTTCAACCGACTTCAAAAAAGGGAGAAGGTTTTCAATTCGACTGTATTTTTTTATGTGTGATGTGATGATTCTTTTTTTATTTGAAAGCTGGTGCTTCTCATGTGGTTTTATATAAATTTGATCAAGATCTGACCAGTAGTTTTTGAGTTATTCTTAACAATGCTTATTTAATTGACTTCGATTACATTGATGATGTTCTCATTTTATTTATATTGAAGTCGATTGTACATTTTATTTTTAATTTTACCACTTGTTTATAGAAGCGGAGGCAAACCAGCATTTGGCTCATCTTATGATAAGTGACTACGACCGACCTTGAAAAAATGCTTCACCAGGGTAATTGCAGGTGCGTTGTCGGCCTTTTAAAAAGGAGTGAGCTCTTTTCTTAAAGGTCCGTCGTATCAGTCCGGATAAATCGAAGGTGATAGCCGATTTCACAAAGTAGCCGTGTAAAAAAGAAAAGATCCAGATGGTGTGAATGATATCGCTAATTTAGTCGCGATATGCGGTGTTAGAATTTCCTACTCCATATTTATTCACTAGTTGGTAGGGCCGCCATCTTACCTATTTCTGTAGCCGAAAACTATTGCTTTCACTGCTATATTCCGGTCTGTAGGGTATAGAGAGCCCCTATAATAACAGGCTGTAAGGTATTCTATCTGTATATTCAAAAGTGACAACACATCTGCAGTCGTCTTCGTTTGAAGTTGACTGCAGGTGTCCATGGACTGCTGTAGTCACTTATCATTAGGTGCATTGTAAGTTCACTTCAGTTTAATAAAAAATATTAATTGCGAATAAATCTGCTGACTTCACATGGTTAAGGAAAACATCGTAAGGAAAGCTTAATGTCTGGGAAAGAGAGGGGAAATTCGGGTAAAAAGTGTCCTTGGACTGCTGTAACCACTTAAAAAATATCCCTATTGTGATATGATATCCCTATTGTAAAATTAATAAAATATATATCCCTATTGTAAAATAAGAAAAATAAATGCGCAATAGTCTAATACATCCCAAATCAGAATTTATGTACGGTTCCGTTTCGTGAAGTTCATGACTAAGTTATGGGTACATCGATTCATCATCATCATCATTATCATTACAGCCCTTCACAAGTCCACTGCTGAATATAGGCCTCCCCCAAGAAATGTCACTAAGCACGGTCCTGAACTACCAACATCGAATTGACAATGAGCCACAAACATAAAATTGTAAAATTCATATCTTTTCATTCTGAAGTAGTTAGTTTTCTCAACGAATATAAGTAATTGGTAATGTTTATTAAAAAGGATTATAATTATGATTAAAGCTGTTTTTATTTTATGAGTAATATATAATATTTTAATTGATACACGAATCAAAACGCAGTGGTCTAAATAAAGTAAAACAATTAAGGATTTAGCTCTTAATGTTTCTATTGCCACGTGTAGTTACGCTGTTGCAGTCTGTAGTTATTCAGAACCATTACTTCAATGTCCCAAATGTTCTCAATATTTTAACCCCAGTGTTGTCCGGGATAAATGCCTACGACAATAGTGTCGGGTCGCAATCGGAAAGCCATTACAGTGACGGCTTTGGATCACCCCGTTTTTATAGGGAGCAGTCACGGAAGGTTCACGCTTTGTGTCCGCAACGGGTGTGTTTTGCTTTTGTTTAAATATTAAGAGTACATACATTTTTGTACGTGGTAGAGCCATGCTGCAGCTATATTATCGCTGTAGTACGAACGGGTCGGCCAGACTATGGAAGGATGAATATATAGCACCATCACGACTGTGTGCTCGTTTTTCACCCTTATTCTATAAAAACATATACCAATGTCTAAGACAAAATTATCTATTTCACTTATCTAATATATAAAAATTTATTTTTGTTTGTTCGTATTTCATGCGCTGCCATATCCGTTCATCAGATTGCGCTAAAACTTTGTGTCAACTTATTGCTTGCCCTTGTGAGAAGGTTATAGGCATATTACAACTAACTTACAATAGGTGGCGCGCGTATCGTACCGAAAAATTTATTAGAAAGTTATTACATCACTTAATATAACTCATCCGATATTTCGACAATTTTTTTTGTGGCAGCAACGCGCCGCGACGCCGGTGCGCCGTGTACCAGCTAGTAATTTATAAAATTAAGTTAGTATTCTTCGGTGGTTACGTTAAAATATTTGTATCTTTCGATGAATTACCCAGGCTAGTGTCGAGGTAAGGCGTCAATTGTGCGGACCATTGGTACTGCAATCGCCAAGCCTAACAAGAGTGGCGATTATCGCAAATCGTCCCTGGAACGCTGTTAAAAAAGAACAAAAAAGATAAATAGTATATTTATATCTTTTTATTTAGGACTGATTTTGAAATATTCAATTAAAAGTTATACATAGGATAAAATACAACATAAGCAAACTAAAATTCAAATTCAATTTTTCACTTATATTCAGTCAGGTTATAGTTTATTTGATGGATGACATTTATCAGACCATAGAAAAATCAGAGATAAAATGTCCCTTTACAAAGTCATAGGACTTTAAATGTTAAAAATGTATTGTTTTAATAAACAGACTTTCATTGTAACTATTGCAGTTCGAATCCAAGAATAATATTTTCTGTCACGAAAGTATATAAGTACTTGTCATTAAATGGTTTACTTGGGTCAAATTATCTTATTGATTATTATACGTGTTAGAGCCACGCTGCAGCTATTTTATGGCTACAGCACAAATAGGCCTTAACCGGAGTAGGACTACGTCCGTTCAGAATACTATAGGATTACGTTTGTTCAGAATACTATTACAAAATAGCTGTATAAAGCGGCTGTATTTATGATGAATGCCGAGAAATGGAGACGCTTTTACTGGTAACGAGGCATTCTATCTTAGTCGTCAAGGGTAACAACTCATCTGCGTTTTAATATTTAGTCTGGGATAAATGCAGGTGTCTTAAGGCCAAAGAATTCCTTACAGTCATGTGCCATTTTGTCACATTTATTACGTGAGTTAAAACGATTCTTTGTTTTTATACAAGTATGAGCGTAAAACAACTCGGACACCACTCAAGACACCGTAACAGCGGCGCCTAACGTCCCGCAAATATGCACGGTTACCATGGAAGGTTATATGCTTGTATGTGGTATGTGGTATATGATAGAGCCATGTTGCAACCATATAGTTGTAGCACGAACTCGACTCGGGAAGGATTTGGCTCTCACAGAATACCAGCGTAAAATAACATTTTAGTGCTGCTGTGTTTCGTATAATGAGAACCGGAGAACCTTTTACTGGAGACGAGGAATTCCATCATGTTCCTCATTGGTGACAACGCATCTGTATTTTGATTATTAATCAAGAATAGAGTGTGTCTATGGGCCACAGCATTTACAACCTGGTGGATTGTGGCTCATTTGGTACTCTTGGTCTATAAAAAAAATGTTTTCATTTGCTTGAGTAATACCACATACCAAAAGAAATGTCTGTAAATGTGTAATCATTATAGTTTTGTTTAGGTTTTGTTGTAACTACCGTTACCGCAGCTTATCAAATGTCTCTTAAAAGGAAATTTGCCAACCCTCCTACCAACCGTGGCAGGTTGGCAGGAGGGTTGGCAACCGCAGTTACGGCACTCACGGGACGATATGGGGGAGTGGATATTATTACATCGCCAATAGGTACACGGTCATTGTTCTCTCCGAACGTTGCAAATTTAAGCGTGTTACAATATGTGGTTCTGTAAAATGTGAAACAAAAGCGTAAGAAATGGAACGTTGGGATTGTAAAAACTGAACGGAGACGAGACATACACGCTTATAAATGTCGCCAGGGCCACTCGGTGCCGTGTCGAGAGCATCAGCTGCCGATGGAGATGTTAACACGCTGTTATTGCAAGTTTTACTGTAATCATTCATAGGGTTGGTTTATATGTTGCTTTTTTAACGTCTTATACGAAAGTAAAATATTATTATATTACTTTAATGATCATATTACTTTAACAAACTCATGCTTTCTTACTAGTATTATTTGATGAGTTTAAAATATATTTTGTTTAAATATTTGTCTTTCAGTCATGCTTGAACGGCTATAGGGATTCTAATAAAATATAAACAAAGAATACTTTTTTATATTAATTATTAGTGAAATTTATTTTACGCAAAGTGCAGCAGGCAGGATTGACTAGTAATAATTAAATAATTAAGTTTGAAATTATACCAACAACTAAAGAAAACAAAAAAAATTATAGTGAATATTATGATGACTTTAAATTTGTTTTCATATGGTGAATAATATATAACTTTAAGTACCAAACTTTGTTGTTAATTATTACTTACTACTTTTGTGCAAGCGGCTTGCAATTTTTAAAATATATTTATACAATTTATAATTTTTTTAAATATTTTTTTTATAATACCTGTCAGCATATTGTAGTAATTGTGTTCAGTTTTGTAGACCAAATAAAGAGAAAATATTTTTTTAGTGATGCGGTGCAGTTCTTTCTCTCGCCTATTCTATTAGTACAACTCTAATATTTAGGCAAATTTACTTACAACAAATTACTACTAGTACAAAGTACTACTACAAATTTATAATATTGCACAAAGCAGTTATTTACGAAAACTGTGACAGCGTTGCTCATTGGAAAGATTTTCTTATTCGAAGATGTTTTATGATTTTTTCTAGCGTAATGTGGTACTTACTAAACAAAGTATAAAAATATCAATTGTAATGTATTTAGAATTATTTTAGTGACCATGTAATCCTAACGAATATAACACTCGCAACAGTGACCAGGTGTCGTAATGACATTAATATCAATTGAACATTGACCGTCTGCCACTTGCGCGACCATCATAACTTGACACAGCTCTCCCCCTCACCCTACACTTCCATCGTACGTATACGAGAAATTCCATAGAATGTATAGTTCAAGCACTTTCGGTAACGAAATATTTTATGAGTCGATTTCTGTCGCGTTAAGATTAATGTGATTTCGAGAGGTTTTTACCGTTTTTTTCCTGTCGATTATCATGTTGTTAAAATTGAAGTTAAAATTAAAAAAAGTCATTGATATTCATTTTATAAGCATTAAAGAGGCAAATTACAGACAATAATGCGAGGGCCGTTGTTGCAATGAAATTCAATGTAACGGAAACTGATAAAGGTGACTGCTGCTTTGGAGAGACTAGATCGACTCGTTCGTATAATTTGTTCTTATTACTATCTTATTATCGATTTTTTACCTTATGATCGATTGACCGCTTCGTTCGTCTAGTGGTAGTAGAAGTGCGACTGCTAATCAGTTGCACTACTACTACCACTATTATATATTGGTTTAGTATTACACGATTAAATAAATGTACTAGGTGAGAGAGTTTTAGGGTATATTTAAGTATCGGTAGTTTTGGGCGAGCTGCTGGATCCATACCTGAATATTGAGTTAGGGCGGTTTTCAGTTTGTCGTGTATTTCTTGGATGTGCGTTTCTGATAACTGATTTTGATCGAAATTTTCTAAAGTCTCAATATCATTTTCTGGCATTATGGTTATGCTCTCGATTTGTGTGGATGTGTGCGATGTATGTATACTTTGTGAGTATGCTTGTGATTGATAGAAAGACTGAGATTGTGTGTTATGTTGTATTTGAGAGGGTGATTATGGTGGTATTTGTAGATTATTTTCTGTTAGTGTATGTGTTTCTGGGATAAGATTTTGATTTAAATCTTCTAACTGTGCACGTACTTCTTCTTTTAGTTGATGATTATTATTATTATTAAATTCTTTCTTAATTTCTTCTTTTAGTTGATCTATTACTTCTTGAGATAAAAGTTTATTCCTTATATAGTTCTTTTTTTATCGGAAATACGTTGCTCTGTAACACTAATTTCTGGGTATTGTCTTGTAAAAAGTTCATGCAATGGCTGTCTGTATGTGGTCATGTCGGTCTCTAATTTGGTGATGTGGAAGTAGGTTCGCATGATAAATATGTTTACTTCCTTACTCCATCTCATGCGAACTCTTGCTTTCCCAGCCTTGGTGGACGCGGGCAAGAAGGTATTTACCCCCCGCGCAACATTCAAGGTTGGCAAAGTTGAATCTGTATGAGAACTAGTAATGGGGGGTGATAAAGATATGGAAGGTGACGATGGTAGCGAAGGTGATGATAGTCTGGAAGGTGTGTATGAAATGGTGTTTGGGTTGAGTGGCTCAAAGGGACTGTCTGTTCGGTCAGTCGATCTGTCACCAACGTCACTGGTTTCGTTATCTTTGTCGGTGAGGGCCCGCCTGTTCAATTCCTCACCGCTGACGGTTCGCATGCGGAGACATCCAGCACCAGCTCCAGGTATGCCCTGGCGATCGCCCCCGGGCAGAGGTCCTAAAGGTTTTCTTTTTGAACGAATCTCCATGTTTAATGGGTTTCCAGAGCCACGTTAGCCACGCCAGTAATTTTTCAATCGTGTGACCGCTCCCCACGTGATTCAATGGTCAATCAGAACGTGTGGTTGTTTAGGGGGTTTATTATTAAATTATTATATAAAATTATTATTATACTTGGTAATATGCCACAAAAATTTCATTGCCCGATAGATGGCGGTATAGCTAAATTGTATTATACACCAGACGTAAAACCAGATCGGAGACGCATGGCAGCGTCAAAGGCGCGAGACGTCTAGATGAGCTATTGTCAATGCCAATGTCTAACAATGGACTTTAATAATTAAAAGTAGTGCAATTCTGAGTAATCGCACAGATATTATACTATATAATTTCACGGCTCGGTAGCGTACTGGCTAAGCGTTCTGCGATGCAGGCCGCATCCTACACGGAATGTGTTTAATACTCGAGAAATAACACTAGGGATACTACAAGAAAAAAAAAAAATTTGTATTGAATTATATTATAGCTTGTTTCTTAATTGTCAAATAAAACTGATCAATAATCTTTTTTCTGGAAATATCCGGATATTTTAAAAGATATTGATAATAATCTTAAAATAGCTATAGAAAAAATTCTAAATTTAACTTTAAATACAACAGCCTTGACTCTGCTTTCCTTGCTTCCGTGCATAGTGCCAGTGACTTATGTAACATAATTTTAAATAATAAAGTAGACCTGTGCTTTGCTACGGAGGCAAGACAGGCATGGCGAACGCTCAGTCCCGGCGAAAATTTTCCGCTGGAAATTAACCAACAAAAACAGTGGGATATTCCGTTGGTACGGAGCGTGCAGAAAGATTTGTTTCGTAATTTCCATAGTGACCAAGATCAGGCACTCCTTCTAGCTGTTTCGACTAAGGAATCTAGTTACTAAAGTAAAAAAAGTAAGGTTACAGCCTATATACGTCCCACTGCTGGGCACAGGCCTCCTCTCATTTCTGAGAAGGTTTTAGGGCAAGGAAATGTCCGCCGCGCTGCCCCAATGCGTGTTGGCAAACTTCACATGTCTTCGAAATATTTTTTTTGATTTCTCAGACATACAGGTTTCCTAACGATGTTTTCCTTCACCGCCGAGCACGTGGTAAATCAGCACTTAAAATTGCAATTAACAATTTCATTGGTGCCGGCGGGGATCGAACCCGGGTTGCTCGCGTACTGTGAAACTTACAGCGAGCGCTAACCATCTGAGCCGTGGTAGCTCGATCTAGTCACTGGTTACACGCTTTACCATCAAGTAATCTCAGCACATTACTTGATGGGGAAAGCTTGCGCATCGCCGTAGGAATCCGACTAGGAGCGGCGATTTGTCAACCCCATCAGTGCCCTGTGGTAGCAGCGTCGACAAGTTTGGGCTCCACGGACTTTCATGTAAGAAATGTGGTAGAGCCATGCTGCAGATATATTAATTTAATAGTATAGTTGTAGCACGAATGGGTCGGCTCGACCGGGGAAATACCACGCTCTCACAGAATACCAGCGTAAAATAGCAATTTAATGCTGCTGTGTTTCGTATGGTGAGTGTAGAGAACCGGAGATCCTTTTTAATGGAAACGAGGCATTCCATCTTAGTCCTCACGGCTGACAACGTATCTGCATTTAAATTTGCAAACGAAGATAGATGTAGATGTCTATGGGCCACAGCAACCACTTACCATCAGGTGGACTGTGTGCTCGTTTGTCACCCTTATTCTATAAAAAAAAGTGCTGGTAGGTTTTCACGGCACGGTTCTTTGAACGATGTCATCCGAAGGGCTCTTGTATCTATAAATGTTCTCTCGGTTTTAGAGCCTTGTGGAATATTTAGAGACGATGGCAGGAGACCCGACGGTATGACATTGGTCCCTTGGGAGAGAGGTAAAGCCCTAGTGTGGGATGCTACTTGCGCAGACACTTTGGCGGCCTTTCATCTCAGGGGTACCTCGTTTAGTGCCGGGGCGGCATCAGAGGCAGCTGAACTGAATAAGTGGCGCAAATATGAGTCTCTGAGAGTTGACTACATATTTGTGCCTTTTGCTGTAGAGACTATCGGTCCATGGGGTCCACGTGCGGTGAAGTTCCTAAAGGAACTCCATCCGCGACTTGTCGTTACTGCTAGTGATAAGAGGGCTGGTTATTTTCTCGCTCAAAGGCTAAGTATAGCCATTCAGCGGGGAAACGCAGCCAGCGTTCTTGGCATGATACCGCGGGGAGTAGGACTGTATGATAATTAAGTTACTAGTTTTAGTTTTTTTTTTATAGTTTTTTTTTAAATTAAAATGATATAATAGCTTATTTTCAACAAATTTTTGTGTAAATATTCACTGAAGCTTTAAACTATATTTACGTGGTAAAGTCACTCTGCAGCTGTATATAGTTGCAGCACGAATGGGTCAGCTTGACTGAGATAGAACCACGCTTTCACGGAACACCAGCGTGAAACCGCAGAGTAGTATCGTCGTTTCGTATGGTGAGTGTAGTGAACCGGATACCTTTTTAACTGGTAACTAAGCATTCCATCGTAGTCCTCAGGGGTGATAACGCATCTACAATTTGATACTTAATCGATGATAGGTGTAGATGTCTATGGACTTGTAGCCACTTAACATCAAGTGGACTGTGTGCTCGTTTGTCACCCTTATTCTATAAAAAAAACTATAAGTGATCATCCTTGTAAAATAACAAAAGCACGGTAAAAGTCTAAAAATAGTTACAAAAACAATAGAATTTAGGAAAACAAAGCTTGGTGACATGACCACGCCAATTACAAAGTAAGTCGGTGCTCCGCGCCGTCGGTTCCACACGCGAGGCATTCCATCACAGACCCCGAACCATTCGTTTCAGCCCGTGTCCGTACCAGTGTCCGAGGCAGCCGAGCGCAAGAGTCAATAGGGGCTGGGAATGAACAGGGGCTGTTTGTCGAGATCCGTTTGCCCGCTCTCAATTATATCAAGATTACATATTTATCTCCTGAGACGGACACTTTTCTTATAGGGGCAGCTTTGGATAGTTCGGATCTTGTCGGAGTCGAAAAAATTGATTTCAGAAAGTTACTTTCTTGGAGTCTAGAAAACATTCCTTATCTTAAGTTATATATTATTTAAAGATGCAATTAATGTTTAATTCTTATAAAAAAATATAGGTAGTAGAACTAATTTTCTACCCAGGAGTCCGTCTGAGTAAAATAATATATAAATTCGACACTATGTGGTAATATTTCATATTATATATGACACATATGACTGTTTTCTATAGTACCTATAAATTATATTTTCAATATTTGCTGCCGATCCCTACAACAATAATCAATATTCCTAAACGTACTCTATGGGAATTATAATTTTTACTTTTTTTATATGATAAGGGTGACAAACGAGTACAGGTGGACTGTACCTGATGGTAAGTGGTTGCTGTGAACCATAGACATCTACATATAGATGGGTGGCAACGGATCTGGATGCGTTGTCACCCGTGAGGACTAAGATGGAATGCCTCGTTTCCAGTAAAAAGGGTCTCCGGTTCTCTACACTCACCATACGAAACACAGCAGCATTAAGCTGTTATTTTACGCTGGTATACCGTGAGAGCGTGGTCCTACCCCTGTCGAGCCGACCCATTCGTGCTTTAACCATAATATAGCTGCATCGTGGTTCTACCACGTATAAAATTACTGTTATTTTTTATAACTTATTGATATTATTTATAAATTTATTTATAATATTTCTTTAGGTTCTTTTATTGATTTTTATTCAAACCGCAACAGCTTATGCTAGACAAGATCCTCTTCCATTAAAGAAAAAACTTTGTGGATCTCATGAAGAACCTACCGTGTTTGATAAATATTTATTATTTAATGATTTATTAGTCACACACAAAACAACTCATAAATAAATTAAATTAGTAAACAACGCTCTTGTTACAAATAAAACTGATCTTGGGCACCGAGTCCGGTAAATCACCGGTTCAAACATCGTATTAACAGCTAATTTTCCATTAAAAGCGTAAAATACATCGCTCTTAAACAATAAAATCATTAAATAATAATAATATAAATTGCAAAAAGAAATACATTTAACAGGTCGAGATGTTATTCTATCATCTCTATGAAAGTTGCAGCCTGTGTCCAGCCGTTTGATCCCCAATATTGATTTCAGGATTAGCGGTTGCGCGACTCTCGCCTGATCTTATCTTTATTTCAAATGCTTTGTTGTGCTTCCGTTATGGCATTTCTATAGTTGTAAAGTCGATTTGCAGTTAACATCATGCAGAAGGGATGCGAGATAAAAGTTAAAATGTCCAATGAATTTATGACGAAATGGGTAAATGATACAATGAATTTTTAATGATGGGCACATATAATTTGTAAACAATGTGTTATTAAAATACTACAAGGTATCATTACCATCATATTTTTTCTATGTCAGGTAAAAGTTTTTAGATATAGCCTTTTTTAACGACGCATTATTTGAGATATTCAACCTCAGTAGTTTAGGGGCTAAATGCTTGCCAAAAACATATTTCCTTGCCCTAAAACCCGCTCAGAAATGAGAGGAGGCCTGTGCCCAGCAGTGGGACGTAAAAAGGCTGTAACTTTAACTTTAACTTTAAATAACTACTTTACACTGTGTTTAAGCATACAAGTAAATTATGGGCGTATGCGGGATATTTACGTCAAGTACACATGAAAAAATGACTGGGGAAATAGCCGGTTGTCAGACAAAATGATACGCTCATTGGCAGCCGCGTATGACCGAGGTGCCATCAATAAATATTTACTATAAGACACGCTTCTAATTTTGGCACATTAAATCATGATGACCACAATACATAAGTAGTCATTGGCTGCAATAATGCCCTATTAATCACTTTAACTGTGGTTGCGTTGCAGCTTAGGGTCAGAAATAGCTAAGAAAGTGGAGGCTTTCGGAGTGGTAGAGCCATCTTGCAGGTATATTAGCTCTACTCAAGAAGTACTAAGTTCGCACAGAATAACAGCGATAAATAGCAGTATAATACGTTCATGTTTCATATGATTAGTGACGAAAGTTGGGACTATTGGTAACGAGGCATCTTAGTTTTTGGTAGAGATATCTACATTTTAGTCCTAAATTGAGAATAGATGTGGGTATGTAAGAGTAACAATAACCATTTACCATCAGGCTGACTATGTGTTCGTTTATCATAATTACTTCTGTAATATGCCTACCGAGAGGGACACAGTGAAACCGACGTCGTGTAGTGTCTGAACCGAGTCCTGTGTATCGTCTGTTAAAGTCGTAAATCTAACAGTCACTTTTGTCTCCGTTCCCAAATCCTTGAAAATGCATTCTATCACCTGTAGTTAAGTAGTTACCTATAATCAGTCAGTTCTTTACGCGGTAGAGCCACGCCGCAGCTATATTATGGTTGTAGCATGAATGGGTCGGCTCGACCGGGGAAGGACCACGCTCTCATAGAATACCAGCGTAAAATAGCAGCTTACATAATGCTGCTGTGTTTCGTATGGTGAATGTAAAGAACCGGAGACCCGACCCTTTTTACTGGAAACGAGGCATTCCATCTCAGTCCTCAGGGGTGACAACGCATCTGTATTTTGATTTTTAATTGAGGATAAATGTTGATGTCTATGGGCCATAGCATCCTCTTACCATCAGATGGACTGTGTGATCGTTTGTCACACAGCCTATACTACTATAAGCCTATACTATAAAAAAAGTCAATGTTTGTTTACACGGCTGTAGTTATGTGCTTTAAATTGTGTCGACGATACAAATTATTCGCATTCATAAATACTCTTGCAAGAATAAAAGTGTAGCTAAAAGAAAAGAAAAGGAAATATAAAATTGCACCTCGTTCCACCGTACCCTAATTTAAATCATTAATGTTAGAACGTAATAAGCGCGGACGTCACGGTGGTTACCTTCGCGTGGTGGGTGTGTGATTTTACAATTATTTCATTCAGCCGTTTATCGACGGAAGTGTTTTGGCGGGGGTCATTGGCCTGACTGTGTGAAAAGTTCGACCCCAATAGAGCCAATAGAGCCAGTATAATTATAGGCTGTGAGGCGTTCCATCTTGGTCCTTAAAGGTGACAACGTATTTGTAGCTTCCTTCGTTTGAAGTTGTTAATGCGTGTCCGTGCGCGAAGTGTCCATGGACTGCAACAACTACTTACCATGAGGTGCAACCATCTTTAAATAAAGAAGGCTACAGATGTGTTATCACCTCTGAGGACAAAGAAGGAATGTCTCATAGCCTGTAATAATAATGGTATCTTTATACAATATACAGTATCGGCCTTTCATTCCGCGAGCTCGGAGTTCGATGAGGCTGTAAGAGCCGCATGGGCTAACAGCATTAACATCACAGAAATTAGACTCTATACAATTCACATCGGAAAACAGCTGTGCAGGCACTGTTGCTATTTGGCGGCAGAAATAAGAGTGCCAACACCTAGAAGATCTAGGGCGAATATTGAGATTAACTACTGGTTGGTCTTATTTGAAATCTCAATCATCTATTTAAATAAAATTGAATTGTCTGTCTGTAATATCGAAATCTGTCTGGCTGTTTGTCTGTCTGTCCGGGCTAATCTTTAGAATGGCTGAATGTAACAAAATGAAACTTGACAATCAGATAGAGAGTTGTGCCAGGAGCGGTCTAGACTATATTTTATCCTAAAAACGTTTCAATTTTATTGACAAATCGTAAAATAGATAAAATAAATGGTCTTTGATCTTAAATCTAAATGACTCCACAACGGGTTGCTAGTAGGAAATAGAACGACCTGAATGATCGAGAGCATTGCTTCTACTGAAATCGGTCAACTGGAGACCTTCTAGTGTATGCCACTCACATAGCTATAAGCAACTGCAAGAAAGTTATGTTGTACTTGAAGTACTTTAAGTCGGGACTTGTGCTTCTAAACGCCACCTAGCAGTTTTGCGTTCAGTGTACCTATAGGCGTGCTAAAAGGCATGACATTAAACCAATCAGTCACCCAAGTGGAATTCGTCGTCAATTCATCTGCTTTTCCATTCGATTACAACGTCAACGTCTTCAAAGCAAAAGGATCATCTCTGCCTTGAAGACATTGTTGAAGGTATTTGTTAAACTTTTTTAGGTGGGACTGTAGCTAGCACTGGTATATAGTAATTACAGTCAAATGACTGCCGCATTGGTAAAGTACTGTGCCTGATCTCTCTCCGATCGTGTTGGTTTGCCGTTCCATTGAACTATGAGAGAGAAAAAGAGTGCACCAGTGCTTTCACATAATCCACTGTAATCCACTCCTACGCAGATGGCTAGTCTCCGTTGAGACTTACCGCCGTAACCTAAATTAGGTCAGGAGGCCATTATTATTGTGGTGTATCTATATAGTTTTCTCATTTGGTTGGCTGTATAAATATATAAACATAAATGAAAATGAAAAATATACACAAATATCAATAAAATAAACTAAATACATAAACATACATAACTATATAAAAACCCAACCAGATGGAAGACCTCGGCAGGGGAGACCAAACGGCCGAGGGTTAGGAAGAAAGGGAAAGAAACCAGCGGACGATGCGGGCGGTATCGAGCACCGCCTTCTGAGCCCGGAGCGGTCGGTCACGGAGTCCCAGTCGCCTCAGATAACCTGAGAGGCTGACCGGGATTAGCCCGTTCGCAGAAACGACCACAGAAATAATTTCGGTCGGCAGACCACCCTACATGTTAGTTACCTCGTGAGCCAGGTCCAGATATTTTGTCTGTTTATCTGTTTCGGCATTCACGAGGTTCTCGTCATAAGGAATGGTAATGTCGACCAAAAATATCCTTGACTGTGACCGGTCCATCAGCACAATATCAGGCTTATTCACAAGAATAGTCCTGTTTATGATGATAGCCCGGTCCCAGTAGAGCCTGGCGCGGTCATTTTCGAGCACGGCTTTCAGCAAGTACTTATAATAAGGCAGTTTCCGAACCACCAGATCGTATTTCAGAGCGAGTTCCTGGTGTAGAATCCTGCCTACTAGGTTGTGCCTGTGCTAGTACTCAGAGTTAGAAAGCGCCGAACAACCAGAGATGACATGCCTAAGTGATTCACCGGGATGGCGACAAGCTTGACATATGTCGACGGTGCCATCCTTCAGGATGTATCTCCGATAGTTGTTGGTCTTAATAACTTGATCCTGTATTGCACAGACAAAACACTCGGTTTCCCCGAAGAGGTCACCAAAACGTAGCCAGTGGAGATAGGCACCTGTGTCTACAAAAGGCTCATGAAGAGCCTTGTAGAACCTCCCGTGGAGCTCCTTCTCCTTCCCTACGGTCTCCCGGGCGGAAATTCACTGTACTGCTGGGTCTTACCATTGCTCGTTGGCTAAGGATAGAGAGGTTAACCCTTTATCACACGAAATGACGTTCTTGTAGACTGGATCATCAGATCTCGCCAGGAAGTAATTACGGAGGCTGCACACTTCGCGATTATGCATGGCGAGAGCGCATAAAAAGCCGCGCCCACCATGTTACCGTGGCAAGTACAGCCTCATTACTGACGATCTCGGATGATGCATCCTGTGGGACGTCATCACAGTGTGAACTTTTCTATCCATAGCATTTAGTTCGGTCTGAGTCCACCTGAGTATGCCGAGAGTATACATGAGAACAGGCATGACCCAACCGTTATATGCGTGTGTCTTATTAACTCCCGACAAAAGACTCTTTGTCAAGCGTGCATAAAACATCGCAAACTGACTGTTTCATGTCCGCTTTATCGATACCGATGTTCTGTGACATACCTAGGTATCGGTATGTTTCAGCCTCGGTTAGGGTCGTTATGTTGATGGGCATAGATATTATGTCTATGCCCTCAGCAATGCTACAGCAACCCTACCCCTTTCGACGTGGAGGATCGCACACTTATCCGTCCCCAGCTTCATTCTAATAGAATTGCTAAAATCACAAGTGATGTTTAACAATTCCATAAGATGCGGAATAATAATAATAATTATTATAATTTAAAAAAATGTTCTTTTTTAAATGAGCCTTGTTACCGGAGATAACGGGAAACTACATAACATACCCTTTCAATTCTAACATTGTTGCGCATCACGTAAATACTCGTTGACACGTTAGTTTTATTTGAATTAACGCGACCTAAGTGGCTTCACATCGTTTGTAATTCCAATAACACCAATTAATTAGTAATTAACGATGAGAAGGCTTCACTTAGACACGTTTTTCCCTGGAATGACGTGTTAAGCGCAATTTCCTTGTAAATACAATTGTTGCGCGGCACTAACATGGCAAATTGCCGTACAATCGATGCTTTGATCTTTTTCACATGCATTTGTTGACCTAACCCACATACTTTTTATTGTGATTATGCTAATCTAGAGTGAGAAATGCCAGGTATACCTAAGAATATAATTCTGTTGCAGTTGTATATTTGCGTTAAGTTTTTGCCTAAACCAATGTTATAACGTCGATATAATTAAAGATGGTAAAAATTACTTTGCGTACATTCGCTAGCTAAAATAAAATGATGTGTCTTACCTAGTTTGAAGAACACCTCCCGCCCTCCCTCTGTTGCGTGCACTATCCCCGTCACCACTAATCCCAGCACCATTACTCCGGGATAGTGCACGCAATGAGGGCTAATAATTTTCTGCTCACCAGATGTCGCTAGTTGACACTGAGGTAAAGTTTTTTGTTACACAATGTAATTTAATTGAGAAGTTGGTTTTTAATAAAAATTTATCAGTTTCTAGAGTATTATATTAATACGCAAAACAATGCGTCAGTGGTTTGCTCTTTAATTTTTTGCACATTTTTAACTTTTTTTTTAATTTTTCTACTTTTATGAATATCTGTGGTTTGGTTTATTTATTTTTAATCTTATTAATATAAAATATAGCTAATAGTACAGAAAGAAACAATAAACTTTACATTTTCCGAACAAATTAACTTCCCCGCTATGAAATCTGTCAAATATTCTCACTTTCTAGTGGCGCCCTGTGGGCAGAAAAAGTCGTGGATGCCCTCATTGAGAGAGAGCGGGAGGTGCTTTTCAAACTAGGTAATAGATACATAATTTTATTTTATCTAGCGGATGTACGCAAAGTAATTTTTACCAACTTTAATATAATGGATTTCCGCAAAGTAGCGCCTGATTCCATTAATTATCGATATTATTGTCTGTTCCTGTCAATCACAATAGAAATTTAAGATATTATTTGAAAATAAGATAGTAGAAAGGAACAGTATATGTTCGGAGTTCCCCTGTGTGATAAAGTTCGTAATGAAGAATATACTCATTAGAACCAGAGTAACCGACATGACCCAAAGATACCCATGATCAATAAGCAGAAGTGGCAATGGGCCGGCTATATCGCTCGAAGAACCGACAACCGATGGGGAAGAAAGATTCTCGAGTGACGGTTTCGTACCAGTGGTAGGTGCTCCTTGGTGTTAGGACTCTTTTTTGCGTAGGATTCCATCTGGGTAGGTAGTACAATCTTACCTATTTCTGACGCCCCTGCTGTGTTCCGGTTTGAAGGGTATAGAAAGCCCGTGTTACTATAGTTTGTGTGATGGGAAGTCACTTAATTCGCCGCTAAATTGTGACATGTGACCACGCAAATGTTGCCTTCATTGTTTGAAGTTGGCTACAGGGACTTCAATAGTCACTTACTGTCAGGTTGACTGTAATTTTGTTTGTCACTTTCATCATCATCATCATTACAGCCCTTCACAAGTCCACTGCTGAACATAGGCCTCCCCCAAAAAATGCCACAAAGCACGGTCCTGAGCCACCTGCATCCATCGACTTCCTGCATGTCTTACCAGGTCGTCACTCCATCTAGTGGGGGGACGCCCTACACTTCGTCCGCCAGTATGAGGCCGCCACTCGAGAACCTTTTTTCCCCATCGGTTGTCGGTTCTTCGAGCTATATGGCCGGCCCATTGCCACTTCAGCTTACTAATCCGTTGGGCTATGTCGGTCACGCTGGTTCTACTCCGGATAACCTCATTTCTAACTTTAGTTTTATATAAAATAAAAATAAATTAATACAAACACCAAATTCGCGTCTCTTGCCCTTACGTAAAAGTGCTACATTATATATCTACAATTATAATGGAAAAGAATACAACAAAAATATATACATTATGCTTCTTGTGAATATGAACCTACTGTTTTTTTGTTTAAAATATTCTAAATTATTCGTAAACCTTTAATGGTCTATTCTGTTGCAATTATTTTGACCTTTGATCAAAGTTTCCTGATTGCTTTGTTATATTTTTCAAAGATTTTTTAAAGATTAAGGATTCTTTAAAGATCTTTCACTGTATTATAGTTGATTTTTAAGAGTAAAATGACCAAAATTCTATAAAAACAATAGGAAAATATGTAATTAAAATAACCCGACCCAGCTGTTTCGTTTTTTTTAAAATACATTAAATACACACATAACAAACAGAACAATTTTAACATTTATTTTATATCCATAACAGGCTTTCACAAGTCCATTGTCGAACAGGCTTCCACCAAGGAATGCCACAAACCACGGTCTTGAGCCACCAGCATACCTACATCGACTGCATGTCTTCCAGGTCGTCACTCCTCTTAGTAGTTTTTAGTAGGGGGCCGCCTTACACATCGCTTACCGGGACGAGGCTGCCACATTCAAGAAACTTTCTTCCATACCAGTTGTCAGTTCTTCGACCTATATGGCCGGTCCATTGCCACTTCAGCTTATTGATCCTTTGGGCTATAACAGTTACTCTCGTTCTAATGTGTATATCTTCATTACGAATACTATCACGCAGAGAAACCCCGAGCATAGCCCTCTCCATAGCTCGCTTAGCGACCTTGAGCTTCCCTATACAACCAAGCAGTGAAGAAGCACGTTTCAGATCCATATGTTATAGCTGGCTACACGCACTCATTGTACACTCTTGTTTTTAAATTATGCTCACGACGGTAAAAAGTGATTGAAAATAATGATTAAAAACAATATTAAAAGTGTAATTAGGAAAAATATTAGTGGCAGACCTAAGTGAAAGGTGCAATAATGTAATTTTACATGTTTACAACCCTTAGAATTATAGTATAGAGCATCGTTTTGTAATAATTAAGAAAATAACTCTTATTTGTACAACACAAAGTCGGCCAATCAGAGCGCGACACGTTATAGAATATTCTAGGCATTGCGTAATATTTAGACCCGAAAATGATGGAAATAATTTTTATTGCCTAGAAGAATTGTAAACATAGTATTTAATTAGATTAAGGTCCATAGATTAAGGAAATAAAAGAATATTTAGCGTGTTGAAACTTATTTCCTACTTATAGTAAAATTAAAGAATTAATGTACCCAAATATTGTGAAAATTTGGGATATATTGTGAAATATTGGATTCATAACTTTTTACATTGTTAACATATTAAGAAACCTTTATGGTGTGCTAATAGACAACAACATTTTTTTACAACTAGCTTTTAATCATGTATAGAATTTTTTTTAATTTAAGACAATTTTAAAGTGAAAATATTGAACAATAAAGAGGCAAAACAGACAATGGCAAGCGGCTCACTTTAAAGTAAAGCTCGAGTCTACCTTAGCGCCTCGGGGCCCGGTAACATTGTAGTAGATGAAGTAACTAGTAGCTAGTGGTACAACATAGTATCTGATAATAGCAGCTAGTAACCAGTGATAGTAGTAGGTGAAGTGACTTGTAGCTAGTAGTACAACATAGTAGCTGATAATAGCAGCTAGTAACCAGTGATAGTAGTAGCTAGTAGTACAACATAGTAGCTGATAATAACAGCTAGTAACAAGTGATAGTAGTAGCTAGTGGTGCAACATAGTATCTGATAATAGCAGCTAGTAACCATTGATAGTAGTAGGTGAACTGACTTGTAGCTAGTAATACAACATAGTAGCTGATAATAGCAGCTAGTAACCAGTGATAGTAGTAGCTAGTAATACAACATAGTAGCTGATAATAGCAGCTAGTAACAAGTGATAGTAGTAGTATAGTACAACGTAGTAGCTGATAATAGCAGCTAGCAAACAGTGATAATAAAAACAGATAGTACTAGTAGTAGTAAGTTACTACCGAACAACTTGAAGAAATAGTCTACTGAAGAAATCATCTGAAGAATATAGTGACCAACCGATAGTGAACAACCGTAGTTGACCAACCGTATTCAACAACGCTGGTCGATAACCAATAGTCAGAAGATTTCCGCCGAATAGTTGAGCAGTCGAACCGCTGGCCACTGCCTTGCCATTTGTATATATGCCATTTTATACAGTTTGTGCATTTTGATTGGACGTCCGTCCACAGTAACCCAGCCGCATCCACAAATACGGCAGTAGAAGTATCCACCGGAACCTATAGGTGTAGGACGTGAGCGACTCGCGGAGTATCTTCGACAACATTTACTCCCAAGTTTCGCCCGTCCGGCACAAATTATGAGGTACAAGTGACGAGAAGATGTGTTGGTAATCTCTCGAACGCTGCCGAACGACGTCTCCAACTTAGCTAGTTGGAGACGTCGATTTACCTCTGGTTCGTTGGACTTACCTAGTAGGACAATTTGTTCTAGGTAAACAAACACCTACTAGATGGAGTGACGACCTGGTAAGACATGCAGGAAGTCGATGGATGCAGGTAGCTCAGGATCGTGCTTTGTGGCATATCTTGGGGGAGGCCTATGTTCAGCAGTGGACTTGTGAAGGCATAGGAGTGGCATGGACGTTACACATGATTCTTTCTTGTCTACGTTCATCTTAAAACCTATGCTTTGGGAGACAAGCCAATGACTATATCGTCGGCAAAGCTAAGGTGAGTGATAGTGTGGTGAGTACTCGCCATCGATGTTGATACTGTGTCCTTTCCATTCCAGTAGCTTGATAAATTCTCTAAGGCATTTATTTTATATCATTTAGAATTAAAGAAATTCCTGTGCGACACATATGCGCGAGATCACAAAATACGGTAACAGCGCTGAAAGACTAACAAGGTGATCATTCCACACTTACTTTCAAATTAAAAAAGGTAGATATTCACGCAATTCTCGAATGCTCTAATTAAAAAGGTGCAACGGATGGGCATTAGATTCAGATAATTAGGTAAATTAAAGAAAATCTCCGGAATAATACCATATCAGTAATTTTTTTAACAGAGTGGAGGTCCTGACTGCTTCTCACACATAAATGTATGAATGTTTTTATACTATCAGGGTGGAAGCGTTCATTAGCACAAGGAATCGTTGGAGCGGATCATTGTACATCATTAAAACCGTAACTTTAGGCCGTAAAGCTAATCAGCTAAATATGGTCTGATTGTTGTTGTTGTTGTTGTTGAAGTGGTTGATTAATTATTAAGAATTTTTTGCAAAATTTAATTTTTACCATTTTAAATTGTGAAGCAATTCAGTGTGGTTGCGCTTTAAGAGAATCAATTTCTAGAGTATCTTAAGAGGCGATTTGATGAAAAGTAGCGATGCTGTAGGGCGCTGCATTCTTTAGCTTCTCTACCGGTGTTGAAATCGTAGGTGTTATGGTATAATCATGTTCGTATCTCTTACTGCAGAGATACTGCATATATTGCAAACAGACGGGTGGGCTACGAATGTAAACACAGTTTTTTTGGCTCAGTCGATACACGTTGGTGCCAACATAAAGTCTTCCCTGCCTTTACGAGACGTTAGTCATTTCCCCACAAGAAACATTGTGAATCATAAAAACTTTTAATGTTTTGTCATTATAACCTGTTAGTAAGCGTCTGCAGACTAACATAATTATGCAGCACCGTCTGTATAAAAGTCTAATGACGTGTTACCGTCCATGACTAACTATACTGGCTGTCTTACCCTTCAAAGAGCACATGTTAGTTGGTACGCTAGTGCTTTGTCACAGAAATGAGACGACCTTGATGCCTCGGTGGCGCAGTGGCTAAGCGTATGGTTGTGGCGCTGCAGTGCCGCGAGTTCGAATTCCACAGGTTTGTAGGTCATACAAATATTTGTTCCGGGTCTTTTTGCCTATGTGACTGGATGATCTGGAAGTTTCTTACTTGAATTTTCTTAATAGTACTAGGTTATAATGTGGCGGACTTTTCTGTGTTCTAAATTTAAAAAAAATAAGAGAAGGCCTTGCCTGTGCTTGTAGGATAAGGAGGTAAGGAAATGCTTAACTACTCAGCTACTGATTGATGGTTCAGTTTCATTTTTCAATGTGTTGAAATTTGGCCTTTCATCACATATTTTCTCAGTATTACTCACTACACTCAATACACTACTACTCAGCTACTGATTGATGGTTCAGTTTCATTTTTCAATGTGTTGAAATTTGGCCTTTCATCACATATTTTCTCAAGGAATTCCAACACACGACTCCACAGAGTCAATGTCCGTAGAAACAGTAATAAATACAGTACAATTAGAGGTTATAAAACGATCTCCGTTGTCAGTTAGCGTTAAATGGGGATCGACAAAAACAAACGTGGCACAAAGCGCGCACTCCGCACACTACACTCTGTCGCACTATTGAATATATTTATCTTATGATTAAATCGTTTTGTCATCTTATGAAAAAATCAAAATGAAAAGTGTTACAAAATATCTTAAAATTGCTAAAAATACTCGCACATGTTCAATCACGATCTGAAACAGAAAACGAACTGAAACGTTAGTGAAACCTGGCAACTTTGCTATTTTTGGAAGGACTTGAAAGTTTAAGACCAATTTTCCAACAAAAAATGTACTGTCAGACTGGCCGTTAATGTTAAATGTGACATTATATTCTTCATAGATTTGTTATTTATTAATGATTGAAACAAATACTAACATTAAATAGACAAAATACTCAAAAATAGAAAATGGCAAAGTTAACCTCACTTTGTGGCAACTTTGCGAATGAAAATAATAGGATTTGACTTCAAGGTTGAAGGTAAGTTTACCTCATAATATAATACACAACACCCAGAGTTATGATTTGCTTCTTTAATTGTGTTGCAAATAGCAAAGTTTACTCTAGTGGCAAAGTTGCCCTCCCATTTTTCAATTTTTCATACAAACTTGTAAATATGTGTCAGGGTTTGTCAAAAATTCTTGATTACATACTTAACTTAATTATTTAAATCTTGTCACAATAATTTCTTAAGAATAAATCTAAAATATATCAAACAAAAATACTCTCGTCTAAAATTAAAAATTAGATTTTGTGCAATAATAAGCTTAAATCAATTATAGTATAGAATAAAAAAAAGCTTGTTACAATCTACAAACAAAATTTTTAACAAATATTCGTTTTTTTTTATTAGTCATCATCACCATGTTATTACGGGTCGTAATAAAATGATGACAGGTCATAATTATTGTAATCAATCTAAATATTGTTTTCCCAAAATTAGCAAAACGTTAATATTCATTAAAAATGACAATTAATGTTTTGCTTAATATCAGTACACTAAGTTGAAATTATGAAAAATACTGAGTAGTAATAATATTATTAATGCCCGACAACGCAGTAAAAATAATATAGATTTATCTATTCTTTTCCTTCACTTTTAATAAAGATGAATTTATTGCCGACTCATTTGGTAAAATCGTTCTAATGGGCTGCTACGGCGAATTACATAGAATAATTATTTATCATTAAATTATTAAATTTAATTATCAAAATTATTAAATCAAGTGCAGAACACTTTGTTTAAATAGTTGTAATCGGTTAAAAATATAGTTTGAAAGTGACAACGCTTGGTTGTAAAAAAACATGGCAAAGTAACCGTCACATCGTGGCATCACTAGTTCACTAGTATGGTAACTTTCTCAAGTTAGTTTTATAGATAAATGTTAAGACCAACATGTTAAAAACGATATATTATATTTGATAGCCATTAATATTACGTTACTACAAAGATATAGATACCTACATTCAGTATTTCAAACAAAAAAAACTAAGGTTCTGGAGCACTGAACAAAGAGTTTATTTCACCGGCATAGTTCCGCGTTAAAATAAAATGCCAAAATGAACTCTCATGTTGCCATATCGAAAGCAATGCTGTCAATTAGTTATTGTATTTTCATCCGAAACATGGCTTATCTCGAAAAACTTTACGTTTTCCGTGTTAATCGTAATTTTGTACCAGTACAACCCTGATGGCAAAGTTAATATCCATTGTTAAAGTTGCCAGACCTGACTGTAATACTATATTTTTATTGAATTGACGCTTTGGTTTTCTTGCGACTTATCATTACTCAGGCCTGTGTTACCGTTCTGTGTTCACCTATCTAGCGTAGTGAGCATGAAAAAAAATTTGTACCTATATTAAAAACAGTGAACTAAATCTTTTGAGAAAATATGTACAGAGTAGGTAGGTATCATTTTTCATTCATTCATCGAAAATCGAATATCCTCTCGAAAGTCCACTGCAAATATATTCAGCGGTGGTGATAGACTGTAGGCCTCCCCCTTAGATTGCCTCAATTGGCAAATGTTTGCCATAGTTACCACACCTAGCAGGTGGGTTGGCATCCGCAGTTTTTTATTATTTTAAGTTGTTATTTACAATGTCTTCTGCCTGAGATACATACCGGATGATAGTGCATTCTCTGATGCCGCTATTACACGGCAAATACCCAAGCTAATAGAAGTAAAACAAATCGTTTTCGATTATGGATAAAACTTCTAACGAATGCATGCTAGAATCCGTATTTTTAGTTTACAAATTCTAGCATGCGTTGTTGTTCATATTATGATGATTTTTTGGCACGTTATACAGCATAGAGATTGCCTAATTTAAAACTGCAGGCTTAAGGGAGGCACTTGTATTTTTGATAGATTCAGTCAAATTTACTGTATTAACTATCATAAAATCTAAACCTATGCGCACCTTCTATTGTCTATTAGTAGATTTAAACTAAAATACTTAAGGGGTGCGTGCAGTTTTAGATTAGACGATCTTCCAGCTCCATCGTATAGGTAATATAATTTTCATTTAAAGGTAATTTACGCAACAACAGTTCGCTTACACGACAATTACGAAACATCCACGTTCTTCCGTTTCGTTGTTACTTTGTTCACAAATAAATTATAGTGGCGAGTCCACACTGGTCCGTGGAGCGGCGACAGATCGCACCAATTTGAATATTAATAGCGGCAGCGGCGCGTGAAAACTGACGCTGTGGGATGTTCAGGATACCACTTACTGGAAGTGACTCCAATATAAAATAAAATAAAGGTCCGAATTTGATGTAATAATCTGCGTCAGCTTATTATAAATAATTAATATTTTTATATGTAAGTTATTTTATTTTGAAACTCAAGTGTGACAACGCATTTTTAACATTCGTTGTTTGAAGTTAGATGGCCGAGTTCTGCAGTAGCCACTTCACACAGCCGTCACTCTAATGTTATTAAGTATTTTATACGTGGTAGAGCCATGCTGCAGCTATATTAGTAGTATGGTTGTAGTACGAATGGGTCGGCTCGACCGGGAAGAACCACGCTCTCACAGAATACCAGCGTAAAATAGCAGCTTAACACTGCTGTTTCGTATGGTCAGTGTAGAGAACCGGAGACCCTTTTACTGGAAAAGAGGCATTCCATCTTGGTCCTCACGGTGACAACGCATCTGCATTTTGATTCTTTATTGAAGATAGATGTAGATGTCTATGGATCACAGCAACCACTTACCATCAGGTGGACTGTGTGCTCGTTTGTCACCCTATCCTATATAAAAAGTAAACGTAAAATGAAATTATTAATCCCTTAATAAAACCTTCTACTTAGTTAAATAAATTATTAAAGGTTACCTCTGTTGTGTAATAGCCACTTTAATGAAGTTATCTGTTTTTCTGTGGAATAAGCTAAATGAAAATATAAAATGAAAATTTGGAATTTAAAAATGCTGATAACATAACATAAAGTGGTTCATAAGTTTAAGTGAAATAATTTAACACAACATATTGATCCAAACCAGAATTTGCCTTGACTTGATTAAATTCATCGTTGATTTCGTAGTGACCCTTTTTGCTTATAAAAATCTTTAAACAAGAAGGCAAAGACAATACAAAATATAAGAATAAAAGCGTAAAATGCTATTTCTGAATATTCGAAAATATTTAAAATATAAGTATATTTATATATTATTGCTTAACCTATTACAAAAGAATACCAAGGGCGAAATTTTCTACCAATGAAACAAACCATGAAGAGGTGAGAATTTGACGTCGGTGTAGCAATATAGAGTTTATTTTTAAATGTTATTTGATTACAACTACACAAAACAATGTTGATATTTAACTACAGATTTTACAGATAAATAAACTACACAAATATATCTAATACATACATAGGAACATGTGTCCAGCGGATTGATAAAATATAGTATATTATGCTATAACCTAACCGTAAATAGGTCGGTTTTATAAGTGGTAGAGCCACACTGCAGCTATATTAGTTGTAGCATGAATGAGTCGTCTCGACCGGGGGAGATCAGGTGGACTGTGTGCTCGTTTGACAAACTTATTCTATAAAAAAAGTTCAGTAGTACATCCAGCTTATTTTTATCCGTTGAATTCGCCGAAGCGCGACACGGCCATATGACCGCGCCTTTAGACCTATTGATGGTCGATGCATAAATCAAACGCCAATAAATAAATATCACTCGAAATCGTTTCCTGTACCCAATGCACATATATTTTAACATCCGACACAAACCCTCGCATAACAGTCAATGTCATTTATATTATACCTTATTACAAGATAATTTAATGTCTTATGTTACATATCGAATACTCAATTTAACCTTATTTACGTGGTAGAGCCATGCTACATCTATATTGTGGTTGTAACACGAATGGGTCGATTCGACCGGGGAAGGACAACGCTCTCACAGGATACCAGCGTAAAGTAGCAGCTTAATGCTGCTGTTTTTCGTATGGTGAGTGTAGAGAACCGAAGACCCTTTCAATGGAAACGAGGCATTCCATCTCAGTCTTCAGTGGTGACGACGTATCTGCATTTTGATTCTTAAGCGAGGATAGACGTAGATGGCTATGGACCTCGGCATCCACTTACCATCAGGTGGAATATGCGTACGTTTGTCACCCTTATTTTGTAAAAAATGTCATTCTTCAATATTGTCGTTTGAAACAAGACCCTAAAAACATTTTTAATTCATATTAAATATATATATAATATAAAATAGTATAAAAAATAGATATTGTACAAAAAAATATAGCTTAATGATAATCATTTTATTGAATTACTCATATGTAATTTTTTAATGAAATTAATTTAAAGTCAAATCATTTCATCAAGCAGTTTGCTTTACTGAAATCAGTAAAGCAGTTTACTGAATTAAAAAAGTGAGCTTACGAGAAACTGCTACACTTTAGTAAATTTATTTTTTTTGTGCTTAGGATTTTTTTGAGACAATAATGGTCTCAAACTGTCAGTCATTTTAGATAGTTTTAGACCTGTTTTATATTTTTGAAGAAATATAATAAAGAATGAAAAATATATTTCTACTCTACACAATGGGCTTGACCACATGATCGAAAAATAATTTATTTTAATTTCTTATTTTAATTTCAGTTAATTAAATATCTAAATTTCAGTTATGTAACTCGTCTACGAGCTAGAGATCCTTGATATACGGGTAAACAGATGGACAGACGGTATGCGACAGTAGCCTCATGCGAGAATGCGGGCATTGAAGACTAGTAGACTATTGTAGTGAACCACTCCACCTAATTTAAGCTTTCTAAAATTAATAGCGTTGCATATATTTTTGAAAAGAAGACGGACAGACAGACAGACGGATAGACAGACAGACAAACAGACGAACAGCAGAGTGACATTAATAGGGCCTTTGGGTACGGAACCCTTAAAACATATGTGAAATTTTCCTGTGATCGCATTCGCATCATACTATCCACTTATATTTTTGTACAGCAGTGTTTGACTGCCTCGTTGGTCCTGTGTTCGAATTCCGGGTCTGGCAAAACAATTTATTATTGTTTTTTTTTGAAAAAAATAATAATTCAAGAGCACTCCGGAGTCAGAAAGTTGGTGGTGTTTTTTCCCCGTGCCTCGGAAAGCACGTAAAGCCGTTGCTCCTGCGCCGAATTTCTGTGAGAGTGAGAAAAAAGAGAGTGCACCTGACTTTGCGCGCACTCTTGTGCCTGTACTCGTAGTATAATTCTGTCCCGCGCAGATGCGCACTGTGACTAAAATTCGGTCTGAATGATATTATTATAAAAAGTGTAAGACAAATGTTTCAAGGAATCCGTTGGTGTATTCCAACAGTGGAGTTCAAAATACTGATGATGATGGATACACAAAGCTGAATGAAGAACATTTAAGACAAACAATTTTTGTATTTTATAATAAGAAATGTAACTGTTATGACTCTAATAAAAAAGTAAAGGTAATCAGATATTTACGTCAGCTTTCGTTCATTAAATTATTTTACCACATTTGCTGACATAGTTTTAGAGCGTTTTCTATGTTTGGCTGTTTTCGAGTGCACGTTGAGGACTTGGTATAATTCGATCACACCAGGGTGGAGCGTCGGTGACGCGTGAACAAGTTGCATTGTAGCGCGGCGCCGGGCGTGACGGTGCCGCGCCTTGTGGCCCATCAGTGGCTCATTGATCTATTGGTTTACTAACCGTTTGCACCAGCATCCCAATAGGCTATAATTAACTCTTGTCATTAAATTTTTGAAGTGAAAAATTCTTTAGGCACGGTGGGCACTTTTGGGATGGGGAAAAAGCACTGAACTCGCGTGACCGTCACGCTCAGATGTATATATGAACTCGCGTGACCGTCACGCTCAGATGTATATATATATACTCGTATATATACAGATGTGTGTGTACATTATATATAATTTATAGCTATTATATATATATATATATTTATGTTTGTGAGGTTAAGAAGTTTTCACTTCTGGTGTGCAGTCTTACGACTGACAGTTTTTTTAAAGTAAAGATGACAAACAAGTCACACAACAAGTTGGTAAGCGAATACCATAGTCAAAGGCATTTTGTCATATATTTCGTTGTAATTGGACTAAGATTGAATGCCTCCTTACCAGTGAGAAGGGTCTCTGGATCTCGTTACGATACGAAACACAGCAGTTTTATGTTTCTGTTTTATCCTGGCTGTAGTATTTTGTAGGTTAGCGTAAACAAATTTATAAAAACTAAATTTTTTAACTTTTAACAGTTGACGAATGAAAAGTCAAGTGATTTATTTTAATAAAACTGAAGTGACTAACGAACTAAATCACCGTCCACCTGATGGTAAGTAGCCACTGCAATCAACTTCAAACAATGAAGACTACATATGTTTTTGTCCGTCTGCCGGGTTAATTTTCGGAATGGCTGAACCGGTTGTGATGAAACTTTACGAATAGATAGAGACAGCAATGCTAGCAGGAACTAGGCTATATTTGTTATCCGAAAAACTTAATAATTTTACCAAAAAAAAACCGAAAATTAATTAAATAACATTCCACTATCTTATATCTCCTTAAGCAGCGCCGCTGACGGACTTTCTGAGCTGTACCGTGACGAACCGTGTAGTGGCGGTGTAAGAATATTCACTACCTCATATCATCCCTGTGGGTGTCGTAAGAGGCGACAGAGAGAAACAAATCAGGAGATGGGCAGCAGCGCCTTCTTACTAACGACTAAAACTAAGAAATTGTGGTTGCCAACCCGCACCCGCATTGCAAGCGTGGCAACTATATATCCTCCCCCCCCCCCGCATGAAGCAATTTATGGGGGAGGCCTATATTTTTTTATAGAATAAGGGTAAAAAATGAGCACACATTCTAACTGATGGTAAGTGGATGCAGTGGCCCATAGACATCTAAATTAATCCTCGATTAAGAATCAAAATGCAGATGCGTTGTCACCCCTGAGGACTAAAATAGAATCCTCGTTTCCAGTAAAAGGGTATCCGGTTCTCTACACTCACCACACGAAACACAGCAGCATTAAGCTGCTATTTTACTCTGGTATTCTGTGAGAGCGTGGTCCTACCCCGGTAGAGCCGACACATTTGTGCTACAACCATTATATAGCTGCAGCGTCGCTCTACCACGTATAAAATTACGTATGTTCAGCAGTGGTCTTTAATAGGCTGTAACGGTAACGGTATCTTAAATCGAAATAACGCCACATTAATAGATCCTATCCAGGCGAAGCCGGGGCAGGTCGTTAGTAATTATTAAAATAATACCTAATAGCTATAATTGTGGCTCACTTTCCTGCTACATAATAATTTAAAATAAAAAATTTTGTACAACCGACTTCAATACAAACTATTAAGAATAACTCAAAAACTATTGGTCAGACCTTGATAAAATTTATATGGGATCACATGAACAGCACCAGCTTTCAAATAAAAAAAAATCATCGAAATCGGTTCACCCAGAAAAAAGTTATGAGGTAACACATATAAAAAAAAAACATACAGTCGAATTGAATACCGTCTCCTTTTTGAATTCGGTAGAAAATCCTCCCAGTAACGAGAGAAGGACATTTACGTACATCCCAGTAGTGGGATGCGTCAAATATTACACGACTTAATTGACTTTGTAAAACATATTTTTTCTTATAACTTCTTAAGTTAAGAGTTTGTACTTTGATTTAAAGGAAATGGTCAAACACTAACACTTTGTTAAGCAAATACGTACTGGATAAAGGGCTTTAATTTCGTATAAAATCTCCTTTCCCCTCCTCTAGATATTTAATTTTGATACGTAACCGCCGTGACGGGATCGACGGTCAAATAAATCTTATCCGGCATCAGCTAGCTAATATCACCGCGAAATATTAGCTATGGCAAATTCTGACAATAAGGACATGTCCACTTTATCACTATTTACAGAACAGCAACTCATATTGTGCCCTATTAAGATATGATAAAGTCTTTATTTCTGTGCAGAAATGACATGTTTACTCCAACACGGTAAGGAAAATTATATCTTATTACTCATGAATTTGGGTATGTTATTTGAACATTCGATAAAAAATCATAAAATAAAGAATGTCAGTTGTACCGTTCAACATGAGAATCAATTCTACGTCAAAGTGGTAGAGTCCATTTTTGGAAAATGGACTGTAAGAAGCTTGACCAATCTCTGGGGATTTCGCTAGGGTCTTTAGTTACGGTTTTATTTGAATTTGCTACAATTTGCCGCGACAAATATTTGGACATTTATTGCATTGAGGACTGGTGTCGAATAATAAGCATTTGGCCCCGGTTTTCTATGAGCGACGATTGGACACGGGCTATATCTGGCTTTGTCCAAATGACTTGGGACGAAACCACGAGCAATAGGGTGGCACAAAAACAAATAGATTGCATAGATTTGATCGTAGATATCATTTATTGTTGGTTTGTGTATTGTAGTTATTTTATAGGAAAGCTAATATCTTAGCATTCATTCCTCCTGGTCGTAAGTGGATGCTGTGACCCATAGACACCTGTATCGATCTTCATTTTTTTAATATTTTATTTTTAGTTAAAAGGTTTGCGGTTCTCTACACATACAATACGAAGCACCGCAGCATTATGCTGCTATTCTTTTTTACATAAGAGGGGGCAAACGAGCATGCGGCTCACCTAATGGGAAGTAACTAGTACTTGCCGGCCATTTAAAAAAGAGTAGGCTTTTTTCTTGACGGTCCTCAAGTCGTAGTGGTCCGGAAAAATCGCTGGTGGTAGTCGATTCAAGAAGGAAGTTGTGCGAGGAAGAAAACGTTGTATTGTTGGTCGAGCCAACGTATTCGAACTGCACCCATAATATGGCCGCAGCGTTGCTCTACTACGTATAGTCACAAACATTTTAGTTTTGTTTTCTATAAAAATGTTTTACTACACATCCTAGCGAGGGACAGTATTTCATGCCAGCACACCGCTAGCAACTTTACAAGGCGCAAGTTCAGCCTCACATGGAATACTGTTCTCATCTCTGGTCCGGTCACCCTAGTGCCGCAGAGCGGCTAGAACCGTCGACGATCGAGTTCTTTCTGATCGGCTTGATTCACTGGCGCTACGAAGGGATGTCTTTTTATCATGCCTTTGCATTTTCTATCTTCTCTTCTCTGAGGAATTATTTGGATTAATTCCAGTCGCCAAATTTCACGAACGCACATCGCGACAAAATTCACGAAACCACCCACTTATGTGGATGCTCGGCGGTGCACCACTGTGTGTTTTACTGGGATTTTTTTTCCTCGTACGACCTCTTTGTGGAATTGTTTACCACCGGCAATTTTTCGGACCCATACGACGTTGGTAAAGAGCCTTTAAGAAAAGAGCTTACTCCTTTCTAAAAGGCCGGCAACGTACCCGCAATTCTCCTGGTGTTCATGAGCGTCGGTAGTCACTTACCATCAGGTGAGCCGCATACACGTTTGCCCACTCTTCTATATAAAAAGTATAAATAACGTTAATGCATTAAATAAGATACAATACAATACCCTTTATTGTACACTGAAAAAACAAATAACATAACAAGAAACAAACAGAGAGAAAACAAAATATGAATATGCTATACTACAATTTCTTCCAGACAACCTAAAAAGGAAGTAAAAAGAAGAGGAAAGTTAATCAATGGAATATTTATAATTAGAATTGATTATCTCATGTCATTATTTTGCAGTGACAGCACTTCATTATTATATATGGGTAGGTAGATGTTGCCACATGTGGTGATTGACAATTTTATTGCGCCTTGGTGCGGCGTCGTCGCGTCGTTGCGGCTGTCAAGACTGGAGCAAAAAACAAGCAAAACAGTGACAATTGGTGCATATCCCCGACGAATTATCCCCATTCGGCGCCTTTGTCCAATTGAAGCTTCCTTTATTTTGCCATTTTTGCCGTTTTTCCATTCTCATTTGGTTATTTGTATCGTCTTTTTTCCGTACAGACAATGAGCCGACCGGCGCTCATTATATCGCCGCTGGTTTAGCACGCGACCCGATACTAAATCTCCGTTGGAATTCTAGCGAATTATCCGACGAACAAGGCCCGTTTTTTCGGGTGATTGATTGGAGTAAAAATTACTTTCTGTTTTTCCCCCGACACCGACGTCGCCTTGTCGATCGATTTACTTCTATGTGGGGCGGGATCACAGTCAGACGGATTGACTCTTTAAATTCGAAGATAAGATAAATCGCGTATTAATCATACGATGAGAGACGCACATCGGACCTAAAGAGCCATTAATTTTATGTATCGCGCCGGATAATCTGGTACAGTTCGGGAGCTCGCGTCTTCCCGGGAACTGTCGGAAATAGATCGGCCCACCCAACAGAGATCTGTAACTTATTCCATTTATTGTTTACAGTCACAATAAAGCTTGGACATACTCGTACATACGAGTATGTCCTTGTAATTACACAAACCGGACAGATATATATTGCAAACTTCAAAAGTTGTCGAATATAATTTTTTATCTTATTATTCAATTAATATTACTTACTAACTTTTCCGTTAACCATTTTAAGTAAGTTAAAAATGTTATGTTAGTATTTGTTCACGACAGTAATAGAATGGTGGATTCGAACACACGACTTTCAACTTCGTGGTCCGTAGTTATAACTATTAGGCAACTGACGCTTAAACATAAGAAACATCTATATGGTAACGAGTTCAAAGTTTAAGAGATTTATATAAGAAATTTCTTGTGATTGCTGTGTAAAATAAAAATAAAAAATCCGGTCACGGTAAGTAGCGTCTAAAATAATGCATTTTCACATTCTATATCACATTTGCCAAGTTTATTTAATAATATTCAAGATTAAATAGTTGACATGATAGTAGGTTTCTACTGCAGCCCTAGGACCCTTGGAACCAAATTCAAACAAAGATGACAGATGTAGGTAATATCGATCTTGAGGATGGAATTTCGAATACTAAAGAGCCCGTAGTTATACCGATTCTCTATACTTGTTAAACTGTAAATGTAATGCAGGAGTAAGTAAATATATAATAATAGCAATCCGCCCCGGCTTCGCACGGGTGATTTCTAGATCTCGAGAACAGCGCCGCCTACCGAGTCCAAATGTGAATTGAAACCATCTAGGGACCCATACAAACACACACACATTTTTTTAGTTATATTAACTTTTTTAAATTTTATAATTTTTAGCAATACTAACGGACAGCAATTAATTTTTATATATAGAGACTAGATACCCCTGTAATCGTTGTTCTGCCCTACAATAAAAGTGTAGAATTTACTTTCAAATTTTTAAAGTAAAAATGTAAAAAATTTAAAAACCATAATACATATTGTGCGCAGATTATGTGATTTTCTTCTAAATTCATAGCCAAATGGCTCAAATCGTGAAATAAGAATGTATCACATTCAAAATACAAAAACAGATCTCACTGCATACTCTCAATTTAAAACTATAATTACAAAGCAATATTCCCAAACCTACAAGTTAGATGCATAATGCATAACACATTCATTGTCGTCCGAGACGAACGAACGGACAGGATGTCTGACTAAATTACTGGACGATTAGTTTCTGAGTAAAACAGATTCGTATGCGATGTAACTGCGGATTCCTTCGCAAGAACAATTGGGATGCGACAGAAACAACAAAAAACAACGGATGCAATTTGATTTGGATAGATTGTATCGTAAATCGTAATGGAGCGCAATCATTATGTACTCAAAATTATTACTTTGTTGAATCTATTTCTTAGTAATTATTATTATTATTGTATATTTTATTTCTATTAATATGAATAATATTATATAATACTAGCTGGTATGCAACGCGTTGCTGCCGCAGAAAAAAATATTGTTTTAAATTTGGAAGTGTTATATTGTTTAGTTAGTAACGATAATACCAGCAGATAATACATTCATTGAAATAGAATGATATAATATAACTTTCAAATAAATTTGTCGTTACGATACGCGCGCTACCTCCTGTAAGTTAATTGTACTATGCCTATACCTTCATGCAAGTGCAAGCAATAAGTTGACAAAGTTTTAGCGCAATCTGATGAACGGTATGGCAGCGCATAAAATACGAACTACCAAACATTAATTTAACATTAAATGCGTCAGTTAGCTATCGATCTGAACGACTTGACCGATTGAAGACCATACTCACACAACATATTTGTTTTATCGAGACAAGAGTTATGGCTATGCTAGGAACCGATAGGTGTCGCCGTAGTCGAATTATTAACAAATTCTGTATTTATGGACTAAAATGACTAGTATTCACAATGAGGGCTAATAATCTTCTGTTCACCAGATGTCGCTAGTTGATACTGAGGTGAAGTTTTTTGTTACACAATATCATCTAATTGAGAAGTTAGTTATAAATAAAAGTTGATCAGTTTCTAGAGTATATATTAAGTATTATATATATATATATATTAATACATTAATACACATAACAAACAATGCCTCAATGGTTTGCATTTCAATTGTTTGCACATTTTTAACTCCTTTTTAATTTTTCTACTTTTATAAATATCTCTGGTTTAGTTTATTTACTTTTAATCTAATTAATATAAAATAAAAGTAATGGTACAGAAAGAAACATTAACCTTTACATTTTTCGTACAAATTTAACTTCCCCGCTATGAAATCTGTCAAATGTTACACCTCATTTTTAAGGTGCGCCGCCATGGTGGCAGAAAAGACGTGGATGCCGTCATTACCGTTACATCCTATCAAAAGTTCACCACTGAACATAGGCCTCCTCTATAAATTGCGTCATATTTGCCATCATACAAAATATTTTAGCATAAAGCAAAATTACCAAATCTCGACCCGATAAGTGGTGCCATATGAGTAAAGAAACCGTACAGAGGCAAAGCTTCTAAGGAGCTGTCAATTTTTTTCCTATTTTGGTAGGGTTGGCACAAGGGGATAAAATTAAATAAACAAAACGTTTATCAATATTTTTTATAAACTACTTATTCTAAATATTTTATTTTATAATTTTTGTTCTTCAACAATTTGTTGTGCCTTTTAAGTAAAAGGTAAATTATGAATCTAATGTAAAGTTTTTTTAATAATGTATTGAAAGCACTCGCATGGCTTAACAAATATAGTTTGGAAAACCAAAAAGTGCACGCCTTATGAGCGTTTCATTTAATTTTGATGAAAAAAAATAGTGACGATAATTTTTACAAGAAAAAAAAAACAGAGAATCTGATCGACTTTTATTAATAACTTTTAAACGGTGTTGAGTTCAATAACAAAAATCAATAGGGATCCTCCTTAAAATATAATTTAATACTATACATATATCTCAATCTATTGCTTACATTTCTATTAAGCGAGAAGACTCACCTACGCATAGACCAACGGACGGCAGTTCATATATCTTTTCAATTACATTTTATGTTATGTAATCTAAAGTGAATCAATTAGAAAATAAACTAGTCTTATAAATCAATGTCTGTAGTTATTGTAACGTTACACATAAGAACAATTTTATGTAGCGAAATTGAGGTATGGCCACATATCGAGAGTAGAGCACTCTCTCACGTTGTGAGGCGTGCAATATAATCTTGCACATGTTTTAATATTTCATTACCAATATTTACAATGATTCTTTCGAGATCAAAATATTCGCAAAATGTTTGCTCAATCAATTCATATCAGATACATTCTCACATTGGCTGGAACTCAAACAAGCACCATCATTTGTCAGCAAGTTGAGTGTTGGAAAACCATTTCCAAATAAATATTTTACAGGTCTTTTTTTTTAGAAAACTTAATACAGAATTTTTCGAAGTGATCCTCACAGATTCTATATTGTTGCCTTTTTTATAATAAAAAAGTTTTGAAAGGAGATCTTCTCGTCCGACAGCTTTTAACCACTCCTGCCGTCTGAAATAATAATAATAAAAAACATGAACCTACATACGTATTTAATTTATAAACGTAATTATTCAATTATAAACATTATAAAAATAACTATTCAATCACTTATAGGTAGGTAACTTATATCTACCACATTAAAAATAATACTCGTCAAGCTACTAACCTAGTGGTGTCTTTGGGATAATTAAAAAATTATATATTTTTATTTGTTCTATTATTGTTCATACAAACAGTACAGTAAACCATATTTACACTTTTTTATATTACATTTGATACGAATAATAATTCTTTCAAAACAAAATTTGGCACTTATTATTCTTTACACAACCTTGAGTTTGAGCACTGGCCGAACCGGTTTAAAGCAGTTTCTCTCTGTACGTGACGAGCCGCCAGTGCTCACGCACACACGCGCCTCAATATTGTAGTAGTGTAATTATCATAGCGTGGTTGTATGAAGCTTTGCCTCTGTACGGTACGGTTTCTTTACTCATGTGGTGGTGCTGTGGCCGAGTCAATAATAAATGTCAATAAAAAATTTGAATTGTAAAATGTTCGAATTGAATTCCGAGTGAAACACATCGTACCACCGAAAAGGCAGAATGACGTTTGCAGAGCCCACTAGTTTTTCATATAATTTGTACTTCACCAGACATTTACTTATTGTAATATTATTGTAAAGTAAAATTTTCAAAAATTTTGCCCTCCATTTTTATTAACATATTTTTTTATAAATAAAGATCACAAACAGATACATAGTCCATCTTATATCTTATAGTTAGTGGATATAGTGGCCGTTAGATATCTACATTTATTTTTACTTTGATTAAAAATCAAATTGTAGACCTTTGAGGGCTAAGATTACGACGCCTCGGTAGCGCAGCAGCTAAGTATTTGGTTGCGGTGCTGCGGGGCCGTAGGTTTTTTTTTATTATTATAAGCCAGTGCTTGACCACAATCTTATCTGTTGATAAGTGGTGATGAAGCCCTAGTTAGTAAATCGCACTGTCTTAGTAAGGTTTGAATTCCGCTCGGAGCAAGTAGTTAAGCAAGGCTATAGCCAGTAAAATAAATATTGTATTTATTATTCTTCGGCTTATGTTACACGGACCCTTGTGAGTAATCAAGATATCTAACTTGCAGTCCGTGTACCAAAACGAATAAAGTTTTATTCAAATTCTTGTGCGGTCATGTTAACTGAAATAGTCTAAGACCGTCACGCTTGCATCTGTCGTGCTGTAATCCGACAGAATTCAACTTTTCTTGAACAATCTTTGAAGACGATTCAAGCTATTTTGTGTCTTTTGCATCAGTGATTAGAAATAGAATGGCATAAATATATAACATCAGACACAGCCTACTTATGTTAACATGTGTACATCACGACTGATGTACCACAGTGCTAGAATCGTGAGCTGTAAGCAACGAGGTTGTCTGTTAGTATTTTCCTTACGAGTAATCTCTAATTTCACGAGTCATTACGCCTGAACACAAGAAGCCCCGGATACCGGGGTGACACGACTAAATGTCACAGCGTGGGGCTTCCCTAATAAATATTCCAAGAATGAAAAAAAACCTGACATCGAGAGTGCGCATCCTACTCAATGGACATTTGTTAAAATTCTGAGGCGCCTCCCCGGCACAGCCTCGCTCCAGTGGAAATATTAAAATTTCATAAGTTTTTGCTCTGCTTGCAAACCGTTGCCGCAAAAATGGTCGAATAAATGTCATTTTTTGCCGTAAAACAATTGAGCCCAATCCCCGCGTACGAGTTGGAAAAAACCGTAACATACGATCGCCTCCCTGATATATTCGCCAAGGGATTTTTGTTTGTGCTCGCTCGTACATTCCTGTGTATTTTCCGCGCCATAACTATTCGATTTCAACAAATTGGTACGGCCATCTCGATATTCATTATTCACTGTGAATAACGAATGCTCAGGCCGATTTAACCGATCTGTTTAACAGTCTTCAATTGGTAATTTCGTAATCTTTTCCTTAACGGGATAATTGAGTTGAAAATCACTTTTGCCTAGATTCTTAGAGATAGGTAGCAAACGTAATTACCCATTGGCATTAGTTTATCGTGTAGCTGACTAATTATAGACGTGGTTCACATATTTAATTACATGACTTTATCAATACGACATAAGTGAAATATTTACGATACTAGAGGTTCGTAGAAGACTTCTGCCCTGGAAGCAACCAGCAAGAAATCCACCGGGCGTCTTTTTAAACAATCATTTATAACAGTTTACAATGTAGTAAACATGTTGTACAGTTTACATTTGAATTATACATTAGAAACAATTTGATAGCGATAACCTCATTCGCAATGGTATTATCAGTCATATATTCTTTTCTATGATTAAAAACTTTTAGTTAGATAGGCGCTGCATATTTTCTAGGACTTACTTGTAAAAGCGTTTATATTGCTCCATGAAGGAATTACTGATTAGAACTAGCTTGTACAGATTGTTATTATCGTGTGCGTTGGTTACTATGTTACGTAGACTTTGACTGCCTCGATTTTAACGATCATGTTGCCCTGGGTTCAAATCTCGAGTTGGATCAAAATCAGTTATTGAGTTTATCAGTCAAGAAATTCTCAGTAGTAGCACATGAGTAAAGAAATCGTAGTAGTAGCCCGGTGTCGGGAAGTTGACCTTACTTCACCCCCTCGCATCAGAAAATACGTAAAGCTGTCGGTCTTACGCTTGATCTCTCTTCGGTCATGATAGATTGCCGTCCCATCGGACTATGAGATTGATAATGATATTGATATAGATAGTGTACCTATACTGACGCAAATACCGTGCACTATAATCCGGTTCTGCGCCGATGGCTAGTCTGCCGAGACTGGCCGCCGTGACCGAAATTCGGATTCTGGAGGACATTTTTATGTTACACTTGGAGATCGACTACACGTACATACAGACTATACAACAGAATAAGTTAATGAATTAGTGAGGTTACGATTCGGTCTGTCCTCACTCACACACACCATCAACATGACTAACTGTAAGCTCGATTTCTTGTTTTTTTTTTAATAAGCAACAATAAATTTTAATTAAGCTTAATCAGATCCCATGATGTAATTCATAGAACAGAATATAATAATATTAGAGTTTAAGATAACTTAAACAATATGCTTAGATCATGAGATATGAATAATTATCAAGGATCACCTAGTGAGAATTACGAGTCCATAGTTATGAAATAATTGTATTGTCATCCGTTCTTTATTAAGAAAATTTGTTAAAAATCTGAATAATCTGAAATTTCGCAAATTATTCTTTAGTAAGTTTGCGAAATTTCAGATTATTCAGATTATGCTTAGATCATGAGATATGAATAATTATCAAGGATCACCTAGTGAGAATTACGAGTCCATAGTTATGAAATAATTGTATTGTCATCCGTTCTTTATTAAGAAAATTTGTTAAAAATCTGAATAATCTGAAATTTCGCAAATTATTCTTTAGTAAGTTTGCGAAATTTCAGATTATTCAGACGTCTGGAAGTGGGTGTGAAATCTGAATTACAGAATGCCATTACATTCATACATACATTGGGTCAAGCTAATTTAAAGCGTATTGCACGCCTCACAATGTGAGGGAGTGCTCTACTTTTGATATGTGGCCATACCTCAATTTCGCTACATAAAATCGTTCTTATACTCTTATCTAGACATCAAATCCAATTTATTATTAACGTTACAATAACTACAGACATTGAATTATAAGATTAGTTTATTTTCTAATTGATTCACTTTAAATTACATAACAAAAAATGTAATTGAAAAAATATATGGATTGCCGTCCGTTGGTCTGTGCGCCGATGAGTCTGCTCGCATAATAGAAATGGAAGCAATTGAGATATATTATTAAATAAGATTCCATATATTCTAAGGAGGATCCCTATTGATTTTTGTTATTGAACTCAACACCGTTTAAAAGTTATTTATTTTATTCATCAAAATTTCATTTAATTTTGATGAAAAAAATAAAAACGCTCATGAGGCATTCGCTTTTGGATTTTGCAAAATATTTTAAAATATAGTAGTTTTTACCGATATGCTTTTATAACATAACATAATCTTTTACTACTGGTTCGGAAAAAAGCCTTTGAAAGAAAAAGAAAGACGTAAATCATCATAATGTGCCCAATAAAGAAAAACGTGTCCTATCAAAAAAAAAAAAAACAGGGACGTTACTCTAAATCTAACATATTGATGTAAAAGGAAATTTAATTTTTTTGATAATAACCTAACAAATTAAGCGAATACATGTTGATGCAACTCTTGGAATCATCATACTTGTGTAAAGTGCAAACAAAATAAGTAACCTAAGTTGTATAGTATACTAATATAATTTAACCTTATAAATTCAACAACTTGTTGTAATCAATGACTTGCCTTTAACGATTGTTATATTATGGCCAATAAATATTTATGATTCTGATTCTGATTCTGAACCAACAAGAAACCCAGCCGGACTTTTGTCGTTAAATGAAATTAGTTTGGAAGCGTTATCGTATATAAATATATTTTTTATTAACGTTATTATTTACACTTACACACATCCTTAAAAAGTTTTACAAAAACAATTAGAATGCGTCTATTATCACAAATTCATTAATTTATTATAGTCTATCAAAATTCAATTGTTGAACTTAGACCTCCGCCATAGATTGCCTCATATAGCATGGATATAGCACTAATGAGTCAGGTCAATACTTTCGGATTTTGCGGGATAGTCTCGCAATCATAATTCTCTAACTGCACTGCAATAGGATAATCCCGCAAGTGTATTGTACTATCCTGCATGTCCCGCATTCGTTATAAAAATCTTGATCTATGCACAGGACCGTTTCGTTGCATTATTAAATACCACGGTCAAGAGAAAATAATTGCCTAATTGATTCCAAACTTAACCAAAATTAATCCAAAAATCACTCATGAGAGACTTTTCATAAATTTGGCCGCTTTAGGGTGCTACCACATCAATCGATCGATCGTCGATCAATGGCATCTATCGATGGTGGAAAGGATTAGTCGACGTCGATCAAACTGCTTGACTATTCTATAATGATGAGCCCAGAACCACACCGATTAATTGTTGATCGACGTCGATCGACGATTGAACAACGTTTTATCGACCAGTATCCGTCGATCAGCTAAAACTATCACACCAATCGATCGACATCGATCGACGTCGATTAATGACATCGATCGAAGATCGATCGATTGGTGTGGTAACACCTTTACCAAGAAAGCTTTATAGGTTTTTAAGGTTAAACATTCAACGATTTTTATGAGTAAGTTTTGTTTTCTTACGTGGTAGAGCCACGCTACAGCTATAACAGTAGTATAGTTGTAGCACGAATGGGTCGGCTAGACCGGGGAAGGACCACGCTCTCACAGAATACCAGCGTAAAATCGCAGCTTGACGCTGCTGTGCTTCGTATGGTGAGTGTAGAGAACCGGAGACGCTTTTTACTGGATACGAGGAATGCCATCTTAGTCCTCACGGGTGACAACGTATCTGCATTTTGATTCGTAATTGAGGATAGATGTAGATGTCTATGGGCCACAGTAACTACTTACCATCAGGTGGACTGTGTGCTCGTTTGTCACCTTTATTTATACTATAAAAAAAGTGAATAATGATAAAGTTAAAGTAACAGTATTTTATAAACAGATATAATTAACTAACACACGTTTAGAAATTTTTGCGTCTTTACCATATAGAATATAATCATTTATAATTTGCTATTTTCTCTTATTTCTCATTGGAGTTACAAAAGCTCACTTACTCAGGTTCAGCTACCGAGCATCTGTCTTCTCATTGTCTCCGGTGATTTGTGACTATGCGGCACCTTTAGGCGAGACAAAGACAAATATAAAAAACAAGGCTAGTTAGACAAAGATAAGAGATACAGAGTTGATCTCAACAATTAATTATAATGGTCCACATCGCCTATGGCTTGTCGGATGGCTTTTTCCATTTTTATTCTCACACGGATTCCGAATTCTTGAAATAACACTTCACGCCAAATCCGAAACAAACATCTGAGTTATAGTTTTCGTCGACTATACTTTTTTTAAATGAAATAAATTGGACAAAGTACTGCTATCTAATAAAATTGACAACAAATAAAATTCTATTTGAACTAAGTTAGAACTATTATTTATTATTAATTTTGACAAAATAGTTCATGGTAGGTATATTGAGTGTTACTATAAGCGTTTAAAATTTTTTTTTATTGGTTTCATTATGCCGTCTTTATCTTTCAACATCGAGAAATTGTTGATCTCATAGATTTAATATTTGCGTAAGGTTGCTGTGTTTCATATGGGTGAGTCTTAGTCCTCAAGGGTAACAATGGATCTGCATAATTTTTTTTTATAGGATAAGGATGTCAAACGAGCACGCAGTCCACCTGATGGTAAGTAGTTGCTGTGGCCCATAGACATCTACATCTATCCTCGATGACGAATCAAAATGCAGATGCGTTGTCACCCGTGAGGACTAAGATGGAATGCCTCGTTTCCAGTAAAACGGGTCTCCGGTTCTCTACACTCACCATACGAAATATAGTAGCGTTAAGCTGCTATTTTACGCTGGTATTCTGTGAGAGCGTTGTCCATCCCCGGTGGAGCCGACCCATTCGTGCTACAACTATACCAGTAATATAGCTGCAGCATGGCTCTACCACGTAAAATTAAGAATAAGCATAAATGTAGGTGTCTATGGGCCACAGTATCCACTTATCATCAGGTGTACTGTGTGCTCGTTTGTCACCCTTATTCTAATAAAATGTTATAATTATTTTATTATTATTTGACAACTCAGTAGCACAGTGGCTAAGCGTTTGGATGCGGCGCTGTGGCTCGAATCCCGTACGGAACAAGTATTTGTATAGTAGTTCACCCTCCCCCCCCACGATATCGCAGGAGATTGCTTTCTTTTATAAAAAATGAGCCAAACCGAGCATACGGCTCACATGATGGAAGTGATCATCACTAATTGATAACATCTGCCACACCATTAAGATGCGTTGCTGGCCTTTTAGGAAGTGGTAGGGTCTTTCCTTGAAGACTTCTAAGCCAAGTCGTTCCGGAAAAACCGCTAGCGACAGTAAATTGCACAATGTGATCGTGCGTGGCAGAAAATTTCTGGTAAAAAGCACGGTGGTCATTTGGATGTAATTTAGAGTTCTGTCGCAGTGTACGATGATGATATTGCGCGGCTAGATGCCTAGTGCGGAGTACGTTTATTTAAAAAAAATATTTTCTAAAGTATACGTACGTACGGGCAAGTCTCAAGATCTACTCAATGATATTTTAAAACTACTAGTTACGAAATTGAAGATTAGATTTCGTGCTAATTAAAACAGCGTGATACGTAGATATTGAAAACTATCTCTTACTTTCGTAATTTTATCGTCTATTCAAGTCATACCAAATATACGACGCGCGGATCATTATTAAGCAGCCAATCCGACATGATCGAAATGAGATCAGTCGCAGGACTACGTACTTTCTCACTAATGGGGATGAAACACCGCCAACTTACTGACTCCTGGCAATTTTTCGGCAGAAAAACCGAATAATTGTTTTTGGCTCGACCCGGGATTTGAACATACAACACCAGAAGTCGCGCTCCCAACCACTGGACCAACGACACATTCATTCACTTTTTATTTCATTAAAATTTTCCTTTACATATGCTGTGAAACCTTGCCTTCTTAACTTCATAATTCTATGTTATTCAGAACATCAACCAGTAAAACAAGTCGAGCTGCATAGCCACAAGTGGTAAAATTAAAAAAATTGTACAGCCGACTTCAATATGAATATAATTTATTGTTAATTTTTTTAAACCGATGTTGATAAAATTTAAATTGGTCCACCTGGGAAATATACCCCTTGAAACAAAAAAAGAATTTTCCAAATCGGTTCAAGCGTCTTCGAGTAATCGATGAACATACATAAAAAAAGATTCCGACAAATTGAGAACCTCCTCCTTTTTTGAAGTCGGTAGATAAGTACCCATTCACAGAGCGCGAGGGTAAATCGCGAGAACTGTATGACACACGCCTACGTTGCGTCACGGCGTCCAGTGTGTTACGCTGCAATCGCCACATTTATCGCCCGCACGTGTTCAACAACTCTTAACTTGTTGTTCCAGGGAGCGAATTATCGCGATCAAACCGATGAACGAGGCGAAAGGACCTCGTGCCTTATGCTGTAAACGTACTTTTTGTAATTTCGCTACCATTTTTCTTAAATTTCCTGTGATTTTTTTGAGATTTCACTTTGAAATTGTTGTTTTTGGGCTCCGTACATCAAAAGGAAAACACTGAACCCTTATAGGATCACTTTGTTGTCCGTCCGTATGTCAAGACATTTTTCTCAGGAACGTGTAGCAGTATCAAAAAATTATATGAAATACTACCGATCCGCCCCGGCTTCGTATGGGTGATTTCTGGATCTCGACAACAGCGACACCTACCGGATCCAATTGTGGATCTCCACCATTCTTGAATCCATTTAATCACACACACAAAATTTCATCAAAATCGGTTCAGCCCTTGAGGAGTTCAGTCACATTCATACGGATCAGATCAGAAGAATTTTATATATAATATTTTATATAATATGCATGTATTATACATATAAACCTTCCTCTTGCCTCATTCAAGCGACTTTGTTTTATACTATGTAGAGAAGAGACAGATATATGGTCCATAGGAGTGTAAAAATTCAAGGTCCTAAGTAAGCACAATAAAAAGATGCGGGTATTAATTTGGCTCATATTTTGACACTCGCAAACAAACTCATCAAAACCTATAAGGTAAATTAGACAAAAGCAAGGTCTCACAAAGCAAGTAAATGAAAAAGTCCGACAAACTTTAATGTGTAATTTGTAAAAAATATCACATGCAAATATTTATTTTGCATTTGCTGTGGACCGATGTATGGAAGAACACTTTCCTTTGCAAAGCTGTGTGCCCTTCAATCCGACTTACCTTTTTGTTAGAGCAATGTACCTTACCTATAATTCCCAGGATGCACTATTGCATACATAATTAAGTTTATAGTTTATACGTATAACCCTCAAGGCGCTAGTCCTACTCGCACTTGTCTGGTTTTCGTATAAATATGTATAAGAACTATGCCAATATCATACCAGTACAGAAATGACTATCACGTGTGTGAAACAAATGTTTTATTTTTTTCTTTATAAGCCCATAACAGTTCATATAAAAAAGCATAAATTTTCAACTCGCAATATTTATTCGCTCAAGTAAACACACAGAGTAAACATTGAAATGTGAAGTGAACTTGCAAAGGTATCGCCCGCGCTTGACTAATGACTAACTTCACACTAAAAGCCGGGCTTTTCGCTACGTAGAAATTGCTATATAAACAATCGTATGGGCCTATACTTCGAGAAGGAAGAATTTGTCGTAATCGCCATGATTGGCAGGTGAATTAAGTTGCAGTACCAGATATCTTACACAATCGAGATATATTTTTATCGCACTCTTTCAGAGACTTCTGAGGATTACGAGTATCGTAAACACTGTAACTTTAAAAAAATTAAATAACAAAAAAATTTTTGACCCTTTTGAGTGGACCAAGGAATAAATAATAATAATAATGTACTCCAGAACGAATATCGGTCACGACGGAGATCAGGCGCAGGACCAACGGCTTTACGTACTTTCCGAGGCCCAGGGGTAAAACACCGTCAACTACCTGACGCCGGCCTGCTACTGATAATTTCTTGACAGAAAAACCCAATCTTTATATATAAAAATTACGTGTCACATTGTTTGTCCGCGATGAACTCCTAAACTACTGAACTGATTTCAATGAAATTTTGCACACTGTGTGCAGTTTGGTCCAACTTGAGAGATAGGATAGTTTTTATCCCGATAAGTGACCCTTAATATTTTTTATTGCGAGTTTAAGGATTTTTTGAATGACAAATGGTCGTCGGAAAGGGCAAAACAACGTCTGCCTGGCCAGCTAGTATAAATATATAATAAACTGATTTAGAACCCGGGACGTCATGATCAGCAACCGCGTTTACGATCACTAGACCAATGAGGTAGTCTAACCAAGGGAACCGAATCGCTGACCAAGGAATATCACAAGGTCAAGGTAAAAATTAGAATGTCATCTAAATAATAACATTAAAACTTCATCTCTTATTTTCTATGTCTATTGGGACCATTTCTGAAGTATAATCTATTTAATAAAAAAATGTTTAAAATCACAATTTGATATCGCGTAAAATATATAAAAAACCGGCCAAGTACGAGTCGGACTGGCGCATGAAGGGTTCCGTACTATCGTAAAACACGTTTCTAGTAGGGGAGCCCCCTTTAATTTTTAATTTATTTTTATTTTTATTATTTATGTTTATAGCGGCAACAGAAATACACATTCTGTGAAAATTTCAACTGTCTATCTATTGTGGATCATGAGATACAGCCCGCTGACAGACAGACGGACGGACGGACGGACAGCGAAGGCTTAGTAATGGGTCCCGTTGGTTACCCTTCGGGTACGGAACCCTAAAAAAGGAACATACGAGTACACTCGTATTGAAGAACCTTTTCCTTTTTGTATGTCGGCTAAAAAAGAGGTTTATGAATCTTTACAATTATTATAAAAGTCCTTTTCAATACCTATTATGCAAAGAAGGAAAGTATTTGTCCTTTATCTATTATTATCTGTGGAAATAATAATGATTAAAGAATAATTTTAATAACCTATAGACTATTTAATACGAAGGTAAAGGCTAGTTATGTAATAGCTATTCAAAGTTTATGTAATTTTTTAAATTAACGTGAATAGCGGGTCTGTGGCGCAGTGGCTTAGCAATGAGTTGCAGTGCTGGGGGCCGCGGGTTCGAATACCTCACGGAACAAGTACTTGTATGGCTTACAAATAATTGTTGAGGGTCTGAGTATTTGATCTTGTGCAATTTATGTTTGTAAACTACCTCCACGATACATGAGAAAATCCTAGTGTGGGGGTAACGTTTTATTATAATATTATTAACAAGCTGTAACACCCTTTTTCAGTTGAATTTTCCAAAATCCGTTCTTATTGGGTTTTGGCTACTTTACAGCACCCATGATCACGGCGGGGGAGGGGGGGGGGGATAGGGATGTCTTTGTTGACTATGACGTTCTGATGTCACAATGGCTTCTACTTTTAAAAAATATTTTCTGATCCGATCTACGCAGAACGATCCTAAGACTTTTTGTATTGAAATTAGGATGTTTTTAATTTAAGAGCTTCTATGTCATCCTTCTCAGTCATGATTGTCATCATCCTTGGTAAGAATCGGTGTTCTTTTGCAAGATTTTATCCTCTATTAAATTTGATGTAATAGTTGGTTACAACTTCGGCGAAATTCCCCCTATAAGGTATTCTATAGGAGAGGCCTATGTGGACTTTTGTAGGCTGTACTGGATGGATGGATAATATAAAAAAGAATCCACCATCATATTTTGTATTAATGGTCGTAAGGGGCGACTACGGGATATAGCAAAATCTCATGGCTTCCGATAGTAAATAACAATTTCCTTAACACCAGGCTGTAAAATATCTTGACCGGCTTTGGAAATCAGCATCAAAGGTGCAATATCATTGATACTGTGGTCGCTAATCCGCATGCTAAGCGTTCTATTTCTGTGAAAAATTAAACGCTTCATGTCATCAATAATGTTTACTTTCCATATGCAATAATAATAAATACTCGTATATATATAGGTGTTTCTTTCCCTTTTCTCCAAACTCTCGACCTGGTCGTCGCCAGCCGCTTGCCGTAGACTTCTGTCTGGTTAGTTTTTAGTCTATTTATTTTACAGAATTAAGGTGACAAACGAGCACACAGTCCACCTGATGGTAAATGAAGGCTTGGCTCATAGACATTTACATTTATCCTCGATTAAGAATCAAAATACAGATGCGTTGTCACCCCTGAGGACTAAGGTGGAATACCTCGTTTCCAGTAAAAAGGGTCTCCAGATATTCTACACTCACTATATGAAACACAGCAAGATTAAGCTGTTATTTTACACTGGTATTCTGTGAGAGCGTGGTACTTCCCCGGTCGAGCCGACCCATTCGTGCTACAACTAGATATTATATAGCTACATCGTGGCTCTACCACATATAATACAATAAAATATAATTAAATCTATCTATTTAGTTATGTTTTATTGTATGTATATATTTTATTCTATCGATTTTATGTTTATAGTATATTATATTTATATAGTTTTATTTTTATAAACATTTATGCATCTCAACCATACGAGAAAACAATAGAAAAATCCCTATAATCGTAGTTTTTTTATTTCTCTGACTATAATTACATTAAGTACCTTATTTATAATGGGATCTTTAAATCACTATTTACAAAATTACTAATTCTTAATCACTGTCTCCCGCTTCTTTTAGGTCAGGTTGTCTCCCGACATAGACCTCCTCTAACTTTTTCCATAAGTGTCTGTCTCTTGCTATTCTTCTCCAACCTTCGTCTCTAATCGTCTTTCCATCCTTAATACATATCTCCAATCGTCTTTCCATCCTTAATCCATTTACTATGTCTTTCTTCCCTAATCATATGTCCAGTCCTATTTCGTTTTCAAGCTGATGATAGTGTTAATTTAAATTAAAACCAATGATCATCTAAAGTGAATGGAATATGTAAGGACTAGAAACATCGAGGAAGTTATTATCCTAAAAATGCAGTAATGGCGATAACAACTCACTAAGAGACGATTAACCACATGATTATGTACATGTAATTAAGAGTTTCGTTTAAAGTAGTGCTGCATTATCAGCACACGTTTTTAACGTTTATTTTAAAACTAGCGATCCGCCCCAGCTCCCCACGGGTGGTTTCTGGATCTCGACAATAGCGCTATCTACCGGGTCCAATTGTGAATCTAAAATATTCTCGACTCAATTACACACACAAAATTTCATCAAAATCAGTCCAGCCGTTTAAGAGGAGTTCAGTTACATACAGTCGTACAGAAGAATTATATATTATATAATTATACATATAAACTTATCTCTTAAATAATTCTATCTATTGATGAAAATTGAATCAAAATCCGTTTCTTATTTTAAAAGATCTTAGCGTACAGACGGCGGGATGCGACTTTGTTTAATACTATGTAGAGATTTTAAAACCAGTCTTCATTTGCTTATTATCTCTATATCTAAACATCATTTGATAGTTCCGATAGTGTCCAGTCGTAGTGAGATGAAGATCAGTGCTGTATAACAACGCTCACTACACACCCGAAACTCATCGGGTATGAATGAACTCGGAACCAGCTTCAAATCTGAGAAGTTAATCAATCCAGCAACGCGCCGCAAGTGTCACCGGATCTTACCGACCTTTTTATCGTACATCTGCGCAGTTTTGCGTTGCACCTTATTCAAAGTTATCACTCGCCCAGTCACCACAAAAACTAGTTTAGCATACAAATACGCTAAGTGGGCGAATAGCGCGTTCGAGATCTGATAGGGGACGCAATTACGTACGTGACACCTCGCGAGAGCGCGCGTAGAGATTAGATCTTGTGTCCGCGGCCTTAGTGTTGGGAGCGCCTCCAATTATTGTTGTGCTTGGATCATGAAGCTCGTTATATACGGCAATTGTAGTAAAAATAGGCTTTTATGTTCTATACTCTTGTCACGGCTTTGATTAAAGAGGCTAGATTGCGTGGTTTGTTTTTTGTCGAGTGTATATTGAAGAATTTACTTCAACTCTTTAAATGTCGCATCATAAAAGACTCCGAAATAAGAGTAGATAGTGTAACGAACTGTTTTTCAGTTTTATGTAAAGAGAAAACGGATCACTTTTTAATCTGCAATGTAAATCAAAAATATATTTACTAGTATAGCTTAAATATTTTTATGTAGTACTCTATTATCTTCATATATAATAATCATTGGTGCGTTTGTAAGTGATCGTGTAACTTCTGAACGACTTTTTTTAAATAGAATAAGGGTGACAAACGAGCACATAGTCCAGGGTGGAACTTAGATTTTATACTGATGGTAAGTGGATGCTCTATATGATGCTGTATATGACTGATGGTAAGTGGATGATGGTAAGATAGATGTAACAAAATGACAACGAATCGTAAACGTTGCGTAATAACTTAGCGAGCAAAACTAAAGCGCATAACTCAAGCTCGGCTAAAGTTATTGTTTTTAATGGGGACAACCGAGATTTAAAACAGATGAGCGTTATAATGGGAGGATTATTTCCGTTAACAACGTGCGAATAAATGACCATAAGCCTTTTCTATCCATATCTATATCTACATCTATCCTCGATTAAAAATCAAAATGCAGATGCGTTGCCACCCCTGAGCACTAAGATGGAATGCCTCGTTTCCAGTAAAAAGCGTCTCCGGTTCTCTACACTCACCATACGAAACACAGTTGCAAACTTTTGACCGATTGAGATCATTTTCACACAATAAAAATATAATGTGTCGTTTTTTCATAGCTGGAATAGAACCCGGATTGCTCGCGTACTGTGAAATTTATCCACGTGATTAACCACGTACTCGGCGGTGAAGGAAAACATCGTGGGTAAACTAGCATGTCGGAGAAATAAGAAAAAATTCGAAGACATGTGAAGTTCGCCAACACCAATTGGGGCAGCGCTGCGGACATTTCCTTGCCCTGAAATCCTCTCAGAAATGAGAGGGGGCCTGTGGCCAGCAGTGTACATAGGCTGTTACTAGTTCTTAGTTCATAGCTATTTTAGTGTCCGAAAGCTGGCGCTGTGGTCAACTTATATAAAATTATATATTTATGGACCAAAGACTCGTATTCACATAAAGACACTATATATATAGATAGATGATGGGAAATAGCATTACCAATACGAATAAATCGGCCCTGTATTCATCGCCCACCCAGTGTTGTGTGTACGGATAATTCTCTACTAACTACTACAAAAAACTAAAAAGAATGAAATAATTGCCTCATTATACTCGAGGGAAATATGAAGTCGGGTCTTTAGTTTTTCGTTATACTATATCTTAGCTATTATGAAAAAATATTTTAATTTTTTAGTTCTTTGAAGTCGAAGTTTTTACTTTTTATAAAATTAGAATGTTAAATGAAGATGTCCTATTGTCTTAGATTGGGGCGAAGCGTAGCGTAGACCTCTTATCCTTGAGTTCCATGCAAATTTTTAATGCTATCAATTCAATCAAAATAATTCATTGATACAAAATCGAGATTTTCATACATACAATTTGTATGTGTATAAAAGATGCAGAAAATAATCTTATCCCTGACTCCGATGGAGTATTTAAAGTTTCAATTAAATTATATAATCAATTTAATTATAATGTAATTACTCCGCCCCACTTTGGTTCGCAACATGGACATACATAGCTATTTTCACGGCGACAGTTTTCGCATACAGCCGGAATATTTTAACTGCGTTTCATTGTCAAGTATGTGTTTCAGGCCTAGTACTAACCGCCGCTGCTTTGCGCTGTGATATTGGAGCGGCTATGTTCCATTGTAGTCTAAATGTCTCTTAACATTTACGCTTAATATAATATGTATGAGATGGTTACATCGTCATCTATAGAAAGCCATGAGATCTTTCTAGAATTTGTCATAATCGCTCCTTTCGACACCCACAGATGAGATGGTGATGAATTGTCATACAATACACCGCTCCCATATGATTTAAGTGTATGTGAATGTATTATAATCAAATGAAACAACTATGGATTTTGTCAATAGATTTATCTATATATATTTTAATGAATAGATCTCAATTACAGTTGTCAAATTTACAGTCTCTCATCAATTTTGAGAAGCAACATTTTTGTTTAAATTCAATGTAGAAAAATGCCAAATTAACAAATTTTACGGTTATCCAACGTCTGCGCTTTTCTTTTACAAAGAAAAAATAATGAACTGCACTTCACGTAAATCTATTTCGAGTTAAACTTTAAATGTGCTTAAATTTAATGAATTCCATGGAAAATTATATTCATTTATAATTATATATTTTGTATTTTAATTTTTAACTACAATTTATCAACTATATATTACAAACTTTTAACTTAAAGTTAGATTTTTTATCAATCGTTATTTCGGTGCATTTAGTCATTGCATTCTGAATAATAACTACGTGATTACATATCATTTTTCAAAATTTAACAATTTAGGTTTTTCATAAACAATTGAAATTCTAAAAAGTTAGATATAAATGAATATATCTAGTTGTTCTGATAACTCTTATGGTCGAATGCATCAATTAAACGCACGTTTACCTCACAGCACAATTGACAAAACATATTTTCAAAATATGTCTATTAGTAAACACGTAAATATACCTTATAAATTGTATTTACAAAGAAAGCGATTATTATTTAATAACTCTATTATATTAAAGTGGGAAATGAAACAATCAATTTCGTCCAGCGGAATGGGTATGTAGTGACGTCATACATTGCAGTTCAAGTTCTTAATGTTAGTTGCACTGATCATAAGCCATTAACACCTATATGCGGCCACCTTATCCCTTATTACATACGAGTAATGCTTAACATCGGCTTAAATTTAAAATGCCCTTTGGAATTCCCTAATATTAATTAATTTTTAATTAATGTCTATAAATATACTTATCACAATCTAAATAGGTTGCACGAAAACGAAAAAGTGTTGGAAAAATAAAACGTCGAAATTTAAAAGTGCCTGATAGAACAAAAATGTCTGAACTAAGGTTTAATGGTTTATGTACGTTTAATACGTAAGGTTTGAAAGTGTCTCAATTAAATATGGCGTCAGATCAACAATCCCATCACGCCGGAAACATTTTAATCCCTATTGCTATTGGAGTGGAGAATCTAATGTGATTACTATTGTGAAGTTCATTCTACGTGTACGTCAAGTGGACAAATGCCTGTAAACTGCAGCGCCATCTACCCGATCGGTCATAATAGATAAGTGGATTTTGAATTTCATCATTTTACTATGGCGATTATGCTGCAGAGAACAGACGAGTCGCAGATTCTGTAGCAACCATACATTATAAAAATAAACAATGAACGAATAACACTTGTCAAGGTAATATATTAAACATAGAACCATATTAAAGGAAAGGAAGAGTGCCAGTAGTACTAAACGTCAGAATATGTATGGTTGCCATAGAAGCAAGCTTAGATTGTGGGTGCACTCGAGGAGTGAATAACTAGAATACGGATGCCACCGCGTGACATCTACCTAAGGTAAAGCCTTAATATATACAATCAATATACGAATATCGACCCGAATAGAACTCGACAGGAAAAAAAACAAAATAGGAACGATACAAAACGAAGCGCCAGCAACTCCAGTTTTTTGGTGAGGAGCGGCTGGAGCAATATAAATACTATGTACAAGCTATGTCGCGAGTCAGTCCTGGGTCTCGACGTCCAGGCCGTTGACCATACGCTCGATGCTCTTGAGGTCGGAGGCCGGAGGCGTGGCGGCTGTTGATGTTGTGGTGGACGTGGGGGGATCGGGGGGAGGGTCGGCAGAGGCCGCGCGGGCCGGCGGGGACCCCGGCCGAGGCCTCGCAGGTGACGAGCTCAAGCTTCTCGCTCGCGGCGCCACTTGTTCAAATGCCGATCCCAAGCCAGGCAACGCATATGGTGCGAACCTGTGTGTTTTGGAGAGCGAGGGGGCGGGAGCGGGCGCGGGAGGCGCAGGTGGTGGCGGCAGCGAGTACTGCTGCAGCAGCGGGTGAAGATTGAACAGCAGCCCCGGAGGCATCTGATGCGGCGGGAAGAACGGAGGCGGGTATAATGATGGAGGGTAAAGGTAAGGGAGTAGCGGAGGTTGTACCGGCGGCCCGAGGGAGACATCGGGGGCGGGGGAGGGACGCGAGGGTCCCGCGGGGGGTGAGGAGGCCCGCGCTCCACCCGAGCACGATGAATCCGAGCCGGCTTCTTCGGCACCAGAGTCGCCGCCACCTCCAGAACTGAACCATGCTGCGAAAGAAGAAAGAAATTTAAGTTGACCATCACATGTCTAGAACATCCAAAAGAAGTAAGTGAAAAGAAAAGCTATTCCTTTATTTCTTAGAGGGTTACGGAGCAATGGGGGCTAATAATCTTCCGCTCACAAGATGTCGCTAGTTGACACTGTGGTGAAGTTTTTTTAAATAAAAGTTTTCTAGACTATTATATTAATACACATAACAATGCCTCAGTGGTTTGCTCTTTAATTATTTGCATATTTTAATTATTTTTATGAACATCTGTAGTTTGCTTTATTTATTGTTAATCAAATTAATATAAAATTTAACTAATAGTCCAGAAAAAAACATTAAACTTTATATTTTCCGAACAAATTAACTTCCCCGTTATGAAATCTGTCAAATATTACACCTTATTTTGAAGCAGAGCTTTACCAGGACCACGACTTTTTCTACCACCAGGGATAGTGGCAGAAAAAGTCGTGCAGTCCACTGTGCGATTGGGCAATTACGAAATATTTTATTTATTAAAAATGCAGTTTTCCTCACCGCCGTGAACGTTGTAAATCAGGGGTTTGCGATTAACAATATCTTTGGTGCCGGTGGAATCGAACCCAGATTGCTCGCGTACCGTGAAAATTAGCGAGCGATTAGCCTCTAAGCTAGAAGTAGGAGCTTATATATACTGTTAATTATAAGTATTTGTCACATGGTAAGATCTACCAGCAGCATCATCGTAACAACGTAAAATAATAAATAATTGCCAACCCGCTTGCAAAGCGAATATTATGTTCAGCAGTGGACTTTTTATAGGCTGTAACGGTAATGATAAAGTTCTAGCACCGTCCAATGGCGGTGATCGAAGTAAACGCCATTCTTCCTTTTCTTTATTAAAAGTTCTAGTTACAGCCTATATACGTCCCACTGCTGGGCACAGGCCTCCTCTTATTTCTGACAGGGTTTTAGGGCAAGGAAATGTCCGCCGTGCTGTCACAATGCGTGTTGGCGAACTTCACATGCCTTCTAAATACTTTTTTCCTTATTGCTATATGCAGGTTTCTTCACGATGTTTTCCTTCACCGCCGAGCACGTGGTAAATCAGCACTTAAAATTGCAATTAACAATTTCATTGATGCCGGCGAGGATCGAACCGGCGTTGTTCGCGTACTGTGAAATATACAGCCTTAGCCCCTGGGGACCACGGTTCTACTTTATTAGCCGGTAAAAATACTGCTGGACTTAAGCCTTTCCCGATGTAGAGAATATTTGCTTTAATCGTCACACTTGGCAGGTGGAGTGACGATAGTGCTAGACACTATTCTCTCTTAAGACTGAGAGACATATAACATATAATCAGCAGTATTATATCGTATATTATCATTCAAATAATGGTTTAAACTTTAAATTGGATTTTATTTAAAACTGGTGCAGTCTTGTGTGTTAAAGATTGTAGAATTTCAAAACCACATTTTAAGTTGATGTTGATTTTGTCGTCTTGGGATCCTGTTATCAATGACTCACTCTGCTGGGTGGTATCGTAAAAATCCGAGAAAGAAAAATGTTTTATGATTGATATTTTTTTTAAATACATGACAAACGAACTTGCATCCTGCCAGATGGTAAGCTACAGCAATCCATTGACACCTGCAGCCACCTCCCAACAAAGAACTAGACTAAGTACAGATGCGTTGTCACCTCTGAGGACTAAGATGGAATTCCTCACAGCCTGTAACTATACTGGCTCTCTATACCCTTCAAACCCAAAAACAACAGTGCAAGCACTGCTATTAGAGTTCTAAATTAAATTTTTTGGCTACAAGCTTTATCTATTTGGCAAAGTCTACGGCTTTGTTGGCATCTATGAAGTAAAAACTTATACGTGGTAGAGCCATGCTGCAGCTATATTACTGGTATAGTTGTAGCACGAATGGGTCAGCTCGACCGGGGAAGGACCACGCTCTCGCAGAATACCAGCGTGAAGTATCAGCTTTACGCTGCTGTGTTTCGTATGGTGAGTGTAGAGAACCGGAGACCCTTTTTACTGGAAAGGAGGCATTCCATCTTAGTCCTCACGGGTGACAACGCATCTGCATTTTGATTCATAATCGAGGATGGATGTGGATGTCTATGGGCCACAGCAACCACTTGCCGTCAGGTGGACTGTATGCTCGCTTGTCACCCTTATCCTATAAAAAAAATTATCGCTAGAATCGATATCTCGATCGCTAATCGAAGGATTCTTAGAAATCAGTGTGGCGAAGTAGTGATACTCACAGCTAGAGGTGTGCTGCGTGGAGGGCGGCGGCGGCGGAGGGCTGGAGGGTCCTCCGACGTCGAGCGGCCGCTCGTCGTCATCCTCCCGCGTGTCTGAGCGCGCCGTCAACAGCGCCTGCCTGCGGTACACCGACAAACTACTCGTGTTATATTTTGCACCATTATAATAATATCCTCCAGTCTCAATGGAGACTAGCCATCAACGCAAGACAGGATTATTGTGACCAAGTGTATGCGCAAGCACACTCTCTATTCCTTCACCCTCATAGTCCGATGGGAACATAATCAGGACACGACCGGAGAGAGATCAGGCGCTGGACCAACGCTTTACGTGCTTTCCGAGACACGTTGGAACACTATCCACTTTACGACTACAGGCTGCTACTGAGAATTTCTTGACAGTCAAAACTCAATAATTACTTTTGGCCTGGCACGAGATACAAACCCGGGACCTCCCCCATAAACTGCCTCATTTGGGGGATTTTGCCATAGTTGCCACGCTTGGCAGGCGGTTGGTAGCTTTAGTTTTTTGTTTTTTAAATTACTGACAGCAGCGTCAAAAGTATGAGATGTAATGTACAGTGATCGTCAAAAGTATGAGATGTAATGTACAGTGATCGTCAATTCGCAAAGCGTGACGATTTAAGAAAATCTTTCCGCTCTATAACGGTAAAAATCCATGTCCAGGACTTTTGCGGGCTGATGAAGAAGAAGAAGATTTAAAAAAAAACATGCGTGAGTGTCGTGGAACACTCGATTGGCACGAAGTTCCTTTCGTAGTATATTATTATTGATAAACGTATTATATTATTGATTAACAAATACAAATAAATGTATTACTAGCGTCTATTAAAATGATGCGTCATTTAAAATAATATTTCTTTCATGGCAAGATAAGAAAAAGTGCGAGGGAGATGGATATTATTCCATCTCGCTCGCACTATAGAAAGGGGGTCGTGATGGAAAAATCTTGCCTAGCCCCCATCCGCCAAATTCGTACCGGGCGATAAGGAACTTCGTTCCAAAAGGAACAACATATTTTTATATATGCTTAACATATGCCTCCTCCATAGATTGCGTCATTGGGGATTTTGCTAAAGTTGCCACGCTTAGCAGACGGATTGGCAACCGCAGTTTTTAATATTTTGAGTTATTATCAGGAAGATACTGCTTTAGTATCCCTCTGTCGCCTCTTACGGCACCCACGGGACGATTACCGTCTTAATACAAATTAGTATATAATTACTCTAAGGTTTATTCTAGAGTCTGTTTCAAATATGTGTATGTAAAAAGACCGAAGTTTGATTAGATAACTATCTAGTCTTATTGTAAAACCGAAATGACGTCATCATACATTGGCAAGCATTCCGAGCTTAGATGCACTAAAACTGTCGTCCGTAAGCCATTGTAAACCATCACACGTTCACACCGCCATCTAATCCCTTGTTATGTGCTGTGTTAGGTACGTGTACTCGCATAATCTTCTCAACTTATAAAATGCTTTTTACATTAATTATTATAATTAACGTAGTGTATACTAACAAAATAACGTTATGCCTTAAATTTTGGTTATTATAATAAAAATGGGCGAGGATGCGATTCGATCTGCCATTACTATGAACTTTTGATTTATTGGTTTATTATATGACCAATTCGACTGCCTCGCTGATCTAGTGGCCATAAGCTTGACTCCTGATATTTTTAACTGATATTTAAAAAACGGTTATTGGGTTATTCCGTCAAGTAATTTTCAGTGACAGCCCGGAGTCAGTGCTTTGGATAGCATGTAAAGCCGTTGGTTCTGCGCCTGATTCTCTCCGGTCGGACTATTAGAGTGAGGCCAATATATAGTGCACCTGTGCTTGAGCACAAATTGGTACATTACTATTACACTATATAATTCTGTCCTGCTCAGATGGCTCTTCTCCGTAGTGACTGACCGCTGTGACGGAAAATTCGGTCTGGAGATGATTATTGTTGTTTTATTGGATATTGGATTTATTTATTAATATAATTATATGTCTGATTTTTTTATTTATAACAAAATTAAAACATCGATTTTAATGAAAATTTTATGAGGTGTTCATTATGCAACTACGGTTCGAATAAAATAGTTTGGAATTGCGAAATGCAAGACGTAAGAAGTTAACTAACGTACACACGCACACACACATACACCATTTAAAAACAGAAGAATCGGCGTTTAATAAAACGTATTTTACAGACGTTTCAGTTGGTCACGTGGGGCACTGAGATGTTTGACGTCCCAACGTCATAGTTAACCCGGGCTTCCTTCAGCTTTTGAATATTAATTTTTGGTCCAAACTATGCAGAATGAGCTAATAGTATCTTGAAGTCTTTTAGTGGTGCTTGGGTTTGGCTTTAATTTTATTAATTATAGGATCCAGCCATCAAGCCAGCCAAGGGTAGCACCCAGCCATCTTCTCTATTGAAATTCGGATGTCTTTTAATGTCAAAAGCCTCGCGAATCATTCTTGGTAGTTTTCGGTTGGTGTGAACATGTTCAAGATCGTCCCCGCCATTACATCAGATTTGATAGACTACAAGTCTTCACAAAAGAACACCGATTTCTACCAAGGATGATTTTCAAGGACCCTTTTTACTTGAAATGAGGCATTCGACTTACTATCAGATGAACTGTGTTGTTTTTAACCTTTACAAGTAGTTTTTTTATAGAATAAAGGTGACAAACCAGCACACCAAACTTGATGGTAAGTGGATGCTGTGGCTCACAGACATCTCATGCATCACATTCATCCTCGATTAAGAATCAAAATGCAGACGCGTTGCCACCCCTGAGGACTAAGATGTAATGCCTCGTTTCCTGTTAAAAAGGGTCTCTGGTTCTCTACATTCACCATATGAAACAAAGCAGCATTAAACTGCAATTTTACGCTGGTATTCTGTGAGAGCGTGGTCCTATTCCGGTCGAGCCGACCAATTCGTGCTACAACCTAGCTGCAGCGTGACTCTACCACTTATAAAAACAGCTTATACATTTGATTTAATATTTTAAAAGAATAACATTCGCCATTAAAAGCCACGTCTATTGAAAAAGGTAACCACAGCCGCAGCGTAAGTATAGGTTGCTAATGGTATCTTCAGCGATTACCTGTAGCGCCGGGGATTAGGAATCACCAGCAGTGCGATGCAATGAAGACAAACGTGTCACGTAGGTATGTACATATGTAAATGGCCACTGTTAGCGCGTATCCAATGACAATAATTCTGTGGTAGTTTTGCGGCCGCCATTCTACATTTATGCTATAGATTTGATAAACAATGAAGTTGTCCGGGCAGGAAAACATCGCATATTTTGCTGTTTTATCACTAAAAGACCATTAAGTGAAGACATATTTTGATCTTTGAATGAAATGTGTACGTAAGTGTGTGTAGTTTGGTTCTTATCATTTATTACTACGTTTTTCTTAAGTCACTTTCTTTTGTTCAATTTGTTTGTCTGTCTGTCTGTCTGTCGTTCCGGGTGGAATCTTGCAACTCAAATTTCGAGCACTTCCCGATGAGCCAGAGACTTGAAATTTTGGACAAAGCTCAGAATCGGATGACAATGTAGAAATATGAAAAAAAAATCGTGGTATATTAATTTTTCTTGTACAAAATTAAAAAAGAACTCTTGTTCTGTCCTTAATCTCAGGATACGAGTAGATGTAGTTCTACAAACAACAAAAAAATAAACATGTTTTGGGGCGAAAAACCGGCGTAAGAGAATTCATCACCAAACACACACCGGTTTTCTCGCGATCCTTTCCTTCGCCAACAAGCACGAGTTAATCAACATTTGTAATAGACATTAATAATTTAGTAGCACCGGCGGTGCTCGAACTCGGGTTGAAAAATGTTTAGTAAATTTATGACACGCGCTACGGTTCAATATTATATTTCGATAAATTAATTCACTGGCAAAGGCGAGTCTAACATGGAGTCTAATAGTACATAAATTATCACGGTCTCGCAAGCTGTGTGGTTCCGCGTATTAAATAAATTACAAAGTGCTGACAGTCGGCTGGACTAGCTGTTCTTGCTCACGATTGCGAATTTAAATAATTAACGGGGATAACTTTACTATAGTTCATTACCTCATTTCGTCATTTCATCCCGTGGGAGTCGAAAGAGGCGATAAAGGGAAACTGAAATAGGAGATGGGCAACAGCATCTTCCTGATAACAACCGAAAATAATAAAAAAACTGCGGTTGCATTCTGCCACGCGTGGCGACTATGGCAAAATACCAATAATCGGATGCAAAACTGAAGCAAATACGCTAATGACCGTTGTTGTTTTTGTTTTTTGTAGAGCTGATGTTGATGTTTTTTGCAGACCTGTCTCAACGGTACTACTTGTATATGTAAATGCACAATGACATGGTATTGATTTTGTTTCTTTTAGTAATAGCATAGATTACATAAAATTGTACTAAGGTGCATGAGGGTAATATCCTATACCTTAAGCTTTGCCGCCCTATTAAACCAAAACTAGGAGGAGGACAGAAACAAAAATACAAAGTCGTATACTATATCTAAGTAATATATTACGAAAAAAATAGCAAACAAGCTTTGTAAATAATTAGGAATACTTCGAAAAATCTACTTAAAATAAACTAACTACACTACACAATACTAAAATCGACTGAAATATTTACTATAATGTCAACTGTCAAAATGGCGTCGATAAAGCAGCGCTCTTTTGACCCTTTATTATTTGATTGACTGATGAAGAGCTATCGTATCACAGAGCCATCTATGTAAACAACGCTATAGTTTTTGAGTTTTAAGAAAGTGACCATATTAACCGGATGACCATATTACCTCACGTACTATACTACCTATACTTTTACCTATACATCTACTTTTACCTATTAGCCAGTGCTTGCCAGTAGACCCGGAATCCAATAATTAATGTGTTTGTGTAAATGTTTCGTCCTGGGATCCGAACTCAGGACCCGCGATGTTGTAACTAGTTAGACAGTTTTATTTTTATCAAAGTAAAGGTGATAAAAACCGTGGTAGCTCACGTGCTAAACGTTCGCCGTCAAGTCTACTGTACGCAAGTATAGACTACCGAGTACGAACTATAAACAAGCACATAGTCAAAGCGGGTGCTTTGGCCAATAGACAACTACATCTATCCTCAATTAAGAATCAAATTCCACATGCATTAATTTGTCGCCCCTGAGCTTCTAAGATGGAATGATGTTTTATTACTGGTAAAAAGGAATGAAAATCCATCACAATAAAATTTGTGATGCACATATAGCTCCGCCAAAATCTCAGCTCTAATGGGCCACGAGCCAAGCTAAACCACGTTTTGTGGCACAGATAAAATATGAAGTCATGTAGAATATGCACATCCTGTAGTGTGTTCAAAGGAATTCAATATCTGTACATCTGCTGGTGTTAATTTTAAAATTATAGTTTGCACTTTATTCCTAACCCTACGGGGGTGTCAAACGTTTGACATTTTGTGTAATGGCCCACCGCGACCCCCGGCCGCCGAAAGGTTAATCATCTCCTAATGATAGTGCCGAAACCCTAAATCGCCGCCCTTTCACGGAGGTGTGCACTTTTGGACGTAAAAAGCGAAAAATAAGTCCTCTTCAAAAGGTATTTGACTTTCTAATATCGGATCAGTGGTTCGAACTAATCCTTTGATGACAATATCGAGAAAAGGTTTTGCGTTTACATATTATTTATTTATTAGCAGAAATGACATATTTTTTTAAAGATTACTTAGTTTGAAGATTTTGAATCAAAAACGTTAACTTTAAAATTAACGTTGTAACATAATAAAGTAACAGCGTATACATGACATACTATTGGGGACATATAAGTTTTAAAATTGCAAGTTATAAGTTATTCTGTGTATAATTTTTACTTAATTATATTTTATTTCTTTTATTTTTGTTTAACTTAGCAAAAGTTACAAATTACTGCCAAAAGAACAAAACATTTGCAACAAAAAAGGGACATATGAAAGTAGAACGTTTTAAAAGATTTAAAACTGTCACCCCAAAAGCCACAGAGCGACGGCAATTATTTGCCTTCTGTCGCCGCGAAAAACAAACAACTCTTTATAGCGCGCATTGTTTTACGGGCCCCTGGATACGGTCGCATCTTCCCGCAGGCCGGGGCTTCTGATTACTGGGACCCTGCGCTAAATTCATTTTATTAACTCGTCTCATCGCCGACTGATAGAATCTAATTTTCCCTATCCCTATGATATAGGGCTGCCACAAAAATGTAAATATAATTATGTGAAAAACGAAATAAAGTGGGAAAAAAGATTTCATAAATTTAAACACTTTTATTTATTGTAAATAGATTTAATTAGAGGTCGTACGTAACGTATGTGGATTAACAGCAAAACATTTAACTCTATTCCAAAAATGCAAATATTAGTAAGATAATTTATAGAAGAAACCGTGAAAGTAAAAAAAGTTCGTGATGATACAACTTGCGGACTTATGAGATGTTTATGGCAATCATTAACTGTCATCTACAAAAATATGCTGTAAATATGCTTCAAGCTATAAATCCATATTTATGGAATAAATTGAAGCTATTACTAATTCACCGTTTTCATCCGTTCATGTGTGTATACACATTTATTCACAGACATGCATTAATGCGCACACATGTTTCACCATGGACGAACTGGATTGGAATCAATAACTTATGTGTTAGAAACTTAATTATCGATGTATTTGGTTTTTTTTCAAATACTACTAAAATTTACCGAATTTATTCAGTAAAACTTATTATTTTGCTTGATAGAGCCACGCTTCAGCTATATTGTAGTTGTAACACGAATGGGTAGGCTCGATCGAGTAAGGACTACGCTCTCACAGAATAACAGCAGTGTGTTTCGTATGGTGGTGTGGGGAACCAAATATCGTTTTTACTGGAAACTAGGAATTCCATTGATTGTTTTGTGATTGATGATTCTTAATCGAGGATAGATGTAGATGTCAATGGGCCACGGCATCCACTTAAAATAACTAAAACTAAAAATAAAATATTCTCAACCCTAAGTTAACCTCATATTATGGTGTTCACGTTACAATGTAAACTGGCGACGTTGGGGTGGCCGCCTTGTAATTTCACCAAATTTTTATCCCTAAAACGATGCAGTTAGCTTGAGTCCCCTCGGATAGGAAGCTTTTTATTGAATCTATTGTCGTCGTGAAGACAAGGGCAGTGTATTAAAGAGGTGCTCTGATTCCCTCCGCTTTGTCTTGGAAAAAAAACTGTGTTTGATGAAATTGAATTTACTTTTACTTACAATTAGGCCTGGTTACAAATAGACAACACATGCTATAAACGTATTAGGGTACCCAATAATGGCAGTATATTTGTATTTTTGTTACACCAGATTTAAAATCGACGAGCAGCAGCGTCAGAGGTATGAGAAGTTTGGTACTGTAGTCATCAATCCACAAATCGTCAACAGAGAGAGGCATATGTCCACCGGTGGACTTTTAGAAACTCATAAATTAACAGAAAAAAGATTTGCGCACTAATTAAATATTTTCGTTATGTGCAATATTGATTTTTTGGAGAAACTTAACAACAATTCAAAGTAACAACAACCTTTAAACATACGTTCTAACTTCTAAAGAAGAAGGAACTCCACCACGCTTCTCTAGTAAAAATCGACGGAATTTAATATCTTCAAATGAATTACAACTTTTCAGAAATGCACTTTTCATCACAATACTATGAAATCTACGCTAAATACGAGACCATAAACACGAGCAAAGCGCTCTTTACACAGTAGTGTAAAAATAAGTAAGTAAGACGCTATAAAATCTGTAACAAGTATTCTCCATCGCTGAGCACGTATAAGTCAATACATTAAATTTCGGAATCCTTGTGTCTAAAATGAATCTTCTATATCAAATTCAAATTTATTTATTAGTGAATACAGGTAATGAGACAGAATGGATCTTTAAAAAAAATGATTTTCGCTGCATTCAACCCTTAGGTATACAGATATTATAGTTACAATTAAATATTTTACATTTCTACAATTAAATGACGGTTTGACGGCTCCGTGGCGCAGTGGCTTAGCAATGAGTTGCTGCGCTAAGGGCCGCGGGTTCGAATCCCACGGAACAAGTATTTGTATGGCCTATAAATAATTGGTCCGGGTCTGGATGTTTGTCCTTGTGAAATTTATGTATGTAAACTGCCCCCACGATACAGGAGAAAATCCTAGTGTGGAGGTAACGTTATTTTTTTTAAAAAGAAAGAAAGAAAAGAAATTATTTCATTATGTTATTTTTATTATGATAATATTAGAATGCTCAACAATGATGTAATTATTAATATTTTTAAGGATATTCACAAATAAATAAATTTTAATTTGAATATCAGCCCGTAGCAGCCCGCTAGAAATAAGCATCTTCCATTATAGAAAGGTGTTGCTTTAAAGGTTTCTCTTGGCGGGAGGAAAGATCATCACAGGCCACATAAAACGCACCTTTGACACTGCTCTCCATCGCCGGTCTGGCTTTTGTATCTGACACATACGAGATCGTTATGTCGCCATTAATCCTTGCCGTCTTGGCCGTGATTCTATCTTTCCCCATACACCATACCCTTTCAACACCCACGAGACGAAATGAGATGATGTTTCTTGCGACATGCACGGCGTTAAAATAAACAGTTGTCAAAATTAGACGTACCTACGTAAGGATGTTTTTTTATAGAATAAGAGTTATAAACGAGCACACAGTTCACCTGATGGTAAGTGGATGCTGTGGCTGTGGTTAAAATGTCACCCCTGAGGACTAAGAAAGAACTGCTAGTAAAAAAGGTCCCCGGTTCTCTACACTCACTATACGAAACATTACGCTGGTATACTGTGTGAGTATGGCCATGTTTCAGGCACATAAGATAGCCCCCTATTTGTGATCCAATTTTGCATACCAGCTTTGGTAGAAATCAATGTTGGTGCCTTATTCACCTTCACAGAATGATAGGGCGCATTATCCATCACTATTAAACTTTTAGGCGGTAAATTAGGTATAAGTTTGTCTTGTAGCCATTTCATAAAATTTGATCTGTTCATTTCACCACCTGCATGAACAATAATCCAGCGTGCACCAACTGAATCACTCTTTAAAATGCCTTCTTCGTTTTCCGTTTGCCAACATTTTTCCACAGAGTATGAAGCGTGACTAAACGTTTCATCAAGATATATGATAGGTCGGTCTTCTTTACGATTTTGTCTCAAAACATTTAAGAATATCTAATATTCGTACCTTGCCGCCACAAATGAAATGAATAATTGTTATTTTTTGCCTGCTTATTTGTTACGTACTCTGCGGTGAAGTTAAATATTAAAAGGAAAACTGTATGACTAGAAAATAAAATATTTCAAGGTCATGTAAAGTCCGCTAACATTTACTGGAGCAGTGCGGCACAAACTTCTCGGAAATTAAAGCAGGCTCATGCCCAGCTGTGGGACGTATATGAGTTTTAACTTTAATTTTTTACACTGCTCTAATTATAACTGCTTATTAATGAACAAGAAAATTTATATATAAGAACACATTATATTGTACGGTTCAAAGTCGACATATGTACGCGGTGTGTTCAGACACGGCAGGAATGCGAACAATTGTCCTACAGTAGCTTACCTTCATGAGTAAGGTAACCACGCGATTTCGGACAGTGAGACTTAAATATATGTATTTTCATATATTTAAATGTAAGTAATATTGGGAGTGTAAGTTGTTTTAAATAATAATATACCTTTCAGACCAAATTTTGGTCAATTTCAACGAAGACTAGCTATCTGCGCAGAACAGGATTATAGTGCATGAGTGTGTGCACAGGTGTGAAACACTGCCAACTTCCTGACGCCAGGATGCTACTAAGAATTTTTTTGACAGAAAAATTCATTAAATAATTTTTGGCCCTATTCGAATCTGGAACTGCATAACTAACAAATACGCTTACGACGACTAGATCAACGAGACAGTATTTTACATACAGGTAAAAGGACCATCACCGTGAAGTGGCGTGCAAGAGTATCCACTACCCCATATAGTCCCGTCGTATCGTAAGAGGCGACATAGTCGAGAGTATCAGCAACAAACCAAGACAGACGGCGGTGTATACCCAATTAACAACGAAAAAATTTAAAAACTGCGGTTGCCAACCCTTCTGCCAAACGTGGTAACTATGTCAGATATCCCATTTGTGAGGCAATTTATTGGGTGGCATATGTACAGTTCCGGACTTTGATAGTCTGTGACGGTAAAAGGAAACACTGAAAATTATACGTATCGATTTTTATATCCGTAAAGGAAATCATATAAATAATTATACTTGTTGCTAATAATCTCCATCTTCATCAGTCCATAACCAAAACAAGCTTCTTACGTTTAGGGAGAATTTGCTTAAATCGCCACGCTTAGCAGATAGATAAGCGATTGCAGCACAAAATGTGTCGTACATTTGAAGCTACACCCTGGGCAGGTATTTACGGCATGCATAAACGAGATAGTTATACTCTATCGAAAGTTTTTATTCTTTCTGGCATTTCCTATAGACGCTTTTTACGATACCCTCAAGACGAAATGAGCTAATGTATTATCTTATGTCGCCACCACATCAACAAACTCTATCAAAATGACCACTTAAACTATAAACGTAGTACAAAGAACTTTGTAAAAAAGAAATTATATCATTATAATTTCTTATATTTACGCGAACACTACACATTGAATAAAACTACTTATTTTTAAGGTAGCTAGGTACTCCGGGTTAACTTTCACATCGGGACGTCAATCACCTCGGTCCCCCGTGACCATGGGTGCTGCAAAACACCCGAAACGTCGGGAATTAAAAATAAGTACAATTAAACGCGATAAAATCCGTAAAAGTAGTTTTATTTCATTAAATCATTCTTATACGGAATAACTATTATTTAAAAAAAATAACTTTTACATGATAAAAATGTTATTTGAAAATCGACAAGTAAAGTATTATGTTCAACATGAAATTATTTCAAATAGACATTAAAAATCTCGTATGATTTAAATCGTATGGCGAACCTACAGCACAAAGGGAAATGATGAGATATGCATGGCATGTGTCCCCGCTTTTCACGAGCGCGGCGTTTGTCAAAACGCTCACGTTTCCCACGCTTCCGGTCGGCGGCCATTTTGAAAAGATGAGCTTCCGCCGTCCAGCGACCGTGGTGCCCTCTAATTCGGAAGCTGTGGCGCGGCAGGTTCCGGCGCAAAATGTTAAGTAAGCGAATTACATTCTCTCTCGGACGTGTGCTTTTTTGAAATTACCGCTAATGTGTGGAATGTGACACATTCTTTTGTTGTATGATTTTTCCGGAAAAACACATATTAACAAAAGAGGTTACGTTAATAATGAAACGAAGGAAACGGATTAGAGTAAATAACATGTAACTAATTTGACGGTGTCATTAATATTAACGCCTTTAATTTCTGTATATCTACATATGTATAAGTAATATAGATATCGTAGAGTTATCTACTTAATTATTTTATTTCACATTATCGGTCTTACTTATAAACGTTGATTATCCCTTATACAAATTAAATATTAATTATCACTATAGCTGTCTCTTTCTATTGTAACACAAAACTAAAGAGATAGAACGAATTTAATCATTTCTTAAATAATTGACGTCGAGTTTTATGAGTAAGGCCGTATAAAATTAATATCAATCAAATGATCAAGTCACTTGCTTTCTTATTTTACAGCTACAATTATGCGATCTTAACTGTTAAAAGAGGTAAAAAAAATATTGAATAATTATTTTTCAAAATTAAATAGTTTTTCATATAAAAATTCTAAGTATAGACGCTATTGACTTCGTTTGTTGTTTGTAGTTCTAAAACAATTTTCAACACATTTTTCACAAGTTTCACTTAATTTAGGTTTAAACTCTAATTTCTGAGGGTTATGGGATGGTTGGTCTGCCCCATTGCTCTAATGCGTGTTGACGGATTTCACATCATATATTCGAAATATTTTAGTTTCTCTTTATCAAATATTCAGTTTTCCTTACGATGTTTTCCTTAGCCACTGGGCACGTGTAAAGTCAACACTTTTGATCGCGATTTTTTTTTATAAAACAAGTGACAAGCAAACTGACACTCCACGTGATGGTAAGTAGCTACTGCAATTCATGGATAACTTCAAACGAAGATGGCTACAGATGCGTTGTCATCTCTGAAGACCAGGATAAAATGTCTCACCCTTCGGACCGGAACAAAGCAGTGCAAGCACTGATATTTGTCGGAAGAAATAGGTAAAACAGTAGTATCTACAGAGGCAGAACCTGCCTATCTAGACAGAAAAGGAGTCTTGCCACCTAGTATAATAATTTCAGTTGTGCCGACGGGGATCAAACTCTGGTGGTTCGCGTACTGTGAATTTACGGCAGACGCTTAACCCCGGAGCTATGGCGGCTCAATAAACTATTATCTATTTTAGAATTAAGCATACCCTCTATCAATTTGAGATAGTACCTAACCTTTTTTTTATTAAGAGTGTAATTTTTCCAAATTAACTAATTTCCTTCAAAAATATCTTCTACACAAGTATAAATCAATGGAAATAACTTATGGGATGGTTTATATGATTTGTTGTGATTACGACACGTGAAAGTAAGTTTAATTACATTTCTTAAGGACGAAGACCGTGTAGTTTTAAGGTCAAAATAAGCCCTTGAACATCTTTTATAAATTTCTTTAAGTTTTCAGACTATTTATACAGCATAGACTAATTGCGTTTTTATTCGAGTTAGACATTAGAACCACGAGCGTCCCCAGCGGAGCGCGAGCAAATTACGCGCCAGAAAAAACCAAAGTCGATATTATCGCGGAAATCCAATTTTCTCCCTTGCACGCTAAAGACGCCAGGAAAAAAAGCGCCAAGTCGAATGACTCCACCATTTTGAGCAGTGCCTCGCTATGTTTGAGCGGAACACGAATAAGGAGGCGCCGGATTGGTTTAATTTGAATTTTGAACGTCGCTGCGTCGTGTTGGGTGTTGGTTAGGGTTAACATTTCTATGTTATAGATTTGGGATAATTAATGTTCCAATTTTAAAGGTGTACTATTACAAGCTTTCAAATAATTAATATTCGTTCTTTAAGAGATTTAGCTATTCATTTACACATACAACATATATTTATTCGGCATACTCTGCATGCTTTATACGAATCTCCAATTTTGTAAACATATATATAAAACAGACATAATAACAGATTATAAATAGTAAATTTTAGCATTTATTAATCTTTTCGCCAAATAAGGAGTTAGAGCTACTCTGCTACTACTATACCATTGTAACTCTATAGCCTTCTGAATAGGCGGCAACTCACCACAAGCAAAAAGGTAAGTAATCATTTCTTTATAGTTTTCTTTTAACCGTTTAATATTTTATCTACATGCACATTCGCTAGTTTTAACAACTGCAAATTAACGGCTTCAAATTATGTCCTCTATATACATATGTACTATATTTTTTTTATTATACGACGTACACAATGTAAATGTACTTCACAATGTTTGCATTTATCTGTGGAAACGTCTGTATAGGTTTTTTATTTAAGTAATAGTATTAAGAGTTTATTATTACATATGTATCATTTTGCATTACAATTTTTATCAATTACTTGTGGGAAATGTTTACGTTGATTTCACAACAAAGTTATTATTAATTGGTCTAATATCTTGTTCCAAAAGCTGCATTACGTCAGGTGAAATCAAATGTAACATCCCGATTTATTGATATTCCAACCAAACGGAATTCCGACTTAAACTTTTATTACGCAAAACCGATAATTCGAATAAAGAGAAATTCAGGAAAACTTGTGCTATAGGTATCCCTATTTCAGGCGGGTGCATTTGGAACGTCGGCGCTCGTGTCCTAATTAATTTGGGGAGATTCACAGATAGCGGACTAATTTAGTTAGCCGCTCACTTCGCTTTAAGCTTTGCCCCGTTTGCGTTGTCGTTAATCTTTCGCCTTTTAGTCCGGAATGTTATCTACTTCAAATAATTTACCAGGCGCAACCGATTGCCGAATTCGCTTGGATATTTGGACATTTGACAAATCTCGATTTGATTGTTAATATAAAATAATCTATTAAAATAATTGTGCATAATTCAACTGAGTTGGAACCTGATTAAGCACCGAAATATTACCTAATAAAGACATTTATGAATTGTGTTTGTGTGGCTTAGATTAAATTTAAATTGATCTAACGACAATAGTGTGACCATAGTTAATCAAAAGTTGAGAATGTGTCAAAGGTTAGATACTTACTTCTTCTCTCTTTTGCCGGCGCCTGTATCCCGGAAGCCTTTGGCGAACGGGTTGTTATCTATCTTCAATTGTGTTATCTGTAAATAAGATTAAATTTAAAACTGTCACCTTTATAAAGTATTGTAGAGATCGTGCATTTGATTATGGACGTCGTCGTTAATCAGGCTTTACAGTATACACAGTCCATTGTTAGGCTTGTTTCAATTTAGCATAATTAGGAGTCCTTTTTGCAAATTTATCGGTTTTATGGTCTATGTACTTAGATAGACATCGTAGTCTTTATACAAACACTTCAGTACTACGATATACTGGCAGTCATTCTGACGTCACTGAAGAGACTGAAGCACCGCCATAGCTCACCAAGCGGCAGTTTGTACTCTTCGGTCTTTTGTACAATCTGCCTAAGGATACGTGTGAGGTCTAAAGTACTAAATTCTTTTCGAAACCGGCTTGCTTAGGAAGTTTAAAATCATCAAGACTAAGTGCGAGAAGATTTGTAATGACTCTCGGATTCGAAGTTTTTCAATAGGGTGTCGTCTGTCTTGTAGAGAGACTTCTTGGAGAGAGAAAATGACTCTGGTGAACTGTCTGACGTCCGGAACATAAAAACGGAAAATATACAAATGAAATGAATTACTAATATGTTTTACTAGGTGGAGCCACTCTGTTGCTGTGTTGGAGCTGCAGCACTGATACGTCGGCTTAATCAGGGAAGCAGCAGCATCATCATATTTATGATACCTACTGTTTACAGTAGAACATGATATCTACTGTTTGTAATGGTAACGGGGAATTACATCTTAATTCTCAGGAATGACAATGCAACTACATTTTGATTCTGAATCGCGAATCGAATGTACATTAGTCGATTGCCCATTACATCTACTTACCATAAGATAGACTGTGCTCTATTGCCAATCTAAATTATATAAAATAATCCTTAAAAAAAAGCGAACAGAATTGGTTACCTTTTCGTTCTGATACGCTGTGACAGCGATGAACTCCGTCTCTTTGAAGACGTATGTCCTGAAGGTGGAGTAGGGTAGCTTCAGGATGTCGTTGGCGCGCACCAGGTGAAACCTCGGCTGGTACTTGTGCATCGAGTTCAGGATCGTCTGCGTGACACACTTTAGACAGCTTAGGAACTTGATCATTGGACTTCAGATTGTCGAGAGGTAATTAATAGTACTGAGCTTCGAAGTTATTGACTCAACAGGCCAATTCCAATGAAAAACAAATGTGGATTTAAATCCTCATAATCATTATCATTGGCAGAATGTCTACAGCTGGGTATTAAGCCCTCATGTCAAAGAAAACTTAATTCTAAATGACAGCATAATAATATAATGACATTTTAAAGTTAGAGTTAGAGTTAAAGAAATATAAGATGTTTTATTTAACGTCATTTAATTTCATGTCGATATGATTTACCATAATTATCTATAAAGGCAATGTATTATGGCGAACATTGGCAATTTAACGCATAATTAGTAAAATGAATCGGTATACGTAAATGATGTATAATTCAATATACTGTTAACGCCAAATCCTTTCAAAGTCCATCTCACATTCAGTCCATCTCACCCATAGATTTCCTCATATCACGGGTCGATATATATCGATAATTCAATGCAAATTTAAGCTAAATTTCCCATATATACGCCTCTAAAATTCCAATGAACTGAGCGTTGCATTAAAAATTATATCACTACTATTAGTTTTTTAATCAACATAATTTTTCATAATAATTTTCCAGTGTAACCGTGTAGTGGCGGTGTAAGAATATCTACTACCCCATATCGTCCCGCGGGTGTCGTAAGAGGCGACAGAGAGAAATGAGACAGGAGATGGGCAGCAGCATCTTCCTGATAACAACTCAAAATTTTTGTTGCCAACCAGCTTGCCAAGCGTGGCAACTATGGCGAAATCCCCCCATGAGGCAATCTATGAGGCAGGCCTATGTTCAGCAGTGGACTTTTATAGGCCATAATGGATTTTCCATTGTTATTTTATCGCCCGCTTCTATTTGCCGGCCATCACTTCTGATAAGTACATTTTATTGTAAACAATTCCGCTAGTGATGCAATGCAGTTCGCGGTGCCTTATTGGGAGCAAACGTAATTGGTTGCAATTCGTCGAATCGCCAGCACACAATAGTTGCAATTCATCAGAAGTACCGAGCTTCGCGGCTTGTTTATTATTTTGCAACCTGAAATATGTATACCTATCTGTATTCGACAAAAGATTGTCAAGGAGAACTACGTATGAAGCTACTATTGGAAAAATCAATTTTGAAAGCGGAGCCAGCCACATTTTTTTGGTTAGGTAATGATAAAAACTCATTCTCAATTCAACTTCATAAAGATGGTTTGAATTTTTCAATAAAAACAGCAATAATAATAAATAAGGTAAATTAACCGAGTAAAAGGTGAAAAATCTGTAAGCTGTTTATGTACTTTTAGACACAGGGATTTTTCGTTTGAGAGAATTTATTGTTACGACTTCATTTCTATGTAAATTTTGCGTAGCAACTGCTTTAAAATGGTTATTTAGGCATATGGGGAAGGCTATGAGATTATTGTGACATTTTTTTTAATTATATTATACTTTTATATAATACTATCAATTACATATTATGCAATGCAGTGATTATTATTTTTGGGACTTAAATTCTCAATTCATAGGATCCTCATACTCAAGTATGATCCTCACTACTCGAATTGTTACCGTAATTATAAGTACTGCTTTACCACGATTTGAGGCGCTCAAGTAAAACAATCTTCACATTCAAGTAATTGAAAACATTTTAATTAGAGTGAAATCCGCCAGTTATTACTGCGGGGCTAGCATGGGCAGGAGACAATTTTATCCCCGGGTAAAGGAGAAAATGTCGCGCGATAAACTGTTTCGGTTTTATAGCCCTCCCACAAATGAAAAGAGCTTGTGGCCAGAAGTAGGAGATAGAGTGGCAGGCCGTGTTTTCATATTTCACATATGTATTATTGACAACATCACTTATTTAAACATATTTTCCTGTCATTTACATTCGATTTATATTTCAACTAAACAGCATCTGAAAGGCTATATTCGTTGAGCCCCTCATTGGTTACCTGCTACTCTACGACCGTCAATCTCGCACAAATGGGTACCTATTCTTCAAGTACGTCTTCTATTTGATCTATGTACCTACTCTCTAGACCGTCCCCTGCTCACGTGCCACTCGTACACGCTTTGAATGGTCTATTTAAAACTTTTAGTTCCTTTCTACCATGCTTGCATTATTTATAGCGTGATATATTTTTATTTTAGCATGGGAGCCTTTTTTTAGAATTGGTTATTCTGATTTTGCATTATTAGGTAAGCTTAATATTATTGTAAGTACCTATACATTTCAAAGTTATTTATTTATGGTATGATCAGCATATTTGAAAGAACCTAACTCAAAAAAATATGATGAAATACATCTTAAAGAAAGTAGTACCAGGTGATATGACTAGGACCGTCTACTAGGACCGACTGTTAGGACCTTGATTTCTTTATATTTACGCGAACACTACACATTTAAATAAAACATTACAGATTAATAATGTAGAGGTAGCCGTGGTTAACTATGACATTGGGACGTCGAATACCTCAGTTTCCCCGGGACCATGGTGCTGTAAAGTGCTCGAAACGTCGTGAATACAAGTGATAAAATTAAAATTTTTGTACACCGACTTCAATATAAATAATTTATTGTTGATTTTTTTTAAAACCACTCGACTGATTTCGATAAAATTTAAATGGGATCACCTGGGAAGTATACCGTTTGAAACAAAAAAACAATTTTCCAAATCGGTTCAGGCGTCGTCGAGTAATCGGTGAACATACATAAAAAAAAATATTCCGACGAATTGAGAACCTCCTCCTTTTTTGAAGTCGGTTGATAAAATAAGTTAATATACGCGATAAAATCCGTAAAAACTAATGATTTCTTATATTTACGCGAACACTACACATTGAATAAATCTATTTTTTACGCATTTTATCGCGTTTAATTTACTATTTTAATTCCCGACGTTGCGGGTGCTTTACAGCAACCCATGGTCACGGGGGGACTGAGATGTTTGACATCCCGATGTCACAATTAGCCCGGCTACCTTCAGTTTTTTAATATTAATTTTTGGTTCGATCTACGCAGAATGAGCTTAGAGTATCTTGAAGTCTTGCAGTGGTATGCTTGGGTTTGGATTTAATTTTGTTAATTATAGGATCCCAAGCAGATGGCAGCACCCATCCATCTTCTCTATTGAAATTAGGATGTTTTTAATTTCAATAGCCTCGCGTATCATCCTTGGTAGGAATCGGTGTTTTTGCGAGGATTTGTGGTCTATCAAATCTGATGTAATGGCGGGACGATCTTGAACATGTTCACAGACTGCAGACTTCCCAGAGCGTCGGTGCTTCACGTTAGCTATATGTTCTTTCACGCGGGTTTTAATTTGTAACTTAACTGTGACATCGGGACGTCAAACATCTCAGTCCCCCTCGTGACCATGGGTAGCTGTGAAGCACCCGAAACGTCGGGAATTAAAATAGTAAATTAAACGCGATAAAATCCGTAAAAATAGTTTTATTCAATCCGTAAAAACTAGTTTTATTTAAATACTAGGACCTTTTTTGCCTAGAGTCCGTCTGGGTAGGTTACCTTTTCTTGTCGCTAAGCAACAGTGCTTGTACTGCTGTGTTCCGATCTGAAGGGTATAGAGACCCAGTACCTATAGTTACAGCCTGTAAGGCATTCCATCATAGTCATTAGAGGTGACAACACATCTGTATCAACGCATTACCTTCATTGTTTGAAGTAAGTTGCAGGCGTTCATTGACTGCAGTATATCATTTCAGTCATTTTCCATTAGGTAGACTGTAAGTTCGTTTGTCACTTCAATTTTATTGAAAATAATAAATTTTATGAAACATAATCAATTTTATTAAAAATAATCAATTTTATTAAACTTAATTGCGTATCAGCAGTAAAACCCATAATAAAGCTGCAGTGAAGCTCTACTACGTAAGAAATAACTAAGTATTATTATTTATATGCAGTAGGACAATACTCTCACAAAATACCAGCGTGAAATAGCAGCTTAATACTGCTGTGTTCGGTATGATGAATGTGGAGAACCGGATATCCTTTTTACTGGAAACGAGTCTGGAAACAGAGTTTAGATGTCTATGGGCCACAGCATCCACTTACCATCAGGTGGACTGTGTGCCCGTTTGTCACCTTTATTCCATAAAAATATAACAGTATCAAAAGTGAATTATAATACCAAGGAAAGTAATGTTGAAATAATAACCGTTTGATTATTGTTCGAGAAAAGTATCGACAAAAAACTGGCTCATTAATAATGAAGATAGTTTCACAAGGAAGTATAATAGGTCACATAGTTTTCTTGCGACAATTCTCACCCTACGTGTCATTAAGGGTCATTATTGTATTCATCGTTGAATGATACACGAACTGATCACGATCTTTTGCGAAGGTGGTTGTTAAAGGAAATCAATTCCTACTTGCGACCGTAATTGTTGATAACTGTACCGCATATTTTTCCTTTTTATATGCACCTTTAATGTGAACAGTTGTCAATGAATAGTTTCTATTTACGTTAGGAAATTAGTAATAAATTACTTCATTATAATAAATTAATTTGAATCTGCCTCTTTTCGTAATATATCAAAACATTGTCCATTTTCTTTTTTTAGCTAAACTTAATTGTAATATTTAAAAATATATAAATGCCTAGTTTATTTGATTTCATAAAACTATGAAACCCTTTTACACGTATATACAATTTCTCTATTAAGGTTTTGTTTTTGCTAGCTAGTAAAAGTTTTGCAATTGACGTGAGTGTCAGCTTCACTATTCAATGATATTTAAGTTAAGTATTTATAATTATTATAGAATATTATATATAGTGGGCAAAGTTTCTGACTACTACGTCGCAGTCCTGGGTTCGTATTCACGCCAATGCCATTTTTTTTTCAAATGTATGTGTCGTTGTTGCATCTGTGTCACTAAGACTTCATCTAAATACTTAAAAAAATATTGACGAAATGGATTTATAATGTTAGCCAACAAATCTTACAAGACAATAAAAAGTATATCCGTTGTTGAGTTCTATTTAAAAAAAATCATAACCACTCATTACGCGCTAAAATATTACTCAACGAGGCGCGCGTAACCGAACGGTTTGCGCGTAATAACACGTTGCTGCGACCCTGCTCCGTCACCCAAATTATGGTATTAGCCATTCAATTTGAGTCGTCTCCCTCCATAGAAGACACAGTTTTTTGTGATTACTTATTTATAATGTTAGGAGGGTTCCGTTTATAGTTTTCACAAAATGTATTTATAGAAGAAATAATCCTATAACGCTACTGAGTCAAATATTTATGATTTAAATTGACGTCTTTTCCGAATATAACTTTGATATAATACCAGACGAATGACTTTTAACCCGATGAATCTAAAATTAACAAACATTACAAATAATAATTCGGGCCAATTTCGAAATATACCTTAAAAGATTATGATACATCATAATCTTTACCTTACCTTACAAGATTATGATGTATACATTGTTTGAATTTGGTTGCAAGACTCTATGGACAGCAATAATCAACCATTACATGAACTATAAGTCCGTTTGTCACTTTTAAATATGTATTATGTAAATAAAGTCGGTCACCACTTGTTTCATCTTTACAGCCCTGAACATAGGTCCCCAAGGAACGCTGCAAAACATGGTCCTTTGCCACCTGCATCCACAACTACTTGTTTAGTTTTAAGACGTTAAAGAGCTTACGATCGAAATTACGATCCTGCATTAGCCGTGTACACCTACAAAATAATAGCTCAGAGGGCAAGAGCAGGCCTTTGAGTTTCATAAAACGCGTGCAAACCGATTAGGTTCCCGCCAGCACCGATGGAATTGTTGATTGCAATATTAGGTGCTATATTACGCTGGAACCTTGAGATCGTGGTTCTTTCGCGGTAGTGCCGACCCATTCGTACTGCAGCCTTTAAACAGCTAACCCATACTACGTAAATATTGTATGTAGGTATGTAAGATGAAACGTTAATACTTGCAACCTAATGAAGATAAGCGTCAATTTATTAAAATTACGAACGCATACGGACGTAATCTAGATATGTGCGTCCATTGTTGCCGCCGCTGAGTTTTGTATTGCAAAAATAATCTGTTTGTATGCAAAACCGCCATTAGAATTCCTCGCCGGCCTTCGAGTGGGCAGTGTGCGCTTCATATATCAATATTCAAAGCGGCTGCTGTTTATTTTAAATGAATAGACCGCTGCAGGTTTGCTCTGGTGGTGTAAATAAGACATGAGGAACAAAGGCTAGTACAATCCAAGCCCATACGTGTACAAACATTAAATACCCTATCTCTCATTATATTTTATTTAATCTTTATTATATACATACCTAATATTAAGGTATTCCTTAATGTTAGGTATGTATACCTAATATTAAGGTATTCCTTAATGTTAGGTATGTATACCTTGTATGTATGTTAAAGGGCGGACTTGATGATTTGATGATTTGATATTACTTAATAACTTTGAGTAATAAATATATAAGGTAGAATAAAATGTAGATAAATAGAATATAGAGCCATGGTAGCTCAGATGGTTAGCGCTCGCTGTAAGCTTTACAGTACGCGAGCAACCCGGGTTCAATCCCCGCCGGCACCAATGAAATTGTTAATTGCAATTTTAAGTGTTAATTTACCACGTGCTCGGCGGTGAAGGAAAACATCGTGAGGAAACCTGCATGTCTGAGAAATCAAAAAAAAAATTCGAAGACATGTGAAGTTCGCCAACACGCATTGGGGCAGAGCGACGGACATTTCCTTACCTAAAACCCTCTCAGAAATGAGAGGAGGCCTGTGCCCAGCAGTGGGACGTATATAGGCTGTAACTTTAAATAGAATATAGTAAAATATAAATACCTACATAACACAATATAATCGGGAATACCTAAATAGTAAATATGTAAAGGGGCACTTATATACAAAAGGTTTAAATAAATTCAAAACACTATCTGATAGAGCTCTTATTTCAGTTTTGGACTTATAGACAGATGATAAAACAGTTTGAGTGTAAATAAATAACAAAAAGATTTGTCTCTCAATTTATTTTACCGCCGCTTAGCAGTGCGTGCACTGTTGTTTTCTAAGGGTATAGAAAGTTAGTATATTTAGGGCTGTGAGGCATTCCATATTAGTCCTCTGATGTGTTGTTTATCTGTATCTGTATGTATAAATAAAATGATAGAGGCTTGCAGTTGTGCGCGCATCACGGAAAAACTGCTGGATAGATTTCAATTAGGTTTTCTAAGTTTTATTTTTAATTTTTTTTTTATATTATATAACTTAAAAAAATCGTTGTTTTTTTTTTTTTTATAGGATCGGGTGACAAACGAGCACACAGTCCACCTGATGGTAAGTGGTTGCTGTGACCCATAGACATCTACATCTATCTTCAATAAAGAATCAAAATGCAGATGCGTCGTCACCCGTGAGGACTAAGATGGAATCCTCTTTTCTAGTAAAAGGTCTCGGTTCTCTACACTCACCATACGAAACACAGCAGCGTTAAGCTGCTATTTTACGCTGGTATTCTGTGAGAGCGTGGTCCTTCCCCGGTCGAGCCGACCCATTCGTGCTACAACTATACCAGTAATATAGCTGCAGCATGGCTCTACCACGTAAAAAAAAGTTTCTTAAAAGTTATTAAAGTTTTAAGAAACAACGATTTTTATACAGGGGTTTTCACACACGGTCAACTGTACCTATGTCGCTAGCTCTCGTGTTACACAGATAATTTATATATTTTAGCTACAAACGGAGCAACGAATAACATTGTTTACAAAGAAATTTTGTCTCTTGATGTTTTTTCCTTCGCACATACGAAAACTTTGTTAATACCTATATCAAGCAACGCGGACGAAGTCGCGGGTATCAGCTAGTTCATCATATTTTAGATTCAAGATGGTTGCAGGTGTCCATGAACTGCAGTAGCCACTTACCATCAGGTAGGCTGTACGTTTATCTGTCACTTCAGTTTTATAAAAAACTGTCCGATCTAAATGAAGCATCATAGTTGTTTCTTATCTTAACTACGCTATGCATTGCACACAGGCGGGCAAAAGAGCATAAATAATCAATGTAATAAAACAAATAAACTTTATTAACTAATTGCATCGCCCCGCACGAATCTCGCCGCTCGTGCGATTAGCTGAAATTGCTTTTAATTTGATTAAATGACTTGATGACGCCAACTTCCGCCGGGATCCTGATTTAATGTCGCGAATTGCAATTCGCACTGGTTCATTCCCATAAAACAATTAAATTTGGTATTTTGAGTGCACGGGCTTTGCCTCATGATATGAGAATCGTAAATTCAATGAGAGGCTGCATGAGATGAGAGAGCATGCTTAGTCATTAAACAATGACATAAGAACATTCTTTTATTATAATGTTATTTTTGTTGAGAAATCAATTGGGAAAAATTCAAATGCTTAGTATTTTTGTGACCCACTTTTTAGTAGTGCAATGAAGATGTCACGGGAGTTGGCACTGAAAATCAGTGTAAAATGCTGAGTTGGTGACGTCGTTTACCGAGAATTTATTACCGTTTTAGTGTTATCAATTAGGTTTCATAGGTTTAGACTGTGCTTTTACCCGTAAGGCGTATAGCTTAGGTTTAATATATTATTATTTTCTTCACATCTTTTGTTTAGCCTTAAATTTGCTATCCTTACGCCCATATCTGGTAGCTAAATATACTTTATTTATTTGAGCTTAAATCAATTTCATTTACTAATTAACGCATATTCTAATATCTAGCCTAATAAAATAAATGTAAGAAATGCTGTGTACACTAAGTATGCGGTGTTTACCTATTATTAAATGTGCACTTAGTTTTATTAGTGTTTAGGCAATTACCTTAAGTATCAGTGTACGATTTGCTGGTGAACCAAATAAATAAATAACCTAATGTTTTGCGCGTGTGCTACCAGCGAAAGGAAATTCATTGCACTATTTCGTTCCGTGGGTGTCCGAAGTGGCGCAATATCTTGTTTACATCAGGCGTAAAATATCCAAATCGATGACAGGGAACTTAGCCAAAGGTGCGAGACGTCTGGTGACGTAATTAGACCATTGAGGCAAACCCTCTCCACAATGGGCGAAGCCCATATCCAGCACTGAACTTTTACGGGCTGATTATGAAGCAGAATCAACGAATGAAGCTCTGGCGACCGAAATTGGGTTCTATATTATATTTCAGCGAGCTGAACCCAAGTCAATGGGAACTGAATGATAACATGCGACAACGCAGCTGTAGCCTTCTTTGTTCAAAGTTAATTGCAGGTGTCCATAGGCTACAGTAGCCACTTACCACCAGGTGGGCTGCGAGTTCGTTAGTCACTTCAGTTTTAAAATGAAAATTACAGAATTACTTCGAAAAATACATCAATACAAGAGTATCGCGGTTCTTTGCTCACCAATCGGTCTGCCAGGTGAGACAGCTCACAGGATATGTTACTAAGTTAGTAGCGGTTTATAGCGATAGGAGAGGTAATTAGGTATACTACCTAACTTAAAAAATAATATTACTAAAACATTCGAAAAGCTTTGCTGTAAAAGGGAACCTAGTTACCTTATTTATTTTAAAATAAAACGCACATCACATAAGTAAAACTAATGTTAAGATTAATAAAGAATTGTTCATTAAGCGACTTTTTAAAAAGATATTTTGAAATCTTTAACATAAGCTACTGAATAGTAGAATTAAAATTACTTCATCACTATTACCTGATTTATTATACAAGTAGAAATAGAGAGATATTAAAAGAAAGAAATTGTCGAATATAATCTGTGGATTAATAAGTCGCCGCACAGAACCCAATCCTTTTATAATAATTCTGTTTTGACACACTAATCACGATCATAGAGCACTAAATAACTTCATACAAGCCCATTTTTGTATTTAATCTAACGAAGCGGCGCGACTGAGACGAGAGCAGTCCGAGGGTCATAACATTAAAATGAAATTATAGTTGTATTATAGCGTCGGCTTTAACTGTGGAACTTTTATCCGTCCGTCAAATTTCTTTATTTTACGGCCTGACAACAATTTAAAATGTAAATCGGCCGCACGGTGGTCCGACATCGATGATTTCACTTATCGATTAAAAATAATTGATTCGGACGCATCGTGCAGGATTACCTACACATTGACAAATAGATAAGAAAATAAAACGTAAATTGTAACTGCTCGCCTGTTATTGTAAGGTAATCTTAATCTTTTTAAATATATAACATTAGATTGACAAACAAGATAACAGTTCATATGACGGCAAGTGGCTACTTTAGCCTTAGGACACCTGCAACCAACTTCAAAAAGTTTATGTTTTATCACGAATAGGGAGTAGGAGGGTATTTGCTTCTCAGTCTGCAATAATAGTGGCTTCCTACCCGTACCAGATCACAGCAGTAGGGACACTGCAGCTTGGCAGTAGAAATGGGTTTACCTATGCGTCTTGGGAGAAAGAGAGCCCTACCTATACAAAGCTAATGATACTTCTTCCTCATTATTACCTACAGTAAAAGTCTCCCGTTGTATAGAAAATTTGCCTTAATCGTCGCGCTTCGCAGGAGGATTGACGAACGCAGTGACAGTCGTCTTGCACCTTTGACGCGGCTGCCTGTCGCCGGTCTGGTAATTTACGTCTGATGAAAATGAGATAGTTATACTGCCATCTATCGGAAGCCGTGAGATATTTTTGGCATTTCCCATAGTCTCCTCTTACCACACCCACGGTACAAAATGTGATGATGTATTCTCTTACGCCGCCACCACGCGGCCTAATGATTAGAAAGTTTTTATTTATTACGTAAGATGAAAATCTCAACGAAGATATACACAGATTTTAAATGATTTTATAGTTCAAAACGTAGTATGATAATTATTCTAAACGCATTTATAAATTCTCGCACGAAATAAGTAATTATGACATTAATGTCGAAAGCTCATCAATCGATGGCCACAAGATGAATTAATAGCGTCGGTTTATCTCTATTCAGAAAGTTCAAGTGCGTGTAATTGTCGGTAGATGGCGCCACGGGTCGGCACGATAAAATCGTTTCGACACAGTCACAGGTAATAAAGAAATTGTTCAGGTTTTTTCTAAAAATTTAATTGAGATATTAGACGTCGCTTATATTGTTCATGGTGTTAATATATATCTTTAATCGAAGTAGTTTTACAAGTTTTAAAATTATTCCGTTATCGACACTAAGTAGAAACTGACCTATTTTCACGTCTTTACTAAATATATTATTAAAGTACAATTCATTAAGTACTTTTTTCTTGAAATTGTAGTGTTCTTGAATGTGTGACTTAGTTACTGATTGAAGTACCTATATTAATTTATCTTTAGTTATCTATCTATATCAGTCACTGTATCTGTATAAATAGTATTATATGTCATATGTTTTTATTTCAACACACAATAACTATAGCAAACACAAATTTTAATAATATAAAATTTAAGCAATGAAAGTTTAACGCTATTCACCCATAGATGTCGCTACATTGAAATAATATGACATCGATAATATCAGTTGCAACAAATTCTAAATAAAATTCTAATAATCACACGTTTAAAGCAGCCTTTTCATATAAAAATTTTGCTGTTAAATTATTGTATTTAGTGAAACTTTAATTTTTAAATTAATTTATATCAATAGATATCCGAGTTATTCTTAAAAATAATAATCTATTATGAGTTTTTTTTAAATATTTCAAACCTTTAATACGATAAATGTAATATAATTAACGGTGCGAAGCTCATTCAATTGCAGTTGCATGTTTTCGAACGCAGTGCGTCGTTGACGGGCGTCGCCCCATACATTCGCGCCAAATGGCTAATTCGCGCGGCAAACACACGCGCCATAACTCATATCAACTAACTTAAAAGAGAGAGCTGACTCAAGTATATCGCTCCTGCTCTAACGAACTAGAGAAACCAACGCGACGTTGTTTTTCCTTTTACTTCCTTTGAAATCTTATTTTGAATTTTATTCCAATAGGGGCGTGGATGTTATGTTGCATATTTTGTTGCTCGTTCACTCGTACAGGCGCCGTGGCCGTCCCTGTCTCGCTTTTTGTGATTTTAATTCGCAGAACGGCATCAGAACGTGATTCGAGTCCACAGAACTTTTTTATTGCAAATGTTCGGAATTCGCCGGAGCAAAGACAGGATTTCGGCAAAGCAGCGGGTGATTATGCAGTATCGATTGAATTCGAATATCGTGGCTCCGAAGTCCCCAATGTTCTTGAGATGAGACGAAAATTTGATGCCTACGATTCAAGCACGGAGGTCGAATAAAAAAATAAAATTTTGAAAAATAGACAAATAAAAACCTCAACAATTTGTATTAATCACTATTCTTCTTAAGATTCTTAAGATTTTTAAACCGAGGCCTTAAAACATTTTTTCTTGTATTTACTAAGATTGTTTGTTTGGTCTGGTTCATTCGGTGCTTGAAAATTTCTTGCACTAAAAATAATTTTGTTTACTGTCCAATATTTAACAAGTGTTATATTTAAAACAGTCACAAATTTTAAACTATCTATATGATGGAATGTTAATTATAATAGCTGTGGGTAAATCATCATCATTAAGTCATCATAATCTATGTTCAGCAATGGACTTGTTGACAGGCTGTATCTAATGATAACGATGATGAATAAAAAACTTTATTAAACAAAGATTGTATAAAGTTCCATATTATAATACTATGGAATTTATGGATGATAATAACCCCTGGGAGTGAGGTGATCGCTACCAAGCTATTTCTAATTTGTTTTGTGTAGTTATATAATTGTGTTACATAATATATGACTGTAGGCTGTCGTTTTTCCAAAAATATAATGTCCCGCTGGGTTTCTTTCTGTTTCTTCCCAGGACAGAGGTATTTGCCAAACCAGTGCAGTGGTAAGTATATTAAACACAAGAGTGATTTATAAGTAAGTGTTATTATTGGACTATAGAACACAATTTAAATGCGAAACTTTTTATTTTGTAATTTTTTTAAAAGTGAAGTAACAAACTAACTTGAAGTGGCTACTGCTGTCCATGGCCACCTGCATCTAACTTCAAACAAAGAAGGATACAGCTGCGCTGTCCTCTGAGGACTAAGCTGGAATGTCTCGCAGCCTGTAACTATACTAGTTGTGCAAGCACTGCTATTTGGCGACAGGGATATGTAAGAGGGTGATACCTACCCAGACAGACTGCTAGGCACAAAAAGTACTACCACCTGTTATTTGTAATTACCACCTGTTATATATAGTAGGTAATAAATTTCTTTTCCGGAATACGTAGGCAAATTTGAGTCCCCAAAAAAAATTCAGTAGTAGGTACCATATTTAATCAATGAATTAAAAATCAAAACATTTGATAGTCAAAAGAAAATCAAAATATAATATGGTCACCCATCCATCCTATAAAAGCCACGCCTCGTTATAGGCCACCCCCCTAAAGAGATAGGCTTTAGGTTAAGTTTTTGCCTAAATGGTACCTTGAATATGTATTTAGATCTAGTAGGATGGCTGTGACGTCATCGTGTGTCGTAAGAGGCGACAGAGGTAAATGAAGCAGGAGATGGCCAGCAGCATCTTCCTGATAAAAACTAAAAATAATAAAATAATAAAAACTGCGGTTCTCAACCCGCCTGCCAAGCGTGATAACTATTGCAAATATCCCCAATATTGGCAATTTATGGGGGAGACCTAAGATCAGCAGTAGAAATTTAGATAGTATGTAATGAATGATAATAAAGAAACGGAAATAGGGAAAAGATATAGTAAAAACAGATAGAATATTATGGGAATAGAATGGAAGGAATCAGTAGTTGCCGGTGTCGCTCCAGTTACCATATGAACGTCAGTAACTGAACAAACAATTGTTAATTAGTTTAATAACTCTTCAGGTAGTAATTTGGACGTCGGCATTATACATTATCATACGAATGTACAACATTGTGCCCTTGACAGGTTTCAAAAACATATTACTTTACTGTAAAATAGAAATTCTTATTGGTGGCACATATTTCTATGCCGAAGTGTACCTACATCACACAAAGAGAGCTCACTACTTCGCTTCTTCGTAAAATCGAAGGCACTTTTATAGTAAGAGTGGTATCGAGTATACACTTGATGGTAAGTGGTTACTGGCAACCACAAGATATTTGAATAAAATCAACACGCAGACATAAAACATAGACAAAGTAACTCGCGACGAGCAGTAGCGTCAAATTTGCAAGACGTGGGATACTGCGAGCACCAGTTCAAGCAAATTCTTCTTAAAACGTGAGAGGCCTATATACAGTAGTGGACTTTTATTGGCTGATAAAGACGAAGTAGAAATAATGAAGATATAATCTAGTCAGGTTTTATTTCTACTATGGGATATTGGATCCTAAAATTGTCCCTTCAAACTAGAATAATGAAAAAGGAATGGAGAGCCGTGGTAGCTCAGATGGTTAGCGCTCGCTGTTCATTTTACAGTACGCAAACAACCCGGGTTCCAATGAAATTATTAATGGCAATTTTAAGTGCTGATTTACCACGTGCTCAGCGGTGAAGGAAAACATCGTGAGGAAACATGCATGTCTAAGTAATAAGAATAAAAATATTTCGAAGACATGTGAATTTCACTAACACGCTCTGGGGCAGCGCAGCGGACACTTTCTTGCCCTAAAACCCTTTCAAAAATGAGAGGAGGTCTGTGCCCAGCAGTGGGACGTATATAGGCTGTAACATTAACTTTAACTAAACTGGAATAATAATATTAGATGCAGTGCTCCTTGGCGGCAGAATTAAGGGTGGTGCCTCTCCAGACGGATACCTAGCCAGAAAGATTGCTTAAATACGAGAAAAAACAAGGTATTATATTGTTAGTCTTTGCATTGAAGACGATTTTAATCTCCAGAGATATTTCCCGCTCTAACATGAATTTCTGGAGATTCGTCTAAAGATTAATACTTTGTGTAGTGTTCGCGTAAGAAATCATTAAGATTAATCCTTATTTTATAATTTTAGAGGGGCAAACGGCCTAATAGTCTCCTTACTAGTCTTTAGAATTTACTATCTTCAAACAAAGAAGACTTCAAAGGTATAGATAGGTACTTGTCATCTTATTCTGAGGTTTAATTAAACCTCTGTGGCCTTCTCTCTTCAAAGTTATTGCAGGTTTAACAAACATTAAAGAGCGCGGAATATTTATTAATCCCTTCATTAATAAGTCGCCAATGTCATCAGGAGCGTAAGAAATTTCTGGAGTCAATTGCGTAAAAGTTATTATTTCAATTTAATTCTTTAGGAACGAAAGAGAAAACAAATAACAAAAACTGTAATGGTTTCGTAATAATAAATATAAAAATAATTATTAATATTAATTAATATAGCAAAAGGCACAAATATTTAAGGCCAGCCCCACTAAAATATAGATAACCTTAAAACACAGGGACAGCTTCTCATGGAAGTCGATCCGTTAACCTACTAGACTTTACTCGATTTAAGTGTAAAATAATAAAAAACCAAAGCTTTTTTACGCTAAACCCGATTATGTTAGTCAGAGAAGCCGCCGATGGACCAATATTTACAATGACTGTTGACACGCAAACCGTCTTAGTTGTGTGTCAACAAAAGGGTTCACTAATGCCCTTTTTACCACAAAAAGCTTGGGCCAATATTGATGTAAACACGCGACAACAGCGCCAAAGATTGCAGCGGCTAACGGAGGCACTAATCTACATTTCACATAAAATTAAACTGAATTTCAGGACACGATTTTATAACATTATTTTGACGGCAGCTTCCCAGCAGGCATCCCTGCGAGAGAATCACGAGGGCAATCACAATACTTTTTTAGACTCTAAAATCTAAAACATTATTAAAATTAACATTTATTCTAAGTATTAGCTCTAGTTCCCTCCCCCTAACCTCTTTCTTTGAAACGAATTCTAGTTTTTCACCATCAGTTTTCAAGGTGAATAAATATTGACCTTTTTGAGTTAGATAATACCTTGCTATTAAATATAATTACTGATTAAAAAAGGTACATCACGTCACTGAGAATTTCCATATTCACCATGCGCACTATAAACACCGAATCGGATTAAAATTACGCTCGTACCGAATTGAAAATTCAAAACAATCGGTCTGCGAGGTTCATGGTGTGTGGACGCGCGGGAGCAGATCCATTAGCGATTAACAAGCGATCGGCGGGCGGGCACTAAATTAAAATAAATATTTGCCGGCAGCGCCTGCGCACAAAGCGTCGCCGCTTTCATGTCCGCCGACATAGGTGCCGCCCGATCGTCGGTACTGTCGCACGCACAACTAACAGAAATAAAGATTACATTGCTTCGTACTTTGTAACACGTTAATTGCATTCATATCGCTAGCTAATATCGTTATATACATGAATTGCTATTACATATCCGCTAAACACTTAACGTTTTAATATCAGTTTCTTGTAAATGCCGATAGACGTGCAACGAATTTATTTTTATCTATGTATTTACATTGTAAAATAGTCAGGCATAAATGAGATGGTTTTACCGCCATCTATCTAAAGCTATGAGATCTTTCTGAACCAATAAAAAATAATTTTATGACTATTTAGTCATAGTATTATCATAGGGATAATGAGTGCTTCTGGTCAATGCGTTCTGTTTAGGTTATTTTAAACTATAATATTTATGCTTTTGTATCTCTGATTAAGCCACAGCCGTGTAATGGGGGCATAAGAGAATCTACTAGCCCATATCATCCTGTGGGTGTCGTAAGAAGCGACAGAGGGAAATGAAACATAAGAATGAAACAGAAGAGCAGTACCATCTTTCTGAAAACTCTAAATAGGCTGTAATTAATGAAAAAATAATTCTCGATTAAATATCAAATTGCAGATATGTTATCACCCCTCAGGAATAAGAAGGATTACCTCATGACCAATATAATGAAAGAGGGTCTTCGGTCAGAGGGTCTTATTATACGGAATACGGCATTATGCTTTATTTCAAGCTTTTATTCTGTGCGAGCGTGGTCCTTTCCCAGTCGAGCCGACCTATTCGTGCTGGAGCTATGATATAGCTATACAGCATCGTTCTATCACGTTCTGCGTCTTTGCTCTAGTGGTTGTAAACGCGACTGCTGATCATGAGGTCCCGGGTTCGAATCCCGGGTCAGAAAATATCAGTCATTGAGTTTTTCTGTCAAGAAACTCTCAGTAGCTGCCCGGAAGTCAGTAAGTTGGCGGTGTCTCACCCCCGTGCCTCGGAAAGCAAGTTAAGCCATTAGTCCTGCGCCTGTTTCTCTCCGGTCGGTTTACCGTCCCATCGGAATATGAGAGTGAGGGAATAGAAAGTGCACCTGTGCGTGTATTTGAGCACCATAATCCTGTCCTGCGCCGATGGCTAGTCTCCGTAGAGGCTGACCGCCGTGACCGAAATTAGGTCTGGAGGTCATTATTATCACGTTCAAAACTTAGGTAGGTACTGCAGTTAAAAGTGTACTGTAAATGTATGCAAGAGTTTCTGATTTTATTTCGTAGTCTGCATATTTTTTAAAATAAAATTAGTGTATTTACATGCTAACACTTCTGTTGTTAAGTGTACCAGGACATGTATTACGTGAACGTATTATTGATGACCTGGCATTACCTCCTTAAGTATGTGCCAAATGCGTAAGGGCTGTCTGTCCTTGAACATAAATCAAAACTACGAGTTCATATTGTAACTGTTACGAATCGAACATATATTTTGCAATTGATAAGCGGGATGAACTTTTATACGTGGGGTTATAGTCATCTCTCTGACTATTTTTTTTTTGTATAAATTGGACTCTCAACTTACTGAGGTTGAGGTTAAACGACAACCAAACTGTAATTAAACATGCATGATATGTATACAGTTTTGTTGTAGTGTAAGAATATCCACTAACCCATATCGTCCCGTGGGTGACGTAAGAGGCGGCAGAGGGAATGAAGTAGAAGATGAACAACAGAATCTTTCTGATAAGAACTCAAAATAACAAAGAACTGCCGTTGCCAATCCCTCTGCAAATGAGGGAAACTCCCCCTAAGAGGCAATCTATGGGGGAGACCTATGTTCAGCAGTGGACTTTTAAAGGCTGTATAATAGATGGAGGATGGACAGTTTTAGTCATCCGTAAATACTTTCGTACAGGGATTATTCAGGCGAAATTCTCTGGACTGAACCTGGTCGTAATACACGAAAAGTTACGCCAATATGCATATTGAAATTCTGGAATCGCAGAATGATTTTGTCCTTCGATAGATAATAATAATAACTTTATTAAACTTTTAAACTTGTAGTACATATAGAAAAAAAATTGTCTTACATGAAATAATAAAAATTAGGTAATAACACTAGTGAGGGTGACGTTTTGTTCTCCTTGCTAGACTATAAAATAGCCTGTATTAAGGAGATTCAGTCCCTTACCTCCTTACAAAAAGGAGATTTGAAAATAGTCTTGTTATAGTACAAAAGACTAGTCAAATAATAAGTATAACAATCATGGAGTTGTTACATTTTCAAGTAGCAAAATAGGTTCATATCCAGGCAAATAATAATTATTTAGATATTTTTTTCTATTTGTACGTTTAGACATAATATAAGAAAAAATAATAGGAAGCCGTAAGTAATCAACGATACCTATCTAAAAAGAACACAATACCGGTGGGTAAATAGAGGGCACCTATTTAAAACGTTTTCGTTTTTTTTTCTGTTGGCAATCAGAGCGATAACTGTCATCGGATAGCTTGAAGCCACTTGAAGCCTTGGGTTATATATTTGATACAGCTTACTTTGTACTTATAGTAGAATAAATAAATAGACTATGGAGGTGCTAACAGACAGTAGGTACTGATATTTATAATCGCTAAATGCAAAGGAAATATTCAATCAATTCTCTAAAGGCGTTCACGAGCAAATCATGAAACTTAAATCGCATTAACAGTTTTGTTTATTAATCAAAGATAAGGGACGAGAGCAAGGAACTCGACTGGTAGGACTGATATTCCGTCTAAGAAGTCCGTCTGGGTAAACACTATCTTTACCTTTTTCCGCCGCCAGGCAGCAGCATATATATCTAACGGTTCCAAACTTGTTACAGGTTAGTCCTCAGAAACGACAACGGGTCTGTAGCCTTATTTCTTAAAACTTAGTTGCAGGTGGCTTTATGCTGCAGAAAGCACTAACCATTAGGTGGACTGTAGATACAGTCATTTGCCAATTTAATTTAAATAAACCCTTTTAACGAGAAATGTCATATTAACCCTCAGAGATGACATTAACCTATCCTTGATTTTTTTATAGAATAAGGGTGACAAACGAGCACACAGTCCACCTGACGGTAAGTAGATGCTATGGCCTTTAGACATTTATCTTCGATTAAGAATAAAAATGCAGAATGCGCTGTCACCCTTGTGGACTCAGATGGAATGCCTCGTTTCCAGTAAAATGGGTCTCAACTTCTCTGCACTCCCCGTACGAGAAACAGCAGCATTAAGCTGTTATTTCACGCTGGTATTTCTGTGCAAGCGTTACCCTTCCCCGGTCGAGCCGATCCATTCTTGCTACAAACCTAATACAGCTGCAGCGTGGCTCTACTACGTAAAAAATTGATTCTGTAAAAGTAAATTCTGTTAAAAGTAATAATGTCCTCCAGACCGAATTTTAATCACTGCGGCCAGCCTCAACGGAGACCAGCCATCGGCGCAGGACAGGATTATAATGCCCAAGTGTATGCGCAAGCACAGGAGCACTCTTTATTCCCTGACTCTCATACTCCGATGGGACAGAAAACCGACACGACCGGAGGGAAATCAGGCGCAGGACCATCGGCTTTACGTGTTTTCCGAGGCACAGGGGTGATACAACGCCAACTTCCTGACCAAAAAAGTTAGCGGGATAATCATCTTGTAATTATACCAAAATAAAATGATTAACTACCTGTTATGCAATGAAGAGGTCGCTCCTTGCTCTTTGTATCTTCATCGCTTTCAAAAGGGGAGCCACCACGAGGGATCAAATCATTTTCAATACTACTAAGAGGTATTACTTATGTTGGATAAGCACGTACAGCTATTTAACTATCACGTAAGTAGGTATCTCTGAAAAAGTGACGATCAAATTGTAGCAAGGGTGATCCATTTCTAACCTGTATCTTACATTATTTTAAAAACAAAAATATTTTTCAATATAGTGGTATCATTAAAAAATTATACCACTCTAAAAGAATATTAGATTAATATAAAATATTATATTTATAATAACGGCATATTTCGGTGCTTTGCAAGATTTTGATAAAATGATGTCTGTCAGAACACGAAAATATGAATATGAAAAATTAATTCCACAAAACAGACTGTTCGTAACGGATCTTTAAGCAGCGTTTCAAACAGAAGTGTTAATGTTTGCTCGTTGGAAGACAAACATTCGTGTGTGCACTAGGATCCTTTTACCGCCGCGCCGTATGAAATCGATATGCTAGTGACTGGGGACTGAGGAACATTTCACAAATCTATTGTGATTGCTTGAGCCATGCTTGAGCAAAATTATTTATTTGTAGAAGGCAAACAGGCAGGCAACCTGACGGAATGCGCGGCAAATGTAGACAATAGTCACGCATAGATAATAAATTATTTCGCTGTGATTGTTAAAGATTTCCGCGTTTGCTTTTGAAGTTGTAAAATAGACGTTTAGAGCAGGCGTAATTTAGAATTCAAAATATGTACACTGTTTATTATTGAATTGTATTTAAGTAAACCGAGCGAAAACTATAAACATAAATTGTTAATGCTGAATAGTCACCCATGATACAGAATTGCCTAGAGTGGGTAAGTATCAACGGATACTTTAATGAATTGTAGTTGTTTTCTGTCTATTAAACATTTTCATTTTTAACTGACTTCAAAAAAAGGAGGACGTACTCAATTCGACTGTATTTTGTTGTGTGTTACATCACAACTTTTTCTAGGTGAAACGATTTTGATGATTCTTGATTAAGTTCTGACCAGTAGTTTTTGAGTTATTCTTAATGATGCGTATTTAATTGACTTCGACTACATTGATGATGTTCTCATTTTATTCATATTGAAGTCGGTTGTACAAAATTTTTAATTTTACCACTTGTCATGTTCAAAGAAGGTATCATGAATTTTATGGTTTAGGTACCTTATTTTATGTTTAGATTTTTTATAATTTTTTAACTAGTCGTTACCCTATCCCATCTTTTAATTTTTCCATCCTTCAGTGAGACATTGATTTAGTGAAACATCCATAATACCATTTTAGCTGGGCGCGAGTGATTGTAAGAGCAACATTAGTTTTATAGGTCTTAATAATGATGATCTGTATTTATTTCATTTGTTTGACCATCGAAATTTTGGTAATTTTTTGCTAAAATTGAACAGAGTTTTGTTTACTGGGTAGTCTCACTCGCTGACTCGCAAAGAGCTAATGCTATTGCGTTGGTCAAGTGCGAGCCACGTTGCAGTTGAACATACTCTATAGCATGGTTCTACCACACTTTAAAGAGAGTTAGAACTGGGATGAAACGGCGGACCGGCCGGTGGCCCGATTTGCTGTACCTATAGGCTGCAGTGACGGTGATAACACAGTAAAAGTAGTAATCAAACTATTAAGCAATCGTAAAACCATCATCGAACTTTCTTTAGAATTCTTTTTTAATTTGTGAACTGATTAATGAATCATAGTTACCAAACAGAGGAATAAACCTAATTGCGACTTTACGGTTGATTTCAAAAACCGAAGATCGCGTCTGACACGCATCGGAACCGGTCTTGGCCGATTGGAAAAAAGTTTAAAGACCACAACGAAACTCATCAACTTTATTAATAGAGATATACAAAGGTAAACGGCGAGCAAGCACTGATACAGAATGAAGGTATAAAACTATAAAAACCTTTTATCTGAGCCGCGAAGTTCTTCAATATCATCGCTGAAGTAGAAAATCACCGGGGCATTAAATTAACCGATTCATAAAGGACCGTGGTGTAGAGCGTTCGGTTCTCCGCCAGGGCTCTGATGGTTTGGTCGTTTGATAGTATTATATGCGAGTTCTAATTGCTCCTGCCGTCGCAGTCATTAGGAATAGGTTTCTGATCCACATTTTAATGCATTTTATGCTATTGCGGTATTAACAGCACTGAAAGTGGATTTAGTCTCTTAAGGATGATGACATAAGGTAACAACGCGCTTTTGTGTTGTGCCGCTTTGAAAATTATTTGTGCACTGACAACGCTAAAAGGATCTTCAAATAAATTGTAATGGAACTAGGGTAAAAATTTATTTCAAGCTTCGTCTTTGTACCTATCTGTTTTGCCGGTCTCCCCATAAAAACCATTTCCACAGAGATATTTATAATGCACGCGATCTGCATTTACTTCTGAAAATAGTAATAGATGAAACAAAAAGATGTTAAAACTACTTATAAAAATGTTAAAACTCTAACGTTGGGTAGACTCTCGAACAAATCAACAGTACATATTCATATAATTGTGTATTAATATCTAGTTTTAGAGCGCAAAACATTCAACCAACTATGTAAACTTGGTCTAAGCCGGTGTGAACTGTGAAATGCAATACTTGATAAGCGAATTGGCATTCTAGTGGATCCGGCAGCGCCATGTACGCATGTAACTGCGTTGCGAACGCCATTACCGCGATTTTTATAACTTTTTACGGAAATAGGTTGCCGAGTGTAATGTTACTGGCGGGATGTTTCTCACGTTAGTATTAGTTGGAATGCGGTGATGGACTTCTTTGTAACTTAAAATAGGGAAAAAGTCTTGTAATAAATTGACAATAAAATGCGAATATATAAAAAATATTTGAAATATATTGTTAAAACATGATAATAAAGGAGGAGGTACTCGATTCGACTGTATTTTTTTATGTGTCTTACCCCAGAACTTTTTTCTAGGTAAACCGATTTTGATGATTCTTTTTTATTTGAAAGCTGGTGCTTTTCATGTGGTTTCATATTAATTTGATCAAGATCTGCCCAGTAGTTTTTGAGTTATACTTGACTTCGTCTACATTGATGATGTTCTCATTTTATTTATATTGAATTTAGTTGTACAAATTTTTAATTTTACCACTTGATTGAGGTAACGTCCTTCAGACCGAATTTCGGTCACGTCGGCCCGTCTACTAGTCGGCGGAGACTAGCCATCTGCGCAGGACAGGATTATAGTGCCCGAGTGTGCGCGCAAGCACAGGTGCACTTTCTATTCCCTCACTCACTTCTAGTCCGATCGGACGATAGTCCGACAAGACCAGAGGGAGATCAGGCGCAGGACCAACGGCTTTACGTGCTTTCCGAGGTACGGGGGTGGAACACTGCCAACCAAGTTAGGAAGTCAGCGGTGAGAACTTTTCCGATAAGCCCATTAACAGATTTTGATTCGACCTGGAATTCAAACTCGGGACCTCATGTTCAACACTTGCATTTATGACCACTAGACCAACAAGGCAGTCTAAGTTTTTCAAATACTGGCATATAACAATATAATGACGGTTTTTAAACACATCGTAGATAAAAAAGGTATATAGCTTCAGTTTTTATTAAAAGTATTTGTGAAAGAAGGACATGTGTCAATACTTAAATTATAAAAATGAAGATGAAGTTTCATCAAGCGACAATATAATGATATATTTAATTAAGTATAAATTTTTAATTAAATATATTTCACTATACGATTATATTACTATCGTAAGGTAGGTATCACTTCCACATAGATGTGACAACATTTAATTCCTCAGTAGAATGTAATTTTATCCAGTGACAAGTAAAATTGTGAATTCCGAATATTTAGTAATAAAACCTGAGATCACAGTGCCATGGACTGTAATTTTGCTGTAATAAAAACTCAAGTGAAATAAAAAATATAAACCTTTATTTTTATTATTTTTAATTTCCGGTTTTCTTAATAATCAATTAAAATATGTCTTCTGAACAAATAATATACCTATGCGATCATGTTTTATGTGTACGGGGAAAAATATTGACTCTCACGCCACTAAAGCCATGAGCAAGGTTTTAAGAGTATAACATAACATGGACAAATCCCTTGGGTTGTCTATAGTAAGACAGGGGTTGCGAGCTGGGGTCGAGGCAAAAGCAATAGGCTTACGACGTCCCAGTAATTGATTGGCCTCGATATTGATGGGTTACAGCTGAAGGGTAGCACGACCTCATTTTTTCCCTTGGTTGTAATATCATGCTTTTCTTGATAACCGATAGAGCATATTAATGTGATTGCACCGCGTCCATATTACAATATAACATTGCGTGTTGTAAAAACTGAAACGGTTTAGTAAAATATTCATTATTTAAGTTTATTTATATACTTAAAACTGTCAAAAACTAAAAATGGTTTTTATTTTTAATGTCAATATGAGTAGTATAGATGTTGACATTTTTGACAGATTGTATAAATAATAAAGCAATCAATCTGATTCTCGAATTAACGCTTTTTTTCTGTATTAAGTTGTTTTTTGTTATATATCTAAATTTGGATTTAGATGAAGTCTTAATACATTAAAATAGAATCAAAGTTAATAAATATAATTAATATCAATAAATCGAGGTTCAATTTTAATTACTCGAACTAATCTATATGTCTATGCTTACATGCCTTAATATGTACCTACAATTAAAATGACAACTACACCATTGGACACGAGTAATCAACTTCAAACAAGTAAGGATATCTACAGGTTTGTATTGTCACTTCTGACTGTAATTATACTGGTTCTTCAAACTAATCCCAATTCTCTACTTAATACTTTAATAGGAGCGGACATATTAATAATACTTTATATCTACCATTGGGATTAATAGATTTTAAAATAATTAAATTGATTTTAAAATAATTACAGTTCATTTATCCTCACTTTATTAATACTTATTGATTAAGTATTATTCCACCGACACGCACTGGAGCAGCGTGGCGGACAAATTGCTCCGTAGCCCTCTCAGAAGAGAGGAGGCTAATGGCCAGCAGTGGGATATAAATATGATGTAGCTTTGAGTATTATTGGCAGTGTTGCTTTACAATTATTAAATATAAATCCGTTAACTAAGAAATTGACAAAAATTTCCTTAATCAAATGGCTGGAATCATTAGACTGCGAACAGACAAAAAACTATTTGAACGTATTGTTTAAAATACACTTAGATACTACACACTACAACATACACACATACACAACACACATTAAAACGCTTAATACACCTACCTACCTTTACTAGTATTTTAAGCATGTTTTTCTTTTAATAATTTTTACGAAGTTTCTCTAAACTGAACAAGTCAAGTATTTTAATGTACTTTTATTACAAGTACCTGTACTTTTTATTAAATGTTTTACAGCAATATCACTTCTGCTAGGGAGGGGCCTGGTTATCACATAGTTATAACCTAGTTTGAGCACCAGTCTCCCACCTAGATCTTCCTGTATTGATACAAATGTATTTATATCTGTTATTTAGTTGTATAAGTTCATTCTTACTTAGTTAATTGTATTGTACTGATCATATATGGGAGAAAATAAATACCAAATTGAAATTGAATTGACAATGACTGTAATTAAAAATAACCATTAATTTCTAAACTGACGTTTACGACGTATTTAAGGAAACACGGCAATATTTTGCGTGCGCTTAGTAGAATATAAAAATAGATAAGAAATAAACAAATGATTTTGGATTTATGATCTCACTGATGGAAATCGTTTTAAGAACAATAGCACCATCAATACAAAAGGCATATGTCAAAATAGAGGCGCAATAAACAAACATACGGAAACACCAGCTGTCTAACGACAATATAACTATTTATTACCTTAATTATCAAGCACAAACGCTTGTTAGTTTTGTCGGGAACGAACCCGTAATCATATCGTAATTAAGTCGCTTTTACGCCAATTCTGAGAGGTCGGTTTTTTCTAGTGGGTTATCTCCATAACGAGTTGGTTTATGTTTGTAGAAAAATGCACTTATTTCAATGGAAATTAGGTGTTAATTTGTGTGACTGTTGAAATGAACAAATATTTGGGCTGGTGAGGTGTTTTCTTCTATATAATTAGGCTGCAGACACCTTGATGTGATGACCGCTGGCGCCTCAGGCTGTCTCGGCCTAAGTTGGATTCGGATTTTTTATACAGGTTAAAAATCAAATTAAAAACAAGCTACACTTTCCCAAACATATCAATTTTGAACGTATTGATAATACGGTTTCCTGGGAGTTTGCTTATAGCCATTGCGAGTAATGATATAATTTTATATTGTAAAATTGTATGGTAAGGTAGGTACTGGTATGCTTGTATTGAATTAACCCTAGTTTAGGGATTAGTGTAACAATTCGTTTGTTATATTTATAAGCTTAAATAAATATTATAATATTATATTATGGATACATTGTTTCTGTCTTTGTACCATAATAAAGATACTATAAACATAAAAATATTCATATATACAATAACATAATATGTTAAATATAATGGAAGTGGATATACCCATCCGTAAAATATTATTGGTTAAAACGTACTAGTAGATACAACCAAGAGAAGAAAGAGTTAAAAGGTTTTGATTTTTATAAAACTGAAGTGATAAACGAAGTTACAGCTCCAGTTATAATTCCAGGCCGATTACCAAAGTTTCTCGTAAAGTCGAATTTGCTAACATTTCGAATGTATGTCAGATTCAAATATCATTCAATATTAATAAGATTCCCATGTTAAAACAGTAATAAATAAACCAACATGGAGAAAAACAACCAAGTATGTAGAAATTTATAATCGTATTCGCATAATATGGCAACATAAAGTCATAATTCTATATTTGAAATTAATGTATTCTTTTTTTTAACGATTTACACCAAATCCATCAAATGAAATCAGTTGATTCGCGCCAACTGACGGGAGAGCTTTGCGACTGCCTTATTTGTGAGTTAACGTATAAATCACAGTTAGCTGTGAGTTGAAACATGCGTTAGGTATTTGCCCATTAGTGAGATAGTTAATGAATTAGTCGAGCACCTCGTTCGATGTCGAGAATTCTAGTTCTGATAATTCTATCCGTTTATAATAACTAACGGTTAATTCATAGTAGGGCTGCCAAGTCGTAAATAAAACGCATCTGCTGAAAGGTTGTAGGATTGTCTTATATATACATCACTCTCGTTGTGAAGTTAAAAGTTAAGTATCAGCCTAAATAGAACTCAACACTTGACATAAGTCTTCTGTATTTTTTTTATCTATTATTTAAATAATTTGGTATAAAAGGGATTTAGGTCAGGGAAGAATTAGCCGCTCTGCGACAATGCGGCGTTGTTGTCTGACTGAACCTGAAGTTAAAAATTAGAAGAAGAAAATATTTTTAATTTTTCAGAAAAACATGTTTCCTCACGATAATTTTCGTCAATGTTGAGGAGATGGTAAATCACCGCTTAAGATTGCAATTAATAATATCAGTGGCGTCTATGTGGTTTTAACTTAAGGAAAGATTAGCCTCTGAGCTACCACGGCTCTTTACTATGTAAAAAGTTCAGTTATTTTAGATACAACAAGGCATGCTTTGCAACGCCTCTTTTTATAGACAAACTCCCGCACAACTACTCAACAAAGTTTCATCGTAATCAGTAGAATGTTATAGAAAAGACGAACAAAAGAAGGAATTGTGTTTATTTTGTTAGCAGCCTTCACGGACGCTCACACAAACACTCGCCAAATAATATCGCAATCAGATGAATGTTATAGAAATGCAAAGAAGATGAACAAACAAAAAGCATTGCTTTTTATATCATCATCATCATCATCATTTTTACAGCCATTCACTTCTTTTCAATGTTTCAAAAAATTCAAATTCCAATTCTAAATAATCTAATATTTTCATATATTAGATTATTTTTTCCTTAGTATGAACAGCAAAATTAAAAAAAATATAAAATTAGTTTTATCCAGATACCTTCAAAACCAAATGAATTATACACTAATTTATATTATAGAACGATGTGATTGAAAATCTTAAGGCATAAAAGTGAAACAGACTTAAATTAGATGTCAGTGTAAATTCGTGGGATGCGAGGCCTACACTTGACTCTTTAATATTCAGTTGTTAATGGCATTTTATAAAGAAAGACGTGTTATAATGGGACCAAAGTGAAATATGGAGCAATAAACATGCTTAAAGTCGGAAATGACTTGGATCGTTAGAAGCTAAGTAGTTTTTGGTATATCTGACTTTTATTGTAATCATTATTATTATTATTTTTGACCGCGTAGTGGCGGTGTTAGAATATCCACTACCCCATATCGTCCCGTGGGTGTAGTAAGGGTGAAGGCGACAGACAAACCAGGAGATGGGCTGCAGCGTATTCCTAATAACACCAAAATATAAAAAACTCCGGTTGCCAACCCCAAAGCGCGGCAACTATGGCAAATATCAGCCTTATGAGAGACAATCTGTGGGAAAGCCCATGTTTGGTAGTGGACGTTCATAAGCTGTGGTGATGATGATGTGATTATTTTCGTTAAATATAAATTTCTGGGACATACAGGTAGTCAGAAAACAGGACCTTTCCAAGTTGCCTTTACAAGTATGTGACTAGACCGCTATAATTTACAGGTAGAATAGTCACTATTCTCTAAATAAATTATCTACAAATGACTTAAGTTTTCACTACTGAATAAAGATTTCGTCCCTTCCGGGTTATATGATAGGTACTAAATCAAAAGACATTATTTCTAAACTAGGCAGCTAAACACGTTGGATTCTTGAATAGCTTCCTGTGACACTGATAAGTCCCATCGGGAAAAGGTAGGATATGTAAATTAATATTGGCAACAATCGCCGTGTAGTAGCGATGTAAGAATATTAACTACTCCATATCATCCTGTTGGTATGTCATGTAACTACCAACATTTTGGTAACAACTAATGGGGGTAAACAATATAGTACCAAAACTTACTATACTCATAAAAAATATTCTTCTAATATAAATCTAAGTTAATAATGATAAAAATTTATATTATTCACGACGAACTATTCCAATTATCATCGGAAGTATAGTCAACGCCAGCTAATATTGTCACAAGGGATAGCAGCGAAAAAGAATCTTGTGGAGTTGGAACCACCTAGATTTCAAAGAGGGGGTGTTGAATTTTCAAGGGTGGGAAAGGCGTTCCTCCGTGTTTTTCCCTTCTAAGTGGATGCCAAAGTCAGTCGCAAAAAGCATGAAAATTTAATCACAATCTATAGATGGTGTTGTTACTATTTTGTATATGCCAGATCGGTAAGAAGTGTCAAGGGCTCAAGAATGCAAACATCTTGTACAGCAATTTGCGACAAGATGTTTGCGGACTTGGCAGACCGTGTGGGTGTGGCTACTGATAGCATTCACCTGTGAGACTGCGATTTGTAGCAAAAATTTTGCAATCCTACGCCTTCTGTCTTTGCCACGCATTTGATTCTTCTTCTATTTTAACCATTTAATTTTTATGTAAGATTAGGTTTAGTTTTGTATAAATAATCGACTAAAATATTAAAAACATAAACTGTTGTTGTTCTCTCAAAAATCAAAGTTGTCATTAACAGGTAGACTGTCACTACTCTATAAAAATACCATTGTAGTAAAACTAATTCTTACGATATACCAGAAACGAAGAATCTTAGCATTTTTCGTATACTCTCTATATAATGATAAGAAGTTTCTGGATCAAAATTGAACCTATGCATCAATTCACTGAATTTTAAGTAGATTCTTAGTAACTATGAAATAGAAAATATGTTTAAAGAAATAATATTCCGTTTATATAATCACGTAACCATAACAACCACAGTTTTATGATTGGGATCGTTTTAAAATTCAAGAGAAATTAAAAAAATATGGGTAGAGAAATTAAAACTTTATCACGCTCCCACACCAAAAGTTTCCGTGTTTATTTGTTAATCGTTATCCACAATATACGGAATTATACGGCTGAACGATCTTCCGTTTACGAAAGCATCCAGTTACCGGTAGGTAACCGTTAAAAAAAACGTATAATAGACAAGGCTCCACCATAAATAATAGAATCATTAACATCTGCCGCTATGATTTCGAGCATCAATTTTTTTGGCGCCCAAAAAAAAGTTATTCAAACGATGCTTAAGAGGCCTAGTTAGGGGCGTCATCGGAACATGAATTATTTTGACGGTTGTTTCGTTACATTGTTTTTTTTAATTTGGTTGTAATGGCTAATGGCTTAACGTTAAAATGCCAATGGTTGCCAACTGTTTGCATATTATAATTTTACATGAAATTAATGTTTTGCCATTTAAAACCTTCAGAAATCACTCTCAAGAAGAATTGTAGGTAAAATATTTACTAAGGTGATTTAAATTAAACTTTGTTTTTTTAAATTGATTCATGAAAGCTTAAAAGGATTATACCGGCTGATTAAAAATTATGTTATCGCTGTATCAACATTTAACATCACAATTATACATCTGATACATTTTATAAAGACTTTATAAAATTAAAAAAGTCTTATATTCGAAATTTAAATAAAATCAAAAAGTCTACTAACCAAATGATCTGAGTGGGGATCTCTTGGCGCACTAGGCACTGGATTGGGCCACAGCAACTTTGACAACATCCGTTGACTTTGGTTATAGATGAGCTCCTACGAAGGTGAGAAAAATGAAATTTAGTATGATAAGAATCAAGGCGAAATAAGCCTGACGATGAGAAGGATATGGGAAGGTCGAAAATCCAATTTGACCTAAGTTTTGTATTGTTTGAAGCTTTTACAATCAATTATGAAACGATAATGTTTGCCAACGAATTAATGTCTCAGGTTCAGTAACATCATTCAATTATTGTTATTGTTGCCCAGTATACAATTGTAAATTTTGATTTTCATAGATAATCTTCTAATACAAACGTGTGTGGTTATTTAAGGCTAATACAACTTTGTGTATAATAGTGGGCTATATTGCCAACTTTACGGTTTAAAAAAGTTTTCAATCTTTTTTTTATTTTTAAAGGGACACATCATATATTTACGGAACGACTGCTACCTCAATTACATGAGCTAAAAGTAAAGACAGCCTTTCTCATGTTCGTTGTTACTCGTTATATTAACATCCATTTATTAACGTGGGTGGTAAATAATTATGATCTGCACTTTACCAGAATATGTCTAGTTAAGATGTCGTTCTTGAAAAATATTTCTTAGTATCGATCCCCAATAACTAAATATTATACACGCATTGAAATAAGTTGAATGATTTTTGATAATAACACGTTTTACCGACTCCATGTCCGCACCTCCGGCGAGAGCCGGGTTAATATAGCTGAAGTAAGTTATCAACATTTGGATTGTTTTTACAGATAAAAGATAACTTTGATAATGTAATAGAAATTATAAAGAAAAAATTTGATTGTTTAAAAAATATATAATAAATACATCATCGCCTAAGGCACAGGTTGTTGTAAAAATATACAAGAGACTTGATTTATGTTTAATGAAGTTATTTTCCAAACAAAACAGGCTAAAAGTCTTATCTACAAATGGTGGAATGTATTAACGTAAAATAGTTTTTATTTTTTATTTTCCCCTTAAAGCTAAAGTAAAAATCACTATCATTATCATATCATATCATAAAAAATCATATCATATCATAAACAACCAAATACTTGGTTTTTTATATTGTCTAGTCTTTATAGACCCATATTTTAAAATTATTATCAATATAAACACCGACGTTGTCCATTATTTAAACATAAAGCAAATTAGATACCTCCTGAAACACTTATTTTTCATAATGCGAAAAAGCGTATTTTAACTTTTGAATAGCCGAGTGTTGACCACTCCTGATGGTAAAAAGTATAACGAGACGGTAATAATAGGTTGAGCCAACTTCTCGCCCGCAAAACAAACATAGTCGACAGAGCAGGCGAGCGTTCAGAGAGTGCTAAATTACTTTAATAATGGCGACCGGCGCAGGCGTGGACAGCTTCAGGTATCTTCTGAAGTCTTGTTAACAATTTGTTTTTAATTTATGATTTTGGAGATCTTTGATTTATAATACAAACCATCACAAAGCGATGCAAGTTTTTATTCTAATAAAACGACAACAGTATTATAAAAACATAATTAAGAGAAAAAGGGAGCAATAAATAATTGATTTTATCGGTATGTTGTCTAAAAAAATTGTTTAGAATAAGCAAAGATGTTTAGAAATTTTATTAAATGTCATTTTAGTTCATGCTAATAATTACTATTTACAGGCAAATCTTGTGATTTACGCGAGGAGCAGTTGTAAAAAACTTTTGTTTGTGTTTAAATTTTTACGTATTCACTTTAAATTATTCGTCTGTGGCAACTTCGAGGGAAGCGGGGCACGTAGCACCATGTGTAAAATTATAGCAATAAATGATATTTATCTTGTATAATACAGCTGTCAGAATTATAGCTGCCAGTTATATTTTTTTCAGACCGGTTTCGAATCATCGACACAGTCCATTAATAACCAGAGGAGGTTGCCGTCTACAAAATGTTGCATAAGGCTTTTGAATCCCTTATTGATATTGTCAAATTGATTCTTTGACAAGTCAATTTTATGAGGCGTCAACATCCTTAACGTACATGTTACAAGAGGTCACATTTTCATTCTCAAAATTTGCAAGGGCAACCTTTAAAAGCTAGCCATATTATTTGCCATTTCGTTGCCTTGATGACCTGGCTTAGTATAGTTTATATGAGGTGTGTGATTTTGTTTTATATGCTGTTGTGTGCTTTACATTGAGTAAAAGGACTTTTTCTGTAACCAATGGTCGGTTTTATTTTCATAAAGTTTACTAAAACAAATGTAAACGCACAGAATAATTCCTTATTCAACTTAAAGCCTATAACGTATTTATTCATTTCCTTTATTAGCTATCTTCTTTATGTATCATTGTCTGAATTTTACTAGTGTTAACATCCTAATCAGCTTATAAACAAATTCACTTACTATTCAATGTCATAATATAAAAATACAAAATAATTTATTACTTGAAAGACATTCTAAATGAAATTTTCTGATAAATCGTATGTTCAGTTTCCCATTAAGGTGTATTTAATTAAAATAGATATTTAATACCTACTTAAATTTTAAAATACTTATCTCTCATCTATCATACTCGTAGGTACTCTTGAATCTACTATTGAAGTAGATGTTAGGGTACTATTGAATAGTAGATGTTATCACTCATTTCTTAAGGAATAAAATATGAAAATAACATCAAGAGCTTAATCAGAGATCGTATGAGTCTGTCCACTTAAAGGGTGTAATTAGCGGGCAGTTGTATAAAAATGAATGCGACGTCCGCGCAGCCGGAGCGCCACAATGATGACGAAGGCATAATTGAATCCTCCAGAGTTTTTGAAATAATTTATAAAATGTAACATTCAAAATATCGTAAGACATGCTTAATAGACTCACTCTATTAGATATAACAGCTTAATAGCTGCATGACTAATATATAAATTTTTAGACGATTAGTATAAATAAATTGTTTAGAACGAGAAGGTCATAATTTGACCTTCTTGACAAATAATTTTTAATTGAGGATAGTGTTATTAACCAACATAGATATAATTATATAGAATTCTGCGTCATTAAGTCTCCATTAGAGCCAAAGTAAAGAGGAATAATTCCTAATCCTAATTAAACGTCATAAAACTAAAAACTGTTCCCAGCAGTTGTTACCTTTCATCAAGGTAAAATTCGTTAGTTCGATCGACAATGGAAAAAAAAATGAAAAACATCCTTTTATGCACGAGCCCACCATACGATCGTAATAGATTAATGATATAGCCTGCGAGGTCTGGTCTTAAACGAAAAGCCTTAAAGGAGAGGTCGCGATGTGCGCGAGGTGGCCGCGCGGTCGATAATGACGCGGCGGCCGCCACCCGCGCGCGCGAGAGCGAGACACCGCTCTACAAGAGACCGGGACTGAAGAATAATCGATGGAGGCGCCGGTGGCGCGCCACGGGGCGGCGCCCGCGCCGGCCCCACGCGCACGGCGCGGCTTATTGAGAAATTCTCGAGATGATGCATACTTTTCCTTTTGGTGTTCTCTGTAGTTATTTCTCTCCCTGTTAACAATATTACCATTTCGGTGACCAGACTCGCAGACCCATATATTATCGTGAACATCGTCGCTGCGTTGAAAATATAATTGATTTATTTCAAGACGTTAATTCGACGTTGATTACGTTTGCTTTAAGACACGTCTTTTTATGAGTCGCAAGAGGTCTGTTCAAAGATATTTTATATTTATGGGAAACTGCTTCATACGTCGAAATAGAATCACGAATAAACCTTTTTCTCTTATTTATCACTTTAACAGTTTTTAATTAAAATAAATAAATAAAATAATAGTGTCTTAAAAATGAAAGTACACTTGACTGCAATGATTGCGTATTTATTACCTTTATAAAACTTTCGAGAAAATTATTATTTGGTGAAATAAATACTTAACTAAAAAATTTATCCATCTTACCCCGCTTCACTCAAGAATAGCTGTTAAAACAGCAATCACGTCTTATCAGACAGTTATGCTAATAAGACATGCTAATTCCCAAAACCAACAAGCGACGAACAAAACGGACTGCGGACGGTGGGTCGATGGGTTGTAGAAAAAGAAATAAGAGTGAGCTGAGCAGACGGGCGCCATGGCGCAATTACATCTGCGGCTGATCGAAAGACGAAATAATAGTTGACGTGCTATAAACATCAAGCTGTTTCAATTCGCACTCTGCTACAATTTTTTTTAATTAACTTTATTGTAGGTACTACATGGCTAATTATTAATATTGTGCCTAAAACTTTTGTTAGTTTTACTCATACAGGGTTATTTTGCAATAACCGGCCAAATTTGCAGAGAAGGTTCAGAATAAGTAATATAGGCAAAATAATGAAGAAAAATTAATTTAAAAAAAATCGTTAAAATTCTGTCCTTTTTATCTTTTAAATTCAAAATGCGTGGTAACGCATTCTTTTAACTGATTTTACTGCGCACGCACACATTCGTAAGGGTCAATGGGCAGGCAAAAACGTTGTTACCCATAAATCACATTCAATTTGGGATAATTTCAAATAAAAGAAGAAGCCTTATTTACTCGTATTTTCAAAAACTGCAATAACAGTACATTATTATTTATATATTTCAACTTAAGGTTAAAATTTGGCTACTCTTTGAAAAATAACTCTGTATATTTATAGGTTAGTGTTACTTTTAGTTATATATTTGGAATTTAGTCTTGTTTAAGGAGTCATATTTGTGTTTGTAATTGATTTATATAACCCTTGAAAAACTTTTGGCGGAGAGAAAATTGGTTACAGAAATATATTTTATTCCGTCATTATGCATATTATAGTTTATATTTCAATACTATTCAATATTGGACTGTTTTTGATTCAAAGAGCCTTCATTGTAGACTCAATGTAGTTAAATTATTTATGAAAAGCTCAGCTTTACCTGTGAATATTGGTTTACGCTAATTCAATGTGATTTAACTATTTTTAATAATTCAAGTATTAGAACTTTATAAATATAAATATTATGAATATATAATATGTGCTTAATTGATTAAAATAATGTATTTTAAAATAGCAGTGCTATATGAACTGTTAAATGATGAAAAGTGAAAACGCATGAAAGGCATTGCGATGACGAGAATCGCTTTTTAGTTGCCGACCTTTTAGGAGGCCTACATTGTTGTCGTTGTAACTGAAGTTCTTAGAAGGAAAAAACTCGAGCGTTGCTTTAGCACGGTTCGCATTGTTCTAACATATTAAATCAAAATGTTGATAAGTTGAGTACAGCACCAAGAAAAATAAAATATCGATAGGTAATCTATGAGCATACCTAATGACTTATTTGATAGAGTTTTGGCGGGGTTTTGACCGCAATCGGGGAGATACCTACTTATGCTTTAGGTATGTATGTTCAGAAAATTGATTGAAGTCCGGAAACTTCTCAATGTGAAGCGTCAACACATTGTGAAGTATTTTGTAAGCATAATAAGTAATGAAAAATGTGTTATAACGTTTGATGTTCTTTTTAGCTGTAGGTATGTCTTGTAGCCAATGCTAAGTCAATGCCATATATGAACAACATTTTTTGTTCATATATGGCCAGTTCAATTGCGTACATTTGGGTACTTTTTTTGACGTTACTCGATAGTTAGTTCCTTCAGCAGTTAAACTCTATAGTTGTCTCGGCAACATTGGACACCGTTCTGAGGGAAGAGGAAAGAGATTTGTTAGAAATTCTGAGAACCGATAGATTAAACAACGTAAGTGGCGCAAAACTTATGGATTAGTTGCTCCACCGTACAGCTTACAGTAAAGGATTATCACTAGTTAGTAAAATATAAACACAGAAAACTTCAATAACTTATGACCAAAGACAAAAAGTTCGTCTTGGGAGATGACTATTACTTATCTACACATTGCTTTGCACCGTCAAATTAAAAGTAGATATCGTGATTTCTTATATTTACGCGAACACTACACATTTAAATAAAACTAGTGTTCACGGATTTTTGTTTCGAGCACTTTACGGGGACTCCTGTGTGACCATGGGTGCTATAAAGCGCCCGAAACGTCTCAGGAATATAAGATAAGTTACTATACACGATAAAATCCGTAAAAATTTATTTTATTTAAAATATCGTATTTTTCGATGAAAAATTATACGATATTACGATAAACGGAACAAATCTATAATCACTAAATGACAGGATCTGGTCTTCCGCTGCCCCTGAAGCTGATGAAGTTCTTCCATATGGGTAAAACGCGGAAACAGTTACAATTTCGGGTATTGGCCAGTCAGTTTTCAAAGTCAGCATGGCAAAAGCTGAATCTGAATGAAATTTGAGTTAATTTATCTATTTAGTTGTAAAGAGATTATTTATTTATTTTAAAGTGTCACCTGTGTCACGTGTCATAGAAATGTTGATGAGATAAATGTTACTTATGAGACAAGAGAATGGTATAAAATATCCGTAGAGGAAGAGTGGAAACATTGCTAAAGTTTTGAGGTATTATTTATAATTTTAAAGTTAATTCAATCAAATAATAAAAAAGTTGTAAGATTATAGTCAATAATATTATTTTGAGCTAACTTGTATTTTAAGTAATCAGAAGTGGTGTCAGAAAGAGACAGTCTTTGTCTACTTTTGACTCATCAAAAAAAACCTTTAAAACACATTTAATAACAGCCATAGACAAAAGTAGGTTGAAAATGTGAGCATTCTGTTTCTAGTGTTGAGGATTTTCAATATTTAGAACGTTGACAAAAATTGACTACTAGTTTGGCTGGAATAGAGGCATGTTGAATGTGTTGTTACAATTTATAGAGGTACTATTGTACCGGAAATACTAATCCGGTAATTCGAGCGGGGCGTGACCCTCTTGGAGCGCCCCGTGACGTCACGCCGGCCAATGGTAGCGCCGCTTGCTAAGCTCATTGTCACCCTCGACGCCTCATTGATACTATCGATACATCGAGTGGTGAGAGACAAGTACGAACATTCAAGTATCAAATATTTTAAAGATCATATAACAAATCGTAGTAAGTAACAATTATTATTTTCGATTTTTTCAAGTTAAGGAATTGAATGAATTTGCATTGTCAATTGAGTAGGAAAATCACGATAAAACCTGCAGAGTTTATATAAACAAGCTTGACAACTAAGGGAAAGCTACTGTATTTCGTGTGGTGATTAGGGTAGGGAACCGGCGACCGTTTAAAACTTAATGAACGCTTGAAACTAGGCATTCCACCTTAGTCTTCAGGGGTAACAACACATCTGCACTTTGATTCTTAATCGAGAATAGATATAGACGTCTATAGGCCAGAACACCCACTTACCAGTGGATTGTGTGCTTGTTTGTCACCCTTATTCTATAAAAAATCCGTCAGTCAATGGACTTTTAAGAGTAATTGATGAAGAAGAAGTCGATAAAAATATAATTCAAACGCATTTAAAGTACCTCAAGTCGCAATGGAGTAACGTGGTGTACTAAATTTCAAAATGTTATAATTTGTCCTGTAACCCATCTCTACCAAGAGACAGTACCTACTTCGATAACTTACAAATATACATAATATTTTCTAGAACGTTTTGTATGGCTATGGAAGAGCGGGCGTCTCCAAAAGGAGCCTTAAGGTACTTAAAAGACCTTACGCAAATTATTAAATGCTTAATGAAATAAAAAAAAAATCTTTGATGTTATGTGATGTTAATGATGTTTTATATAGTTAATAAAATTTTAAGGTCAAATAGAATTCTAGTGGTTATAACAGTTTGAATTAAATTACTTATTTTCTTTGATAATTGCCACGAATATATATACAAATTATAAATGTATGATGTAACAAAAACGTAGGCCTAGCGGCCATTACGGATGTGACGTAATAACTTAAGCCCCAAGCTCAACGTGGCGTTGAAACTAATCCTATGCTTTTGTAAAACAACCCTAGTTGTGTCACCCTAGCTTGTAATTTTTTTATTAACGTGTCGCAGAACATGCATCCTATCGCTCGGGCAATAAGGCCGAGATTAAAATGATTGTAGTTTTAGAAACAGCATGAGAATTATACCGCAATACTTTGTAGACTTATTAGGGGTTACAGTGAAATGTAATAATGCATATTTCCAACGTGTGATTTATTTTACGGCAGCAATGCTTTCTCGCTAAGTAAGCATACATTCCGTACATCTTCAGGCTGCAAATTATGAGTATGTAAGATAATGGGCAGTGCGTATTGCCAGTGATGAAATATGGATCTGAAACATTGTTCTTCACTGATGGTTGTATTATGAATAGGACGTTCAGCGAGCTATGGAGAAACTCCGAGCGCAGCCCATGATTTTCCATGAGATTCTCTGCTTGATTTTTTTTATAGAATTAGGGTGATAAACGTGCACATAGTCCACCTGATGGTAAGTGGATGCTGTGGCCCATAGACATCTACATTTATCCTCAATTCGAAGAAGGTTACAGTAAAATATTCAGAATCAAAATGCGTGCGATGCGTTGTCACTCCTGAGGACTAAGATAGAATGCCTCGTTTCCAGTAAAAAGAGTCCTCGGTTCTCTACACTCACCACACGAAACACAGCAGCTATAAGCTGCTATTTTACGCCGGTATTCTGTGAGAGTGTGGTCTCACCTCGGTTAAGCTGATCCATTCGTGCTACAGCCATAATATAGCTGCAGCGTGGCTCTACAATGTATAGGTACAGTAACCGACATAGTCTAACAGATTAGTAAGCTGAAGTGGCAATTTGCCGACCATATAGCTCAAAGAACCGACAACCGATGGAAAAGAAATGTTCTCGAGTGGCAACTTCGTACCGGTAAGCGAAGTGAAGAACCCTCCACTAGACCTTGTAAGAATGCGGAAATTCGATATATGCAGGTGGCTCAGAACCGTGTTTTGTTGAATTCCTTGGGTTAGGCCTAGGTTTGGATTTGTTAAGGGCTATAATGATGACGGCGATGAAGGTAATCGCAAGCTATGTGTGTAAAATGTGCCCCTATAACGCAGCGGTCAGCTGCCTAAGTGCGGATTCTTACTTTACTTTGGTAAACTTTGGTCACGGGAAGATGAGTATGCCTTCGCGTTTGCGATGTACTAGCGAGCTTTAACTTAGTTTATATAGTATATTTTATTAAACAACATGCTGTTACTTGCCTGTGAATTCATTGCTTCTCACTTTTATATAATGAATACCTATCAGAGATTGACAAACATTATGAAACGGTAGATTAATTAAAAAGACGCCGAAAAAAAAGATCTTTCATCTCTATTTTGTTGATTTCCAGTCATCATTGTCATATATATCGGCTCCGTGGCGCAGTGGCTTAGCAATGAGTCACTGCGCTGAGGGCCGCGGGTTCGAATCCCGCACGGAACAAGTATTTGTATGACCTGCAAGTAATTGTTCCGGGTCTGGATGTTTGTCCTTGTGCAATTTATGTTTGTAAACTGCCTCCACGATAGAGGAGAGAATCCTAGTGTGGGAGTAACGTTTTAAAAAAAAAAAATATCCTGCACGGTTGATATTAGATAGTAATTGTTTATTACTATATTGGTTAAATTATCCCAAAGGATATCATAAAAACTGCAAAAAAAAATAAGATCATTTCACTTCTTACAAATCTTTCTATCTCATATATTATACTCTAGTTATAGCTCAGAAGTTAAAGTAAGAAATTAAATGTAAAGTTATCGTGTAGTGCGAGAGCGCTAGAAGCGTCTCCTCGGATTTCTTCATGGTGAATGAAGCATCCATGAGTACTTGGCAATAGTTATTAGTTTCGTAGACCTAAAGACACAGTTGATTAAATCGGGTAAAATTAAGAAGCTGACGCGGTAATCTAAAATTACCAGCAGAGCAGTAATAGTGCTACAACGAAAACAAAGAAATGGAAGCGTAAAACAAGGTTGTTCTAGAGTTAACGCTGAAAGTTTTAAAGTGGATGACGCGTTATCTGTCGGCCATTGCTCGTAAATTGTCTATCGGTGCGCGCTAATCTCGAGCGCAGGGCGGTCGCAGGAGCGCCTCAATTAACTTCAGAGCGTGTTCAAAGCTCGACAATTAAATAGATAAAGCCACGCTTCTGGTGGTCCCGTAGCGGACTTCTGACGGATAATTTGTTTTATCAACTGCATGCCTACGCATATTTATACTTATTTATTGACGGATTGCTTTCTCTTAACGTATTACTTCCTGGGTTCTAATCTAAAGTAATATAAGCTTAAGAGTATTAATGGAAAGGCTGATTTCGATACACAGTTTAAAAGGTTCAATTGATTCTCTTATAATAATAAATAAGCAAACAAATTTTAATTTTCCCTTTTATCTAAAATAGTAAAACTTTTCCAATGTAAAATTAAATTTTAATCCACCTAAAACAAACGTATGATGTAAACTAATCATTATTATATGCATCGGAAGAATATAATATGTATATATGTAAATAATTGAAATACTTTTTATAAACACGTAAATATCGGTGTTTTCTTTTTTATAAAATACTAGCGATCCGTCCCGGCTTCGCACGGGTGATTTCTGGATCTCTACAACAACGCCACCTACCGGGGCCAAATATGAATCCAAACCATCTAGGGAGCCATTTAAAGACACACAAAAAATGTCATCAAAATCGGTCGAGCCGTTTTTGAGTTTTAGCGAGAATAACGGACAGCAATTGATTTTTATACATAGAGATTAGTTAGAAATCGAGCTTTTATATTTTAGTTTCAATATTATTGTTATTGTTTATGATTTTTGAACTTTGGCTATAACTTTACCCAATCCAAATTTTGTTTTTAAGCCGTATGCAGTTCATCAGCTAACCGCCTTAATAACGCGCAAGTAGGTACTGTTTAAAAACAAAAGGCTGATTATTTTCAATGATTATAGAGAATGATTATGAGATAGCGTAGACTGGTCACATATAGTTCAATTTTTTTTTACTCATGCTTAAATTCAAGTAGCTTAGATCAGTTAAGAAGAAAGAATAAAAAGTAACGTCGTTAACGTGACTACGAATTGTCTTGCTTCTTATTATAAGGAGAATGATAAATAATAGCTTATTAGCGCGAACACTACCCATTAAATGAAACTAATTTTACGGATTTTATCACGTTTGATCTTAGGCTTACATCAACGAAACTCCGTAAGTTCATTCCATAATATTATTTAAATATAGTTGATTGAATGTCTATCTTCTATATATATATATTATTCTATCGTGAATACGTCATTCGTTATCGCAACGTATTTAATACGTTATGTAACTTACGCTGTCTCTCAGAGACATGAGTGCAGCACGACACATCTGCAGGGTTGTGCAATGACTGCGATAAGCGAAATAACGACAAATAAAACGCGCTCATTCGCCAAGCGGCGCGTTTGAAGTTCTCAAAGGAGGCCGATTTGTTTGGCATAAAGAGCTCTTTAGAGGTCCGTCTATATCGGTCTCATGAGAATTTATTCTCGCTGTTATTATTGCAATTCAATTAATGGAGCACAATGTTCGGTCAGGTTTCGCCGCTTTAATGCGCACGGATCTCCGTTTGGGGAGATTTCGTTTCGTTTTACGTCGCGTCGGTACGACGGGAATTGTCATAAACATACTTATTTTATGAATCGGCGAATTACGCGTTGCGAATCAGGATTGAGATTTTATTCTAATCGCTGCGGTGTAAAGGGTGTTGGATGAACTCTAAATCGATGCTAAATTATAAGATAAAATTGAAAATCTGACTTATATTATAGCACTGATAATTAAATGCACCACAAAAGTTAGGTTTTACTCCATGATTGATTATAATTTTTCTCATGATATAATTATTCCTTTTTAAAAGAGTGTAGAGAGAGAGAGAGAGAGAGAGAGATTTTTATATGCATGATTGGAAGAGGCAATTTTCAAAGAATTTTGAGAAAATTCCAAGGTTTCGGATTCCAAGCTCTCACACAAAATGAGGATTGTGAAAGTCTACAGTAGAGTCACCTCAGATTATAGAACAAAAGACGTATCACATTTGAACATTGGTGAGGCTAGGGATCGGCTTTATCACGGAACTACGGTTGCGTAAAGTTACAGCTATCATACGTTTCTATCAAAGCTTTTCTAATTTGACGGTAAAAAGTGCTTAAGTTAGATGGATTGTCAATTCAAAAGTTAAAAGTTACAGCCTATATACGTCCCACTGCTGGGCACAGGCCATATCTCATTTCTGAGAGGGTTTTAGGGCAAATAAATGTCCGCCGCGCTGCCCCAATGCGTGTTGGCGAACTTCACATGTCTTCGAAATATTTTTTTATTTCTCAGACATGCAGGTTTCCTCATGATGTTTTCCTTCACCACCGAGCACGTGGTAAGTCAGAATTTAAAATTGCAATTAACAATTTCATTGGTGCTGGCGGGGAACGAACCCGGGTTGCTCGCGTGCTGCGAAACTTACAGCGAGCGCTAACCATCTGAGCTACCACGGCTCTTCTGAGCTACCGCGGCGCTAGATTGTCAATTCGATTGATTATATTTGAATTCACTAAACCAAGCGTGCTAACAGAAAAATCAAGCCTTTCAATACTATAACAAAAAACGTCATACTCTCAAACTCGACTAGGATGGGTTATCGGTTAAATGAACAACAATTGGTGAACACAATAACCCCTTACGGTAGCACACAAATATAAACTATTAAAGGGTACGCACTTATACATAAAACGCCTTAAAACTCCTTTCAAATTTCAAGTTTTCGGTCGCATCAAACGGCTACCGGTATTTGACGCAAATAACCCGTCAATAAAGGCTCCGTTATAATCGGTCCTTTACATAAAAAAACACTCAGCAGCTCGGGTTTATCTCTTCATCCGTGCGCCAGAGTATCGGGGCTGAGAATTACTCGAATATTAGATAGTCGAAGCCTTTTAGATCTCGAACCGATTTGGAACTGGAGGCCAAAAATTGTCCTTGACACTATAGGGCAAGTCTCTTATTAAATTATTTGAACTGAAAGACTCAGGAATACAATGCTGTTTTTCGTATTGCAAAGAATCTCAATACAGAGAAATATACTAATTAAGCCTGACCATCAGGAAAAGGTGGAATACTAATAAAATTACGATGGAACAAATACAGCTCCACTATTGTTTTATGTTCGGAAATGTTATAACAATAATTATCAAAAAAGTTATTTTTTTTGATAATTAAGTAGTTTTAATTCTGTAAAACCCAAGCAAAATAAAAATGTTTGGTCATCAATGTTACTGTTACAGTTACAGCCTATACAAAGTCCACAGCTGAACATAGGTCTCCTTCATACAGAAGATATTTGCCATAGTTCCCACGATTACAGGCGGGTTAGCAAACGCAGTCTTTGTAAAGTTGTTATTGGGAGGACGCCGCTGCCCATCTTCTGGTTCCCCTCTTTCGTCTCTTACGACATACTCGTACAAGGGACGATATGGATAGCGGATATTCGTACATCGCTATACATAGTCGATTCACCAATGTCTTAATATGGATTTCTCATTGAAACAACTACAAAATTTACATACAAAAAGGATGTAAGATAAACTTTACATTGTGCTTTTATGTAGGCGACGCGAATAAAAACGGTGACTCGCTATCGCCTTACAAGTATCGCCTATAAATTGATAAAACAAAACGCGCCGGATTAATTGAAGACAATGTCGGTATGTATGTAATTGTGTACAATCTTTAAGATTCCTATGAACGCGACTCGTGTGTTTAAATGACTGACTACCACAGACTGTGTAATGAATTGTGTAGACTTATTTTTTAATAAGGCATTTCAACGTGCGTTCTTTTAAATAAATTAAACGATGATAATATGGTTCTACTATAGTTTTTACGTTATAGCATGGTGCGGGTGACAGCTCACGCCTATGAAGTTTCGTATTTTTTAGATAAACTGTCATACAGATATTGTTGAACTTCATGGATGGGTACCGCCCACTTACGACAGTGATGTGCCACGCTAAACTATGCCATGCCATAACGAACAACCACAGACTATCAAAAATCGGTTTTGAAATAAATCGAATATATAAAAATCTCGTAAATATGTATTGGAATTGGAACTCATCGTTAAACAAATTCTGATTTACGGAAACAAAACGCACATAGACGACTATGCAGGGTTTCCGATGCATGGACGATAAATTATTCGTTGGTCAGCTCAAGCAAAAAAAATAATTATAAAGCAAATTACGTATTGTGTCAAAAAGACTTTATCATAACATAGCGGCCAAAATGGCTACAAAAAACCTATTTTTAATTTATATTTCATTAGATTTATAAACCAAATTCATTATTTTTTTATACTTTAACTTAATTTTACATGCATTGTAGTTTATAAAGAAATATATGTTTCGGTTTTAATTTTTATATCGATGGCTAATCGATAATTTTTGCTTTGCTTTGTGTATCGTTAATCGCCTTGTTTAAATCGATTTAAGAATGTTCCATCTCTAGACACGCCAAAAGTGTAAGCTGTCACCCGCACCATGCTATAACGCAAAGACTATAGTTGGCTCTGTAGACGTTGTTCTGCCCTTTCCCGCAAGTGGTGTGATGAGTTTTACAGTGTAGATATATAATTTATTAAAAACTCGACATTCTGGGCCAGATTTAGTGATATTATGAATATGAGTCATGTTGTTCCATAAATATAGAAATTCTTAATAACTTGACTACCTCTATCAGAATGATCATAATATGGACCATCCTCTCGACAAAATAATATACCTATTGTGTGAGTGAACAGACATCAATTGGCTTAATATTTGTTTAGAAGTTACACGATCGCTAACAGACGCACTAAGGTACTACTACGACTAAAAATATTGTAACAACATACTACCTTACATAATACCTTACTGTTTTAACCGTGAAATTCTTTTTATTTTCAATAATAAAAACATGTAAAATGATTTTAGTAATATTATTAATTTGTGTAACGTTTTAAATTTCCATTATAATATATTTCGCTTTCTTACGCAAATTTTTGAAAATTATAATTGAAATTTTTGTTGATAATGCGTTTTTTATTAAATAAAGTGACAAATATAAGTATCATATCCAAGCAATACCTCTACAGTCTCACATCCCAGTCTCACGGCGAGAGATAGCGGAGCACATTAGTCGGTGGTCGGGTGACAAAACAAATGAGTGTTTTAGCGCTATCTGAGCTGCGCTTTCATCTCGCCGCTCCGGTAGCCGGTAGATACCGACCTCTCAGTATTATCTCCTGTATTTGTATTACGCTCTTGTCGGACATTAAAGACCATTTGACACACACTGTGGTAGACTACGTTTGTGCGCATTAATGTTGGTAATTTTCATTCAATGAATGTATAAGTTTACAAAGGCTGATTTGCATGCTGCATAAAGGTTGTTTTAATAGGTTTAAATGTATTTATATTCTTTTGTATAATTGTAAATAATAAGCTTATAAACTTGTGACCCTTTTTAGTGGTAACTAGGCATTCCATTTTAGTCCTTAAGCATTTTATTTTCTCGCGCCGGTAAGGGTAGGTACAGATTTGTGACCGGACTGCGTGGCGTTACAACAGGACTGGTTAGCTAAAGGTGGTCTAGGCGGTCTGACTCGGTCACGGAACCATGTCACTAAGCTGTTTCTAATGTCTTCATACCAATTGTATAAAGTAATATGTTGTAAATTGATTTTGTTTAAAAAAGTCCCACTGGGTTTCTTGCTGGTTCTTCTCAGGACAGAAGTTTTTTCTGAACCAGTGGTAAAAGTAAAAAATTACTTTCAATGAGTATTCTTTTAATCTATATGAAATAAAAATGATTCTATTCTATTCTATTTAAAGTAAACTTGTTTGGAATTAAAGAGATGGATTTTACCGTTTTTCGCAGCTTCAATTTAGCTTCATCAAGTTTAACGGCATAAGATCTGATTCCTCACGCCTTACTTTGTATCACGACTATTTATGCATGTTTATAATATAATAATATCGAATGTTATAATAATATAAGGTAACGGGTTTTTGATTGACCATTTTTTCCATAACAAGGATAAAACAATCTGTATATATACTGTATATAACTGTATATATATTATTTCCGTATATGAACAGCTATTTACAATATAATTTAAATATAAGTTTTTAAGTTATTGGATTTACTCGTTTCATATCAACCGTTTCAACTAACCATGAATAAAATAGTTGGAAGACTGCTTGTAAGAAAATTACAAATTCTTTTATGCGTTAACATGAATTTAGTCTACAGATAAATTAGTACTGAAAATAACAATTTGTTGCAATGAAAATTAATGTTCATCAACATGAGTAACGCGTATTACTAAATTTTTCTTTACAATTTACTTCAAATAAATTAATGCTCCATATACAGTATAATGTCATTAATTACTGTTTTTGTTTCAAAAACTTCAACACTAGCGCTTTGTTGCTAGTAGAAACTACTTTTTTCACTCCAAAAACATAAGCAAATGACTGTGTGGTATTCCTTTAATTAACAAGGGGTTTTAATATGCCGGAGGGTGCATTATTCGCTTTAATTAACATCGGGACCTATTTGGTATGTTAACTAAAGTTTTGAGCGTGAACGCCTACTCCATGGACGTATATGTGCCAAAAGGCCCGACCACCAATAGCCACTCCGATACGGCGATAAGGTGTTTAAATTCAACTTTTTATTGAGCTTTATCAACAGGTTAAAGCTTATTCACTCACACAGTTTTACTTTTTTAATTGTACTTCAATCTATCTGTACACGCACCCACACTGTGACGTTAATTGACAGAATTACCTTTGCGGTTGATTAAAGTCGTCTTTGTAACTTTGTACCTTAGTCTTTTTGGCTTAAGTCAGTTGATAGCATGTCACGTTTTTGTGTGCTTTATTGTGGGTTTAGAAAACGTGGGATCTCGAGGTTTCACGGAATTATTGAGCTTGGAGTATTCTCTGATTCGTTATCTGTTAAATGCATTATGAGTTGCGAAGAGTGACTTATCGACTATAAATTTTGGGCGCAGTTGAGATAGCCAAAGTGATAAAGTTTTATTTAAAATTTAACAGTTAGAATTCGGCGAGTTGTTTCCAATAGTAATGGTGTTCAATTACACAAGTATATTACCTTATTATCGTGTTTTGTGGTATTCCTTGGGGGAGGCCTATGTTCAGCAGTGGACTTGAGAAGTGCCGTAATAATGTTGATGATTATTACCATGTTGTGTAATAGCGGTGACCGCATGTATTTAAAGAGGTGACTGGAATATACCCAGAAGTTCTTGTTGGCTCCGATAGATCGCGTTATAATCATCTAGTTTATAAATCAGGCGTGATCAGGCAGATGCGGCGATAGGAAACAGCGTAAAAGATGCGAAACATCTTTCTACAGACATCACAACAATTTGTTATGGCCAAATTGCCAAGCATGGCGACTATGGTAAGATTTTAATGTCTACCAGTGGGCTGTTTATGATGACAAAGATAAAAATATATCTTATAAAAATATATTTATCAGACACTCTGAGGCTGGAGGGCCCCAATGGCAAATTTGTTCCCCAATCCTACCAACATTAAAAAAGCCCATGTCCAGTAGGCTATTACATCATGTCATTGATCTGATTCTGTATGGTGGTGGCGTAAGAGATTATATCCCCCAATTTCGTCCCGTGGGTGACGTTAGAGGCGACTTTTATTAAGTGGTGTATTTAAGTGCAGTGGATTTGTAAAGCTCAAAAACTACAAAAAAGAGTATCGATGATAGCAGAAGGCCTTCGATGTGGTTGATCGTATACTGATCTTATACAACGTGTTACAAAATACCCCGTAAATATATAATTAATTATCAAAGCCAAAAATTTTGTCAACCCTAGTAAGCTGTCATGTTAGGGAACCAGATTATTTAACAGAAAGGCCTAGGTACTTATTTTACCTAATTATTGTCTACTTTAATAGTTTTTCTATTTTTCATTCATAAATGTTTGCTACCTCAATACAAGGATTTTTTTTATAGGATAGGGTGACAAACGAGCACACAGTCCACCTGATGGTAAGTGGTTGCTGTGACCCATAGACATCTACATCTATCTTCAATAAAGAATCAAAATGCAGATGCGTTGTCACCTGTGAGGACTAAGATGGAATGCCTCTTTTCCAGTAAAAAGGGTCTCCGGTTCTCTACACTCACCATACGAAACACAGCAGTTTTAAGCTGCTATTTTACGCTGGTATTCTGTGAGAGCGTGGATGTCATTATACTCAATTACTGGCTTCAAAAAATGTCAAGTTGGAAAAAAAAATGTTGTCAATTTCAAATCTTCTAATCGATATCCTACAACTGTTTCGAGATTTTTTTCCAACATTTTTTGCAAAATAACGATGCTTCCTAACTCGGAATATTACGATATGATGTTATGCGTAGGCCATGAAGATAGCAATTTAAATCGTGCTCGCGAACTGTATCGGCAACGATTTATCGATGGTAGACCCCCACGCTGATAACCGACGGCTGCCTTCGTACCAGTGTTTTTTGAACATGTCAAGACGACTACATTCCACCGGCTCTTTTCATCGGTCTACTGGAAGTGGACGTCCAAGCACATTCGACGCCAGGCAGGCTGAATTAGTGTTAGAGCATTTTGAAGAAGAGCCGACCACAAGTACGAGGCGAGCCGGAACAAGATTCGGTATAAACCATGTTGCAGTTTGGCGAATTTGTCGTGACGACAATCGTCACCCTTATCACTATCGCCGTACACAGGAGTTGATACCCACCGATTTTGCACCCAGGAGGAACTTCTGCGAGTTGTACCTCAGACAGTTAGAGGAAAACCCTAATTACGTAAACTATGTTCTTTGGACGGACGAGGCAACATTCACGAGGTCAGAACTTTCAAATGTGCATAACGATCACGTTTGGGCTCGCGTGAATCCACATGCTTCACGGCAGGGCAGATTCCAACACCAGTGGCGGCTGAATGTGTGGGCTGGCCTTTATGACGGGCATGTCATCGGTCCCGTCATTATGCCATCACGTTTGAACGGTAGCAACTATCTAACGTTTTTACAAACGGAATTCGAAGAAGCGATTGACGACTTTCCTGTGGCTGACTGGGATTACTTTGAGAACCAAAGAAACATGGTGTTTCAGCATGATGGAGCTCCGGCACATTTTGCTCGCAACGTACGAGAACATCTTAACGTTCGCTTTCCGCGAGGATAGATCGGCCGCGGGGGACCGGTGCTATGGCCTGCTCGTTCTCCGGACCTCACACCCTTGGACTTCTTATTGTGGGGTTATGTGAAGGACAGAGTGTATTTCTCCGATTGCCCAACGGTTGCCGAGATGGAACAGCGTGTTAGTTCGATTTTCGCAACAATAAGACCGACTATGGTGCGAAATGCCACACAAGCCATATCCCGACGAGCGAGGTTGTGTAGGTTGTGTAGTTGAGCAAGGCGGAGCACACTTTGAGCCGTTTCTGTAAATTTGACGTTTATTATGAAAAAGTAAGTGTTCGTTTAGGTTGTTTCGTTAGGTTAGGTCTATTAAAATTTTTGTCGTTCCGCGAATTAGGTAGAAATCTAGGTACATTCTGCGTAGTTTACTCTTTAATTTTACTGAAATAGGGTTTGCACATCAGTGAAAATAATAATATTTTTTTATTTTTTTGGGGTATGTTATACAGCGTTACTACGGTTCTTAAATATTGTGAATGGACTCGTTATAAGGCCCCATTTAACCTCCTTTCGGCTTTACGGGTAGTTTTGTAACACCCAGAATACTGAAAATAGATATAGAAAGATAATAAATATAGAAAGTTTCTTCTCAAATGTAGACATTGACGATGTGATTTTAGACCTTTTTTAACCCCCGACGAAAAAGAGGAGTGTTATATGTTTAACGTGTGTATCTGTGTATCTGCACATCTGTGTATATGTGTATCTGTATAGATATACAGATACACATACACACATCTATGTATCTGTGTATCTATGTATCTGTGTGTCTGTCTGTGGCATCACAGCTCCCAAACGTATGAACAGATTTAGATTTAGTTTTTTTTTTGTTTGAAAGGTAACTTGATCGAGAGTGTTCTTAGCTATGATTCAAGGAAATATTTTCAGCCATTTGAAAATTATCAGGTCTTTTTTTTTTCGGAGGTTTTTTTAAATTTTCAATTTAAGTTATGTAGATTTAAGTTAAAATTATTTTATTTTTATTATCCAGATAACTTAGCGTACAATTCACGCGCTTTACCATCTTCGGTTACAACACGATTTACTAACTAATGGGATAGTAGCCAAGCACTATGAGGGCCAATTTTTGTTTTTATCAAGGATGACAAACGAGCACAAAGTCCAACAAATAGTAAGGTGTTGTGACCCATAGACACGTATATCTCTTCTCACCTATCCTCAAGTCAAAATGCAGTTGCGTTGCCACCCCTGTCCACTAAAATGCCCCGATACCAGTAAAAAGGCATTCCACTCAGCGGGACTTTTTAAAAGTAAATTATACATTAAGAACACAGGTTGTACAAACTACTTACAAAACTTATTTAAAAAACAGCTTGGAAGCGACCACCTCATTCCCAAAGGTTATTAACAACAGATGTTTAATAAAATATTTAAACTTGGTAATAGAGAGACCTTGTATATTTTCTGGAACTTAGTTGTAATAGCGTATACATTGTCCCATGAATGAATTACTGACTGTTTGGAGTCGACAAACTTTTAAGCTGGTATTATCCAGCAGGTTCAGCAGGGGGTGATGCAACCATCATATATATGCTAATAACCGGAGTAGTTATGTAGCAAGTACCTCGTAATGTCTCTGCGTATGTGTTCTCCCAATACCTAGTTTCAACACCGTAATATGTAAGTATTGAAAGTGCTTTAATAACCTACCTCATCAATTTACAAACAACTGTAATATTCTTAGCGATATTCAAACAGACATACGGGCGTCAGAAAGACAGGTAGCCCAATACCGTTAACACGAAACTGACCGAGATAATATTAACAGCCCCGGTTAGTATTAAGCCGAGTAGCATTCCGTGTTTCGTTATGTTGTAAAGTCGAAGAAGATATGAGAGGCCCGCTTGACAGCGCTGAGGTGGTCTGCATAAACGTTCTCATATAAGCATATGATAATTCGGCTTACTTGTTGTGTTTTTGATTTTTTAGCATAAATATAGATATTTTGTAGCATTGAACGTTAAAATGTGTATTTTACATACCGTGATTAACATTAGCGATTTAGAATTAAATTATAGCAAAATAGATATCGTGACCGTGTAGTGGTGGTAGATTAAGAATACCCACTACCCCATATCATCCTGTGGGTGTCGTAAGAGGCGACAGAGGGAAACTGAAACAGGATATAGGCAGCAGCGTCTTCCTAATAATGATCAAAAATAAAAAACTGCGGTTGCCAACCCGCTTGCCAAGTGTGGCAACTATGCCAAATATCCCCCATATGAGGCAATCTATGGGGGAGGCCTATGTTTAGCAGTGGACTTTAATAGGCTGTAACTGTAAAAAAGTTACTCTCCGAGCTTTTCTTTGGTATTTGGTAATGGACAGTACTACCAAATTTCATATTATTGCTTATATTGCATTACGTTAATTAAGTAATTTTTTATAATTAATCTTTATTCAAGTATGAGTCTCTGAGAGATGACTACATATTTGTGCCATTTGCTGTAGAGACTATCGGTCCGTGGGGTCCACGTGCGGTGAAGTTCCTAAAGGAACTCTATTCGTGATTGGTTGGTGGTGCCGGTGATAAGAAGGCTGGTTCTTTTCTCGCTCAAAGGCTTAGTATAGCCATGCAGCGAGAAAACGCAGCCAGCGTTCTTGGCACGATACCACGGGGAAGACTGTATGATAAAACTAATAACTTAAATTATCAAATTTAAGTTATTAGTTTTAGTGTTTTTTTTATTACTGTTTTTAATATGGTATATATTTTAATGTTGTGTAAACAATAAAACTGTATAATAAAAATATTAAGTCATTTGTAATGTTGGCGATTTTTAATGTAGGTTACTGTTTATATATTTGATACATTTTTGCTCCTTTCGTTTGATTTCCGATTCATTCACTCATTCATTCATTACAGTAGTTAAAAGTTTAAAGGTCTTCCTCGTAGATTGCCTCATAGGAAAGATTTTGCCATAGTTGCCAAGCTTAGCAGGCGGGATGGCAAGACTATAGTTTTATTATTTTTCGGTGAAATAAGTCAGTTGGTAAGTATATATCTGTATGATTTAGTTTCGTCGACTACAACATTTAGATTGATTATACGTAATGTAACATTGATTCTACGGTATCAATGTTATTTTTCGTACTGTATAATCCGAACAAAGAAAATCATCCACCTTAACCGTGCAATGTGAACCAAGCGGATCAGCCTCCAGACGCTACCCGCCCGCCCTCGGTCCGATATAATTTGTCACAGAGGGCGCCGCCCAGAAACGCCCGGCCAACTTTTGCGTATGCGTTACACTTTTACTTGTATTACTTACGAAATTTTCCTATAGGTAATTATTTTAAGTTTTCTTTAAGTTCGAAATGCAGTAAAACTTTTAGTAGACTTAAAGATGCAATTTCAGGGCATTGTCAAATATATTGTCCATGGAATTCGAGTACATGCACAATAATATATTTTTTTAATAAATTATCAAAAAGTGTATATTTATTGGGTTTTTGTCTGACTGTTAGTGTTTTCACGACTTACACAAAAACTACGTGCACTGATTTCAATGAAATTTAGTACCTATGAGTATATAGGTAGTTAACCTAGTAAGTTATACTTATATATGACATATTAAAATATGTTGACCTTTGTGACGTAGTTGGGTAATTTTCTACTTTTACTATAGATTTATTTAGACTCATTATATATTAAATATATTTAACGCAACGCATATTTGAAACAGACACTAGTTTAAGCCTTAGAGTAATTAACATACTACTTTTGTAATAAGACGGTAATCATCCGTGGGTGTCGTAAGAGGCGACAGTGGGAAATGAAAATGAAATAGATGGGCAGCAGCATCTTCCAGATAGTTACTAAAAAACTGCGGTTGCCAACCCGCATTTCAAATGTAGCTACTATGTCAAATATACGCTACGAGGCGATCTATGAGGAGGCCCATGTTCAGCACTGGGCTTTTGACAGGTTAGGCTGTTGTGATTGCATGAATGAAATAATATTAACTTAACGTTTTAGATCCCTATTAATGAAGAAAAGTACAGAATACACTATACGTAGTAGAGCCACGCTATGGTTGTAGTACGAATGGGTCGGCCCGACTGGGTTAGGACCACGCTCTCACAGAATACCAGCGTAAAATAGCAACTGTGCTGTGTTTCGTATGGTGAGTGCAGAAAGCCGGAGACCCTTTTTACTGGAAACGAGGCACTCCATTTTAGCCCTGAGGGGTGACAACGCGTCTGCATTTTGATTCTTATTCGAGGATTAAAATGTAGATGTCTATGGGCCACAGCATCCACTTACCATCAGGTAGACTGTGTCCTCGTTTTTCACCATTATTCTATAAAAAAAGTAACACAATTAATGGTCCGTGTCATAAGTCCGAGTTTAGTACGTGCTAGAGCCACGCTGCAGCTATAATATTATAGTTGTAGCACGAATGGGTCAGCTCAATCGGGGTAGGACCACGCTAAAATAGCAGCTTAATGCCGCTGTGTTTTGTATGGTGAGTGTAGAGAACCGGAGACCCTTTTTACTGGAAATGAGGCATTCCATCTTAGTCCTCACGGCTGACAACGCATCTGCATTTTTATTCTTAATCGAGGATAAATGAAGATGTCTATGGGCCACAGCATCCACTTATCATCAGGTGGACTGTGTGCTCGTTTGTCATCCATATTCTATAAACAAAAAAAAGTCACCATCTAAATAATTAGATTATTAAAAAAATTGATAGCGCTATTCTTTATATGATACGATATTCTTTTAATTTTTACAAATTTGTATTTTGGCATTAATACCGAATTTATTTAATACAATATATGATATGTATATTTTTGTATAATATATTTCAACATCAAAGCAATTTTGACTGCTAATATAATTTAGTTTTCCATTTTTGGTAGAGAATGTCATAAGGTACCTACTTAAGTCCGTTATTTTTAGCCTTTAGCTTAAGGTGATTGCAATTAAGGATAATTAAATAAATTCACCTGCGAATATTCAAAAGAGTATGCGTAGGTGAGTGTTCTGTATACGCTAATATAAGCAATGATCATTTAACAGTAGACGTTTAAGAGTAAACAATCCATATTCATAGATAGATTTGCATTATTCATAATACCTAGAGTAATTTGCAATTTGTAAAACATATTTTTTAAATGTCGGTAAATTAAATACATAAAAGAATGAAAATTAAAAAAAATATGCAAAAAAGTCAAACAACTCACAGGTAACTTCTCTACGGAATAAACCTCCTAAATAAGAGAAGAAATGAACGGTGAATCGAGCACAAGAAATATTCTTGTTATTCCACTTTAAAAAGCATTTACGTTTGTCCCTTACACCTCAAAGTATCTCTTGCGAAACCTGGAATATCAAGCACGCTTCCCGGGAAAATGCGGAAAATGTAAAATTGCCGTTTTCACGACTGACACAACACAGGTGTAAGGGAGCGACATGACGCAATATAATAAAAATATTGAAAGAAGCGAGATGAATTCCTCACACGAACTTCGAAATACGTACTTACATCAAATGATGAACGTATGTAGCAAGCTGAAAAATGTCTTCAATCAATGTAAATAACGCATAAAATAGAATGTACATATGATATAATTTGGGATGTTTTAAAAGCATACAGAATGAAATGAAATAATGGTAGCATGTTCGTGTAATATTTCTAGTTGGCGAAATTGAAAACAACGTCGAGAAAGATTTGATTTACGGTGTGGTAGGTTGAAATTGAAATTCTTCAAAATATTACAAAAATGTCGCGTGAGTCATTGAGCTTCACATATTATATTTGCATATTGTGTCATTTTAGAAGAGTGTCTTTGTGTTTTCGTGGGTTTGTAGCACAGCTCGAGTAATTCATATTTCATACCAGATTCCCAAAAACAGAGTGTATTTAATTTTGTTTGTAGTTAATGATTTTGACCTTGTTTTAGAGCCTAGAATAATAAATAAAAACAGAGTTTATTTAATTTTATTTGAAGTCAATGATTTTGACCTTGGTTTAGAGCTTAGAATTATAAAAAAACAAAGTGATGCGGTCGCGAATCATATTTTGTTAAACATACAACCTGACCCTGACCTGCAAATTCCAAAAAACGTAAGAAAATTTGAATTTCGCGGGCCACCTTGGCGCTTTCACCTTAAGCTTTATCGCCCTATAAAACCAAAACTAGGAGGAGGACAGAGACAAAAACACAAAGTCGTATACTATAACTAATATATTAAGAAAAAAATAACAAACAAGCTTTGGCAATAATTAAGAACACTTCGGAAAATCAACTTAAAAAGAAATAGCTTTACTACACAATACTAAAATAGACTAAAATATTTACAATATTTTCAACTGTCAATATGGCGTCGATAAAGCAGCGCCCTTTTGACCTTTTATTATTTGATTGACTGATGAAGAGCTATCGTATCACAAAGCCATCTACGCAAACAAAGCTGTAGTTTTTGAGTTATAAGAAAGTGACCATATTAACCGGATGACCATATTACCCTCACGTACGTTAATATTTGACAGATTTCATAGCGGGAAAGTTAATTTGTTCGGAAAATGTAAAGTTTTTTTTTCTTTCTGTACTATTAGCTATATTTTATATTAATAAGATTAAAAATAAATAAACCAAATAACAGATATTCATAGAAGTAGAAAAATTAAAAAAAAAGTTAAAAGTGTGCAAAAATTAAAGACGCATTGTTTTGTGTATTAATATAATAAGTACTCTAGAAACTGATAAAATTTTATTAAAAAGCAACTTCTCAATTAAATTACATTGTGTAACAAAAACTTTACCTGAGTGTCAACTAGCGACATCTGGTGAGCAGAAAATTATTAGCCCTCATTGATGACGAATTCAAAATTTTCACTTCTTTCAGTCCCGATTCTTATTTAGTTTATATTGTGAGTCAAAATTTCCATTAAAAAGTGGTTATTGTTACGCAACACAATGGTAAAAACTTATTAATAGACAAAAACAACACAAAAAACCGTATGCAAAACTATAAAAAAAAACCACATATGTACATATGTATATGATCGCAGTTCAAGCTGTCGAATTGGTTATAAACGTCCCGGCATGCAATAGTATATCGGTCGTGACAACTCCGCGAATGGGGCCCGAATGGCGTGAACACACCCATTCAGATGAAAACAACATGCTTGTCAAAATTTCCATATCTATCTTGCGTACTATCTCACGCTATACAAGCGTTTGTCAGCCACTTACAGTGCAGTTGGCTACAAAAAAAACGAATTTCATTTTATTCCGATTAACGGCTCGACTAATTCGAACCAAACTACATATTTTGAAACTTGACCCATTAGATGCAGTCTGCGTATGAATGTGACGAATACCTTAATATAGAAAAGGAAATATCCATCATTCATACTTTTTTACTATTATAAGCCAATGTTTGACTGTTCGATACAGCCTATCTTAAGTCCACAGCTGAACACAGGCCTGTCCTATAGATTGCCTCACAGGGAGAATTTTGCCATAGTTGCCACGCTTGGATAACCAACAAAAAGTAAGTCAATGTAACTCATTTTGTTAGGTGGCCTAAGACGCAATTAAGATTTGTAGTAGTCCGCTATTTTAGGTAAACTAATCTGCAGCATTTTAATATCTTTTATTCTCTCGTGATTAGTCAAGGCAAGGCAAATATGGTCAATTATAGTTGAAAGAATTGTTACAGTTTTTATATGGTGTAGGTACAGTGTGAAGTAGGAAATTCTTCACGAAAATAATGACGTTCATATTTTCAGAACTGACGTTACTAACACCTCAAACACACCATTAGGCGAGCCATTTAAACGAAACCCATAAAAAGGAACAACATTAGTTTGGCACCCCCATAATAACAGTTGATTTGCCCCCTTTCTCCTTACACCCACGCGTAGAGGTGTGTAGCTATTATATAGCCACTTTGCGCTGACCTAGGTTTTGAGACAGTATGTGTTAAAGCAGAGAGTGGGTTTCAGTTGAGGAGGGTGAGGAAGATCGCATGTTACTGGTGCTTTGGTGAATGCGTGTCTTCAGCCCATCCTACCGATTTTAGCCTAATGCCACTTGTATCGGACATTTTATTGTCACACGCTCGTAGTTTTTCGTGAGTTGTGACGCTTGAATTTGTGAAAGTATGTTGCCGGTGACGTTTTTATTGGCCCTAAAGTCGACATAGGAGTAAAGTTGAAGTGTTTCTAAATTTGCGGTGTAATTTCGGTTGGTATTTCCAAGTTGGCTTCGTTTTACAACACTGACTGTAAATAGTCGAAAGAACGCAATGAAAGAACAAAGGCTTTGGATATTGAAAAAATTATAATGCCAATTTTAAAAAAAATGTCGTACTAAACTCAACTGAATATTATATTTCGTAAAAACTTTTAACTTTTCTTTGAAAATTCTCTGATTTCTATTTGATACTTAGAATAAAATATGTGACTTTATTAAGACAACCTAGGGTTTCTAAGAAATTTTTATAAATACAAAACTGGCGATTAAATGAGGTCTGCGTCGCAAACTAAAGGAATTTAATAGACACGTCAAAAAAGAAACATTTTCGACGAACCCAATAAAATTAAAGGCCTGAAAGTATTTCGAGTATTTGGTTGTCTTCATTTTAATGCCGTTGAAATAGAAGGCACGGCGTTGAGTCGTCGTATGAATAAATTTTGGTGTTCGATGAAATGCGTTAGGGTGAAACTTGTAGAAGTGTTATTCTCTCAATTTTCCCGCCAATTTTCGGTCTACAAAATGGCCGCTGCTCAGGCACGCACTAACACGCAAGTTGGAACACGCAATGTTATCGTAAGCTCTCTATAAACAAAACTAAGAAAAGATAATCGAAGTCTGATTTTAACCAAGTCCAAACGAGGTTCTATAATTGAAGCGTATGTTTTTTTTATATATCTTCAACGATTTCTCGGAAACGACTAAATTGATTTAAATAATTATTTTTTAAGTTATACTGCAAGGGTGATCCTATATTATAAATTTAAAGAAAAAAATCCATCCTAAAGGGTGGCAAAATAGAGGATGAATGGATCTTTTAAAGTCGGTTTGTACTTTTTATTGCGATAATACTAGCGAGCCGCCCCGGCTTCGCACGGGTGATTTCTGTATCTCGACAACAGCGCCACCTACCGGGTCCAATTGTGAATCTAAACCATCCAGAAACCCACTCAAGCACACACAAATAAAATTCATCAAAATCGGTCGAGCCATTTTCGAGAATTTGCGAACGGACAGCAATTGATTTTTATTTAAAGAGATAAATTATTAAAAACTAAAAAGAATTGACGTAGAACAGACTTTTCTTAATTGTATTTTTAGTTATTCCTATAATTTCAGTTTCAGGGGGGGGGGAGGGTTATGATACCGTAATCAATTAAATAAATATCAATAAAAGAAAGAAATCAAATAATAGTAGTTTTTGTTTTATATAAAAAAAATTATAAACTAGCATCCACAGTAGAAAAAGCGCAGCTGACAAAACCAAACGGGTTATCAAGCTTCAGTGACAATGCTGATGGGAAAGAAACATTATGGAATGTCAGTACTGGCAAGCTTCGAGTAGGGTGATGAAGTAATGACTTGATGAGATATGCAAGTGTGTCAGGACGGTGTTCTTAAATCTTAATGCCAAGACGTTTTACCCTGTCGTTTTAATCAAATGGTATTTTACACCCGACACATAATATAATAAAAATGTAAATAGCAGACGTCTGTACATTTTATATTTTTGTAATAAAAGTGATTGACAGGTACTAAAAATAAGTAATTAAATACATTTCTAGCATTTTTAGAGTTTTCTGTCTGTCTGTCTGTTTGTTTGTTAATATATCACGTATAAAGTACTAATTTATATCAGAAGAATCGTTAAGGAAATTATAAAGTGTATCTTCGTATTACATTTAGTCTTTATTTTATTAAAATCAGTTCATTCCATCAAAAGTTATGATACATATTCTGAAGTATGGGTACGAAGTATAGGTACGAATTTGTTCAATGGTGACGTTGGTTGAGTCATCAAGTGCATTTTAAACTAATATCATATCATAAATCATAATTAAATGATGTAAAATAATGTTCTATAATGATATAATTATATCAAAAACGCAGTAAACAAAAGTATTAAAGAACGTAATAAATATATACAAAAATATATTAATTTTATTATCTAAATCTAAAGTACAATAGTTAACCAAATTCATCGATAGATGGTGGTGTTGTGCAAATGTAATACAAAAAGGCAGGTTGTGGTTTTTTCCTGTAGATGAGTTTTCATATTTGCTGCTAATCTTTATATTACTCGCTGCCCTACTGCGTGTTGACAAACTCATTTATTCTTTACCGCCGAGTACTCTATGTGGTAAATCAAATTTTAAAAGAGCTATCAACAATTTCGTTGGTTTCGGCGAGGATCAATCTTTATTTTTTGCTTACTATGCAGGCACTGATTTATAAGTTCTTTTATGTTTTATATAATGTATCAATCGCGTCAATTAATCTCTTTTATTTTTAGAATTGATGTTAACAGCGCCATCTCTCTTTGAATCTATACATATAATAAATATGGTAATAAGATGTTGTGTCTGTTTCTGTACATTGTATAGTATGTTTATGACTAAATCATTATGGGGCTGAAAATAATTAAATAAGTACATTTTTATAATTTTTAGAATTGTATGTCTGTCTGTTTGTTTATGAACGCATCACGTCTAAAGTAAACATCTTTTTTTCAAAGAAATCGTTAAGAAAACATAAAGAGTATCTTCGAGTTACAATTAATCTTTGTTTTTTTTTAAATTGGTTAATTCTATCGAAAGTTATGATTATTATTTTGAAATGTAGGTTCGAATTTGTTCAATGGCGCCATAAAGTCTCAGAAATAGTAATAAAAAGATTTGTGTGTAAAAAAACGTTCTATAATAATATATTTATTCCTAAAACACAGTAAACAAAAGAGTATAATAAAAAGTATAATAAAAGCTTTCCTTAAATTAAAAAAAAGGATGTTTTCTCACAAAGAACGTAATAGATAGCGTTGTACAAATTACAACCTTTTCTGAATTGCGTTGTTAAGATTCTTCGCCGGTGAATCGTATTGAGACTCACTGAAGAACTTTATGTCCACCTAAGCTATGCAACGGAATTACGGAACTCGACTAAAAGCAGGAGTTTATACCCAGAATACCTTTTATACAAAATAACTTTCCTTTCAGTTATAAGCGTGTTCACTGTTCAGTTCCCAGTCAGCGTGTGTTATGCGATGACAGTAAATAAAGCGCAAGGTCAAACTTTACGCGTTGCAGGAGTGGACCTCAGTACTGACTGTTATGCACATGGCCAACCCTATGTTGTTTTTCTCGCGTTAATAGCCCCCGTAACCTTTTTGTGTACGCCCCGGCCCAACGTCGTTTACACAGAAGCTCTATCATAAACGACTTAGAACTTTGAGGATAACGATTTATTTTGTTACCACTTATTGGTACAGTAATGATATAAATCGTTTAATATACTCTTACCTAAACGTCAAATTCTTTAAGTAAAACCTATAACCGGGAACAGCTAGTTTAAGAATAATTGTTTAATAAAAAGCCTTTATAATTTTCTGTATAATAATTTTCATTACAAACTGAACACTATAATGAGAGTTTAAAAGTCGCGATAGCTGAGAGGCTGAGAGCTTGTCTTAAACTTCACAGTATACTGCCAGCTATCTAGAGTGGGAAATGCCAATATGTTCCTTACAGTGCCAACCTTTTTCTTATAAGATAATTGTGACAAACGAGTACACAGTCCACCTGATGGTAAGTGGTTGCTGTGGTCGATAGACATTTACATCTATCCTCGATTACGAATCAAAAATGCAGATGCGTTGTCACCCGCGAGAACTAAAAATAGAATGCCTCGTTTCTAGTAAAAAGGGTCTCCGGTTCTCTACACTCACCACACGAAACACAGCAGCGTTAAGCTGCTATTTTGTGTTCTGTGAGAGCTTGGTCCTTCCCCGGTCGAGCCGACCCATTCGTGCAACAACTATACCACTAATATGGCTGCAGCATGGCTCTACCACGTATGAAAACCTCAACTATGCTTGGTACACATTGTTGATTGCCGGAGGTTTTGGTGGCATATTCTAGGTGGTAGGACACCTTTCTGACTGGGAGTCCGTCTGGATAAGTACCACCCTTTACCTATTTCTATCGCCAAACAGCAGGGCTTGCTGTGTTCCGGTCTAAAAGGTATTATACATACAGCCGGTATAATTGCAGACTGTGAGGCTACAGACACGACAACGCATCTGTAGCCTTCTTCGTTTCAAGATGATTGCAGGTTGCCATGGGCTGCAGAACCAGAAGCCATATACCATCAGGTGGACTATACGTTCGCTTGTCACTTCAGTTTTATAAAACGAAACGTGAGTGTCGTGGAACACTCGGTTGGAACGAAGCTCCTTTCGTAATATATTATTATTGATAAACGTATTATATTTTTGATTAACAAATACAAATAAATTAATTGCTAGTGTCTATTAAAATGAAGCGTCATTTAAAATTAAATTATATTTCTTTCATGGCAATATAAGAAAAAGTGTAAGGGAGATGGATATTATTCCATCTCACTTCCTTATAGCCTCCAAGGCCGTCTACTCTACGTCAGAAGGGGTCGTGACGGAAAAATCTTACACTTTTTCTCGCCTAGCCCCCATCCGCCAAATTCATAGGGAACTTCGTTCCAAAAATGGAATAACAGCTTAAATCTCATTAATCGGACCACTGAAAGTATGTACATTATAATTGCGTTGTAAAAACTTGAAATTCTAAGAAATAATAACGATTTCAAGAGGAAATGTAAAGCTCACTAGTCCACAGCAAACCCATAACTGCCGTGAGATGTTTGTAGATTGTTAATTTAACTATGACAACATTTAACGTTGCGATAGTTATTTCATTAAATATTAACGGTAAAAGTAAAGCATTATAATCACTTCATCAGTAATAACTACAGTTGGGGCCACAAACATGTGTCAAGTGCGAATGTCAAATATTTGTCCCCGCTTCGGGACAGTGGCACTATCGTTCGACACTTTCCGCAACATGAGAAGGGCCGATCGCAAATATTACCAAACAAATAGATTAGTGTGAGGCTACTACCGTTATTCGTAAGTAAATCGTCGTGTTATGAACATGAACTCGAATAATTTTTAATAGAAAATTTTCTCTTTATAAGTAACAAATACGAATTAACAGTAAACAAATCAGTATTTGAATAATCATTTCTTCAAACTAAATTTAAAATATCCATACATTACTCCATAAAATATTTCCTTGGTAAGTAAAAACTTATTAAAATAAATTTATAAAAATAAAATATAAGGATAAACTAAAAGAATGACTGGCACAGTTTTTGTTTTAACTGTTGAAAATTCATTCTGACCTATGTCGGATTTATCTTCGAGTTTCTATGTTAGGGGTTTGAAGTGCTACAACAAATGCATTTGATCCCAACTTGATGCGTTGTAAATATTTGCCTGTCGACCTCCCGTGGGAAAGTGCGCATTCGTACCGGGTTTTTACTTACGAGTTCATAAACTAAATATTTCACAGGAAAATTCAACATAAAATAATCATACACCTTAAAGTATGGACTTTTTAATTAGCTTTGCGAATTCATTGATTTAAAAAGGAAGTATCCTAGTAAGTATGCTAGTTAGCAGTTACCACTACTAATTAACCACTTCAACTAAAATGGCTGTGCTGTGACTGGTTCACTACAGTAGTCGAATGGAGGATTTGAATCCACGATTATTGAGTTTCGCAGCCCATATCTTTAATATTATTTTTTATTTACCGTTCTGTATGCACTTTGTAAAAAATAATACTTAAGTAATTAATAATACTTAAATAATAATAAAAATAAGCAATATTAAAGTAGGTGAGGGTAATATGGTCACCTTAAGCTTTGCCGCCCTATAAAACCAAAACTAGAAGGAGGACAGAGACAAATACACAATGTCGTATAGTATAACTAATATATTAAGAAAAAAATAGCAACAAGCCTTTGCAATAATTAGGAACACTTCGAAAAATCAACATAAAAAAAACTAACTACACTACCCAATACTAAAATCGACTAAAATATTTACTATAATATCAACTGTCAAAATGGCGTCGATAAAGCGGCGCCCTTTTGACCCTTTATTATTTGAATGACTGATGAAGAGTTATCGTATCACAAAGCCATCTATGTAAATAAGGCTGTAGTTTTTAAGTTATAAGAAAGTGACCTTATTAACAGGATGACCATATTACCCTTACGTACCTTAAATATCTGTTTGGAAGACATAATTTCTGTTTGTTTGACTGATATAACATCATCAGCGTCATCTGCGCAGGCCGCCATAGATTAAATTACTTTTTAAAGTTCCAGCGGTTATCGAGTCCAAATTATCCGACTACAGGCTGACCTCGGCACTATCACAAAAATCTTTATTTTATCATGCATCAAATAGCTTAAAATCAGTGTCATTGATTTATAATTTTTCTTTAAAGTCATCAACATTATTAGCTTAGACTAGGGTTGCCAACCGTCCTGTTTTCCCAGGACATAGTTTTGTTTTTGTAGAGTCCTGGGATGTGATAAGGTCATGTATTTTTAAGATCACGGCATTGAAATTAACGATGAAAAATTATTTGACGAGATATACAGCGAACCGATAGCGTGGCGAAGCGAAAATGAAAACGAACCTATACTTACATACATAGTACATAAATTCGCCACGTTTTCGGTTCGGTTCGATTCGCAGTTATGTTTGACAAAGCCTTTACTGCGTCTTGTTTTTAAACTGAATTGTCCTGGTTTTTCCAACTTCAAATCCTAGTTTTTTAAATTTGGGGTTGGCAGCCCTAGCTTAGACCACTGCATCGCTGAACATATGGCCTTAATACGGCGCGCAACTGAGGCATTATTGCATTACTTGGTTCAAAACAATTCCCTACTTATTATTTATCAAAGTTGCCTACGCGCTTATGTCGCGACATTGTTGTAAATTGAACGATGCGAGGCATTTCAATAGTACATATTCAGCATTTCTAGGTATGTCTTTTTCACCTTAAGTTTCCGCTTTCCGCGTTTATGCCCACCAGTTTTGCGTAGTGGTACTTGGCCTTTATACTAAGTGTTGCAGCTAAGTTTAACACATTTGAGGTCAGTTCGAGTGCTTCAGCTACGCGGAAACAGTGGGAAGTAAGTCGTTTAATGTGCCCGCTTTACTTATTAATTTAGTTGTTGGAATAAATTTATTAACTAGATTCTATTTCAGGCGGGGATCCATTTAAAATTGGAGTGGTGGAAACATTCCGTCTATAAGTTGGAAAAATAGGGAATGAAATTTTTAATGTAACTATTGACGACATTCTAGTCGTTGCCTTAATTCTTGTTAAAATCTTTGTGTTCTTAATTCTTCTCAACGCTATGTCTTAATATCGAATTCAGAAGCTATCATCTGAAAATCATATCTGAGCTTTTTCGCAATAAGTATTGATTACAAGAAAAATAACTTTTAATAACTAACAACCTTGACACCAATACTTAATGAAAATATTATAATTATAGTAAAACATAAATAATTGGCGCAAAAACAAAACTAACTTCAATTATTGTCTTTATGTACATGTAAAAGTACATAAAGACAAAAAATTACAAAAATTATCAGCAATTACCCGAAAACTACGCGCCCTTCTAAATGTAATTTAGCTGTAATTTTAAATTGGAAATCTAATTTTAAATTCTATGTACGTGCACGTCATTTCTTTTTTTAAGACAAAAGGTTTACGCGTTTCGCGTATCAAGCGATCACCTGTCAATGTATTGATGACAGCCTGATACTAATGGTTTGTACTTGTGTGAGAACTGTCAGCTTCAAATTGTTTATTATTATATTATGAACCCACTAAAATACATTTATAGAAATAAACTGATGTTAGATAACATATATAAAGTTGAAATTTTATACTTTAAAGATTTTAAAAACGCATTTTAGCGTTTGTTAAAATCATAATTATATTTTATTATAACGAATAATAAATGAAATAATACGAATAATAAATAAAAAATATATTCTCACTCGCGCACACACACACACACACACACACACACACACACACACACACACACACACACACACACACACACGCACGCACGCGCACGCACGCACGCACGCACGCACGCACGCACGCACGCACGCACGCACGCACACGCACACGCCACGCATACAATCGCGCGCGCGCACTCATAAATCCTCCCACCCACATCTATATTTATAATGTTTTAACTTAAAAGCTTAGTGATTATTGGTGACTAAGGTGGAGGCCTGGTGACCTGTAACTCAGGTTTTAATTACCTACTTCAGGCACCAGCGATCCACAAACGTTCTTGTTTAATAGCTATTAATTTTTAGTGTTAATATATTTTTGTGGTTTTGTGGTGAGAAAATAAATAAATTTTCAATTTTCAATTCTTCATTCATTCTTTCTACGTGCCCAAACCGCCGAAGCATTCCTTTATTAATCCTGGTCACAACATCCTATAAACACACTTTTATCACAGAATAGTCACCCCTAACAAATTTCTTAGTGACCACATTTCTACAGTATTAATTTTCCTCTCATGCTTCTTCTGTCACACCCAACTTTCAAACATTGTAAATTAATACATTATTAATTTTTATTTCTAATAAAATTATGAAACCGATTGAAGTAATCTTCCATTTGGCTTTTTATTTTTTAAAGGTTACAAAAAAGTGATTAATGCGACACCTAATAAAACTTTTGTTAAATAAGTTTAAATATACACAGAATTTTAACTCTAGTAAATGACAATACAATACAATAAAAATAATGTATTTGTGTTATTTAAATTTTTGTATAAAAACTTTGATCGATGTTACCTACCAATATTGTATGTGGACGAAAGTATTAGTCATATTATGTATTTATTCGCAAAACCTCAATGTTTGTCATCGGAAAACTAGTTACTGTGTCACCGCTTTCGATGACAAATGGACGGTTTTGTTGTTATAGAATACCTACGTCGGTATCAATTTCGTATATCAATTACTAGCTTTGCAGCTTTGTTTTACTTTGTTTCCGTCAAGATCTAAATGTAAAATAGACATTTGAAAAACAAAATAACACATTTGGAGAATATTTTAAATTTGAAAACTTTGTTTACCTTTGTACCTTTATATTTTAAAGTAGTAAGTACTAGTATCCTAATACTGTATCCAAATTTTGTCTTAGGTACCGTTATAGCCTATTAAAGTCCACTGCTAAACATAGGCCTTCCCGAAAAACAATAATTATTTGTAATTATTAGAGCTGAACTAACTGCTGGACACAGGCCTTATGTACATTTTCAGAATTTCAAAATTTGAGAATCAGGAAAGAGTTCGCGGTGATGGCCCACTGTTTACGGTGCTGCGTTTCAGCGGACTTTATATGTCCTTTAGATATTTTAATTTCTCAGAGACACAGTCACCTCATGATGTTTTATTTCATCGTCGACTTGTTGGTAAATTAGTATAGAAAATTGCAATTAATACTTTCAGTAGCTCTGGCGGGGATCGAACCACAACATAATACTTACTGATCTGTGGATTTAACTCGGTATTTTTTTTTTTTTTATAGAATAAGGGTGACAAACGAGCACACAGTCCACCTGATGGTAAGTGGTTGCTGTGGCCCATAGACATCTACATTTATACTCGTTTGCGAATCAAAATGCAGATGCGTTGTCACCCGTGAGGACTAAGATGGAATGCCTCTTTTCCAGTAAAAAGGGTCTCCGGTTCTCTACACTCACCATACGAAACACAGAAGCGTTAAGCTGCTATTTTACGCTGGTATTCTGTGAGAGCGTGGTCCTTCCCCGGTCGAGCCGACCCATTCGTGCTACAACTATACTATTAATATAGCTGCAGCATGGCTCTACCACGTAAAAAGCAAAAGGTAGCTCGCGTACCTATTGCTTGGCTGTATTTTTTATTCTTATGTGCTATATTAGATTAAAAACAAATTTTGCGAATTTTATTACATCTAAATTTTACTTATTTTCAAATCGTAGCGTTTTGAGTTTCGAGGGAACCGCTGTTGAAAAAAAATATAAAAAAAATTGATCATAATTACATTCTTAAATTACGTTGTTCACTGTGCAAGGACCAACTTTAAACCGCATCCCAAAGCTAGATTACAAATATTTTTGGCGCCTTGTGTCAATTATGAGTTAACAATAAGCTATATTTATCTAATAATGTTACAGTCAAGAACGTAAAGGGGATTAAAATTTACACCTCGCTCGCCTACAATGGCGCGCTGGCTTACGTAATTGATAAGATTCTTTTCAAAAAGTTAAACTGTATATGAGCAGATATTGTGCTCGCAAAAAGACATAAAAATAATTAAAAAATATCGATTACAATATAAAGCTTTTATTAACAAAATATTCAATCTTACAGCAGTCAATAATATCTGTAAGGTACTGGTGAATTAAAACCGTATAGTGGCGGTGTAAGAATATCCACTACACCATATCGTCCCGTAGATGTCGTAAGAGGCGACAAAGGGAAACTGAAACAGAAGATGGGCAGCTGTGTCTTCCTAATAACAAGTCAAAATTATAAAAATACTGCGGTTGCCAACCCGCCTGCCATGCGTTGCACTATAGGGGGGATCCCCTATGAGGCAATCTATGGGTCAATCTAATCTATAGTGCACGAGCGTGTGTGCATGCTCAGGTGCACTTTCTATTGCCTCATTCTCCTAGTAAGTCCGATTAAACGACAATCCGATACGACCGGGAAGAGCGCAGGACCAACGGCAATGCTTTCCGAGGAACAGGGAAGAAACACCGCCAACTTTATGACTCCTGGCTGCTACTGAAAATTTCTTGACAGAAAACCAACTGACTGACTTTGGACCGATCCGAGATAAGAATCCGGGACCACATGATGAACAGTCACGCTTACGACTACTTGACTAACGAGGCAGTCAAAGAAGTATCAATAAGCTGGTCACGTCTATCACCGAAGTGAGAATTATGGAGATGCTTTTAGGCAAATGCAATATGGGTTGCTCTCTGGCTAAATGGAGCCAGGATCTACGCAAGGCTTGACGGTAACAAGACGCGTGAACTGAAGATCGGAAAATACTTGATCGGTATCCATTTTAAACTAAATTATTTATTATACTATATTCAATTTATTTTTTAACAATTTGTTTGTTTTGACTCCTCTAACAAAGTGTTTTAATTGACTACAATGATAAATGCCCAATTAAGAGTTCTTTTGCATAGCTATATCAATAAGTGTGTTCAGTGGTTCAGATGTAAGCCACAACAATCTGTCAATAAACTGTTACCTCCCTACAAAAGGCTTAAGACAGAGAGTGCCCACTCTCGCTCAGCAGCATGATTTTATCACCCTCCGCTTGGCAGAGAACAATTTGCGAGGGGCTCACCGATCAGGAGGACGCCTCGATGCTTCCCAAAGGACATCACCTTTTGATCAATAACTATATATAAATTACGAAGCATATGCCCTTTGCTGCTCAAGCAAGCGCACCGGTTTGCCGGCCTTTGTGCGTCTGTGTTTATTGGCATTTATTTATATCAGAACCCGTGCGAAATTCACGTTACGTAAACAACTTACGAAACGTTTTCAATACTTATCCCAGACAAATTCAAATTTCAAGATTGCAAGCGTCGGACGAAGCTGTGAACTTATATGAGGTAATAAACCGACGTACAATTTTTTTGGCAGTGATTTCGCAGCTGTTAGCAGAGGCTCCCGCACCTCGCCCACAATGCGCTACTTGAAACGAATTAGACGCTTGGAAGACTTCGCAGAGATTAGCCCTTTACAATTAAAATAGACGGCGCTTTTTGCTATCTACGTAATAATGTGCCCCCGGCGGAGAATGGCTATTATAAACTCTTGAGATTTTTGTAATGAAATCGGTGGAACGTTAGTATTGAAGAACGGTTTCATGTTGCCTTCGAGTTGTTTATAATTAATGTAGACGTTAAATGTCTCATATAAATAATGTAACAATACCTAGACCATGTATCAGATGTTATCAGCGAGAGGACAGCACTGCCTGTCAAGATACCGATTCCTAGTCGTAGCAGCCGTGTATGTCTGTTGCTTACTTAATGCCTTGCTCGATGTTTCTGGTCGTCGCATACCAAACCTGCGATCCATATTATGCAGTTAACTGTCTCTTTGATGTGTGTAGGTGTTTATAAATTAGACCGGTTTCCACGGAAGCTCCCTAAGGCCGGTGGCACGAATCACTTTGTGACGGTATTTCACTCGAATGGGACGGTCGCTTTCAAATTATATTAATGCCTAATGACATTAGCAATTCATTAAGTTTTTCGAAGTTCTGTGTTTAGAATTTCTTTAGCAAGATTTTCATAGAATCAACACTAAATAATTGATATTAATTGTTATAAAATAAAAAACGTACAGCCTACAGAAAAAGTTATTTATCGTCCAAAAAAATATGACTCGTTACAGTTCACTGTTCGACGTAAGCGAAAAGTCACGTGACTGTCCGTTACCGTTATAGCCTACTAAAGTCCACTGCTGAACATAGACCTCCCCCAAAGATTGCCTCATAGGATATTTGCAATAGCTGCCACGCTTGGCAAGCGGGTTGGCAACCGCATTTTTTTATTTTTAGTCGTTATTAGGAAGACGCTGCTGCCTATCTCCTGTTTTGATTCCATCTATCGCCACTTGCGACACCCACGGGATGATATTATGAGGCAGTGGATATTCTTACACCGCCACTACACGGTGAATGTCACGTGACTTTAATTTTTATTTATCATTCGTTTTTATAGTTTCCTATTAGTGTAATATCATGTAAAAGTTCGTTACCAATATTGTCAAAGCATGTTAATATCATAGAATACTATTAATATAATTAGGTTAAGACTGAAAGCTCCACACAAAATATATTATATACGATTATAAAGCAACAAGAAATAAAATTTCTATTATTTTAATAATGATGAAAACAAATTTTCCGTTCCCAGACAATTGACACAGCTCTACCACACACTTAAAAATGTTTGAAAGTCACTAATAGCTGGCCACTTTTTAATCTTAATGTTTATTAGATGCCGGTTATAAAACTCTGATAAAAGGGAGACCAGTAATAATTATTAAACGCTTTTGGCGACCGTGAAAGAGTCGGAGATGTCAATATAATTGACGACACGCCAATCCTTACCCGTTAGCGTCACTATAAAACGCCGTAACCTGTACTAAACTGAGAGTATTGTAAATAATTGATTGCCACCAATATACCTTCGGTCGGCCGTTTGATTCACGGCCTGAGCCGGTGACTTTTTAAAGTTTTATTAACAGCATCTAGACACCGTTTTATTGCGAAAGCGGGAAAAATAAATTGTTGTCGTACACACTATATAGCCATAACATGTAGACAGTAACAGATACATTTTCAATCAGTGACAGGTAATTCATATAGCTCAAATACCTAATAATCGATGGGGAAAAAAGCAGTCTCGTATCGGCAAGCGTGGAGCGGTCCTCTATTAGATAGAGTGACGACCTCATGAAACGTGCACGAAATCGATCGAGATCGCTGTCTTTGGGGGACGGCAAACATCCAGCAGCGAATTTGTGATGGGTTGTTTCGATGAATATGACAACTTTGTGCTATAGTTTAACACCATATTAATGTTCTTATCGATCAATTTTGAAAACTCGTTATTTCATGTACCCTAGTTAATGGTTTTAAGGCACTTACGTGAGAGTTTTTGAGTTTGGGGACCATTTTCGAGAACTCTTACTGATGCTTTTATTAAAGGATAACGAAATCAAGTAGGTGCGAAGTCACTACTGAGATCGAAGACGAAATCGCTCTTTGTCAATCTCATTATTACGGTTCTTGGTATATCTTGGTTATGTTTCGATGTTTAAATTTAAGTAAATCTCAGTCTCAACGGAGACTAGCCATCGGCGCAGGACAGGATTATAGTGCCCGAGTGTATGCGCAAGCACAGGTGCACTCTCTATTCCCTCACTCTCACAGTCCGATGGGACGGTAAGCCGACACGACCGGAGAGAGATCAGGCGCAGGAACAACGGCTTTACGTGCTTTCCGAGGTACGGGGGTGAGACACCGCCAACTTTCTGACTCCGGGCAGCTACTGAGAATTTCTTGATGGAAAAACTCGATAACTGATTTTTTTGGCCCGACCCGGGATTCGAACCTGGGACCTCATGATCAGCAAGGCTCGAAATCAAGTTGCTCGCGTGCTCTAATTTTTAAAAACAGGAACCCAGCCTGACCTCCCAAAATGTGCAAGTAAACAATGTCGGTCCTCTACCGTTCATAAAAACATTTCTTTAAAGTTTTTGTTTAACAGCGAATAAGAACCTGTAGGTTAATTAAATTTTCACACGTTATACAAATCAGGCGACTGTCGCTTCGAAAATAAAACTACTTACTTACTTAGTTTTTTTTTATAGGAGAGGGGGCAAACGAGCATGCGGCTCACCTGATGGTAAGTGACTACCGCCGCCCATGAACAACTGCAACACCAGGGGAATTGCAGATGCGTTGCCGGCCTTTTAAAAAGGAGTAGGCTCTTTTCTTGAAGGTCCCTAAGTCGTATCGGTCCGGAAAAATCGCTGGTGGTAATCGATTCCACAAGGAAGTTGTGCGAGAAAACTTCTTCTAAATCGCACAGTGGTGGACCGCCAATCATCCAGATGGTATGGATGGTATCGCGAGTTTTGTCGCGATGTGCGATGGTGAAATTGAGCGGCTGGAATTAGTCCGAACAATTCCTCAGAGCACTCCCCGTGATAGATGCGATAGAATACGCAAAGAGATGCAACATCTCTACGCAGTGCCAGTGAGTCCAGCCGATCGGAAAGAACTCGGTCGTCGACGATTAGTAGATTAGTTCTCAAATTCGGGTACGCCGAGAAGGAAATTGTAAGCTTTTTTACTTTTTTTATAAAACTGGAATGGCAACAGTTCATGGACCTGTAGCCAACTGCAACCAAAGGCTATGTAGATACGTTGCCACCTCTGAGGACTTTGATGGAATACCTACTATATGGATGGAATGTCTCACAGCCTGTTTATGAAAATTGTTGTTCGCTTCTTTATCATAAATAAAGGGCTAAACAAATTAGATTGAATTTTGTTATGTGGACGGAAGCTAGATATAATAATTATAAGATACTGATACCTATAATTATTGTTCGCAGTTTATAAACAAAGCTGTCCAGTTCATCTTATATGGCATGAAGCTTAATTCTATTACATTAAAAAGAAAAGAAAAAGGTATTATTTTTTGGTAGTTTTTATAAAAAAAAAATTTAAATAGTAAGAAACTTTATACGTGGTAGAGCCATGCTGCAGCTATATTACTTGTATAGTTGTAGCACGAATGGGTCGGCTCAACCGGGGAAGGACCACGCTCTCACAGAATACCAGCGTAAAATAGCAGCTTAATGCTGTGAGTTTCGTATGTGAGTGTAGAGAACCGGAGACCCTTTTTACTGGAAAAGAGGCATTCCATCTTAGTCCTCACGGGTGACAACGCATCTGCATTTAGATTTTTATTGAGGATAAATGTAGATTTCTATGGACCACAGCAACCACTTACTGATACTGTGTGCTCGTTTGTCACCCTTATCCTAGAAAAAAAAACTAAGTGTATTTTGAATAAAATATTTTCTTACAATGAGTATGATCAAAATAAATTTTATCAACATATTTGTTTACCGCCAAATTCACTATATTAAAACTTGATTTAGTATTTAGTAAACATTTGAGGATTATCTAGAGACCTGAAGCGAAATTTGATATTCTCCTTACGGGTTTCGGATACAGCGACCTCATCCGGTAGGTACCGTACAGGTTCAAGTCATGAGGGACTATATATAGCTATAAGTTTTCGCTAACAAACAATTTGTTAAAATAAATAATGACTAATAATTCAACACTTCGCGAAGAATTAAAGATTAGCCTATCCCATGATACCACGATAACTTGCTTACACATAAATACGCATGTAAATTATGTGAGTGATCTCTTCTATCAATTACAGGGTCATGTGCATGAACCATTGAGTGAGGAATTATTAATAATGATATATCGCTATCACATACACTATCTGTTTTTAACATTTGCTTACAATAATAAAATATATTTTTTCGAAAATATATGTTATCATAAAAATCTAAACTCTACATTTAACAGTGGAAACCGTCTTGATTAAAAACTGGTTTCTTTTTTCCTCGGTTCTTTGTTTCGCAAAAGTAAGTTATTAGCTAAACCTTAATTTAAACAACACGAGTGTTAATAACTAGTACCGACATATTTATCCGTTCCACCTGCCAAATCGCTTCACACTGGAGCAGTCCTTCAAAGGTTTTCGGTTAGCTGGAGCATTCGCATATAATTAAGTTTGATCAATGTAAATTACGTTTTTTTAGTAATGTGTTTTCGAACGAGCTTACAATTATTATTGTTAGTAGAATGTTGATTGCTTTTTTTATTTTTTTAACAGTTTTGTCTATTATCATTTTACAAATAAGAATATAAAAAGATATGAAGAATCTCTTTTGTTATTTTTGTAGTTAGTAGCAAATTATTTAGTTTATTTTATAAAATATAAATTATACACCAGACAACGAAAATACAAATTATCAAATATTCGAAGTCGAAAACGACTATTCTCTGTTACAAATGTTGCATTATTTTACCGAGACAACAAAACTAATCGATGTTAACAACCGTCGATAATATCTGATATGAAAAATCGTCGGTCATTCGAAATTCGGCTTGTCGTGTCGGACAGCATGGCGCGGGACAAAAAACTACAAAACAAATATTATACCGCTATCTGTGTTCCTATCTACTTACCTGTTACTATAACAGGCATCATCTTCAAATGATCGAAATACAGTATGTTATTATAGTTTACAAGATCTAGAACAATAATATTTTGTTTTTAAGCACGTTTTCTCTTTTTTAAGTTTTGAACTCGATAGTTTTCTATCTACGTAGTCAATGGCGAGCTACTAGTAATTTGAATTTGCATAATATTAGTCGATACACATAATAATAATATCTCGTTTTAGCGAAGTGATAGCAAGTTTGCAAGAACTTTAAATAGATGATTTGACGTCCATTCAAATTCAAAACTGCTTCAAATACTATTATTTCAATGGGTGTAAATTTTTTGTGTACCATATTAAATTATAAGTTATTAAACGCGGCAAAAAACCTCTAAATATTTTTTTTTTTATATTTGAAAAGCTGAAGTAACATACGAAGATAAACCCAGACTTCTACAGTCCATGGACACCTGCAGCCAACTTCAAAGAAGCCTACAGATGCGTTGTCACCTCTAAGGCATTTAAGCCTCACAGCCAGTAATTATACTGGCTCAGTATATCTTTTAGACCGAAACGCAACAGTTGAAGCACTGATATTTGGCGACTAAAATAAGTAAGAGCGTGGATATTACCACCTAGTGTCGAATGTATATGTTATTTTATTAATTCGCATTTATACATTTGAATACAAGCCCTTCTTGATAAGTTTCTTGACCTGTTTTTGTTTCAAATGATGCCTTTAGATTATTGTAGAGAATTTTTTATTTAGCTATACATTACTTATTATACATTTTTCTATTACCACGTCTTTATTGACTCGCTTTCGTATAATATGTATGTTCGGGTCGAATTTGTTAATTGATTTTAAACTAACTTTCCGATGAGCTAGAGACTTGAAATTTTAAACATAGCTCAGAATGACAATGTAAGAATATTAAAAATATCAAAAATAATTTTATACCTTTTGTCCGTTTTAAAATTATGGTAAGTATTAAAATATATAAACAAAATTGTTATTTTTACATTCGGCCAGTCATATTGTGCAAACAGTAAAAACGTTTTGCGGTTCGGCATATAGTAAGTTTTCTGTTCTACAGTTTGAATTCGACCGTTTTTTTAATTCAGATTTAAAGATAAATTCTATACGTAAAGGTAATCAAACTAATGATTTTAATAACACCAGTGGCAGCATTAAAACCTAAAATATGCATAGCGCCGTATCGAGTCAGCTGTTCCCAAAAATTCTACGCATACCACTCGGAGACCGTCGTTATTTCAATTACCCGCGTCCCTCGTCAAAGACAAAAGACCTGACACGAGGAAAACGACAACAAAAAAAAAAAAACAACTGCTCATCGCCGGAATTTAAAAAAAAACAATCGTCTTATCTATGATTGGATCGCGGTCGTGTAAATGCACTCAAGTGTATTATGTTACCTTGAAGAGCCGGCTTTCGTTTTCGGTAGCGTTTTTTGAAATTGAAACTGGAATTATTTTTTTAACTTGCAACACCGCTGTGGTCCCATGTCCTTATCGTAATAATTCTTATCAATGGTCATTAAAATTACGAGTAAATTAAAGAGTATACCGCCGGGTAGTTGAAAGTGAAGAAAACCCGATTCCTAGTGGCAGCAGTTAATGATTGCTTCAACATAAAATTATAAATTTCTTTACACTAATGAGGCACGTGTATCGTTTGACCGATAGCACAGCAACTGGTTTTACGTGTGCCTTTAAGATTTTATCCAACGTTCTATATGGATTCTGTACGGATATCATGTTTCGTAGATTTTTTTGGTCAAGTTTATTGACCTTTTCATATTAAAAGGCTTAGATTAGTTATTGCATGGCAGGCTTAAATTATTCTTGTAGGTAGGTACTTTAGATAAGCAACACACAAACAAACAAACAAAAATCGAGTTGATTTCTGACAAAAAAATTATCATAATTAAAAATTGAAAGAAAAAGCATAAAAGACAAGAAGTAAAAGTAAAGTTACAGTTATATACCACAGCTGGGCACAGGCCTCCTCTTACTTCTGTAAGGGCTATCAAGAAGTAGTTTAAATAAAATAACTGGAAATTAATTTGTGTAAATAGTAAACATATATTGTCTAAAATTAAAAAATTAATTATCACAATATTTGGCCAACCTATCTAAATATTTGATATTTTAAAAGCTACACAACACTGTTAGTGTATACTGTATCATGTATTATACTCGTATATATCCTGTATCAAGTGAGCGTTTTTTATATATAAATTAATTGCGCAAATTTTTGCACTTACACCAAACATTAAAATAAAAAAACAATAAATGAAAAACAAAAACATTTAAAAACACCAAGACACAAAAGAAATAATTAAGGCCTTGATAATAGTTCTAAAAGTTCCGTGCGGGAATCGAACCAGTAGCTTAACTGTGCTGCAGCCGTGACTTACTGAGCTATCAAAAGTTTCAATATATTGTGTTACTCGTTTCTCGATCTTACCAATTACGGAAAAATTAGAACGAGTGTCTCCAAGTTTGTACCAAATTAAACTACAATTTACCCTGCAAAGTTTACAACGTCTGTTATCTACTTATATACAGAAGTTGAAATATGACTGGGCCTTCCGAAAATCAACACCATATTTTTCTTAATATAATTAACACTACCATAAAAACTAAATATTAATTATTAAAATCAAAGATATCAAAATTATTCATATTGCAATTTTTAACTAGAAATAAGACTGTCGCCTAAGAAAGAAACGCATGCATTTAGAAAAAGAAAACAAAGTTACAACACAACGGAACAAAGATAAATTATAACAAAAGATCCATTTTTTATTGAACCGGTGAAAAGATAATCTGTCGAGAGCTCCTAAACGGTGAGATGGTTACCCAAAGTAAATAACCGTAATAGCCGTGGCGGGCACAATGCGCCCCCGCTGCTCGCCGACAGGGGTTCGAACCCGCGGACCTCTTTTTAATTACAATATCACCCACATTATAAACTTTTTGCTTTGCAACAAAAACTTACTATGGTGACTACTACTCTTTTGGAGTCGACTTTTAATTCTATAGAAAGTTTCGATTATCGGTTAAATCACACACACACACTTGTTTTCAATATGTAAGACAGTGAAGCAACAATAATATGACACTTATAATTTCTGTAGAATCGATAAATGTTAGTGTTGTAATTTAAAGCCAATAAAAAATTAATTAATACAAAATTATAGAAGAAAAATCCCCAACTTCAGAAGTTATTGTGATGAAATTATATTTTCTCTTTTAAATCGCCTTTACTTTTTACTAAAAGTTAAATTTTTAGACTAATGTTCGCTTGGAATAGAATTCGAATACAGTATCCGCGGCGTAGTAGGCAGGTACTCTGACCATTACGGTCGCAAAATTACGAGTATTTATTATGATAGACATATTTCAATTAATAAATGCTCGTGAGTGTATTCTTTCTCGGTATATATGGTCGCCATTTGATCGTTGCGAAAGTGCACAAGATATGCTCCAAAATGTGCAAAGATCAATCAGTTGGTCAGGTACTTTTTTAATTTTTTATTTGTTTTTTTTTAATGTTTGTGAGGTTGCGTGATGATGGCAGAAACTTATAGTATAAAGCCTTTAGGATTGATATTAAAATAGATCACAGTAGTAATATTTAGCTTGTGACATACGGCTTTTGAAATTTTATTTATGAAGAACTACAGAATGTTCCATAGAAGCTAAAATTCATCGATTCCACATTAGAAAAGCAGGTACTCACGAATCCGTGTTTGTCGCTGATGTTGTTGGTCAGCTTGAGTTTGTGGAAGGAAACCACCTTCTGCATCCACTGCTCACCGGTGGACGGCGAGTCAGGGTGTATGTACATCCTCTTCGGCATCTCAGGATCCGCCTTGCCGGCCACCATCCACCGGCTCCGGAAACAGAGGTTACGCTTAGCCATAGTTTAGTTTAAATAAAGCACACAGAATAATGTATTTTTTAATTTTTAATTGTGAGATGACTTCAAAACTAAATATATATTTGAAATGAAATAATTTATGATAATTCACATTATATGCATATTTACTAAGGCACACATTAAGGAATACTTTTACTGAGTAAAAGATAAAAAAAAAGTAAAGTTACAGCCTATATACGTCCCACTGCTGGGCACAGGCCTCCTCTCATTTCTGAGAGAGTTTTAGGGCAAGGAAATGTCCGCAACGCTGCCCCAATGCGTGTTGGCGAACTTCACATGTCTTCGAAATATTTTTTTTTTGATTTCTCAGACATGCCGGTTTCCTCACGATGTTTTCCTTCACCGCCGAACACGTGGTAAATCAGCACTTAAAATTGCAATTAACAATTTCATTGGTGCCGGCGGGGATCGAACCCGGGTTGCTCGCGTACTGTGAAACTTACAGCGAGCGCTAACCATCTGAGCTACCACGGCTCTTTTACTGAGTAAAATAATAAAAATGAATATGGAATATGTGATATTAGACCGAATGCGAGTCAGCAGTTTAAGGCTAGCTTGAAATTATAATGTTTCATATAAGGCCACATTGGATAGACAGTACGCTATTACGTCGCTTATAATGCTGACATCCGATGTTAATACAGCTGCACTTTGCACATGGATTGTTTAAGGAACCACATTGTAAATTAATGTGTTAATAACATTGATATACTCAATGGTTAAAAAAAATTAAATAAATTTTAAACTTTGCTAACTAGCATTACGTTCTATTATTATAACCATTATAACATTATCATAACCATATTAAGTAAACTTTTAAATTCTACACTATCCTCTCACCACATTAGCTACTGAAATATTGTTAGAATTAAAATGAACATCTAATAGTAATACGAAACTTTAAGCGATTGACGTTAATAAATAAAGGAATAAAATATCAAATACATTAATATTATAAATAAAAATGTTAGAATATGGGTAACAATATTAATGTGACTAATCTATTATTTATATATTACCTAATACTTACCTAACCTTCAATATACAATATATACATTATATACAATTATTGTTTCTGCACTCATTGCTTCATTAAATAAATATGACATGCCTCAATGTCTACTAATTATAAATTTCACTTTGAAAAAACTTGATTCGAATTTGGTGATCATTTGAAACGACTTTCATGCCACGGTCGGACTCCATTACGACTCAACGTGAGAGATAAAGCGAACGATTTGCTTGCACACATTTGCTTATTAAATATTTCTCACTTCTCCCTTATCAAGTCAGCTGTTTGTGATAATTATAAAACGACACAAAGGTGCCAGTGCTGACGAACTTTCAACATTCATCGACCAAATGTTCCAATGCTCACTTATCTAACCGTATCTATAATAGGATAGTCGTTATTTATCGAAATTAATTATTAATCAAGAAAGATTGTAATTAAAAGAACACGGGACTGAGACAGGTGTATGCATAAATAAGTTAAGTTATGACGATATATAAATAATAATGTTTATAGCGACGCTAAAGCGTGAACATATTTATTTAATTACTGAATGGAAACGCACTGACGGAGTACAGAAGCGGTTAAAACTGCATGCATGGCTACAATTAGACGCCGACAGCTAGTTAATAAGCGTTATAATTGCTAAAATGCTCACGAAAAATCATGGAATGGCGATGAAAAAGCGATCCAACATTATATTATTGTGATTAACAATGCATAAAAAGAATCGAGATCTGCGTTGGATCATAATTGACACAACAAGTGTGATAATTAAAGTTGAACAATGATATGTATTACAAAGAAATAAAACTCAAATTCGAATCGATCAATAAATACGTTTAACTTTGGCGATTAATCTAGCATGTTATATAATATTTCGTACTGGGTGTATTCCCTTTTTTGTTCACGAGACAGCTCCGTATAAAACCACGCAGATCCCAATCGCCTTCACACAACTATACGCATGCTTCTTGCCTCAATTTTTTGTAATGTATCGATTTAAATTAAAATAAGTTCTAACGCGGGCAGAGCCTCATCATAACTGTCGTTACTAAGGAGCTCTTATTTTAATTTAATTCCTTCGGTTATTTGTTTATACCTGTTGTGGAATTTGTATCTGCAATCGTCGGCAGCTACGATGTCCATTAGCAAAATGTATTTTGCTTTTTTATCAAGACCAGAAACGCGAACTTTGTAGGCAGGAAACATACGTCTGCAAGCAACAGGAGAGAAAAACATGGGTTGGGGCTATGCGACAACGGTCCGAGCGTAGCGTCGATTGTCAGACATGCCGCCCGAACAAGTTTCACTTTTAAGAAAATTGCCTTCTAAGAATTAACGTTTTAGCTTGTGATCTCGGATCTAAGATAAGTGGCTCTCTCATTTACATAATTATAACCTCAAGTACCGAAGTAGGTCTTAGTTAACGCTTTTAAAAGCGAAACGCTTGCTAGGACAAGGTGTCACAAAGTATTTGTTCTAAGCGAAAATATGTAATTTCCGTCATTACTAAACACGGCAGCGAGCGCGCTCATTGTGCAGTTTTCCGTTAAAACATCGTGACCAAGGCAATACAACACATGAAACGAATTTGTGCTCGAATCCCACAATACACTAACTGAGCAAAAGTGCCGCTAAATGTACGTCTCCAGAGCAGTTGACCGAAGTAAATTTAGAAATCTCCGATCGTATAATTGCCAAATAATTTATGTACGAATGATTTGTAATAATTAATTATCATATTAACGGCGCTAGGCGGCGGGTGCCTTTGTCGGCGGCTGTATCGTTCGCGGCTGAGTCAATGTCGGATCTTCGGAATGTTCGGATCGTATTAATTAACGGATATCAAATCGAAGTTTATCGGTCGCATCTCGATGTTGCCAAACCTGCGTCGGCGGTACTAACCCGATGTCGGATGTCAGTCGGAGGTGAAGCGTACTTGAAATTATCGTAAATCGTCATCGGAGTTAAAAACAATGAACACGACATATGGTCGATCATTCTGCCCCCTCTATTTATAGCATTTCGTAATTCCTCGCCTAAATCGAGGTCTGCCAAATTCATTTAATTTACTAAATCGCGGAGTACTGCGTTGGCATTTCTCACCTCAGCTGGGAGGACCGCTTTTTACATTACGGCTGCGGTGCTTGAGACAAAGATATTTTAATGATATTACCGAATGGATGCGTGTTGAATCCTTAATCGGCGTCGATCCCGAGCGATGTTCGCTTGTCGTACAATGTCGTTGCCCTTAAATCGAGCGTGTATCTTACAAATTGTTTGAGTGCAATTAAGAGTGAATTGGGGATTAGTGGTCCGATGGGAACTAGTGCGAGGTGTGGGCGGCATCACAAGCTAAATGAAAGTAACGGTTCTCTATGGAATCAGTGCGGACGTCTCCGATCGACGGTGCGGTGGCGCTATGAGCTACGGAGCGACAATCTGGCATTGGCATGCCAAATTCTCGCTTGTGATGGTCGGTGAAGAAGTCAAGGTGAAGGGTCCCAGCAGGCGATGGATATATGTTCTCTACCTGTTGTGAAATTTATATCGGTAGTCGTCAGCCGCGACGATGTCAAGCAGTAAGATGTATTTTGCTTTCGCGTCCAGTCCTGAGACGCGGAACTTCATTTGTGGGAACATTTGTCTGGAATTGGAAGTTACATATTGTCCATTAATAGCTTCGGGTTCATGGTTGCTTTAGTAATGCTAGACTTAACAAAGAAAACATTTAAAAAAAATTAAACAGTTCCATGTAAAAGAATATCCGATTATAAAAGGTGTTTCAAATGAATCAATTAGAAAAAGAAAAAGTTTATAAATTTACTTCATTAAGTATTTGTTCATTAGATAGTTTTTTCTTTTACACAGAACTCACAGAATAATAAAAAACATTATGAAAAAGTACCACGCTTTTCTGCTCGTTACCCACATGTACATTTGCTTGTGTATTATTAATATAAGAACATGTTAAAATATTTTAACACTTATTATTCTTGTTACAAAAAAGTATATTTTACCTTACAGTAATTAAAATTCGTCTTTATTAAATATATACGGCAAATATCTTCCCTATGAGGCAATCTATGGTGGAGGCCTTTGTTTAGCCGTGGAATTTTGATAGGCTGTAATGAATGACTTAATATATGAAAACATATATATTATACTAAATCCTATGTCATCCCGTTGGTGTCATAAGAGGCGACTGAAGGAAATGAAACAAGAGATGGGCAGACAGTCAATTATAGACACAAACGGACTGACTGACTGACATCTACTGAAATGTCCCTCTTAAAACTCAACTTATAGGGGAAGGCCTATGTTCAGCAGTGGATTTTTGATAGGCTGTAATGGTTACACGGATTTATAAATAAAAAACAACACGAAATTTACATTGTTAAATTTCAGAAAAGACGGTTGCATGTCATTGTTTTGTTCGAGATTCAAACCCGTGACACTTGTTTCCAATGGGAAGTTGATAAAACCATTGTAATGTATTTCTTATTTAAGTTCCCGCGATTTAAGGATGTGAAGTAATTCCTACGAAGGCAATGGCATGCAATTAAATAAAAGTTTTAATACCGAACAATTTATCGCCAGGTGAACGCAATACTTTTAGTGTGGTGATTTTTTATCAATATGACAGTGTTCAATTTAATATAGAACTGAGTTATATCGATAACTCTTACATTCGTCATTATTGATTTTTTTCTTCATCAGCGCATAAAGACCCAGGGATCTCTCCGTTGTAGGAGAGAAGATCTGCCTTATTCGCCCCGTTTGGCAGGCGAATTTGTGATCGTACCACATGATTCGCACCTTAGACGCAGCTTCTTGTTACCGATGTGGGTAGTTTTTTGCGTCTGGCGTAGACTCACCCTCACCATCTATACCAGCCATTAGATGTTCCTAGCGTTTCCCATAGCCGTCTCTCACGAGAGCCACGAAAGGCTCATAAAAATGACAAACAACAACACGCTCTAGCCTTCTAGGTGGTAGGACGCCGTTTCACTTAGGAGACCGTCTGGGTAGTTACCAACCTCGTACCTATTTCTGCCGCCAAGTAGCAATGTATGCACTGCTGATCTGGTCTGAAGAGTATAGACCCTGTATTTATTTTTTATTTTAATAAAATGTATCTTTTTTAATATAATATAAGGGTGACAAACGTGCACACAGTCCATCTGATGGTAAGTGGATGCTGTGGCCTATAGACACCTACTTCTGTCCTCGCTTAAAAATAAAAATGTAGATGAATTATCAACTCGGATGACTAAGACGGAAAACTTCGTCCAGTACAAAGAGTCTCTGGTTCTCTACGCTCACCACACGAAACACAACAACATTAAGCGGCTGTTTTGTACTGGTATTCTGTAAGAGCGTGGTCCTTCTCCAGTGGAGCCGGCCTATTCGTGCTTTAGCCATAAAAGAGCTAGAGCGAATGCTTTTATTCTGCAAAACAAGCGGTTGATTTATACTTTATATTAATTAAGTCAGTAACTCTGGTTGGATGTATGCAGCAGTCGCCAGTAAGCTGAGATGGTGCGTTATTGTAAACGGTAACATAAGTCTTAGATTGATTTAAGTGGTTATAAAACAACGTATGAAGGTAACACTTATATGTCGCTCTGCTGGGCACAGGCCTCCTATAATTTTTGAGAGTTTTTGGGTTAGGGAAGAGTTCGCCGGGCGGCCCCGATTCTTCACATGCCCTAGAAATTGTTTCACAATGTTTTCCTTCATCGTAATCATATGTCAGTATTGGATATTTTTGGAACGAAGTTCCTTATCGAACGGTACGAATTTGGCGAATGGGGGATAGGCGAGAAAAAGTGTAAGATTTTTCTCTCACGACCCCTTCTGACGTAGTGTAGACGGCCTTGGCGGCTATAAGGAAGCGAGATGGGATAGTATCCATCTCCCTCGCACTTTTTATTATCTTGCCATGAAATAAATATTATTTTATTTTAAATGACGCTTCATTTTATTAGACGCTAGTAATTCATTTATTTGTATTTGTTAATCAATAATATAATACGTTTATCAATAATAAAATATTACGAAAGGAACTTTGTTCCAACCGAGTGTTCCATGACACTCAAGCATGTTTTTTGCTTAACATAAGCCAGTGCTTCACTACAATCCCACAGTGGTGGTAAGTGGTGCTCAAACCCTAGAAACCTAGATGGTAAATCACACCATTGCAGCGTAACAAAAGCCTTATTCACTTAAATGTACCTAATATTGAAATTAACAATTTTGTACGTGGTAGAGCCATGCTGCAGCTATATTAGTAGTATAGTTGTAGCACAAATGGGTCGGCTCGACCGAGGAAGGGCCACGCTCTCACAGAATACCAGCGTAAAATGGCAGCTTGACACTGCTGTGTTTCGTAAGGTGAGTGTAGAGAACCGGAGACCCATTTTACTGGAAAAGAGGCATTCCATCTTGGTCCTCACGGGTGGCGACTCATGTGCATTTTGATTCTTTATTGAGGATAGATGTGGATGTCTATGGGTCTCAGCAGCCACTTGCCATCGGGTGGACTGTGTGCTCGTTTCTCACCCTAAAAAAAATTTCATTGTTGTCGGCGGCTATCGTTCTCGGTTTGCTGGGCACTTATCCCTTGTACATTATAATAATGAAAGATACATTATAAAAAATATAATGCCAATCTCTTCCGTTCGGCAGTCGCCAGTGTGAACGCAGTTTAAGGCTCATTAGAACGGTGATTTATCGATGTTACGTGATGGACACACGGAGCGATTTGCCGACAAGCTGATGGATGTCGTGCCGTGTCGTGCGCCCTTACGCATACAAAATCCAAACTGTATACAAGTCTTTATGTCTTCGTATTGCTATTCCGCGAAGCATTCTCTAAACAAGTGAGATGCGCTTTTGCGATGTTCGGAAAAATATCCGCAAATGTTCTTAAAAGTTCCAAATTTATACGATTTTCATCCTTAACGCATATTTAGGCCTCAAAAAAAATGGCATAATTAGTTCACTAGTACATTTGTTTCTTTTTTTATATATAAGAGGAGACAAACGAGCATGTGTCTCACCTGTTTACTGAAGGATCTAAGCACATCATCACATTCTTTAGCGTAAGTGAAAAAAAAACATGACCTTTCTACTTTTGCATTGCGTAATTCATAAGCATAACTACTTCGGTCGCACCTTTTATTTTTTATTTGTTAACGTGTTGTTTATTCTATATTCATGTGCGTTTTTGAAGGACCATAATTGTATATTGTATTTATTTGTTAATGATTGTACTCTGCTTTCATAAGTTAATAAAATATATGTTAAAATTTACTAACTTAAGAACGTAACTTAAGAACGTGGTAGAGCCAGATGTATAAGTAGTATAGTTGTACCACGAATGGGTCGGCTCGACCGGGGAAGGACCACGCTCTCACATAATACCAGCGTAAAATAGCAGCTCAACACTGCTGTGTTTCGTATGGTGACTGGTGAGTGCAGAGAACCGGAGACCCTTTTTACTGGCAACGCGATCTTAATCCTCACGGCTGACAACGCATCTGCATTTAAATTCGTAATTGAGGATAGATGTAGATGTCTATAAGCCACAGTAACCACTTACCCTCAGGTGGACTGTGTGCACGTTTGTTACCCTTTTCCTATAAAAAAAATTATGTATTGTATTTCCATTAAAAGACCCCGTGTAGTGACAGCGCCGTGTAATGGCGGCGTAAGAAAATCCACTATCATTTCATCCATGTAGTGTCGTAAGAGGCAACAGAGGGAAATGAGATAGACATGGGTAGTCATCTTCCTGATAACAATACAAAATAATCAAAAAACTGCGGTTGCTAAACTAATAAAAAACTGCGGATTCGCCTGCCTAAACCTGCCGGACTATGTTCAGCAGTACACTTTTGATAGGCTGTAATGAATGAATAAATAAACTAGCATAAAACCAATATAGTACATGAGGGTAATACGGTCATACGGTTAATATGGTCACTTTCTTATAACTCAAAAACTACAGCCTTGTTTGCATATATAGCTTAGTGAAACCATAGCTTTCCATAAGTCAATCGAATAATAAATGGTCAAAAGGCGCTGCTTTATCGACGCCATTTTGACAGTTGACATTATAAGTAGTAAATATTTTAGTCAATTTTAGGTTTTTTGGAAGTTGATTTTTCGAAGTGTTCCTAATTATTGCCAAAGCTTGTTTGCTATTTTTTTCTTAATATATTAGTTATAGTATACGACTTGATGTTTTTGTCTCTGTCCTCCTCCTAGTTTTGATTTTATAGGGCGGCATAGCTTAAGGTGACCATATTACCTCACGTACCTTAATCCAAAATATTATATAATAAGTTTCAAAGATATTATTAACGAATTTTAGGGTATATTTTAAGTAGGTATTATCAGAGATTTTAACCTTTTCTCATTCAGTCATTCATTACAGCCCTTCAAAAATCAACTGCTGAACTTAGGCACAATGCCAGAATTTTAACCTTAGAGTATACATATGTATTGCTGCTATACATGTGTATAGCAATATATAAGCAAGGTAAATGTTCACTGGAAGATCTGTTAAACACTCTTTTGACGTTGATGGAATTTTTCACAGGATCCTTAACAACCGATTAGTCTAGATTCAATGAAGACCATCCTGGGAATGAAACATTTTAACTAAGTAGGTATGTATGTACTGCGTTTTCACAGTTATGAGTCGAATAATTTACAACAACAGCAACATCTACACATTATTAAAATGCCTTAATCACTTCTGCCTATTACAGGTCTGTCAATTAAGTAAAGGTTCACCAAAGGCATTTTTTCTTAATTTGCAATTCAATTTAAAAAAATTGAAATTATTCGGTAGCTACATGTATATATAAGAAAAACAGTGTTTTGAAATGATAAAATATTTTTATATCTCATTAGCAATTTTTAATTCGGTTTAACGAGCGGTTAACGGAAGCTAGATTAGAAAAGTTTGCTATTTAAACAGCTTTATTATGAATGCTATTTAGGTTAAACTGCTATCACCTGTTTCGATTAGATAATGAACTTATAAGCAACAGTGTTATCTGTCTGTTAAGGAGTTATTAAAATAGCTCGTTGGCTCTTAGTTTAGCATAATATATAATGTTTTCGCATTTATGAGAGTTATTTGATTTAAATCTCTATCTCTTAGTAAAATTAAATAGTTTATTCTAGATATTATACTAAACTAAAACTACTTACTCTGTATTTAGAATATCGAATCATATAAATGAGAGTCAATAGATTTGAATTTAAACTTAAAAATGTTTGTTTTTTTATAGAATAAGGGTGACAAACGAACACACAGACCACCTGATGGTAAGTGGTTGCAGTGGCCCATAGACATCTACATCTATCTTCGTTTGCGAATCTAAATGCAGATGCGTTGTCAGCCGTGAGGACTAAGATAGAATGCCTCTTTTCCAGTAAAAAGGGTCTCCGGTTCTCTACACTCACCATACGAAACACAGCAGCATTAAGCTGCTATTTTACGCTGGTATTCTGTGAGAGCGTGGTCCTTCCCCGGTCGTGCCGACCTATTCGTGCTACAACTATACTATTAATATAGCTGCAGCATGGCTCTACTACGTAATAAATATTACATTTAATCTTGAAAATTGTTATATGTATTCAATTATTAGATATATTATTATAATTTACTAAAAATATAATGATAAGTTTTTATGTTGAATCGTATAGTGGCGCCATAAGAATATCCATTATCCCATATGATCCCGTGGGTGTCGTAAGAGGCGACAGAGGGAAACAAATCAGGAGATGGGCAAAATAAACCAAAAATAAAAAAATAAACTGCGGTTGCCAACCAGCTATGTTCTATGCTCAGCAATGGACTTTATTAGGCTGTAACGGTAACGGTAAGTTTTTATGTTTGGTAAAATGGCCTCTTTTAGTTATGAAATTGATTCGTCCCTTTTTATGACTAACTCATTTGCTGTAATTTTATAATAAAAATTTCATCGGTAAATAATTGAGATACCTTACGCGGTTGATTACTAACATTCCCTCCGCAAACCACACGACACCGCTGTTGAGTAATTTAATTCTAGATGAAACTTCTACCAGAATAACATGACCTATGGCGCGAGAGTTTCAATCACCCATGTGTCTTATGCAGCTTTATCTAAACAAGCGGCGGAAGGTCAAGGCACACTGGTACACGTACAATTCTATTAAGATATCTCACAAAAGGAGGACGTCATATTAAGAAGAGTTCTTGCGAAACTGGTCACATTGTTATCGCATGAGATAAGCCCCGACTGTCAATCACATCTCAAATAGTGCCTCCGTCAACACCTCAAAGCGTTCCCTTGTTAACTGAGCAAATAATTCCAACGCGAAGTAATAAATTAAAACAATAAACCAACAATCAAAGTGTTTGTTATATTAGTTGATGCATGTTTGATCGTTCATTATTTCATATCAGGATTCGAGCGATTTGCAACTTTCGTTATTTTCATTGGCTGTTATAATAAAACGACCACACAGCTTGTTCCTCAATTTTAAGAACTTGTTATAGGTCTTCCGAAATACTATTATTATTGTAACATATATTTTTAAATCAGTCACAAATCATTGAAAGTATGTTATGTTATATTTAATATAAAATTATGTTTGAATTGAAAGTGTCTAAAAGAGATGTGTTTCCAATAAAAAGTACAAGTAAAACACTGCTTGTTGATTCGTCGTGACCTGGTGCAAATGTAATAAATGAATATCAGCTGAAAAGTAAATCTTACGAAGTACTAGAAACCCGGATTGTTTTATTTTTACATACATGGTTCTAATTCGGGAAATTAAGATTATATAGTTTTTTAGGATGAGAATTTGAATATTTCAAGTATTAATAAAACTTAAAATTCGACAGTTAGTGGGGGTCATCGTGAAAAATTCGCTTTAAAAGTGTCGTAGCGACAGAAAGGGGGATCAAGGAGGCATTCACTAAGGGGTGGGGAGAGCGCATCTGCTCACACGTTGACGCATTCTTGCGGCTTCGGCCGAGTGCCGGCTGGTGCCACGATTTTGTCTTAATTAACCCTTTTTTAGTAAAAATATGTGGCAAGGTGATTTCATTGCATTCATTATGAACGAAATTTATATTGTTACTAGCGATACGCCCCAGCTTCACACGGGTGATTTCTGGATCTTGACAACAGCGCAACCTCGGTAGGTTGACAATTGGACTCGGTGTCTAATTGTGAATCTAAACTATTCAGGGACCCACTCAAACACACACACACACAATTTTCATCAAAATGTTTCCAAAGTTTTTGGAAGACTAACGGACAACAATAGATTTTTATAGATAGAGATTTAAAAAATCTGAAATATCACATCATTATCATCGCCTATCAAATTCCACTGCTATCCAAACATAAGCCTCCCCCATAGATTGCTTTATAATGGGATACTTGCTATAGATGCCATACTTGGGGCTCTCTGTGGCCTCGTTAAGACTCCTTAACTTACGAAGTGGATTCTCTTACGCCGCCACTAAAATTAAATAATAAAAATAAATTAGATAAGTTCCAATGTTATCATAAACATAAAAATAAATAAACGGAAAATATATGTAGGTACATATTTTTTAAAATATCGTTGAAAGTGTTATGTACTCTCAAAAACACTATTTTACATTCTTTCAGCTTTATTAATAATTATGGCAACTAAAAAAATGAAAACAAAGAAGCACCTGTTTTGCCTATGCCTAAACTACATACATAATTCTTTCGCTCGATTCCGTTGAATAATTAATTATTTCAGTCACATAAATAGTTTTTAATTAAAAACAATCTGTCTCTTCTGTGATCCGGTTTAGGCGCGATAATGATTTTTATCGCAAATTCCTTGACACGCTTTTTAAAATAATGATTTAAAAAACACTTTAAATTTGATATATAGCCCCAACTTTAATCATGTAAAAGTTTTAATTTTTCTTTCGTTTCCTTTTAGAATGAAGTAAACTATATTTACATGTACTAAGATGTGCCCCCTACTTTCTCTGCGACGGATAACGGTATTAAATGGAATTTATGGAAGAAAATTATTCTCCCTCACCATTGATTAAACTTTAGTTTTAATAGTTGGTAGAGTTGGGCGCTAGGCATCGACGCAGCTCGCCTTTCACGCGAATCAGCCGACACTGCATCACTATAGCGCGCTTCACGCTAGTGATGTGACATTTTCTTTACTTTCTGATTGTGTTGTTAGTTTCTGTTTCAATCAATTGGGAAATGTTAGATGTTACAAGATGTTATAAAGAAAGTTGGCCTGTAAATAGTAACTGCGCTTAAAAGGTTTGTGTAAAAGGGGCTGATTCACACAAGGTCTTTTTACAAAAGTTAATAACCACTGAATTAGTCAAATTATGTAATGCCATATTTTCGAAATTAATTATCATAATATCTAGTAGTGAACTCAGTTTCAAACATATCTATTAATAATTATTCCGACAGTAAACGTTATTAGATCTAAAATAAAAATTTGTATAAATAAACCTTTTTTATTTATTTTTCTACCGACTTCAAAAAGTAGACGGTACTCAATTCGACTGTATGTTTTTTTTATTGTATGTTTTTTTTAATGTTGTGTGTCATAACTCTTTTCTGGGTGAACCGATTTCGATGATTCTTTTTTTATTTGAAAGCTGGTGCTTCACATGTGGTCCCATATAAATTTGATCAAGGTTTGCCCAATAGTTTTTAAGTTATTCTTAATAATTTATATTGAAGTCGCTTGTACAAAATTTTAAATTTTTAATTATGTGGTAAATCAGATTCCACTAAGGTAAAAAGAAATAAAAGTACATCAAATCAGACAGGTAAACAAGTGAAGTAGTTATTATTAGTTAATGAATTTGTAACATTTTGTGTGTATGTTTTAGTATATAAAAGTATGCAGTAATACTTAAATACAGATGTGAGGTAGAAAATCAAATTTTCGACTTAGTTTTTAGATCCTTATGTAGAGTGTTAGTACGTTAGTAGGTACGACTTAATATTTCTTACATGCCTTATATAAAAAAAAATATGACATTATTTTGTGGTTAATTTTATTAATTATTTATTTTATTAAATATCCTTCAAAATCTTTATCACCTATGCTCATCGTCAAAAGAATGTCATAAAATAAAAATAAAAAAATTTGGTCCGCTGAAAGCTGAAGTGGTAATACGCCGGTCATATAGCAAAATGAACTGAAAATAGTACTGCCATCCAGTTCTCGAGCGGCAGCCTCGTACCGATAAGCGAAGGGTGGCTCCCCACTAGATAGAGTGACGACCTGGTAAGAGATGCAGGAAGTCTATGGATGTATATGTGGCTCAGGACCGTGCGTTGTGGCATTCCTTGGAGGAGGACAATATTCAGTAGAGGACTTGTGATGGGTTGTAATGATGATGTACATTGCAATATAGGTGTAGAACGACCCAATCACATACGGATTAATCTTGACCGGATTTAAATGTTTAGAATTATCGACATTTTAATAATATCATACCTGCGAGCACATCCCTATGCTTTAGTTTTCGTGTCGCTTGGAGCGAATTACTAGTGTGTACGTTCCTTTACAAGGTTGACAGACAAGGGAATTATTGTGGCGCATTTCATTCGACTAACGCGCATGAAAAAGCATGAGTGAGTGCATTACTTAATAATTAGCTAATTTCAGTCTGGTTACACTCCCTTTCTGTATAATAAAAAATCAGAGATATTTAAAAAAAAAATCTGCATATGAAACCGCATCGTTAGTAGTCTTTAGGTGGCTTAAAAAATGAGCTTCAAGCAGTTGTTTTAGAACATAGTTAGCCATGCTACATCTGGCTGTGTGTCACATGAGGCGTTATTACAGAGCAAATATAATAAAATCGTATAAGCAGAGGTGAGAGAGGCTAATTTCATATTAAAATACTAGATGCCACGCCGCGATATGAAATAACCAGATTAAATATATTTATATTATGATATAGTCTTCGTTGTGATATTGATATTTATATCTATAAATACGTCAGTAACCTTGAATCACGCTTAGAATGGATATCGGCTTCAGCATTTTGTCTTTAAACAAAATAAGAGTGAACCGTACTTGTTTAAATCTGTAATAGTTAAAAGGAAATATTGAAAGAAAATATGTCAAAGGGGAAATAAACAAAACCCAAAGGATCTCTAAAATACCAAGTACACACACATGAGACTGCGCCGTGTCACATACATTTTGTACGTGGGTTGAAAACACAGAATTAAAGTAACTCAAAAAGCGATTCACTGTGGGTGTTTACGAGTTTGTAATTCTATTTAAGGCATCCATGTATTTAAAGCTTCAATAACTCTGCAATTTTAGTTTAAGCACAGATTAAATAATAGTTATATACTAGTTTAAGTAATATAAGTAGATTTCAACTCAATGTCTTTTTGTTTCAAGAATATATCTTTAAACAAATCACACACACGTTTGTACGTGGTAGAGCCATGCTGCAGCTATATTAGTAGTATAGTTGTAGTACGAATGGGTCGACTCGACCGGAAGCACCACGCTCTCACAGAATACCAGCGTAAAATAGCGGCTTAATGCTGCTGTGTTTCGTATGGTGAGTGTAGAGAACCGGAGACCCTTTTTACTAGAAAAGAGGCATTCCATCTTAGTCCTCACGGCTGACAACGCATCTACATTTTGATTCGCAAACGAGGATAGATGTAGATGTCTATGGCCCACAGCAACCACTTACCATCAGGTGGACTGTGTTCTCGCTTGTCACCCTTATCGTATAAAAAAAACAGAAGGTACACAAGAAGGCTAATAGTAAATGTTCTTTTATGAACGTTTTTCCGATCTTTAAAGAATTAATTCAGCGCGCTCTGCGAAATCCCGTACGTGAAATATCAAACAATATTTAAAGAAAATTCAGTGGGATTAATTTAATAGAACTATTTTTAAAGTAATTTATGAGATACACCTCTAAAAACCTCCAAAGATTTAAGTGCTGAAAATCAGTTATACGCTTGCACCATTAATTAATGACATAAAAATATCATAAATCTACCTACCTACTTAAAATATTAATTTTTAACATTTAGTTTAATTCAGTTTTTTACAGACTCTATATCGCCTCCAGAGAAACATTTTCACTGTCGGTCGACACAATCCCGAGGGGCGCTAGCTAGTCCCACCCGCGTAATATATAGTGCCAAGATCGGCTATAAAGATTAATAAATTTTGCTACCGAACACTATCGTAGGAATTAATAAAAATAATTACGGTTTTTAACAAAGGAAAAAATGTCGTTAAATGGAGAAAATTGATAAGTGAGTCACGCCGGTCATCGACAAAGGACTATACACGAAGGCTATTGCCTAATAACTAAGTTTTGAATTGTTGAAACGTTAGATCTAAGCATACGTAGTATTTCTTTCTAAACTTATTAGTGCATTAGAATTATATCCTAATCGTAAGTTCTTCACAAGTGCACTGCTGAAGACAGGTCTCCCCCGACTAATGCCACAAAGCACGGATCTGAGCCGCGTCTTTCAACTTCCCACATGTCTTACTAGTATGAAGCTTCCATCATAGATAATAAATATACTACCACTCGAGATCCTTACTTCTTCATCGGTTGTTGATTCTTCCAGCAATATAACTGGCCCCTTAACATTTAGACTTATGTGTATAAATCACTGGCGACCCGCCCCGGCTTTGCACGGGTGATTTCTTAATCTCGACAACAGCGCCACCTACTGGATCCGATTGTGAATATAAACCATTTTCGAAACAACTTAATCACACACAAAATTTCAACAAAATTGGTCCAAACGTTTAGGAGGAGTTCAGTCACATATACACGGACAGAAGGATTACATATATATAAAGATAAATTGTAGCAGCAGTGTCAACTCATTTCATGTTGTACCTTTATAAAAATATTTTTGATATTATTATGTCTTTAAATAATGGTGCATAATTGATTTTGAATGGCGTATAATTGATTTTCGGCACTTAAATTATTGGAAGTTTTATACGTGGTAGATCCACACTGTAGCTATATTATGGATGTAGCACGATTGGGGCGGCTCGACCGGGGTAGGTCCACGCTCTCACAGAATACCAGCGTAAAATAAATTAAATAGAATAATTATATAGAATTTTAAGTAGAAAGTTTATTTTCTCACGCACAATAAAATAGGAGGGAAGTCTACCTCGCTGCTCCATATCGATTATCTGACATCGACACAACATGCTCTAAACTATATTTATCTCTGATAGGTACGTGCAGATTTCTTTACAGTATTTTGATTTAAATCACCACTTAAAGTCTTGGCACCATTATCAAAAAGTCTACAGAAATGCTTCAAAAGAGCACATAATGGTACTGTCTGTATTATTGGTATTTAAGAGCAATTATAGAAATCATAGTAAATACTTATAAAATATTTAAAAAAAATTACAAGTTGAAAAATAAAGTCGAGTACTAATCTATGGGAACGTGTCGTGCCGTTTTGTAGTTTACACTTCATGTTATCGAATGAGCACACGCCTTTATATCAAACATTTTACATGCTTAAAATTAAAAATAATACTAAATCATGCCACTCCATGACAACATTTTTAAATTAAAAATACTAAAATATTTTAACGTACTGTCAACAATTTTATTACTAAATTATTTACTTGCTTACGTTTCTATGAAACTTTGCTGCTAATATTATTTATATTTATAGTAAAAATATATTATAATGTAAAAACATATTTTATCTATAGGTACGTATAAAAATCAATTGCTGTCCGTTAGCCTCGCTAAAACTCGAAACTGGCTAGACCGATTATGATGACATTTTTTGTGTGTGTTTGAGTGGGTCCCTGGATGGCTTAGATTCACAATGGAAAACAAGTGGAGCTGGTGCAGGATCGCTATTTTTTTAATAAAAATAATGCAAAAATATTTAAAAAAATGGTTGAAGAGGCCGCCAGAGTCCAGCGGTGTACTACCGTTGTTAAGTAATTTTTCTTTAAAGCAAAGATGCATAGTCTTTGGCAACTAAATTTCCTTCCTAGCAATGTATAAGTATAAAAAAGGTTTTTTTTTTGATAATTAAAACACTACATCCATTTTACGGGTGACTTTGTCAAAGACAAAAGTCGGCTCGGATTGTTTAAAATTCGAGAATTGAAAAAAAAGCCATAAATAACGATTAACAAAAAGCGATGTCATCTCGTTTCTCTTATCGAACGAGCGAGAACAACGCGCCCTACCTACAGTAGCACGCGTAATCAACAGAGCAAACAGTGGAGTCGTGTGAGAGATATAAAAACTTATTCAGGTTTAAGTTACACTAGTATATTACCTTTGCCGTGTAGTGGCGGCTCAGAATAATAAAGAGCTGACAAATGAGCACACAGATCACCTGATGGTAAGTGGTTGCTGTGGGCCATAGACATCTACATCTATCCTCGTTTGCGAATCAAAATGTAGATGCGTTGTCAGCCGTGAGGACTAAGATGGAATAAAAAAATAGGAATGCCTCATTTCCAGTAAAAAGGGTCTCCGGTTCTCTACACTCACCATACGAAACACAGCAGTGTTAAGCTGCTATTTTACACTAGTTTTCTGTGAGAGCGTGGTCCTTCCTCGCTCTCACGGAACACTACTACTAATATAGCTGCAGCATGGTTCTACCACGTAAAATGGCTCTGCGGCGTAATGGCTTAGCAATGAGTTGCAGCGCTAAGGGCCGCGGGTTCGAATCCCGCACGGAACAAGTATTTGTATGGCCTACAAATAATTGTTCTGGGTCTGAATGTTTGTCTTTGTTAAATTTATGTATGTAAACTGCCCCCGCGATACTGGAGAAAATCCTAGTGTGGAGGTAACGTTTTATAAAAAGAAGAAAAAAAAATCTTCTTTTTCAGACATGCAGGTTTCCTCTCGATGTTTTCCTTCACCGCTGAGCATGTGGTAAATCAGTACTTAAAATTGCAATTAACAATTTCATTGGTGCCGGCGGGGATTGAACCCGGGTTGCTCGCTGTAAATTTCACAGTGCGCATTAATTGTAATTATAAGTGCTGATTTTCCACATACATGGCAGTGATAGAAAACATCGTGAAGAAACGTACATGCCTGAGGAAAAAAAAATATGGAAGATATGTGAAATCCGCCAACACGCTGGAGCAGCTTAGTAACCCTCTCAGAAATTATGAAAGACCTGGCTTTAGTACCATAGACCACATAGATATCCTTCGGTAAAATGTACAAAGACCGAAGAGTACAATCTACCACTTTATCTTGCGTAGACTATGAAAAAGCTTTTGATTCCGTCGCTATTTGGGCGGCGCTAAAGTCCTTCCAGCGGTGGGACGTAAAACGTTACCACTAGGAATTTCTACTGTATCTTGGAGGTATTTTACATGGGTACCTACATAAATTGCACGCGGACAAAAATCCAGATTCGAAACAGTCGTACCGGTAAGTGAAGTGTAGGTACGGCCCCATTTACTTGATGGAGTGATGACATGGTAAGACATGCAGGAAGTCGATGGATGCAGGTGACCCAGGACCTTGTTTTGTCGCATTCTATTGAGACCTATATTCAGTAGTGGACTTGTAAAGGCTTTAATAATGGTGATGATAACGTGTAAGTCATACAAATATCTGTCCGTGCAGAATCGGATAGCTACAACCAAGGCTTTTTTTTATTTTCGTAATAAATAAAAAAGAAAAAAAGATTTTAAAATTAATTATAAATGCGTTACTCATAATATTATTCAACAATTCCTATTTATTAAAAAAAAAAGAAAAACATTATAAAGTGAATTATAATTGTGTTACTTATATTATTATTCAACAATTCGTAATTATTAAAAAAAAGATTTTAAAATGAATTATAATTGCGTTCCTCATAATATTATTTAACAATTTGTAATTATTAAAAAAAAGAGAAAAGATCTTAAAATGAAATTGTACTTATAATTTCTTTGCTCATATTATCCAACATAGATAACGTTTCCTTTTATTTTCTACCGACTTCAAAAAGGAGGAGGTACTCAATTCGACTGTATGTTTCTTTTTTTATGTGTGTTACCTCATAACTTTTTATTTGAAAGCTGGTGCTCCTCATGTGGTTCCATATAAATTGATGATCAAGGTATGACCAATAGCTTTTGAGTTATCCTTAATAATTTATCTTGAAGTCGGTTGTACAAATTTTTTAATTTTTAATTATTGTTCCGTCGTCTCCACAGTCGCCCTTAGCAGATGTAGATAAGGCAAACGTGATGTAACCTTGCTCTCGGCGGCGCCACCTCATCTGGGGTGGGCTTGTTACAAACCTTCCTTCACACTGCATTATGCCAGCTACATAGGTATCCTAATCGCTTTAATGCTATGTCATATATATTTATGTAACGTAATCTAAATAATCCTTACTTTTACGACACGACCTTGTACATTTATGGATTGAATAATATTAAAGTTTAGAGTGGCTGCCTCGTTGGTCTAGTGGTAGCAGGCGCTACTGCTAATCATCAGGTTCCGGTTTCGAATCTCGGGTCGGGCCAAAAATCAGTTGCCGGGTTTTTCTGTCAAGAAACTCTCAGTAACAGCCCGGATTTAGGAAGTTGGCGGTATTTCACGTCCTTGCCTTGGAAATAACGTACGCAACACAGGACCTACGACTTGGTCCTGCGCTTGATGTCGCTCCTTTCGTGTCGGATTTTCGTCCAATCAGACTATGAAAGTAAGGGAATAGAGAGTGCACCTGTATTTACTTACGTACACACTAGTGCATTACAATCCTGTCCTGCGCAGATGGATTAATCTCGACTGGTCACGACATTATAATATTAGAGTTTACGAAAACTTAAACAACTTGCATAGATAATGAGCTATTATGATCCTAGTGAGAATACTATGCCATAGTTAAGACTTAATTTATCATCATCGATCCGCGAAATTTCGGTTGATTCAGACGTCTGTAAGTGGGAGAAAACAGCATTAAAAATTCTATTACATTCATATTACAGTTCAAACTAATATAAAGGGTGTAAAAAATTAATCAGCAAAGAAAATAATCCAAGAAGAAGTTTTCGTTTTTGAACGTTTAGCAATCTTAAAAAAGTATGTTGCCAACTATTTAAACCAATGCCTGCAATCAATAACTTTGTCATCAATCATCTCAGACGATTATTTAAAAAAAGAATTTAAAAGCCGGGACGTTTGATCGAGCGCACCGGCAGCCTGTCGTTCGTCGAACAAGTGTCGATTAGATGAGAAAAACTTCTACAGCGACACGATGTCCATGTCATGTAAGATGTCACATCGACGCGCGAGAGACGTATGCATATAAATTGGGCAACAGATCGACTGATAAGAAAGAAACAATCATTAAAATTCAATTCCACACAGTTTAATGATAGTTTCAGCTAAAATATTTAATTGTTTTTGTTACTATTCCAACCTTGGAGACTCTGGAATATGAGGAGGCTCATGTCCAGCATATGGACGTATATATAGGCTCTTAAATTTATAACTGATTCTTAAATTTAATGTCACTTAGTGTACTGTGAATTGACCGATAAGTGTTATACTTAACAAGCGTTTTTTTTTAAATTATGACAAATTACCACGTTTTTTATCGTATTCTTGCATTGTCATCCGAATTTGAGCTATATTCAAAGTTTCCAGCTCATCGGGAAGATAGTTTAAAATCAATTACTAAATGCCACCTGGGACAAACAAGAAAGCGACTTAATAAAAACGCGTTAAAAAAAGCGTGGTGATAAATTAAATAGTCATGCATGCCAGAACAAATCATAGCATTTCTAATTATCATAGTCAACTTCCATCCTATTGCATTAACACGAATGTATTCAATGAATTTTTATCAAGTTCATATAAAAGATCTTTTGAAAATTATATAAAAATTGGCATTATTCTTCTTTAACAAAGCGGCAATTTGGTTGACAAACTTCCAGATAATCTAATACCATTTTAAACAATATACCACATGTGTTTAAAGATAAATACAGTACATTTCATGTCGATGATGACATTCATCAAAGATGCGATCAAAGTCATTTCAAGTTAAACACAAGTGAAAGGCATTTAAGTTGAAATTTACTTAGTTAGAAGCCAATTAAGCAACAACGATTAATTACGAGTGGAAAGCAAACAATTAGCCAAAATACGGTGATACACATTCAGAGTGCTACCGCTCCATATACGTGCGATGGTTTCTTATTAGGGCATGTGAATCTCGGCGCGACGTGATCGACTTGAGAAACATGGAGACACGAGCAATTATCGAATGCTTAAATCGATTTCACATCAAGCAGTTTAAATCGCAGAACAGTAGCCCTATTACATTGTTGAGTCCACTAAAATGTTTGTGATTATAAAAGGAGAACACAGACTTGTAGAGATTTGATGTTATCACTTACCTATTGCTTAATTCGAAACTATAAAAGTCATTACAATTTTGTTTTATTCACTAAATCTATTGCTGAATCTACTGCATAAGGAGAATATTTGCCACAGTTGCCACACTTGGCACCACAGTTTTTTTCTAGTTGTATTTGAAAGACGCTGCTACCCATCTCCTGAGTCATTTCTAACTGTCGCCTCTTATGAAATCCAAGGGACGATATGGGGTAGTGGATATTCCTACACCGCCATTACACTGTAGTTTTTTACTTTTTATAATTTTTTATATTTAGTTTTAAAGAAAAGTTTATGTAAAGTTCATATAATTACGTAAATATCAATCTTTTATTATATTAAAACTACTAGACCCTAATTATTACCATAAAGTGATAAAAAGTAAAGTTGCAGCCTATATACACGTCTCATAGCTAGGCACAGCCTCTCATTTCGAAGACTTAGGTCTCGGTCTTACTACTTAAAAAACTAATGTTAATTAAAATTTAAAATAAAATATTTTGCCAAATATAAGATGAAGCTGACAGACGATGCTAAAATTTGGCTCTCGTGCGCCAAAAATGAGAAAAAAAATAACAACAACAAAATGGCGGCGCACGGCCGGTACGACAGTGGCGAAATGTCGAGAATGCATCCACGTGGAGTAGCCCCACGAATTCAGGGCCAAGCGTAAAGGCTCCCGTTCCCTGTGCTTTATTTTCGATGTCTCCCATTTGTTATACATAATACATGTAGGGCCCCTATCGCGGCATCGCAACCGTCAGAGAATTTAGAGACGGCGCCACCGGACCCAGCCGCCGATACAGGCTGATAGCTTTTTTGAAGTTGAGAAAAAGAAATGTTCGATTAGATTTAATTTAAAATATTTCAAATTTATACGCTAATCATTTTTATAGCTTAGGTACTTGCTGTGCCCGTCATGCGTTGCGATTTGCAAGGCCTCTTTTTTGTCAGAACCCTCGTGGGCGCGCGCACATTTACTCTCTTAAGTTTCATCATGATTGACTAAATGATTTAGAAAAGCATATAAGACGAAAAAAACAAACAAATGTTTTTTTTCTATTTTGCGAAAATCTTTCGCGTACGCTCACACAACTTACCATAGTTTTATGGTTATAGGAGCGCATAGAAGACGAACAAACATACAATTATTATTCATTTAAGGGCTCGAAAATGGACTATAAAAATTGCATCTTGTAAATCTTACTGAGGAGTGAAAAATTTCACTCAGCAATATTACCAACCATACATAAAATAGTAACCCAAGCATACTACTGCAAGACTTCAAGATACTGTAAGCTCGTTCTGTTCGTAGATCGGACCAAAAATTAGTAATTAGAAGTTGAAGGTAGCCTTCGTTAACTTTGATATCAAGACGTCAAACACCTCAGTCCTCCCCGTGACCATGGGAGCTGTAAAGTGCTTGAATCATCGGGGATTAAAAAAGTTAAAATTAAACGTGCTAAAATCAATAAAATTATTTATTTTATTCCATCAGCAATATTGCAGTTAGCTATACTTCAGCTGCAATGTTATTGTGAAAGAACTTACAGAGTATATTCCAGCAAAGTTCATAAACGTAAAGCAACATTGGAGCTACAGGCTACCCTACATTGCACTACGTTGCGCGATATAGACGGCAACTTGACGCCTATATAATTATTGCAGCTAGAAATTGCCACAAACTAGTTCACGGGTTCATTAAGATCGTGCATGAATTGTTTTGCCAACTTAGTAAAAATTATATCCTAAATTTTAAATGTGTTTTTTTTTTAAATTAAGTTAAATGAGCTAGATGCACCGCCGATATCGATAGATTGACCGTGTAGTGGCGGTGTAAGAATACCTTCTACCCCATATCGTCCCGTGGGTGTCGTAAGAGGCGACAGAGGGAAATTGAAACAGGTGATTGGCAGCAGCATCTTCCTGATAAGAACTTAAAATAATAAAAAAACTGCGGTTACCAACCCGCTTGCCAAGCGTGCCAACTATGGCAAATATCCCCCTATGAGACAATCTATGGGGGAGGCCTATGTTCAGCAGTGTTAATAGGCTGTAACGGTAACGGTGTAACGGAGCTAGATGCAGTAATGCGGCATAAAATAAGACTATTCTTTGTCTTTCTCAATTTAATCAATATAAAAATCTTAAAACAATTGATACTTCTAACATCGGCCTGTATACGGTAGACCCGATTCCCAAATCGGTTCGACTTCAGAGGAATGCGTCGCGACGTGAACTTATGACTTACAACCACTAGATTTTTTTGAGGGCCGAAGAAATGGTGGTCGAGGGAATTTAACCTTACAAACTTTACGAGAATGAAAACAGTAAAAAAATCAAAGATAAAAATAAATAATATTAAAGAGCCTACGCCTTCCTAAAGGCCAGTAACCTGCAATTCCCCTGGTGTTGAGGATATTAATGGGCGACGGCGATCACTTACCATTAGGTGACACGTATGCTCGTTTGCCTACTCTTCAATAAAAAAAATCAGAATTATGAAGAAGCCCTAATTTATATCAAATTACCTGATCCGGCAGAGTTGCCGTTACTCAAATTAACGCCGGACTTTTTATAGTGTAAATATAACATTGATTAACAACTCGACCAGAGCCCCACCTATCAAGTCCAGATATTGTGACTTTCTTTTTTGCACTAAAACAACATTAAACATCAACAACAATATTGTAAATATGAATTATTTTAGTCCATAAACATAGAATTTGTTACTACAAGTTACTACTTGACTACCGCGCCACCTAGCGTACCCCCTAGCGTAGCTATGAACCATAGTTTCGACAAAAAATATTGTGTAAAATATGACGTCAATCAGTCAAGTCGTACACAATCTCTGCAGAGCACCAACGATTTTTTATTTATAGATTGAGCGCGAACTACTAATTGTTGGCAAAACTTAAAACGTAATACGTATTGTAACTTTAAAGCAAAGAAAATTACTATAATTTTTGCTATTCACCATTATCACAATAATCATAATCACAGTTCCACTGTTGAATCCATCATAGATTGTCCCAAAACACGGTTTTGAGTCACTTGTATCCTTCGTCTCGTTTCTCTATCTAGTACGCAGAGCGCACGAGGCTGCTACTCGAGAACCTTTTGTCCAAACCGATTGTCGCCGACATTTTCAATTCTCTTTGTAGCTATTACAATTTACATCGAATACACGCAAATATACATACGACTTACAACCTAGCCAATCTTAAAAACAAATTGGTGTTTTGCACAAATGTTGGGTAATTGTTGATTCTAGGATTCGAACTCAGAACTCACGACCTTGTTGTAAGGCGACGTTGTTGTTTCATGTCAACATTTTTTAGACGGTCTCGGTGGTTTAGATACGTTGAAGACAATGCTAATTTTAGACAAATAGAATTATGTACTAGCAGTGATTTTAATAAAATCTTAGAGGCTTCAATAATCAATTCTCGGAACGGTTAAACGGAACGCGATGGGTCTATAAATTGTTATAAAAAAATCAATTAAATCATTCTACTTACGTAGTAACTAGAATTAGGCCTTGAAGTATCGCGTCATTTACGACTAATTTGTTTTGAATCCCGGTTCCGTTTCTCGAAATTTATATCAAATCATTCCACGTATGGAGCTGAGATGGGGAACTGTGAGGTGGTTTCTTGCATGCCAATTGACCAGGTAGTGTGTGAGAAAACCCGAAAAAAGCTAATAGTGTATGCCGGTCGCGCGCGTACGTCGTGCTCTGCGCGCGATAGTGAAAATTAGCGGCTTATTATCAGTGAAATAATCCATGTTATTGTAAACTAAAATCTACGAGTAAATTAGATATTAAAGTCAAAGTCCCGCTCTCAGAGATTACCAGCGTGACACAGCAGCTTAATGCTGCTATGTTTCGTATGCTGAGCGTAAAGATCCAGAGACTCTTTTTACTGGAAACGAGGCATTCCATCTTAGTCCTCAGGGTTGACAACTCATCTGCATTTTGATTCTTGAGGATAGATTCTATTTAAATAAAAACACAAATATTTGAAATTGGCCTTTACACAACACTTTTTAAAGCTACGCCCTCGTTTCAACTAGTACCTACGTCGGGAGACCTTGTGGAAAGAAGCAGCAAGATCACATAGACAGAGACTATTTTTCTTCCAAAAGTTACAATTTAATATATTTTACGTAACACATTAAGGCCCGTATTAATAAACGTTACTCAACGACGAACTCAAGTGCGTAATCATTTGATACGCGCTCATTACGAAACCAGCATCTCAAGATCGTCGCTAATTAATAAACACATAAAAACAGTATCTCAAAACGCTGTACTTAGGAATACTGTTCTGTGACTTGCAATCAAGTATACACACTTGAGAGTCGAGTTTCGTTTATTAATCAGTGTGGCACTCAGCTGATATCGTAAACCTAAACCGCATCTTGAGATATGTTTATTAATAAGATCATAACCTCAAGATTGTACTCAAGTGCGTGTACTTGAGCTAAGTAACGTTTATTAATACGGGCCTAAATAACGTAATATGATGCATACAAATTGATTCCCGCTCTAGATTTGCCTGCACAACATTTGTCTATCTTACAATTGAGGCAGATCAAGTGCCATGTTTTAATAATGAGTATTGCGGACACCCTAATATTATAATAAGAGGAAGATGTGGCTTTGTTGAAAATTCACAAAAATAAAATCATTATTAATAAATACAATTTTACTAAGTAAAAGTTGTGTAGCTTAAACTCTAAGGTAACTACTAAATAAGCGGTGAAGAGAACAAACGTTCGTGATTAAGATTTCAAACTAATAAACAGAAATTGAACAGGCAATCGGCATTTACAATTGGCACGGCGATCGGTTTTATTTGCGGCTGCATTTACATGCACGCGATCTGAAATGATTTGTTTACAAACAAACAAAAATGTTAAACAATTTATATTTTTTCTGGGTTTTTTTTTAAACACGTCGTTTTCAATTAGTTTTTAAGTGTACTTACCTCACTAATAGTGATGTTCCGTTCGCCGCGAGCGTGGTCTGGGATTTTAGATGGAGAAATCGATGTTTGAATAATATGAAAATCTGTAAAATTTACCTGTCATTATATAAGCCTACTTCGTTAAAAGTAAATTTTAATGTTTAAAGGTTGATTTTAAATCCTCAGATATAATTTATTTATAGAATAAAATGCAACGTAAACAAATTAAAAATTACTTTGTATTTATAGAAAGGTTTAATTGTTTCACTTTTATATTTAGTCAGGTTATAAATTATTCGGCGAATAAATTTTATCTAACGATTGAAAAACCAGCCCTTAAACATTTAATATTTTATTAAATAATTTGAGATAAAAATGCATAAAATTTGGTTAGCACTACATATACAGGACTTTGCTTGGTATGAAAATATTTCATAATTTGTTTAATATTATGTAAACCATATTTTCTCAGACATGTGGGTTTCCTCAGAATATTTTTCTACACCACCGATCAAGTGTTAAATCAGCACATTATATTCTAATTAACAAGATACCGCTGGAGATTGTCTGAGTCCATCAAGTGGGTGGGTGCCCACACTATTTGAAAAAATAAAATTATTCGTGGACATCGATATATATGTACTACGTACTAGATTTGGCATTCCGAACATTCACTATGTTCAAATGAACTGTACTGCAATCCGTACACCTTACTTTAGTGTCATTTACTGTGGCTTCAATATTCACGCAGTGTGGAGCGGCGATTATATGTAATACGAGATTTAAAATTAAAGTTTAAACCTTACGTAAATAACAATTCAGTAGTTAAGTAAGTAAATTTTTTTGTTGTTGAAGTGAATAAATAGGTAATAATATCGTAATATTTTACTATCTACCGCGCATGCGCGAAGACACAGAGTAGCGCACATTTTTTGTTTGGGATAGCTTCTCTAGTACGTAGTACATATAACTCAATGTTCGTGGACAAGTGAAGTACTCTAATACCCACTTGGGACGGATAGTGGACTGTTTCCGCTCCTGAAACTTCCCCACGAAATAAGAGAATACCTGTGACCAATAGTTAAACTCTTAGGTTGTTACTTTACTATATTAACCATCTGATTTCAAAATCAAATAAACAATTTAAACAAAATACCATATTATTCGTTATAAGCCTACAAACCAGAAGGAAGTCCGACAAATTCGATCTTTAGCGAATATTTGTTCGCAGCGTGTAAACGTTAAATTATAATTTATAATGAATACTTTAATGAAAGTGAGTTTTAATGTTTGTTTACGAGATAAACTCTTTTTGCTATGTTTTGTTTTTGTTTGGAGAAAATATTTTTTTATTAAATAAGAGGACTAGTAACACGATCAACAAAACTAGAATTCCCGTTAACCACCACAATTTAGGTAAAAATGCTTATGCTAAAAGCAGTTTACGACAGTAGGCAGTGGCGGACTAAGCCCGTCAGAGGCCCGGGGCGGCAAAGCTGAATGAGGCCCTTAGTTTAAGAAGTTGATCTAATCTTACAAGCTTTCTAATTAGACTTAAATAAACATACATAGAATATAAATATAGACGAGGAAAATAAAATACGAATCGATCGGCAAAAAAACCAATTAGTAAAAATAAAGTTATTCGTATTTTATCTGTTGGGACCTGTATGGATGATCCCATACAGGTCCCAACTCCAAACCACATCTTAGATAGGTACAAATCATATTTTTAAAGTTTTGTTTAGGATTTGATCAAGAGAACATGAAGGCGTTTGGGGTCTCCCCAGGACCAGAGGTCCTGGTCAGGCCGCCCCTTCCTTCCACGTTAGTCCGCCACTGACAGTAGGTATTCGAATGGCAGATTCGAAGCTAAAGTTTTAGTTTAACATTGCATGCTCTTAACCAATATTCGAAAATTCTCTTAACTTTCCTAAAATAATTCAATAATGACCAAAAATATGATAGACATAAAATATCCAGACTACATACGGAAATCAGCAACGTTCCAAGTGCAAAGGATCTAGGATATTACGAAAGTTCTAGAATGAAGATGACTGTTTTGTACTTTTGTTTCAGCAATTACTAAAATAAAATACTGTAATGCGAAAGAAAACCGTTATAATTTTAAATACCTGTCAATTTTCATTACACCAAATAAAAGTTGGCGCTTTGATGTTCTCCGTCTATATGCCAGTCAGTGTGCTTAGCTGATTGTCTAATCAGAGAGCAAAATACCTATCAATCCGTGTCCGGGTCGGCTTGATTGTTCTAAGAGCGATTCACGTCACGATCGGGTTATGTTGCTCTATCGACGCCTCGTAAGTCTTACCCGATTTCTGTCGACATTAACCTGTTACAAACGCACCAAACGCCTCATGAATATATAATGCTTTTATAAGATCACTGCTTCCTTGTTGAAATTAGCAATTTTTATGAGTTCTAGGAGTCTGTACGTCTGCTAGTCCGAGTTCTTGTGATGCACGCAAGGACGCCGAGTGAAATATGGTTGATGAAAAATAAATAATTTAAGCACATTTGGCTGTTCAAACGTTGAACATAAATGTTAACTCGTTATGTCATTTCAGGATTCAGTCCCAGTTGAAGCTAAGATAAAAGTAAAATTAGTTTTTTTGTGAAGAACGTGAAGAAAAAATCAGATACTATAATTTTTTTTTATAGGATAAGTGTGACAAACGAGCACACAGTCCACCTCATGGTAAGTGGTTGCCATGGCCCATAGACATCTACATCTATCCTCGATTATGAATCAAAATGGAGATGCATTGTCACCCGTGAGGACTAAGGTGGAATGCCTCGTTTCCAGAAATAAAGGGTTTTTAAAAAGGGTCTCCGGAACTCTACACTCACCATACAAAACACAGCAGCGTTAACGCTTTTTTACGCTGGTATTCTGTGAGAGCGTGGTCCTTCCCCGGTCGAGCCGACACATTCGTGCTACAACTATACCAGTAATATAGCTGCAGCATGGCTCTACCACGTAAAAAAAGATCAACAAAGCTTCTTAGGATATTTTTGTTGTAATTGGATGTCAACATTTGCATTCAGCGGAGACAACGCAATAGTTTCTTTTTGCACTGTGATTCATAACGGGCTTTAACTGGATGCAATAAGACGGTTAGACCATATCAAACGAGGCTGGGAACAAGCACTATAGCGAAGCAGATCACGTAAGGTCACAGTCCGTTGCGCTAAATATACCTAAGCATTGTTCTACACAATATGTGCTCTTCGAAGTACAGAGGATTCCTATAGTACTCAGAAAGCTTATGCATATTTATATCAGTCTATTAATAAACGTGATTATTAATGTATACTTGTCTTACGAACCACGTTTTATATCTCTCACGATAATGTTTGCGTTTAATAATTTTCATAAAACATGTGGCAAGTTACAATAAAAAATAGTGAGGTAATATTTCTGAAATTTTCAACAGGTTTCAATAAATAATGAAAAATTATTTAGCTTTAAAAATATTGAACAAAGCAGGGAAAAATTATTACACAGAAGTTGCTTCGGTTAAAGAATAAGTATAAGGTTCTTTAAAAGAAAAAAAAAACTTTTTGAAGACAAATTAACTTCTCGAAGTATAACGTGTTTCTTAAGTAATCAAACTGCCAGAGCAACTGGTTGAGCAATTCGTGACATATATTGTTTTCTTCAACCGTAAAATATTTTATTGATCTACAAAACGGAAATATTTAAATCAGCGAAAGTGAAACTTTGAAAGGCGTTGCAGTACAAACTAGACAACATACGGACGGGCTCTTGATCACGTTCTAGCTGACGGATATAACGCCTAGCCTGCTTTATAACTGCAGTAGATATACTATTTTTGTAAGATTGAAGAAGCATTCTTTTGGCGCGAAAATCTTGGATTTTTTTCACCGTGCAATTGTCACACGTAATTATAAAAATAAGTATGTAGGTGTGTTTTTTTTTTAGAAAATAGCCAATATTGCCATCATTACAGTAAAATTAAAATATTTATTTTATACACAAAAAACAGCTAGTAAAATTATCTTTACTTTATAATTTATGTGACTACACTGTCTATATTGAGCAACAGTATTTTCCAGAAATATAAAACAAACACCGAAAGTCATAAAAAGCAATACCGACAAAGAACCCAAAGAATCCACAGCCAAAGCAATGGACCGCACAAACATAACTCAGAACAAGTTATCACTAATATAAATCATACATTTTTACAGTATTCTAAGTGGACATTATCTCAACTGATTAGCTCGTAACAAAGATTCTTTGCTGTGATCTTCAAAGCATCCTTTCAAGGCGACCTCTGAGGTCGGAAGATAGGAGTCTATTAGGCCGCTATTGATAAGTTAAATTATACTTGGTAAGTTATCACGGCGGACTGATAATCCCGGAAAAAAAAAACATTTTATATTTTTCCACAACGAGCATATTACCGTCTTGGTAGTGGATATTCTCGGTGTAAGAATATCCACTACCCCAGATCATCCCGTGGGTGTCGTAAGAAGCGACAGAGGGAAACAAATCAGGACACGGTCTTCCTAATAACGACAGAAAATAAAAATGCGGTAGCCAACCCGCTTGCCTGCAATTGTGATAAAGCCTACGCTTGGGCATTATATTCTGTCCTGCGCAGATAGCTAGCCTCTATTGATATTGGCCGCTGTGACCGAAATCTTGTCTGGATAATATTATTCAATAGATAAGATTAAATAAAGATTAGCTGAAGAGTTAGAAAATGATTGTGTGTAAGAGATGTAGTCAAATGTTTCAAGACGGAAACATTACCGCGACATCTATACAAATAAATAAAATTGAAGTGTCTGTTTGTAATGTCAAAATAACAGCTTTTACCAAATGCATGTGAAAGTATATATGGTACTCATAACAAAAACACAATTTTAAAATTCTGTCTGTCTGTCTGTCTGTTTGTTCCGACTAATCTCCGGAATGGCTGGACCGATTTTGACGGGACTTTCACTGGCAGATAGCTGAGTTTATAGGGAGTAACTTAGGCACTTTTTTTTCAGAAAAGTAATTAGGGTTCCGCGCAAAAAATTAAAACCCATGAAATTCAATCGTGATAAATTACACGCGGCGAAGTCGCGGAAAGAGCTAGTTTTAATAAGAGTACTTAACAGAGTCAATCGCCTGTTAACCCCTAAGTTTACAAATTAGGGCCCAAAAATTTTGACACCAGCCCTCTTCTATAATAACGTACTCTATGCTTAGTTAAGAATGTTTAGAAGGACAATGCAGTTTTTAATAATTAATTAAATTCGAACATTTGTATATTATGCTGTATGGACCTACAAAGACCCACGTATTTCGTCAATGTGTAGTATCCATTAATCACCGAGCCATAAAACGAAAAAGATGCGATTAATTACATATGAAAAAAAAAAACATAAATATACCTCACACATAGACTGGTCTTTATAAGTTCCTAGGCTGTTAAAGGTATTTCAGATTTATGACACGATGATAATCAAAACTTGATAACCATATAATATTTCAACATTTGACACAAAGATTTATACAGCCATGTAAAGTAAATTGACGCGACCGGACCTTTAGTTTTGTCCGAATCCGTTTAATAAACAAGGCGATTGAATCATAAACAAAATGAGACTTTGGTTTTATGACACGAGGGATATCGGCGCGGTATTTTTATGCGTTTAAGTTGTTCACACTATCACAAATCAGCTTAACCGCATTAGAACTGAGCGGAGCTCATCCAACTTGGGTTTATGGAGACAAGGCGGTCGTGTCGTACTAATTAAGGCACTCGTAAAACGCGAGGGTCCCTCGTCAATCAATGCATAAGGGCAGCCCTGAGTTATTGGCGGCGTCAACCGCTGTAAAGAGGTACGCGTGGGGAGCACCAAGTGTGCTTACGGTTGCGGTAATTTAGGCGAAAATATCAAATGTACAAAGCACTCACATTGTAGCGAATATCAAGCGTGGAATATGTATTGGTGTATAATCTCATTATTTAAAAAAAAGTTTCTCGAAAATTCGTTCACTGCAGTTGCTTGTGATTTCGCATTACATAAAATCATGAGATGGAATTATTTTCTTAACGAAGAGTGAGTTTATTTGAGTGTAAATATTTTACAGCCTTTATAAAAAAAAAAAAATGTTCCTGAAAATACAGATGCCGCATCCAAAACTGTCATTGTAAGTTGCTGTTCAGAAAATCGTGTGAGACGAGGGTGTTTATAAAAACACTATCTACCAGAAACACGTCCGTACTCTGCCCGCCACGTCCGCCGTGATGTCACCGACCAAGGTCTGAAGGTTAAATGAATTGTCATGTATGCAGATTGAAGAGTTGAGGCCAATTTCCGCGAGCGCGGTGAAGGACGATGCTGACGAATTTATTTGCTCATTGGAACTGCAAATTGAATGTTTAAAGTGCATTTCGTTAAATATAAACACATATATCTCCACAGTACACTTATATATCCTCTTTTATGTCTTTTTTTACGCGAATAAAATGAATTTATTAAAACTAATTCTACGGATTTTATCGAGTTTAATTTAAACTAATTTTTTGAATGTTTTTACTTCCGACCCATGGTCACGAGGGTGCTGAGAGACTTCCTGACGTCACCGTTAGCTCGGGCTACCTTTATCTTTCATTTATATGGAGAGTATGGTTGCGGTATGGGTCATACTTGGGTATTATTATAATTATTTCTTTCATTAGAAGGACTCATAAAATGTCCACTCCATAAAAATGGTTAAACACACCTACATTTTAATGTTTTATTATTTAAATAGATCGAAGACAAAGTTTTTTCCTCGTAAATGTTTTTTTAAATTATGCATTTAGATAATGATCTAGTTTCCAAGTTTATCAAGATAAGTTCCACCCAAAGACTAGATTTCTTTTGCTAGTGCCGAGCGAAGCTCTGGTTGCGCAAATACTGAATATTTTTGATCAAAGATGGCGTTTTCATCCTCTACATGTGGAAGATGGAATGCATTTTGTCTAATCACTTGTCTTCGTTACATATCATACGAAAATTAAACTAATTTCCGTTATTGACCTTGGGAGCACACTCAAAGAATACATAACATAACATAAGCATTCACGCCTGTTACCCAGAGGGGTAGGCAGATACTACTTACATTGTGCACGATCCCGAACACCTATCTCGTCTCCTTCACGACCATATATCTACGCATACAAGCTCGTCGGTTAAAGGTATTCTTAATTTGGCCCATCTTCAATATATCTCCAATTTGATCGATAAACTTCCGTCTAGGGCACCCAACTTTTACAACTATACATTAAGGTAGGAACTAACACAGAACTGTGAATTGCCATACGTACCTTTCAAATAATACCCGCGTTAAATATTATAAGAGTTAAAAAACCAACTCTATAAACTATCATATTTTATCAAATTTGCTATAGAAATGTCATCCGATCTTGAAATGTGTTCCGCCTACACGATTGTATAGACACCCACTTACTCCAGCACAAAGGCGTATGGATCAAAAATCTGTGAAACCCAAAGGCTCGTATAGGTAGGCTCCAATCAATAAGAGCCCGCTGCGACGCGACACGCTTTGAATGCAGTATGCAATAGACGATATCGGCAACGTCTACTCCCTAACGTATGTGCATGACACTTTAAAACTAGTTTCTGTGACAGCCTTTTGTACTAGAACCATTTAAAAATAATCTTAAATGGAGTCTGGATTCAAATGCCCGCAGAAACTAATGTAGCTAACATATTACAATCGAGTATTCTACGTAGGGTTTACAGATCTCCATGTCACTGGTATTTTATCAGAGCTAATCTAATAATTAAGACTCTACTGAGTTTCCACTGGTTTACTAGGATTTTCAAGGTCAGATTTCGTATGTCCTCGATTTCTTTACTTTCGTTAGTCTTTTTATTATATAGAATAAGGATGACAAACCAGCACACAATCTACGTGATGGTAAGTGGCTGCTGTAACCTATAGACATCTACATGTCGGAGCGTCTATAAAATACGGGTTGGATCGAGGTGAAATTGAGGGTATATCGAGAAACCCCCACTCGTTTGTGAAGTATAAAGTTCACTGTAGGCGCCGTGCGTGAGAGTGTCAAAATTGGGATCCTCTGCTGAATCTCCGAGATACATTTATCCTCAAATAAGAATCAAAATGCAGATGCGTTTTCACCTCTGAGAACTAATATGAAATGCCTCGTTTCCAGCAAAAAAGGGTCTTCGGTTCTCTAAACTCACCATACGAAACACAGCAGCATTAAGCTGTTATTTTACTTTTACTTTTTCGAGCCGACCCATTCGTGCAACAACCATAATATAGCTGCAGAATGGCTCTACCACGTATAAATGGTCTAATGGTCGCAAGCACGACTACTGATTGTGAGGTCCTGTTTTGTTCCCGATTGCCACCCATCCGACTTTGTGATTGAGGATGTTGCGCTCACACTCATACACTTTAATCCTGTTCTCCGCAGATGACTAGCCTCCGTTGAGACTGGCAGCTGTTACCGAAAATCGGTCTGGGGGAAATTAACAATAATAATTATTATTAATTGTTCAGATTATAAATATTTCGCCAGATTGACAGTCTTCATTTACACAAAACAACATTTTTTCAGTCCGGTACCGTCGCATCTTAGCTCGTTATTTAAACAGTAACAAAGTTATACCTACCAGAACGCAATGACACCGAGCTTTATTTACATACTATTAATAAATTTAATTTGTGTGGAATTATTAACTTCAGTACTACCTACTAGGTCAGTCAAGTTCAAATGATGATAATAACTTGAAATCAATTTAGCAAACGCACTTAAATAACATTGTAGCACACATCGCTCATAAATTTGTAATATCTAATTTATTATATGTTTTGGTTTTATTGGTAGGTCTAGGGTGCAGTTATATTCTAGATAAGCAATTACGAATGTTACGTATATACATCTATACATATAAATAGAACTGCAAATAAAAATGTCTGTCTGTAATATCGAAATAACTGCCTTTTATTGAGCTGAGGAGAAACAGCTGTTATTTGCATGCCATTAAGACATGAACAACCATTTTTAATTTTTTTGTCTGTCTATCTGTTTCTGTCTGTCGTCTGTCCGGGCTAATCTTCAGAATAGCTGAAAAACCTTAGCGATTTTTTTTGGGAAATCGAAAAATTGTTAAAATAAAGTATCTTCGATGATCTTAAATCTAAATAACGCCACATCAGTAAATCCAGGTGATACCAGGGTGCGTCGCTAGTGTATAATAAAATTGTAATACCAATTAGTTAACTTACTTCTCAAATTAATTCTTAATCATATAATAATTACTTCTCCTCAGACCGAAAACAGCGTCAATATTACCTACTTTTATTACAGCGACATGTTTAACATAAGTTGATAAGCGTGTATAAATTTGTAACTACTTTATATAAGAAATAAATAGAGAATATAATTTATACCCCTAACATCCTGAGGGAAATAAAAGCCACACTACTGCGCTATCTTGGACATAAAGAGTGAGTGGGAGAAGACCGGTCGGTAAAGAGAAACCTTCTGTTCATCGCCCAGGTACTGCCGGAGAGACCAGGTCGGCGAGGGGCTCAATGTGTCCAACTGGATCGAGGTGGCACAGATCCACTTCGGGTCCCTGCGGCAGTAGTATAAGTAGTAAAAAGTAAGTGGGCGTGTTGCATTTCAAAATGAAAGTTTTCATTTTGTACTGTTTCTTTTTAAACTACCAGTGTTTTTTTCTATATAAAATAAGGGTGACAAATGAGCACACAGTCCACCTGATGGTAAGTGGATGCTGAGGCCCATAAACTTCTACATTTAATCAATCTCTCAATTAAGAATCGAAATGCGGATGCGTCGTTACCCCTGAGGACTAAGATAATTAGATAGAAAAAATGGTCTCCGGTTCTCTACACTCACCATACGAATCACAGCAGTATTAAGCTGCCATTCTACGCTGGTATTCTGTGAGAGCGTGGTCCTACCCCGGTCGAGCCGACCCATTCGTGCTACAACCATAATATAGCTGCAGCGTGGCTCTACCACGTAAGAACGTGAATAATTTTATTTAAAAACTAGCTGGTCCCCGCGACTTCGCCCGCGTGGAATTTATTACGATTGAATTGTATGGTTTTTTTGCGCGGAACCCTAATTATTTTTCTAAAATAAAAGTAGCCTAAGTTACTCCTTATAGCATTACCTATCTGCTAGTGAAAGTCCCGTCAAAATCGGTCGAGCCGTTTCGGAGATTAGCCGGAACAAACAGACAGACAGACAGATAAAAATTAAAAATTGTGTTTTGGTTATAAGTACCGTATACACTTTCATATGTATTTAGTAAAAAGCTGTTATTTTGACATTACAAACAGACACTTCAATTTTAATTATTTGTATAGATATGTCAGAGAATTAGTTATTACACTGGAGAACTAAACATTATGTTATGTTAACAAAACTTGTAAAATTCCGCGTAATTACTCTTACGCAACCAAGCAAGGAAAACTAGCGTAATCTAATTAACAATTCTCAAGTTCGGGAAGTTACAAAACAACTTTCGCCCAAATGAAAAACTCTCCGGCGAATTTCGCAATTACTTAATCGCGGGTTTTCACCTATTCGGCTTCCCCTAATTCGTGGCTCCGTTACCTCAGTGGGGAATTCGGGATTTGAAATTGAAACTGTGAATTTCACTTATCTGTGCTAACGGGAGCTTGCTTCCCGCTCGAGTGGCTGTTAAGAGACAATTTTCACTTCGAATTAAATTTTATGCTGAAACGATAATTGAACGTTTGGCAGTACTTGCAGTAGGCAAGCGTCGAGTGCAACCAAAAAAAATACTAACGTTGCATTCGCTATACATTCTTAAAAAAAAAGAAGACGTAGTCCTTGAAAGAGCGTGAGCCTTGAAAAAATGACAATTTGAATCAGTGCACAGTACTTTAGTAGCTCATCAGCTAGCAGACCTCTTGTAGTCATATTTTTATTTCCTACAACCATCATTATACATCCCTCATTTTTATTCAATTCTTTTATTAATCATTAAGAATAAAGCTCTTGCATTATATACATGAACAAAGACGAACCTTGACTTGTGATTATATTGTTGAAGCATTTTAGAATGTACAGAATTTTAATGATAATTGATTTTTTTCGCAGAAATAAGAGTAATAAGCATAGTTTTTTTTTTATAAAACTAAAGTGACAATAAGAGACTTACAGTCTAGCTGATGGTAAGTGGTTACTATAGTCCATGGACTCCTGCAGCCAACTTGAGGGTGGTAGCTACCTAGTCCAGTAATGGTAAGCAGATGCTGCGGTTAATATGGATATATTACTTATGACGACTAAGATTTCAATTTTAGTCGTCATAGGTCACCTCGTTACCAGTGAAAAGGGTTCCCGTTTCTCTTTTTTCCCCGGTTTTCTTCTATTTTGTTAACTATTCGTTTTGAAGCCAATATACGCTGCAGCGTGACTCTTTCAGGTAAATATTATTTATAAATAAAATATTTACAAATATTTACGTGATAGAGTCACATTACGATGACGTTTTCCGCGAAGGCAGCTGCTAACCTTGTGACTTTACAATTTATTTACTTCGAACCCAGTTGTCAAAGGCCGGCAACGCACCTGCAATTCCTCTGGTATTGTGGATATTGAAGGGCGGCAGTAGGCTCTTAGCATCAGTGAGCCGCAAGCTCGTCTGCCCCTTTGCCAATATAGAAAAAACAACGGTACCGAAGCCGTGGGATTCTATTCGCAATATTCTTGGTATTCTAACCACTAAGCCATGCTCGGTTGTCGTTATATCTTATAACAAACTTGATGTGTTAAAATGCTTTACTGAAAGTTACTTCGAATTTAAATTACGAAGAACGCTCATGGAGCTTTTATCTTTTCAAGTGGAACAATTTAAGGTTTATTTAAAGTTGCGTTTTAAAACGATAAGAGAGCAAGATAAACAAAAACAGAGAGAAAAAGTACTTGTACGTGTAAAAATTTAGCAAAAAAACACCTCAATATTACATTTTTCGCGCCATAACAGCGCTAATTATAATTGACGTAATTATAGCACATGTGTTATAACATATTAGTATTTTCTCTGTTAATACAGTTACAGTTAATGTTGAATATTCATTGTGTTCCAAGTATAGCGTATTCATGGCAATTTAATAGCGTTTTCCTTTTTGTATTGCTCATAATTCATTGTAAAAGTAACGCGTTTCCATATATAGTATTAAAACCACATTAAAACCATACAAAGTAATAGAGAGTATTATAGCGCGGAGTTATAACTGTCAGGTAAATACGTTAGTTTTTATAAAGATATAAGTATTTTGGAATATCAAACGGAATGAACATTTGATAAATATAATATTTTTTTATATTCAATCAGGATATAATATATTCTAGAAGCAGTGGATTTAAAACGAATTATATTTCATCACCATCATATTTAAGTCCATCACAAGTCCATTGCTCAACATAGTCCCCTCCCATGGAATGCCATAAAGCACGTTCTTTAGCCATCCATCCATCCATCGGTTTCCTATCAGGTCGTCACTCCACCTAGCGTGGGGCCGCCATAGTTATATTTAACAAATTATTATTTTTAATAAATTATATTTTAATAAAATATAATTTCAAAGGTATGAGACGTGTGGTACTGCAATCATCAATCCGCCAACCAAGCGTGATGATTAAGGTTTATCCTTCCTAGAACAGGAGAGGCTTATGTCCAAAAGATGACTTTTATGGGTCGATGATGATGCAGAAGAACAATTCATTACGAATAATTTACCAACTGGGTGACTACTCTTCGTGTATGATAATTATTTCAGGTGTTATTTATTGAACAACTAGCGATCCACCCCGGTTTTGCGCGAGTGATTTCTGGATTTCGACAACAGCGCCACCTAATGGGTCCTATTATGAATCTAAACCATCCAGGGACCCACTCAAATGCACACAAAAATTCATCAAAATCGTTCGTGCCGTTTTCGAGTTTTAGCGACACTAACGGACAACAATTGATTTTTATGTTATGTATAGAGATTAAAACCCGTATTTCAGATAGTATCCTAAATGGTTAGTGTACTGTTTCTAGTACGTACTTTAATTAAATTTTAAATAAATAAATAAACATAAATTGTCTACTCTATTATCTACATCCAAAAGTAGCTGTTTCTATAAGATCCATAAGCGCTATTTATACGATTTAAAATTTTGACAAAGAAAAATAAAATAATGTTTAAGAAAATTGTCCCGATTGGTTTCTTGCCAATTCTTCCCTGGACAGCCTCTTCGTAACTTTAATCATGGGGCGTATATTGCCATAGTTGCCACGCTTGGCGAGCGGGTTGGCAACCGCAGTTTTTTTATTGTTGTTTTGCTGTTATCAGAAAGATGCTGCTGCCCATCTTCTGCCTCAGTTTCCCTCTGTCGCCTCTTACGAAACCCATGGGAAGATATGGGGTAGTGGGTATTCTTACCAGCCACTACACGGTCAAAGAACACACGGTCAAACCCACACAACAACAGGTGGACGGAAAAAGGTTCTTGAGTGGCGGGCTCGTACCGGCGGACGTAGTGTAGGGGGTCCCCCCACTAGATGGAGCGACGACCTGGTAAGACATCCAGGAAGTCGATGGATGCAGGTGGCTCAGGACCGTGCTTTGCGGCATTCCTTGGGGGAGGCCTATGTGCACCAATGGACTTGTGAAGGGCTGTAATGATGAATGGTGATGATGTTGGACAGAGGTTTGTTTTCCGAACCAGTGGCAAAAGCATAACTCACTATTAATATGTATTCTCGTAATCTATCTCTATATATATAAAAATCAATTATTGCTGTCCGTTAGTCTCGCAAAAACTTGAAAATGACTCGACCGATTTTGATCAATTTTTTTGTGTGTATTTGAGTGGGATTGGTTAAAAGAGATGGTTTAAAAATTCAATTGTACCCGGTAGGTGACGCTGTTGTCGAGATCCAGAAATTACCCGTGTAAAGCCGGGGCGGATTGCTAGTTTTGAATTAAAATTATTCCATTCTATTCTATTGTTTCTATGTTAGAACACACAGTCGTTAAAATTCATGGCTAAACTTTTCGCACCTATGCATAAGAAGGCTTTAAAAACTTTTGTGTCACCGAGAGGTGTCGCTATCTCAACCGCTGAGACACTTGCATACATACTTACCTATTTTCTTTAGTTGGAATATAGCGAGCTCGTTTGCCTCACTTTTAAGGTAACTATTTTCATGCCAACTGCCACTTTCACACACACTACAACTTTTATACAAATTCCAACGCCTCGGAGATAACATCGTATGTTGCCTTATCTTTTGTAGGTGGGCAGTATCTTTTACTATTTTTGGCATAACCATTTAAAAGGGTTATTTTTCAAAGAGAAGCCAAATTGTAAACTTAAGTTCAAATATATAAACAATGATATACCGTTAATGCTGTTTTTGAAAATAAACTAGAAAATAAGGTTTCTACTCCTATTGAATTAAAATCCCAAATTGAATGTGATTTATGGGCAACAACGTTTTTGCCTACCAATCAACGCTTACGTGTGCGTGAGCAGTAAAATCAGTTAAAATAATGCATTAGCACGCATTTGAAATTTAAGAGATAAAAAGGATAGAATGTTTGAGATTATTTTTAATTAATTTTTCTTCACCATTTGCCTATATTACTTATTCTGAAACTTCTCTGCAAATTTTGCCGCTTTATTGCAAAATAACCCTGTATATTATAATAGTTAACCACTCCATCTAAAGTAGAAATTCTTGTGCCAGTTGAAAATCGGAACACAACCAGACCTAACATGATACAACACAGTTGCGACTGAGATTCGAATCTAGGATCTGCGATTGTCGTCAAGGATTTGTTGCCGTCTTTAATTCCATTGGCAGTAGATTTGAAGGCAATTTTTGGATTGCAGTTATAAAGAACTATTCTAAAAACATTAGATCCATGTCAGTAGTTATTCTTTGATCACTTTCTAAGCGGTTTCATTAGCTGCATTAAAATACGCAATGATTATAAATCATTGTATTTTAGTCAATATATAAGTCTGCGATGTGTATGAGGTTTTTGCTTCCCGCTGTTTATTGGAACGCAAAAACTGTTTGTGAGAGACTCCCACTAGCATGTTTTAATTACGGACAAATATCACATCAATAAATTTTATTAAGTTCACTGTTAGGCAAAGATCTTCCAAGAATTCGCCAACTGGCAAATATTACTTAGTAAATTTACCCATAATCGCCACTGTGCTAGCAAATTGGTTGGTGCAAAGCTATCCTCGTACTGGTAATCCCTCTTCGACTCTTCGACTTCGACGAAAAAGTAGTGGATTCGAAGTCGAATTTTTCTGCCACCAGGGCGGTGCCACTTTGGATGAAGTCAAATATTTGACAGATTTCATAGCGGGGGATGTTAATTTGTTGTTTTTGTAAAGATGTTAAGTGTAAAGATTAATGTTTCTTTCTGAAATATTAGTTATGTTTTATATTATGTAATTAGATTAGATTTATTATTACAGATTATTTATCTACAGATATTCCTAAAAGTAGAAAAGTCAATGAAGTAGTTAAAATGTGCAAAAAATTAAAGAGTAAACCACTGAGGCATTGTTTTGTGTATTAATGTAGTACTCTAGAAACTAAAAATAATTTCTCAATTAAATGGCATTGTGTGACAAAAAACTTCACCTCAGTCCCAAATAACGACATCTGGTGAGCGGAAGATCATTAGATATTCAGTGTTTTTGAATAAATTTCCCGCATTGAGTCAGTCGGGCGCCAAGCCTTGTACTATATACGTCAATCAGCAGAGTTAGGATGATATCGTTTACTCGTTTAAACATAGAAAATAAAATATGGTATTTTTATACAATAAGCTGATGGTAAGTGGATGCTGTAGCCTATAGACATCTATATCTATCATCGATTTAGAATCAAAATGCTGACGCGTTGCCACTACTAATGACTTAGAAAGATTGCCTCGTTTCCGGTTCTTTACACTCACCATACAAAATAGAGTAGCATTATGCTATTCTACGCTGGTCGTTCCCTGGTTGAACTAGCCCATTCGTGCTACAACCATAATGTAGATGCAGTTTGGCTATACCACTTATAATTAATAATATTATTTTATATTAGTATACTCAAGTATACTGTGACTAATCGGTCAAAAATTAAAAATAGGCATACGCGATAGAGACATATTTGCATCGATCCAAGAAGTTATTAAGTGGAAATATTTTTTTTAGTTTTTTGAAGCCGGATTTTACTTTTTTAAGTTTAATTTTATTACCGAACCTTTGAGTGAGAAGAGAATTTAGAGTGTACATTTTTTTGACTCATGCACACAAGTGCCTCGAAGATATTTTCGCGGAAGTAGTAAAGCAGCACTTAAATTCCAGGTTATTATTATCAATGAAACAATTAATGTATTGACATATACGTCTTAAAGTACCCAACAAATAATGACGTTTAAGGAACATGCGTCGGCAACAAATAAAAGCTCATAAAAGAAATAACTGCCGTGAAGCTGTGATAGTATGAGTATACCTTTAATAATTTGAATGCTTTGTAATGGCAACATTTAATTTGTACAAGATGGTGGCATGTTGAGATGCAATTAATTAACTGGCTGCACCGCGCCGATGGATCGGCAGAACGCATTTTACGCACGGACACACGTTACGCATCCCGCCAACGTTTGCTTTATGCACACGCTTGCGTTCCGTTGGTATCTTTACTGGTCGTGTTAAGGAAATAGGATGTTATCGTAACTTTATAATTTAGAAATAAGTTTTAAGTAAACAAAAGGACAAACAAAAAGACAAACAAAACAAAATTTGAGGAAGTACTTTATTTTGAAATCTACAGAGTAGAAACTGACAGAGGTCTATAATTGAATATGAGACTGTTATGTGAGAATCCTTCAATAGATATTCAATATATCACGTAATAATTAATCACAATGGCGAATATCCTCCCTATGAGATAATCTATTGGGGAGGCCTATGTTCTGCAGTAGACTTTGTTAAGCTGTAATAAATGAATGAATAGATAATCTGCTAATATTATAATCATTAATAACTGTTTTGAAATGTCGTAAAATCTAGTAACTTAAATTAAAAAGAAAAACCACGGAAAGAAGAAGGACCACGCTCTGTATGGTATGGTACTCACGTATGGTGAGTTTAGAGAACTGGAGACCCGTTTTACTAGAAACGAGGCATTCCATCTTAGTCCTCACGGGTGACAACGCATCTGCATTTTGGTTCGTCATCGAGTATAGATGTCTATGGTCTATGGGCCACAGCAACCACTTACCATCAGATGGACTGTGTGCTCGTTTGTCACCTTTATCCTGTACAAAAAAATGGTCTGTTTAGTAAATTTGTCGTAAATTGTAGTAAATTTGATGTGATGGTTAACTCATGTGTATCATATGAAATAAAAGTTGATATTGTTAAAATGCTAAAAGTTGCTAAAATTAGATTTCGGTATGTTATAATTTTTGGTCCCATGTCATTGCCGTGCTAAAATAGCTAATAGTTAACATGAGATACTTGATAAATAGCGCTGTAAACAGCTGACCCGCTAATTTTGTAGTTAATAGAAAAAGAACAATTGAATGTGTAACTCATATTGTTTACGCAAACTTTAATAGTAGCACCGTCGATAGATACTAGCGATATTATTGACTACCGCCGTGGTAAAGACGTTATCGAGTTTGTTTACATATCGTATTACAGGCCGCGCCCACAAAATGGCCGCCGATCACCGAGTCCGTCCACTAAATTAGTTCTAGCTGACTGAGACATCAGATCTGACGGGTTAAGCACGTGGATCAAAAGAAAATTTAAAGATCTTAAGTCTGGAACAGTCCTCTGCTTTGCCTTTAATTTCAATTCGTTTAATATTACACAACATATAAGTGACACCGTGTCCTTTAGCTATTTCTTGTTTATATGCGTGTTTATTTAAAATTGAATTAAAACACCTTTGATTTTTTTCTATAACCAATTAAATAAAAATATTATTTTTAACCGTGTAGTGGCGGTGTAAGAATATCCACTACCCCATATCGTCCCGTGAGTGTGGTAAAAAGTGGCAGATGGAACAAGAAACAGGAGATGGTAGGTAGCAGTATCCTCCTAACACCTTCCCCACCACAACCCTTCCCCAACATAACCCACCTTCCAAGCGTGGCAACTATGGCAAAATTTTTCCTTGAGAAAATCTATGAGGTAAGCAGCAGCTAACTTTTATAGGCTTTTTTTATAGAATATGGGTGACAAACGAGCACACAGTCCACCTGATGGTAAGTGGTTGCTGTGGCCCATAGACATCTACATCTATCCTCGTTTGCGATTCAAAATGCAGATGCGTTGTCACCCGTGAGGACTAAGATTGAATGCCTCGTTTCCAGTAAAAAGGGTCTCCGGTTCTCTACACTCACCATACGAAACACAGCAGCGTTATGCTGCTATATTACGCTGGTATTCTGTGAGAGCGTGGTCCTTCCCCGGTCGAGCCGACAAATTCGTGCTACAACTATACTAGTAGTATAGCTGCAGCGTGGCTATATCACGTAAAAAAGGCTGTAATGGGTAATTGATTATTTTGAGAACAATGTCATAGTAAAAAATTGTGCCTAAAGACTTTTGACTTAGTAACATGTTAAGTAGGCAAAAATCATCGTTTTTTGAGCTTGATTACTTTTTAAGCGCTGCACGACATCTTTTGTCGCCAAATTTATGTAGTCAAGACACACTGCAGATGTATCATAGCTACAGCACAAATAGTTGGAAGGACCACGTTTTCAGAGAGTGTAAGCGTGAATTAGCAGGTGTTGCGTTTCGTATAGTGATGAGAACCGCAGATCCCTCTTTCTGGTAACGTGGGCAGGCCTCATGGACGACGACGCAACTGCATTTTAATCCTAATAAAAGTTAAAGTTGACCGTGTAGTAGCAGTGTAGTAATATCCACTAGGATATCATACCGTGGGCGTCTTAAGAGGCGACAGAGGGAAACATATCAGGAGATTGGCAGCGTCTTCCTAATAACGACTAAAACTAAAAACTGCGGTTACCAACCCGCTTGCCAAGCGTGGCAACTATCGCAAATATCCCCTATGAGACAATCTATGGGGGAGGCCTATGTTCAGCAGTGGACTTTAATAGGCTGTAACGGTAAAAGTTAAAGTGGACACAAAAAAATTAAACTCATGATATTAGTAAATGAATATCAATCTGATAAGACAGAATCTGTGTACCTTCGCCCTTTGCACTTGTATGAATATCGAATACATTATGTTTTCCGATAGATTATTTCCCGATATCTCGATTAAACTCGATCCATACCGCCGCTGTTATTTCTATTAATAGCATAATTCTATTGACATGACACAAGACGATTATTTAGCCTGTAATTTTTCAATGGCAACACCACAACAGCGCCTATTACATGTTCATTTTAAAGATATTGTCTGTAAGGCTATATAAATAGGTTTTTTGCATAATGAGAGGCGACCAACATGTCATTTAAAATGTAAACATTGTGGGACAATGAATCGCATAATTCAATAGTGATTAAATAACTTTATAAGCCACCTAAGTAAAGTTTTAACCACTGTCAATACATTATTTCGAAATACAGTCATGTTCCTGGTATTGATAAACAGTACAATAAGTTCCAAATTAAATGTGACAGCTCATACACTATATATTAAGTTGTTCTAAGTTCTAAGTTGTAACAAGCTGACAGTTTATTCATATCGTATAATCAGGACCGTAGTTTCAATAAATAATATGAAAACGGTTTTAGTCCGTTCCTAAATCTGTTTGATAAAATACGACGCGTATAATCTTTGTTGTATTTTTTTGTTAAGGAAATTTTATGAGGCTTCAATAATATCTCTTCAATCAATATCAGACATTATGAATTTGTTATATACTTTAAGGGTGTATCAGAGGTTTTCGAACGTTCCTTCGAACAAATTCTAACCTCACAAGCATGCTTACGCGATACTAATAATAAAGGCTATGTAAATAAACAGATTGATGTTGAGAAGGAGCATTACTAACATAAAAGTACCGACTCTGAACTCAGCAAACCGTGATACTCACTACACGAAACATTTATGGCGAGTAAAATTGAATAAAACTCACTCCGTAAATATTATATAATATTGTAAATTGCTCGAAACGTCGTTAATTAAAAGAGTTAAAAAAAGTGAAAATTAAACGCCATTAAATCGGAAAAATTAGTTTTATTCAATGTATACTATACGCGTAAATATAAGATTTGTATTTATAATATGTATAACGAGGCATTCCGTCTTAGTCTACAGAAGTGACAACGCATCTGCACATTTCTCAGTCTAGATGTAGGTGTCTATGAGATACAGCACACATTAACCATAGAGTGGACTGTGTGCTCGTTTGACTGCCCTACTTAATTTTAAAAAGATATACGTAATGCTTAAGTATGCATGCAGTCTGCCTAAATTCCATTCCTTGTTTTGTGCTATTTTCCAAACAGGCATTACTGAATAAGTGTGCATATGAAACAGAATGGACGACCCGCATCCTATACTTAGGCTATAAGAAAGACAAACCTAGAGTGGGGCTTAACCAGGACAAAGCTTAATGCGGGTTAGCTGCTAGAAATCTCGGTAGTAAAACGCTTTCCGTTAATTTCTGTCACCAATTCTTCATCATTTTCAACCGATTTCAAAAAAAGGAGGAGGTTCTCAATTCGACTGTATTTTTTAATGTGTGTTACCTCAGAACTTTTTTTAACCAATTTTGATGATTCTTTCTTTATTTGAAAACTGTGCTTCTCATGTAGTCCCATATAAATTTGATCAAAATATGACCAGTAGTTTTTGAGTTATCCTTAATAATGCGTATTTAATTGACTTCGACTACATTGATGATATTCTCATTTTATTTATATTGAAGTTGGTTGTACAAAATTTTTAATTTTACCACTTGTTATCTACTCAATTTGTCACAGTCGACATTACTAAATAGGTTGTAATTTCCTAAAACTTTGTGAAAAAAGAACACATTAATTTACATTTAGAAGATACTTTTTTATACATGCAAAGGTGATAAACGAGCACATAGGCCACCTGATACGTAGGTCACTCAATAAGTTTTGCGATGCTCGAAATTTAAAAATGGAACGCACCCGTGTTATATGTTTCTAAAAAGCAAATTTATTTAAAAATAGAACTTTATAAGCCAATTGCTTAATATTAAAAAAAAAACAAGTCCTATTAATTTTCCTGCAACGCTTCTCGCGCTTTTCATTTAAAACGATGGATCTTAACCGTGAACATTTGCGCGCTATGATATATTAGGATTTTAAATTTGGTTTAACCGAACAATTAAGTTTACAACGGTTACAATCAGCGTTAGGGGACACAGCTCCATCACGCGCAACAATTTTTAGGTGGTTTGCTGAATTCAAAAGGGGTAAAATTAATCTTAAAAATGACCAAAGAACCGGGGCCCCGCAGACAGCACTAACGGCAGAAAATGTATAAACTACTGAAATGTTGGTGCGAGAAGACCCACGAATCACATATACGAACATTGAAAAGATTGTAGGCATTAGTTCGGGGAGCATTCATACCATCCTACATCAACATCTTGGAGTGAGGAAGCTTTGTTGTCGATGTATCCCTCGTTTGCTCTCCGAAAGCGAAAAACAGACTCGTGTGGATTGGTGCCATGAAATGCGTCTACGTTTTGAAAACGGGGCATCTAGGCGTGTTTCAGAAATCATTACTGGTGACGAGACATGGATCTATCAATATGATCCGGAAAATAAAAGGCAATCATCGGTATAGGTCTACTCAGAAGGACAGTTACCGACTAAACTGCAAAGACCTCGCAACGTCGGCAAAAAAATGGTGGCTAGTTTTTTTTCGCGGAGCGGACATTTGTCGACGTCAATGCTGGAAAATTGTAGGTCAGTCAACTCTGAACGGTATACTACAGTTGCATTACCCAAAGCTTTTCAAGCTGTGCGGGAGAGAAGACCAAAGACTGGGCTTCGGGGAATCATGCTGAATCACGATAACGCCTCTTCACATACTTCCCTTAGAACAAAAGCATTTATTGAGGAATCTGGTATTGAAACTCTAAGTCACCCACCCTACAGCCCTGACTTAGCTCCTTGTGATTTTTTTTTATTCCCAAGAGTCAAAGAAAGAAATAAAAGGCAAGTTTTTTTCAAGCGCCGAAGAAGCCGTGGCTGCCTACGAAGAAGCGATTTCCGACCTGTCAGATCAAGACTGTCAAAAGTGTTTTCAGAGTTGGTTTAGGCGAATGGAACTTTGTATAGAGCATGATGGAGAATATTTTGAAAATATGTAAAATAAATATTAATAGTATCTAGAATACTTTTTGTATATCTTAAAACTTATTGAGTGACAGTGGATTGAGTGACAGTGGAACAGGGAAAGGGTTAATGTTGTGGCCGAACACATCTTAAATTAAGAATCAAAATGCGTTTTGAGCCTTAAAATAATTGGATTTTGGTCACTAAATCGACGAAACACAGCAGCAATACTAGGGTGGTCTGAAAAGTTTCCGACCTCAACGTGAAGATAGTAGCACTCGTCAATAAAAGCTAGTGAATGTAGTTGTGCATCTTTAGACAGTTACGCACCAAAATTTCAGCCATTTTGAACGTGTAGTTGTTATTTGACAGTCGTTTGAGTGAGTCGATGTGAGTGTTTTTGTGAGAATTGAAAAAATTTTGTATTGAGCTATCATTAAATTTTTGTTTTTGAAAGGCAATACGCCTACGCAAATCAAAGATGAGTTGGACTCTGTGTATGGGGACTCTGCCCATCATTTACCACAGTGAAATTTTGGGCAGCTGAATTTAAACGTGGCCGTGAGAGTCCGTGACGTCCAAAAACTGCAACTACTGACGATAAAATCGCTAAAGCTCACCAAATGGTGCTAGACGACCGAATTAAAGTGAAAGGGATAGCAGAGGCTATCAAAATGTCCAAAGCACGTGTTTGTCACATATTAAATCAAGATTTAGGCATGAGAAAGCTGTCAGTGCGTTGAGTGCCGCGTTTGCTCACGTTAGACCAAAAACGTGTTCGAATGAACGCCCTGTTGGTGCAGTTCAGGCGCAATAAATCCGAGTTTTGGCGCCGATTAATTACTGTAGATGAAACTTGGATAAACCATTATACGCCCGAAACAAAAATTCTTGCAAAATAGTGGACTGCAAAAAGGGAACCGGCTCCAAAAAAAGCAAAAACTGTATTTTCGGCTGGGAAAGTGCTGGCGACTGTTTTCTTGGGATAGTCATGGAGTTATCTTAATCGATTATCTTCAAAAGGAAAAACCATTACAGGAGCTATGCATCATTATTTGACAAACTGAAGCAGAAATTGCGGAAAAACGGCCACATTTGCAGACAAAGAAAATCCTGTTTCATCATGACAACGCGCCGTCTCACACCTCAGCGGTTGCCATGGCGAAAATCCACGAATTGGGGTTTGAACTGCTTGACCATCCGCCTTACTCACCAGATCTAGCACCAAGCGACTTCCTTTTGTTCCATCTCCTAAAAATTGTGCTCGGAGGACAGAGATTTTCGTCAAATGAGGAGGCAATCACCTTCGTGAACAATTATTATCCAGAGGAAAACGCCGAGTACTGTTTGGACGGGTTAGAGAGATGGGAGCATCCTTGGGAGAAGTGTGTAGAGTTACAAGGAGACTATGTAGAAAAATAAAAATAAATTTCAAGAAAAAATATCTTGTGTCTTTGTTAAGTTGGAAACTTTTCAGACCACCCACGTATATTGGTATTTTATGTCGGTATTACGTGAGCGCGTTACCTTTCTGGTCAGGCTGACCCAATGAAAATCATTCGTATCGCTTCCGTAATATAGCTGTTTGGGCTACCTTGTTCTTCGGGTATAACTTGAAAAAAAAGTTTAATGTATTGTTGAAATAATTACCTTATACAATGATAATAACAAATTTTAAACAGCGCGTGGTCATGCTATAGGTACGAGTATTTTTAATAGCTATATATTACCATAGCATGTTCTATGTACCTATGTATGTAAAACGAAAAAAATGTTGCTGTAAAACGCCACCAGTTAGGATAACATTGTTGTAACAACACACAAGATAAATTAAAAGAAAATATGCGCACAGGACAGTAAATTAATTAGCGAGGTTCAAAACAGTAAAACCCGTTGCGGAATATATCTAAGGCTATTCATTACCATTAATAATTTACGTTTAAAAATAAAGATACCTACATATATATCTAAATAGATATACCTATATATATATATCTATTTTCATAGTATTGTAGTGTTTATGATAAGTAGGTAGCCATGGACATTTGCAACTTTCATTTACTTTTCCATATGCCTCTATATACCTTTGAATACCTTTTAATGGATATGTCGATTTAACATTTTGTCATAAGTGAAATGTATCAACACTATTGGTATTCCGGACAAAATAAATAAAAACTCAAACAAAAGATTCCGAGATAGGACGGACAAGAAACTTATTCTACGTAATATCTCCCACTTATTATTTATCAATTCATATTTTCCTGTTGCATCAGACTTGCAGGTGTGCCTTTGGGTCCATTGCCTCAGGAAGAGAGTATCTGCCTTGTCCACAATATGAAAGGTAAGGAAAATGCTGCTTCCATCCGTAGACGAAAGAAACGTAGACGTAGTTAAAAGAAAGCAAAAGAAATTTATAATTTGTCTTGGGTGTAGTTGGAGGTGTTAGAACTCTTTCTAAATATGTAAAGATCATTAGAGGTCTTTTTAATTAATTTAGTTCACATATTTATGGAGGTATGTATTCTTTTATATACATAGTGTACTTAGATTTTATCTTTATAGGTATATGTATCGTTGCTGAAGGGTTTTTTGCCATAGTTGCCACGCATGACAGGCGGGTTGGCAATCGCAGTTTTTTTATTTATAATTGTTATTAGGAAGACGCTGCTGCCTATCTCCAGGTTTACGTTCTCGAAAAACTCTCAAGAAAGGTTGTCGAGCGGCAGCGACGTACCGGTATGCAAAGTGGAGGGCGGCCGAAATGGAGGAAGTCGATGGATGCAGGTGGCTCAGGACCGTTCATTATAGCACTCTTTGGTGTAGGCCTATGTTCAGCAGTGGAGTTGTTATGGGCTTATACGATGATAATAATAACGATGATGATGATGATAACGATGATGATAATAACAATGATGATGATTATGATAACGGGATATTCACATAACATATTTGTTTTGTCGAAACAATGATTCATAGCTACGTTACAATCCAATAGGTGGCGCTGTAGTTAAATAATTGACAAATTCTATATTTATGGACCAAAATGACTCATATTCACAATATAATGTTGGTTTAGTGCCAATAAAGAAAACAACAAATACTGGGCTAGATAGTAGGCGCTGTTTTGAGTTTTTAATACATTTTAGTAAGCGAAACTTATCGCGCCACCTATCGGAAAGGACAGAACAACGTCTATGGGGCCAGCTATTTTATTTATTTATAAAGCTAGCAATAGCTAAGCGTTCGGCTGTGGCGCTGCGGTTCGGATCCCGCACAGAACAGCGTTTGTATTCCTATTGTACTCCATTACTGCCCATCAAAAGTCCACTTCAGAACATAGCAATCCCCCATAATATTGTCTTATAGTTACTTCACGTATTCACAGTTGGTATTCATGCTTTGCAGGCGGGTTGAGAACCGCAGTTTTTTTTTAAATTATTTGAGATGCTATCATGAAGATGCTGCTGACCAATCTCTTGTTTCAATCTTCACAGAAAAAGTATTTATATGGCCTACAATAAATTTTTCCGGATCTGTATATTTGTCCATATTAAAGTTAATTTACAACCTATAATATACGTCCCACTGCTGGGCAATGCGTGTTGGCGGACTTCACATGTCTTCGAAATATTTTTTTTTATTTCTCAGATATGCAGGTTTCCTCACGATGTTTTCCTTCACCCACGTGGTAAATCAGCACTTAAAATTGAATGAACCCGGGTTGTTCGCGTAGTGTGAAATTTACAGCGAGCGCTTAGCCTGAGCAACCACGGCTGTATGTTTGCCCATGTACAAATCTAATATATAAAAATAAATTTTTGTTTGTTCGTATTTTATGCCCTGCCATACCGTTTATCAGATTGTGCTAAAACTTTGTCAACTTATCACTTGCACTTGCGCGAAGGTTATATGCTTAGTACAATTAACTTACAGTAGGTGGCGCGCGTACATACAAATTTACGAATGTATTATCATTCCTAATTAAAGAATATAACTCTTACAAGTTTAAAACTACATTTCTACAATTATTTCTTCTGCGGCAGCATCGCGCCGGGAACCAGCTAGTTATTTATATAAAACATTTCCACAATTACACGATAAACTATGTTTCATTAAGTTAGCACCTGCTTTAATTACCATCCCTTATAACTCTTGGTTTAAAGTGTATACGATAAACATAAATAAATAAAATGCATATGGTGTCTTCTAAGCTCTCTACAAACAAAAATAAAAATAGGTACCGTAAATTATCAAACTCTTCATTATCTGTGCCAAAGTGCGTAGTATGTTAATTTTATCAGACAAAAATATTTCATTCATGCATTTAATTCGGAAATTTGACCAACTAATAATCTATATGACAACTGTTGTTGTCTTATTATATAGCTACTTTATGATTTTTTTATATAATTAGAAACAGCAAATAGGTAACTAAATTGTGTGGACTCGGGAACCTACTCTGTTTATGATTTTTTTATCATTGGAATAATAATTTTCGTAGGCAAATTGTTTAGGTATGTAAGAAGAGAAATCTACAAAGGACACGAGCCGTTTCATGTAGTCTTTAGAATCGAATCGGCACGTAGTTTAAAATAAGGTAGAGTCTAAAATCGGTGTATATTTTAAAATTAAAACAACAACTGATTATAAGTTTCGATTAACTCCGTTTATTGCTGACTAAATACAGACGAGATAAGTACAGTAAATAAATACCTAAAGGACAGACGACTTAGCTGTGTTAAACCTAGTTCCTATATTTAAAATTGCGTTATTATCCCTTACGACACGTTTTAAAGTGCAAAAAGTACAAAAAAAATTCTGGTACAAAAACTTCTTAAAACTTCAACCCATAAAAGTCCATTACTGAACATGGGGTTCTGCTTTTGTAGAGTTGTTAATCATCAGGCTTAGCAGACGGATTTATACTATCATCAATCCTTCCAGAACTTTCACACCTTTGACGCTGCTTCCCGTCGCGGGTCTGGGTATTTTACGTTTGTTGTAAACGAAATTATTTTACTATTGCCTGTCGGCAGCCATTAAATATTTCTAACATTTCTCATAGCACCATAGTCGCTTCTTAGGACATCCCACAGGATGAAATGGGGTAATATAGATTCTCTAACGATGTTTACGGCACTGTATATATTAACTTGAAACCAAAACTAGTGTGATGTACGTAAAATAATCTCTTATAATATTTGAATATGATATTCTTACCCACAGGCGGAACTCATTGATGTGCCATTAGAGAAAGAAAAAACGTAGTCATTAAAGTCAAGTTATCTATCACTTAGTAAAATTAAGGATTTCGTTTAATCCGGTTCGCAATATGAATATGAAATATTTATACTTGTAAATCAATAAACGTAAATTATCTAACAACGAAACGTAGTCGTCAAAGCAAATACACGGCAATAACTTACGACTACTTAAAGTTTTTTCACCTTAAGACATCGTAAATTTTCAGAAAAATAATATGAAATAGACGCAGTTTTAACACATTAATTTTAATAAAACGAAACGTAACGAAGAACGAAATGTTTCCTGAATATAGTTAACGGGTATTTGTGTGACAACCACGCATTAAAAAATATAGTAATTACTGTAATTATTTATTAGCAAAACGGCTATGATAAATGACAAATTAGATACATTCGATTTTACGTGCGTACATTTTATGAGAGGCTCTGCACTATTATACAAATAGCCAAGCGAGAGCGAAACGAATTCGATCTCCGCCGGTACCAAAAAATTGATAATTGCAATTTTATGTGCTGATTTACAACGTGTTTAGCGATAAAGGAAAAACTTCTTAGAAATAATAAAAATATTTTGAGGAGATATTACATTTGCTGTGTAATGCTGGCGCAAGAATATCAACTTCCCCTTATCATTTCGTTGGTGTCGTAAGAGGCGACAGAGGGAAACAGGAGATGAGCAGCAGTATCGTCCGGATAACAACACAAAATTATCAAAAACTATGTTTACCAATTCGCCCGCCAAGCGGTGCAAATATGGCAAAATCCCTCACATGCTACATTACATTACATGCTAATGGTGCTTCATTTTTTTTAATTTGTATTTACTTACATATTGGACGAGGAATTTACTATGAATCATTTAATTTAAAATATACTTGAATAGTAGGTATTATTATTTTATTTATTTTAATAGCTACAGCATTTATAGGATATGTTTTACCTTGAGGTCAAATATCATTTTGAGGAGCAACAGTTATTACTAATCTTTTATCTGCTATTCCTTATTTAGAGACAATATTAGTAAATTGAATTTGAGGAAGATTTGCTGTTGATAATGCTACCTTAACTCGTTTTTATTCATTTCATTTTTTATTTCCATTTATTATTTTAATATTAACTATAATTCATTTATTATTTTTACATCAAACAGGTTCTAATAATCCTTTAGGAATTAATAGAAATTTAGATAAAATCCCATTTCATCCATTTTTTACTTTTAAAGATTTAATTGGATTTATTATAATATTAATATTATTAATTATATTAACATTAACTAATCCTTATTTACTAAAAAATTATTTACTATTATAGCTTATTTACTAAGTGGGGAATGAATGAGTGAACTGACAACATTTGTTGGGGTTTCCTATTCCAAAAACCTTTTAGTAATGCATGCACAAAATATGGCCTGTGCACAAATTGGGACGTATGCTGTCAACATACACTATTGGTGATTTTAATTGAATAAAGAAATAAAGTAAACAAAGGTTTATCAAATATTTAAATAGCATTATTTTGCTAAAATTTAACGTAGAAGGTTTAACGATAGCTTGATTCAGCGGCTGTGCAACATTGTGCGGAGTAGACGGTACTTATCCGGTCTTTATAAATATTTAATTCAACGTATTATTAGTGTTCTTATCTGGATGTATTGTAATTATCAATATGTCACTTATACTGCGTCCGAACCTTAATCTCTTTTACAATATAAAAGTAATTTATAAGCGGGGATCACCGTGTTAAAAAATTATATAAGATTTACCTAAAAAGTTTTAAAAATTATATAGTTGTGTTCGTTTCAATTCATCAATTAAAGTATTATTAAAATTGTATATTAAAATTGTATAGTAAAACACAGTGGGAAAGCAAACAACATACTACACAATCTTATATTAACGTTAGCCGTAGCGTAATAAATTACAAAACTTTTATAAGAATTTCATCACGCAATTTAAGCGTAAATTAAAGTAAAACACACAATTTCCCCATCTTCAAATGAACAAAACAAGTGAACGCTTGAGGACAAAAGTTTTGAAACAAAAAAACCTTAACAAAGGTTATTTCGGGGTAGTCACCTGGCGCCTGGCAAAAAACCCTTCTAACAGATTTCCTTCTGCTCTTCACAGTTTTCTTGCTTTTAGAAAAGTTCTCTCGCTTTGATGTTGGAGTGTTACTCTCGAAAATTTGCCCTTGTTGGCCCTTAAATGTTTATATCGACGAATACATGTTCAAGTTAACTTTGCATATTGGATAAACATCGTAGACCTATTATATATACTACCATAAATACCTACTGTTTAAAGTTCGCCGCGTGGATGAATAGTTGACCACGTCTTGTGGTCTTTTTTTTAAATTTTAATTGCTTATTTTGTACTTACTTTTAAACGTTTTTTTACTTATAAACGCATTTTGCACTTACTTATAAAGCTTATAAAGTTATAAACAAGGTAGAACCAACCACGCTGCAACTATATTATGGTTGTAGCACGAATTGGTCGGCTCGACCGGGGTAGGACCACGCTCTCACAGAATACCAGCGTAAAATAGCAGCTTAATACTGCTGTGTTTCGTATGGTGAGTGTAAAGAACCGGATACCCTTTTTACTGGAAACGAGGCATTCCATCTCAGTCCTCAGGGGTGACAACGCTTCTGCATTTTGATTCTTAATCGAGGATAAATGTAGATGTTTATGGGCCACAGCATCCACTTACCATCAGGTGGACTGTGTGCTCGTTTGTCACCCATTTTCTATAAAAAAAAAGAACTTAAAGTTTCCAAATGTAAACAAACATCTACTCGTATTATTGTGCCATGCTTGTATGTTTTCTCAACTGATTACTTATAAGTTGGTCGTTGTGCCTAAATTGACCGGGAGGGATTATTTTATTATCAAACATATTCTATATAAGAAAATAATGTATCACAGAATGAAGGCTGTTGTTATCCCTATTAAAATAAATTAAAATAAGTGAATCTTCAAAGTACTAGTATAAAGTAAAGCAACCTATATACTAATCATTATTATTATAGTCCATCAAATGCCTACTGTTGAATATAGGCCTCCCCCATATATTACCACATAGAGGTGGATTTTTTCATGCCTACCACGCCTGGCAGACGGGTTGGCCACAGCAATTCTTTATTTTCTAGATGTTATTAGAAAGACGCTGCTGCCCATGTCCTGTTTTTTTTAAATACTAGTAATGCTATTAAACATTACTAATATTCCCTTTAACCACTTCTGGTAAGCTTAAAATGCTCGTGTTCGAAGTGGTTCACGACAGTAGTCGAATGGCGGATTCGAACCCACGATCTTTCGAGTTCGCGGTCCGCGCCCTGCCATTAGGCTACTGACGCTTCAAGGTTTGTTTCTTACGACACCCACGGGACGATATGGAGTAGTGGATACTCTTGCACCGCCACTGCACGGTAAATCCTACTAAACTATACAACTTACTATTGAAAATACTTCGTTCTATGTACTGTTTAAAAGTAAGCGTGTGTGTGGACTACAGCTGGCCACAGGATTTATTATATTTCTAAGATGGTTTTCTAAAAGTCCGCCGCGCTACCGCCATGTTCCTGTTCTTGCTACTACGAGTATAATATGCGTTTTTAAAATAATAAAGCTCGTAGCCGTCTACTATCGTTTCCTCATTTTTAAAACATAGCATTATCTAAATAATTTATTATTTACCTCGTTAATCATTATAATCACTCTCATATTTTTATATAGGCAATTGGTGAAGGCTCTATCAGGTTTTGAAATAGTATTTTTTATCTGTACCCATCAATGTTAGCTGTTGACATCTTTATTTCATATTGGGTTGTCTATTATATTTGTTATTGGGTACGTGCGTGGCGATGTCAGTGTTTATTGCATGTTAGATACAAATGGAGTGGTACTATCTGCTCATAAAACTTTGTGTAAAAATAGTGGTTGTAAGCAAAAACATACGAATAAAAATAATGTGAGACCCCAAATTTATTATGTACTTTCAGTTAAAGTAAACTAGTTCCATTTATCAAAATCAAAATACATATGCGCATAATTTTAATCGATGTATAATTTTACGTTGCCTGGAAGAAATTGCTGTATAGCATTCTCTTTGTTTGTTTCTTTTTATGTTATTTGTTTTTTTTTCAGTGTACAATACAGGGTATTGTATTGTAAATTTTAATCGAAAATATTAAATCCCTAAACTTAAAAAGTTTTTATAAATAGCTAGTTTTCAAATTTTTTTTAAAGTATGTAAGTATGTACCTAATTGAGATAAAAATAAATAATTAATAAGTTTCTAAATTTATTAAAGTGCTTGTAATTTAATCGGTCCGACGCCATAAAAAATAATATAAAGCTAATTTCATAAATTTACTAAACTACTTAGTAGTTTCAAAAACTGTTCATTTTGGAACGCAAAATAGTTGTTTTTATACTTGAATTTGTAGTTATAGTACAAGTTTCGCACAGTTTTAATTATCTTTTGTCATTTTTAATATTTCTTAACACATAAAGTCTTCTTTGACACTATAGAATAAGGTAAAATCATCATCTGCGGCGCAATTAATTGCACGTCATTTGCCGTCGGGTGCGTTGTTTTGATGAAAAAATGTGCCTATGTCTCGCGCAACCCTTTCTAGCGTCGCTTAAAACAAATCCCCATTGAACAAATAAAAGCAAATGGAATTAACTGTATCTTGTAATAGCCATGAATTTAATAGGTTTTTTTTTGTGGAAATGGCTTAATTTAAAACATAATAAGATAAAAAAATTAAAATAAAATTATGAAATTCTGAAAAAACTCCAGTAAAATTCAGATTGACATAAAATTATTGTAAAAAAAAAATAATGCATCTAAAAACATAGAAAAACTTTAAAAAATATTTTATTAACACGTGTTTTCCTTTTTAATGGTAGAGCATTGTGGAAACTAGATTTATAACCGTTTAGACTCTATTATGTTTCACTGTTTACAATTCACGTAATGTGGACCGGTTTAACCGGTATATTTTGTATCAAAGGTGACTTAAATGAGATGTATTATCTCTGTAGATTATCGTTATCAGATTCATCATTAAGTATAAAATACATTCATTTACCCCATTGTAGAGCAAATGTAGAGTCGATGCACTACTTAATATAAATAATAAGTAGTGTTCATTTGAAATAAACATTGCATTTCGATTCGGTAAACCTATTTCTAATTTTACTCACCGAGACTTGGCTCTAACTAACGCAATTTAAAAATATGCCTATACGGGAAAAGTCACACACAGCACTTGTATCACGTGGGTATCGCACAGCGCGGGCAACGAGTGACGGGGGGCCGTACTGACCTGCCACTCTTGGTGATCACCATCTCGGTGCCGAGCTTGTGGAACTTCTCCCAGAGGTCCTTGCCCTCGAGGGTGACCTTGGGGTCGTCGACGACGCCGTCGTCGTCAGGGGGCAGCGGCGCGTAGGGCGGCGGCGGCGGCTTGAGCAGCGGACAGGGCGCGGACAGCGCGGCGGCAGCCGCCAGCGCCGCAGGAAGGTAGGGCGGCGGCGGCAGCGCGCCCGCCGTCAGCAGCGCCGACACCGAGAAGTCGCTGGGGCGCGGCGCCAGCAGCGGGTGGAAGGCCACGGCGTCGCGCCGCTCGGCGCCCTCGAAGCGCATGCCCGCGCCGCCCGGGACCCACGGGGCGCGCTCCACGGCCGGCGTGCCCGTCGGCTCCAGCGGTCGCGCGAGCGCCCGCTCATGCAAGGTCCATGCCGCGCCGGCCGGCGGCTCGCGGCGGTTCGATCGCGCACTACGACACTCGCGACGGTCGGTGCGGCCGCTCGCGCGGCAGGCGTCAAACGACTGGCCGGCGGCTGCGGCGGCGGCGGCGGCGCCGGGCGCGACACCCTCCCGCCCGGCCAATGGCGCGCGCGGCGCCCCGCAGCGCCCCGCGGGGCGGAGCCGGCGCCGCGCGTTGTTTTTTCCGCGCGCCGAGGTGTCCGCCGCGCCACACCTCGCTCTCCGCTCCGCTAATCTGGTTAATGCGGCGCGCGGGGGCGACGCTCGCCGCCTCCTTCTAATTGGACACGTTTCCGTTCGTTCATCAATTGAGCTCGTTAGGTCTCGCGATATCTTTTGTGGCGGGCCGGGCCCTCCGTCGACGTTGTCTACGCTCTACGCGGCCGCCGTCGCCGCTCTCGTCGCCTATGCACCGTGCTTTTCGCGAACGCTAACAAGTTTCTTCTCGTCGACTTCAAAAGTTCTTTGCGAACGTATCCGCGGACACGCGTTTTTGATTCTTGTAAAGATCACTCGAAAAAATTTCATATGAAAGGAGTAATTTGTAGTTTTTATACGGTTCTTAAAACTATATTTACTTTTAATCTAAGTAACTGGTGTAGTACATAAAGCGCTAGGTACTCCTTATGTCTAACTTAAGAGGACTGCGTATCTTACGAACGGCATTGATGCATAAAAGTATTTTCTGTCTGGCGCCAATAATATACAATAAAATCCCCAATCCCATAAAACAATTGCCTACTACACTTTTTAAGCTACATCTTAAAAAATATCTGATAGCCAAATGTTATTACAGCTTGCCTGATTTCTTAAATGATTGATTTTTTTAAGCTAAATATTGAATTGTGACATTTCTCTAATGCAATCTAGGAGATGCCATTGAAATTGTTGCACATCTAGAATTATGTTTTAGTTTTTATCTTGTATAATTAATAAAATATGTAGTATTATTTTTGTACGCCATAAATGGCAAAACATGTAGCTCGTTTTTAAGTTTTTAACACCTTTATATTTTTACTCATGTTTTACAAAATAAATATCTTTATCTTATCTTTACCTTTATATTTAGACTGGTTGCCATATCAAAAATATGGACAAAAAATATACTAAAATGGATGTTTGACTCTAAACCAATACCTAAGTATACCTAATTACCTACATATTTTTTTACAGATACTTAAAAATCATACCAACATAATACAATTATGTGAAAGTATCAAATACATTTAATATCGTAAAGATGATATTTGTCTCATATTGTTATTACTGAAGTGCTTGATAAACTAGTATTCTCATTATGTAATGAAATAATAGCGCTCGCACATTATTAAGTAAATTACAAAAATAATTGTAAACCTTAAAAAAATAGATATATAACAATAAAAATTGGTACCTGTGCCATTTTTTACTGTTAAAAATGGGAGCGTAATGATTTTTATTAAATTCATTGATAAAATATATGCTTATTATAATTAATTGTATATCTTGGCATAACTTTTTACAGAACAAAAAAAATTATAGCATATTTCTGCGATTTTACTAGTAGTTCTTTTGAATAGAAACAAAACATTAAAACGTATGAGACCGGTTCAAGTAATTTTGTGTTTGATCAAAGTTTTAGGTTTATCAAAGTTGTATGAGTAGGTAGGTTTAAGCTGAAATAAATAATAACATTTATAGCTTCAATATTTTCTTGAGCATCATCATTACAGGCCATCACAAGTCCACTGCTGAACATAGGCCTCACACAAATCACGGTCCTGAGCCACTTGTGTACATCGACTTTCTGCACATCTTACCAGATCGTTACTCCATCTAGCGGGGGGACCGCTCTAAACTTCACTCACCGGTACAAGGTTACCACCCGAGAACGAAAGGTTCTCCAGGTTCCCTATCGGTTGTCTGTTCATTGAGTTATATGACCGGTCCATTGCCACTTCAGCTTACTGATCCGTTGGGCTATGTTCTTTGCATAACAATAATTTATTATTTATAAATTAGGGTCGGTAAGTTATTATACTTTTATTAACGTCATACCTTTGATTATAACTTGATTATAACTCGATTTATAACTTATCTACATTTTTAGAGTTCATTAAATTATTTTTGAATATTTTAAAATTTGCGCTTGCCGACTCCATAGTCGTAATGAACGAGTTTATGTTTTTTTTTTGTTTTAATAAAAGCCGATTTGTTTAGCAAGGCGAGACAACGCTGCTTTCAAACATTAATATTCAGGAAAAGACATCGATGGGCTCCACTCTTTATTCAACCTATAAGCAAAATTTTTCGAAATTGGAACATAGCTTTCTTTTTAACACATTCTTATTAGCTTGACCTGTAAGTAAGTATATTGTCTTTTTTATATTGGCATATATATCTATATATATGTAATTTTTTTATAGAACTAGGTTGACAGATGGACACACAATCTACCAGATGGTAATTGGATACTGTGGCCCATAGACATCTACATCTATCCCTCGAATACGAGCGTAAAATAGCAGCTTAACACTGTTATGTTTCGTATGGTGAATGTAGAGAACCGGGGACCCTTTTTACTGGAAACGAGGCATTCCATCTTAGTCCTAACGGGTGACAACGTATCTGCATTTTGATTCATAATCGAGGATAGATGTAGATGTCTCTGGGCCACAGCAACCACTTACCATCAGGTGGACTGTGTGCTCGTTTGTCCCCTTATCCTATAAAAAAATACTCGTTGTCACCCCTGAGGACTAAGATCGAATGCCTCATTTCCAGTAAAAAGGGACCCCGGTTCTCTACACTCACCATACGGAACACAGCAGCATTAAGCTGCTATTTTACGCTGGTATTCTGTGAAAGCGTGGACTTTACCTGGTCGAGCCGACCTATTCGTGCTTCAACCACAATATAGCTGTAGTATGGCACTACCGCCAGCCGTGGTAGCTCAGGGGCTTAATGCTCGATGTAAATTTTACAGTACGCGAGCAACCTGGGTTCGCCGGCACCAATGAAATTGTTAATTGCAATTTTAAGTGCTGATTTACCACGTGCTCGGTGGTGAAGAAAAACATCGTGAGGAAACCTGCATGTCTGAGAAATAAAAAAAAATATTTCGAAGGCATGTGAAGTCCACGAACACGCATTGGGGCAGCGCGGCGGACACTCCTTTGCCCTAAAACCCTCTCAGAAGTGAGAGGAGGTCTGTGCCTAACAGTGGGACGTAGGCTGTAACTTTACCTTTATGGCTCTACCACGTAAAATTGCACTATGTATTTATGTGTGTATGTGTGTACTATGTACCTATGTATGCAATGGAATTTTCTAATTCCGTATTCACCCCATTCCGCACGTCTGTCTAATCTAAAATTTTGCAGAGGAATTAGGAACGGATGACAAAACAATTATTTCACGACTATGACCTTGTATTTCTAATTAAGGTCAGCTCAGGCCAGTGTGCGCTGAGTTCTTTTACTTAAACAACTGTTAACGTTGTTAACTACCTATATAAAGTTAGTGACATAAAAAAGTATTAACAATTATTTTCTCTTACCTACTTCGAAACTACAACTATGTATAAAAGTAATATTTTAATGTAGTATAGTTGTATTATATTATCATTAATTTTATCTTTTAAATATCAAGATATGTAATAAATGTTTAATTATTAATAATAAATATATTTTATTTAGAAATATAATATTAGTAAATTAAATTTATTTCCGTAAAAAGTTTCCTGCAAGGTATATATTTATTGTATTTTATTAAAATTTCAATTTTTATTTGTGAATGTTATTTTCGATTTATGACAATTAAAAATATGTAGTAATACTTGTTAAGTTCATTCACTTGAACTTGAATGCAATATAAATTATTGGGCATTTATGTATAGATATTGAAATATTATGTAAATTTTTTTTGTTAGATATAAATGAAGAAATTAATCTTAAAAGTCTGTAAGTTTTATGTTTTAAGAACTACCCAAATTATTTAAACAATAAGTGCTATGACAATCAAATTTGTGTTAGAATTAACCTTAGTCGTTTAATTAACCCCTAAAGAACAACGCGGGAGAAAGTTTCAGAGAGGTTTTAGTGTTCGGCTTACGATGGAAATAAAATGTTTTAAGATTCTTATTGCGCCATCTGTCGGCGATTGAAAAGGTCTAAGCGTTTATAAAGAAAGCAAATAAATTATGTATGACATGTGCAAATGGGCACTGAACAACGCGTAAGTATAATGTAGATTCAATTTGTACAATTTTATATCTATCTATCTAATACAGAAGTTTATTTTATAGTTTCATTTTGTGACAATATTTACACCCGTATTTTTAATCACTTTCACATGATATTTCGAATGAATTTATTAGGTACCAGTAGCAATTATTTCGCATTCGATTAACATAAAAAATGTAGCTACAGAATATAGTTTAAGAACCTGAGTAGTGACTGACGTTAATTTAAATTACGTAAATACCTAATACAATTAAAAATTCAATTTATTTTTTAAAGTTAGAAAAATAAATATATCATCATATTATTTGCATAAAGTGCATATCAGTTTTATTAGTATTAGAACCAACCACTCATATTTTTATCTTCACATATTTTTCATTTTAAATAAACAGAGCTAGCTCAATACACTGTAAAGACTCTTTTAAATAGATACGAGGCATTCCACCTTAGTCCTCAGGGGTGACAACGCATCTGCATACTGATTCTTAATCGAGGATAAATGTAGATGTCTATGGGCCACAGTACGCACATCAGGTAGACAGTGTGCTTGTTTGTCTCCCTTATTCTATAAAAAAAAATCTTGGTTGGATTCACTGGCGTTACGAAGAGATGTTGCATCCCCTTGCATTTTCTGTCACAGGTAATGCTCAGAGGGATAGTTCGGATTAATTTCAGCCACGAAATTTCACCATTGGACATCTTGACAAAACTTACGATATCATCCACATCATCTGGATGCTCGGCTGTCCACCACCGTGGAATTTACAAGGAGTTTTCTTCCTTCGACATCTTCACGACTTTTTTGTGGAATTCGCTACCACCGGCGGATTCTCAGGACCAATATGACTTAGGGACCTTCATGAAAAGAGCCTACTCCTTTTTTTAAATGCCGACAACGCATCTACAATTCCCCTGGTGTTGGAGTTGTTCATCGGCGGAGGAGGTCACTTAACACCAGGTGAGCTGTATGCTCGTTTGCCTCCTTTCCTATTAAAATGAGTGTTTATTTTGTTCTCAGAATGATTTCTAGACATTTTTCACTTTGAAGACGATATTTCTGTCCCAGCCACGTGCAGCAGCTGTATTTTAGACCGTTGTAACTTTCTAGACAAATGGTATCTTATTATGCATTTAATTTATATTTTTAGTTTTTACATAATATAATTCGTATACCTGAAGGGTTGGTAACGTTTGAAAGGTTTGTTTCATAAATATGTGTGGACACTTGTTCCATGCGGGATTCGAACCCGTGATCCTGCAGCGCCGCGACCAAATGTTTAACCATTGCATTACGGAGCCGTCAATAAATAATAATAGTAATTAAGATGGTTAAATGTAAAATCCTGAAAATTATTAATATAAACCGTACAAAACATTCTTAAATAAAAATGTATGATATACCTTATTTTCTAAAACACTTAATAATTATAGCTTTACATAATATAATTTGCAATTAAAGTATGAGACTATGTTTCTTTGTAGTTATTATAGGTCACCGGTCATACGATGACAGGTGCAACGGTACGCAATAAAACGAATTCACAAGCAACAATAACATTTTAACATTAATAACCGATATCCGATGACTAAATAAAGACGTATCCGGAGAAATCAGCATGAACGGTGATTAAAAAACCAATTCATAGCAAAAACTAAAACATTAAGCAATTGTAAGCCAAATAAAAAATCTGTTTCGTCGATACTTCTATCGTGGGTTATTAAATTTTGACGGTGTAAACAACTGAGTTTTCCTGTAATGTATCCAGTTTAATCGCTTAATTTCAAGATTATTTATTCGCACAGTTACGGCAATCGACTTTTTTAGGCTATACCTGTGATTGTTTTATTTATTTATTGTGGCATTGGTTACGAGGCCTTAAGCCTTAAGCCAAAAATAATAAATACATCTAGTGCTAAATTACTTCACAATATGTATGACTGCGACATTGCGATGTTTTTGTGAGATTTTTTACATGGCAAACCATCGATGACGATAGTTTTTTTATAGTATAGAGTGACAAACGAGCACACAGTCCACCTGATAAGAAGTTGCTGTAACTCATAGACATCTACATCTATCCTCAACAAAGAATCAAAACATGCATATGCGTTGTCACCCGTGAGGACTAAGATGGAATGCCTCTTTTCCAGTAAAAATAGTCTCCGGTTCTCTACAAGCACCATACGAAACACAGCAGTGTAAAGCAGCTTTTTTACGCTGGTATTCTGTGAGAGCGTGGTCCTTCCCCGGTCGAGCCGACCCATTCGTGCTACAACTATACTACTAATATAGCTGCAGCAGGGCTCTACCACGTATAATTATCTCTAATAGTATCTCAAAGCGCTTACACGGACAAAATAACTTGAGATTTATATCATCTTCGTAACACTTGTTTCATTGCTTCCACCTATAGTTCACATGTGTAGACCGTTATATACATAAAATCACACATCCTTTGCGTTTTAAAATACACTTTAAACCATTATTTTAACTTAAATTATAGGAGCAGCAATCCGCCGGCAGTCAAGTTCCCACTAAAATACTGATTGAGTGGTAAGCAGAAGAAAGAGTCTTTAATTATAGCCACATTATGCAAAACATTTTATTTCAAAGGGTCATTAATAGATCCATAATTACAATAAGAATTAGCCAAGGCGTTAACTAAGACTAAATTTTTTTTTCAATCATTTTAATTATTAATCTGTCAAGAAAGTTCTTATTAAAAAAAATGATTTGTCAATTAAAAACCAAAATAATATTTAAAAAATAACTTTTATCAGACTTAATCAATTCCTCAGAAAGCAAATAATTTAAATTATTATATTTTCCACTATTTAAACATATTTGTATATATAATTAAGCATTTTTTGATTGCGTAATCTATCAAACACTATGTGCAAAAGTAAATATAATATTTTAATTTAAGACGTTTAGATTTACAATACTATCATTTGAATAAACAAAAAGCTAGCGTTATAAATTATATCATCAAAATCAAGACATAACATACATTCGAAAAAACACGTTCTCATATAAATTGATATATTATACGTCTAAAGCACTGTAGCGCACTAAATGGTTGTCAATTTAATAAAGCAATATTTCATGCGGTAAGGTCATAATGGCTGAGATAGTAACATTTGTTTAGTTTTCGGGTTAAGTTGCATATAGTGATTGTTTCTTTGTCTCCAGCACTGTATCCACTACTTAATCATATAATCGGCTAGCACTAGTGAATGCCTGTCTGCACGTATGTAATTGAAACTCCTAATAAATATATCCAAAAGTAAAATCGTCTCTAGTATATGAGAGCTGATTCTGCGAATACCCAACGTGGTAATTATGCCTATAAATCTTCCCCAACTTTCCCGCTATACTTCTCCACGACTCCATTACACGCTAATGAATCCAATAAGCGATGAAGTTGGTTACTTTAGTACATTTGTCTATGTTGGCACAGAATTCCATTTGTGGAAATATTACGATGTTTAAAAACTTACTACTAGATGGTAAAACTCCTTTTCTGTCTAGAAGAACATCTGGGTAGGTACGACCCTCTTACCTATTACTATTTTATGGGAGTGTAAACTTCTTTAGCCGCGTTGAGCAATTTTCGGTAGGGCAAAAACTTATGGGTTCGCGTCACCGACGACCTCGACATGCTCGTGACGTCACGAGCATGTCTAATACGCGCACGCAACGCATTTGCATTTTTATTCTTAATCTAGGATAAATGTAGATATCTATGGGCCTCAGCATCCACTTACCATCAGGTGGACTGTGTGCTCGTTTGTCACCATTTATTTTTCATTTATAGAATATAAAAAAATGTGTTCCGCTCCGAAAGGCACAGAGAGCCAGTATAATTACAGGTTGTAAGGCAGGCTGTAATCTTGGTCCTCAGAGGCGACAACACATCTGTAGCCTTCTTTGTTTAAAGTTGGCTGCAGATGACCATACACTGCAGTAGCTACTTACTATCAGGTGACTGTAAGTTCGTTTGTCAGTTTTATAAAAAACTGATTCTTACTTTTATATTCAATCATCATGTTCTACTGCTGGTCGTGGGCCTTCCCTCTGCAGGGAAGAATTGCCATAATCACTAGCGCTCTTGGTTGGCGGATTTCTGTTCCCAATATCTGACTTCTCGTATCTTTGACGTTCCCCATCACCAGTATACAAGGTTATTTTGCAATAACCGGCCAAATTTCCTGAGAAGGTTCAGCATAAGTAACAAACGGTGAAGAAAAAATAATTTGAAAAAATCTCAAACATTCTGTCCTTTTTATCTTTTGAATTCAAAATGCGTCGTAATGCATTATTTTAACTGGTTTTACTGCGCACGCACACATTGTTAAGGGTCGATCCGTAGGTAAAAACGTTGTTGCCCATAGATCACATTCAATTTGAGATAATTTCAAATAAAAGTAGAAACTGAAATAACGGTATATTATTATTTATATATTTCAACTTAAGTTTAAAATTTGGATAGTCTCTGAAAATTAACCCTGTATTGCAAACGGTATGACTATACCACACATCTATCGGAAGCCATTTCATCTATCTGGCTTTTCCTACAGCCGCCTCTTTCAACAAATGGGATCATGGATTTTCTTCTTTGCTCGATAGCGACAGTCAAATTTTAAATTTTCTACTTGTTCGTGTTTTATTGTGTATAATTGCCACTTACAAAAATATTTAGTAATTTTATTTTAAATTCCTATTAATATGAAATGTAAGAACCATAATTAAACTCTGGGCTCGTGTACTAGATTTTTTTTATATGCTAAGAGTGACAAGCGAGCACACAGTCCACCTGATGGTAAGTTATTGCTGTGGCCCATAGACATCTACATCTATCTTCGTTTGCGAATTAAAAAGCAGATGCGTTGTCAGCCGTGAGGACTAAGATGGAATGCCATTTTTATGGTAAAAAGGATCTCCGATTCTCTACACTCACCATACGAAACACAGCAGTATTAAGCTGCTATTTTACGCTGGTACTTTGTGAGAGCGTGGTCCTTCCCCGGTCGAGCCGACCCATTCGTGCTACAACTATACAAGTAATATAGCTGCGGCATGGCTCTACCACGTAATAATGTGGTGCCATGCTGTGAAATGTATATTTATTCTTTATTGTATACCTTAAAATAAAAGAATACAAAGGGCGGACTAAATGCCTTGAGGCATTCTCTAACAGTCACCTATGAAGTTTTAAACAATTATATTAAACGAAGATTATTAATAGTTAAATGATGCATTACAATTTTGTGATATCAATATTTAGAAGCTAGTGATTTGCAGCGTTTTCGTTTAGTAAAATTATATCTTGAATTTCATTCCAACATTATCTGCACTTCATCTAAAAGTCGCACCTGTCATTACGACCTAAACTTGTTTGACGCAAAAAAGATCTGTCTGTGCCTACCGTATACTCGTCAAGTACGCGCAAATGCTGCATAGAGTCACAGTTTACAAATAGAGCCGACTCCGTATAGAGCAATGAAGAATACATCGACTTTTTTTTAACCCGACTGCGGAGGTTAATGTGTTTATCAGCCTATATATGTTTGTTCCTTTGTGGCGCTCAAGACTCCAAACGCTTGGGCCGATTTTGATGATTCTTAGGTACTTCAATCGATTTGTCTTAATCTTGTGAGTATCACTAAAGACATGTCAGTAATCAAAATTCAATATGGCGACAACCAGACGGCCTATTCCTTAAAGGGAAAAAACGAAAGTTGACGAACTATGTCAAGAAGTCCTATCATTGGTTAGGTGGGAATTGGAAAATCACATTTAGGTTTCTTTAGTAATTTTTCATTTCAATGACCATTTAGGATCTATAACGAATTAAAGTTGGTTAGCGACCATTCTCTCTTAAATTTTCAAAACTTATAATAAAGCTGAGATAAATTTCTTTAAAACAGTATTTACCTTACTTGTTTCTTAATTATGTGTACCATTTTTCAACGTGGTAGAGCCATGCTGCAGCTACATTAGTAGTATAGTTGTAGCATGAAAGGGTCGGGTCGACTCGACCGGGAAAAGGACCACACTCTCACAGAATACCATCGTAATATAGCAGCTCAACGCTACTGTGTTTCGTATGGTGAGTGTAGAGAACCGGAACCTTTCTACTGGAAACGAAGCATTTCATCTTAGTCCTCACGGGTGACAACACATCTGCATTTTAATTCGTAATCGAGGATAGATGTTATGTATCTATAGACCACAGTAACCACTTACCATCAGGTGGACCGTGTGCTCGTTGGTCACCTACAAAAAATACCGGTCCTATAAAAAAATGCGTCAATAATCGAATTGCAAAGCTAAAGCTCGATCTAGACTTTGTAAAGTCACAGCGGGAGCTTCGGCTTAAACCATAATCAGTGCATTTATTAATAAATTTTAAGACGCCATATTTTCCATTTAAATGAGTTTTATGACAAAAACAACCTTTTTGCGATCAAATTTTTAAGCGCAAAACGAAAACAACTGTATTGGTTCACATATATAATTTATTCATTATTTTCTTTTTTAGAAATTAAAGTAACGAAAGTTACAGCCTATATACGTCCCACTGCTGGGCACAGGCCTCCTCTCATTTCTGAGAGGGTTTTAGGGCAAGGAAATATGTTGGCGAACTTCACATGTCTTCGAAATATTATTTTCTTACTTCTCAGACATGCAGGTTTCCTCACGATGTTTTCCTTCACCGCCGAGCACGTGGTAAATCAGCACTTAAAGTTGCAATTAACAATTTCATTGGTGCCGGCGGGAATCGAACTCGGGTTGATTGCGTACCGGGTTGAGCGCTTAGCCCTCTGAATCGCATCTGTAGCCTTTTTTAATTTGGAGTTGGTTGCGGATGTCCTCGAGCTGCAAAAGCCACTTACCATCAGGTGGACTATGGCACCAATAAATGAATGAATGAATGAATTAATGAATGAATATACTTTTATTGTACACCACGAACAGTATTATAATTATTATTATAATTTGGCGGCCTTATTGCTACATAGCGATCTCTTCCAGGCAACCAATAAAATAGTTAATTGGAATTTTAAGTGCTGATTTACCACGTGCTCGGCGGTGAAGGAAGGCTTAAAACACGACGAAGATATGCCATGACTATAATTTTTATTATACATAACTTATAGTAGCTTCTTTATGTTTACTAGCAAACAATGTAAGGTAGCTAAGGCTTTCAGTCGCTCAGAAAATAGAATTACGAAGAAAACCATCAAACGGCAAACCTGTTCTGTAAGATTATGTGTCTGTCGTTTCATCTGCGTAAATTAACTCTATGGTAATGAGACCGAGTTCATATCTGAGTGACTCATTTTAATCTTTTTTTTTATTAATCTATGCGCATAAAATATAATAGGTATCGAAAGTCTGCAATCTGTGATCATATTCTATGCGGCCCCTGACGTTACATCACATTTGATAGATCACAAATCCTCGCGAAAGAAGATTGCAAGGATGATTTTTGAGGCTATTAAAATTGAAAAACAACTTAATTGTACCTAATAGAGCAGACGGCTTTGTACTACCAACTGCTTGGGATCCTGTAATTATAATTAATGAAATTAAATCCTAACCCAAGTATACCACTGCAAGACTTCAAGATACAGTTAGCTCAACCTACGTAGATCGCACCAAAATTAAAAATTAAAAGCGCTGCAGGTATACCGTAGTCAAACATCTCACAAGCTGAATAAAATATAAGATACATTCCTTTAAACGAAATTAATAGATACTACACAATTATTTCTTTCTCGATTTATTTTTTCTTTTAAAGAAATGAATATAAAATCGGGGGAATTGTTATTGACTCTAAATACAATTTTATTCAAGTCTCTCATTTAGCAAAAGAAGCCTGGTATGAAAGCCTTGGAACGAAGCCCATGTTAATTGCATTAGTAATAAATTCTTTTTCTACACATGATTTATTATTATATATCCATAACGATAGATAATTCTATATTGCCAAATAAATTACAAATTTAAATGCATTTTAATTCGTTTAATTGTAACTCACGTACTTAGACAAGATATCAGTGAAGGAACCTCGTCCAATATAGCTATGTTCACAACAATAAAAAGCGCCATCTAGAGGCGAGTAGCATGTAAAGCATTACAAGCATAACTGGTTCGCTTGATAGCAAAATGTACTATATTCATCAAACAGAGCGGCGAAAAATTGCTTAAATATAGAACTTAGCTAGCAAATTCTTTAAGTTTTAAATAAAGTAATTAAGTTAAGAATCTAGTAAGTAGGATATTACACAAAAATTTATATTTTTTAAAACATTGAATGTATTAAAAGGTATAATTTATGATTTATCATATATTTATTTAAAATGAATTATGATGGACACTTTTGCTATATTAAACTATAACAAAATAACCTTCCTTTAATAAAATAAGATAAAAGTTATAAAGTTTCAAGGTATAATATAATAAAGCGTATTTATAAGGCAAATATTACAAGGTACTTTAACGATATTATGATAAAAAAGATATTTGCAAGAATGTAAAGAATTGGATTTACATGATAAAAATAAATGAAGGAATTGTTAACGTCGTCAGCCTGTGAGCCCGGTGGACGTTGGCATCTCCTAAAATAAGAAGTATCGCTTTTACCGCCACAATAGTTAAAAATCAGACGTCTTGCTCCTATGTATGCTGTTCTCCGTCACCAGGCAGTATATTATGGTAGTTCTGACGTCGCCAGTCCAGAAATTGACTATGGAGGGTAATAATAATTTCTTAAGTTTATTAGTAGTTGTTTATTGCATATGGAACGATAATCTAGAATCTAGATGACCCATGACCGTGTACGCCGTCAGAAGTAAATTTAACTTCGCACTAGCAGAATGGTACGAACTGTCATTATTTAAAACCATAGTATTCAAAATAAAGAAGCTCATTCTAAAATCAAATGAATAATACAATAATACAAATTATGAATCCGCATCAAAAGAGGAAAACATTCAATTATTCGAACATCTCGAACACGGCTCGCACCGACATCGGGATAAATAACAAATCTCCTTATAGCGCCTGCACTCGACGGACTTTGTCAAAGTACAACCAATATTCTTTTTAATTTTTTTTGCAACTAAGATCGCGCGTATTGAGCTTACTTCGACAAAGTTGTATAGGTAGACGAGGGTGGCTAAGTGAAGACGGATAATAAGTGCTCGAGAGGGTATGATCGGGAAAATTCGGTTATGCAGAGATTGGGTTTTTGCGGACCGGAGGGAGAGGTGCCCGAACACTTCAAGCAATCTGAATAAGAAACGTTGACTTTAATTACGGTTTTGATTTATCATAACTTATCAAATGATTTACAAGCTATTTTATTATAAGCCTATATTACATAGATTAAATCCATGAATTTAATTTAGACTAAAGTTAAGTTAAAGTTACAGCCATACGTCCCACTGTTGGGCACAGGCCTCCTCTCATTTCTGAGAGGGTTTTAGGGCAAGGAAATGTTGCAAAACTTCACGTTTTCAAAAAACTTTTTTGTTCTTATTTCTCAGATATGCAGGTTTCCTCACGATGTTTTCCTTCGCCGCCGGGCACGTGGTAAATCAGCACTTAAAATTGCAAATTAACAATTGCATTGGTGCCGGCTGGGATCGAACCCGGGTTGCTCGCGTACTGTGAAATTTACGGCAACCGCTTAGCCCCTGAGCTACCACTTTAGACTTAGCCATTAATATTTGTAATGTTGACATTGCCACTTGCCACCGCTGCATATTCCTCTATCTCCTCCATACACACCTTAGACAAGAAACGGCTTATTTGGCAAACACCGATCAACTTTTTCTCTAGAGTTGCTTGTGTTCATGGGTCATCAGGAGAGCTGAACACACGTTCGCCACCTCTCCTATAAACAAAATATTCCTAGCTGATTTTAAAAATGAGGAGGTTCCAAATCGACTATATGTTTTTTTAATGTATGTTACGCGATATCTTCATTAATTATGAACTGATTTCAATTATTCTTTTTTACCACTACTAAATAGGTTATATTTCAGGAGTGGTCCCATATAAATTTGACTTAATGACGAACTTGATGACGGACATTCTAACCTCTTAGGGGTGGTAAGAAGTGTTTAACGTAACTGTTTAGACGAAATTCTAGTTTTTACGTTGCGCTTGTCATAATGCTTCGCACTGACTTCATTAGCTATTATGTGAAATTTTTTTTACTTCCTTGAAGAGTTGAGAATCGGCTTTTGTTTTTTTTAATAAAAGTTAAATTTTTTATACAATTAAGAGAGACATCGCACCTAAGGGTAACAGGATGCTGTGGCTCATAGACATCTATCCTCGATTAAGAATCCATGTGTCGCTTGAGGACCAAGATAAAATACCTCGTTGCCAGTTTAAACTTCTTGTTTAGTGGTAGAGCCACGCTGCAGCTATTTTATAGGTACTTGCAGCATGAAAGTGTCGGCTTGACCGGGGAAAGACTATGCTCTCACAGAATACCAATATTAAAATAACACTTTAATGCTGCTATGATTATTGTAGTGAGTGTAGAGAAGCGGAAACTCTGTTCTACTGACTTCAAAAAGGAGGAGGTACTCTATTCGACGGTATGTTTTTTTTGTGTGTGTTACCTCATAACTTTTTTCTGGGAGAACTGATTTCGATGATTATTTTTTTATTTGAAAGCTGGTGCTTCTCATGTGGTCCCATATAAATTATTGATCAAGTTCTGACCAATAGTTTTTGAGTTATTCTTAATAACTTACTTATATTGAAGTCGGTTGTACAAAATTTTCATTCTATCTTAGACCTCAGAGCTGACATACCGTCTACATTTTGATTCCTAATCAATGATAGATGTAGGGGTCTATATGCCACAATATCCACTTATTTATCTATATATTGAAAAGGGTCTCCAGTTCTCGCCACTCACTGTTTGAAAGACAGCAGCATTAAGCTGCTACTTTACGCTGGTATTCTGTGAGAGTTCTGTGTAGTGGAGGTGTAAGAATATCCACTACTCCATATCATCCCGTGGGATCCGTAAGAGGCGACAGAGGGAAACAAAGCAGGAGATCGGCAGCAGCATTCTCCTTATAACGACTAAAAGAAACTGCGGTTATCAACCCGCTTGCCAAACGTTGAAACTATGCCAAATATCCCCCCTATGAGTGAGGCAATCTATGGGGAGGCCTATGTTCAGCAGTGGACTTTAATAGACTGTTACGGTAACGGTAACGGTATTCTGTGCGAGCATCCTTTTAGGGTAAAGCCGTACCATTCACGCTGAAGACGTAATACAGCTGCATCATACTCGTAATTCTACCACGTGGTAAAAATAAATAATAAATATTGTTTTCAATTTAATTTGTTATCTGTGTGCATTTTTAAGTGTTTCTTGCTCATTTCTTGCCTCTACATAACCCGAACTATGGGATGCTAGGCATTCTATCCTATTTATCAGTCGTTCGCCGATATAATATTTATTAAGCTATTTAATTCAAAGAATTTTATCGCTTTCAACCGTATAGGTAAAGGACAACTTAACCAGCTCCTTTAGTAAAGAGAACCGAATACCATTCGCGAGAAACGTAAGTGAAAAACATTTTATTAGGAGACAGAATGTTATAAGTGACTTGTATTTCCTGCTATTGCCGCTACTCTACAGAGTTGTGTCGTTTTTGGTAAAACAAGTGACCAGTTTAAAATACTAAGAAAACTTACCGTATGAAAGAGCAGAAGCGACTAGAAAATATTTAAAACTTAAACAACTCTATTATATTTTTGTTTTCGATAGCTTATTTGGAACTTTAAGTACGTTTTTCATGATCTCGTCACCATTTCGTAACATATTGCATAAGTCACTGGTTTATGGCGGCTCCACTAACTTTAAAAGTTATATATCACGTATTTTAAGGTGGTAGAGCCACGCTGCAGCTATATTATTGTTGTAGCACGAATGGATCGTCTCGACCAGGAAGCTCGAGCTGCTTTATGCTGCTGTGTTTCATGGTAAGTGTAAAGTATCGGAAACCCCCTTTAATGGAAAGGAGGTACACCATCTTATTCCTCAGGGGTGACAACGCATCTGTACTTTGGTTCTTAGTCGAGAATATATGTAGATAACTATAGGCCACAACATCCACTTTCCATTAGGTGGACTACGTGCTCGTTTATCACATTTATTCTATATAAAAAGCATTATAGCTTAGTGTAGGTACACCATTAATGAATATAAGGTAATCATTAAGTAAGTAAAAATTATTTTTACTCAATCATATCAATAAAGTTTTTTCGTAGTTTCTAATGTAATATTATTCCGTAAAATCTAACCTGGTAAATGTCTGTTCTTTCTGTAGTGGAATATTTTAAAGTTTAAAAACCTAGTATTGGGCCGGTAAAATTTCTCACAGCCGAAATACGAGACTACCGACGAGATAACGTCTAAGGTATAAGGCGCGTGATGCTGCGATCACGCCAAACCATTAGCAAACCTATGTCGAGTATTGGACAATAGTTTTATCAGTTAAAGTAGTTACATGCTATAATACCGTCATGGAGTATCGCCGCAAGAGAAACCTTGTTTATGGACGATTTTATACAAGATGTGAAAGGCATAGTCTGGTGACGGAAATTAGCGTAAAAATTGTCAGATATCTGGGAATGTCATTACCCGGAACCTTACCAAGCTTGTGCGATTATAGCTTATGATACGTTATATGATGTAATCGTGCACGATTATATAAATATATATATATATATATATATATATATATATATATATATATATATATATATATATATATATATATATATTACATATAGGAGAGGTCATATACAACCCACTCTTGAGCACAGTCCTCCTCTCATTTCTGTGAGGGTTTTTAGGCAAGGAAGTGTCCATCGCGCTTACAAAATTATTGTTGACGGACTTCAAATGTCCTGGAAATATTTGTTTTTTAATTTTCAGACATGCAGGCTTCCTCTATGTCGAGTCTGCTTTAATTTACTTTTTTACCTTCTTAACGTGGTAGAGCCCAGCTACAGCGTATTAGGACTGTAGCACGAATGGGCCCGCTCTACTAGTGAAGGATCAGACTTGCATGGAATATCAGCGTAAAATGAAAACCGAAGAATTAAAGAGACTTTTTACTAGTAACGAGACATTCTATCTTAGTCCTCGGGGGTCAAAACGCATCTGCACTTAATTCTGATGGATGATATATGTAAGAATCTATGAGCTCCTACTATCAGGTGGACTATTTATTCGTTTATCATCCTTCTATCTATCTATCAATATAGCCTATCAAAGTCAACTACTGAACATAGATTGCCCCACAAGGGCAATATTTACCGTAGCTGCCACGCCCGTCAGGCGGATTGGAAACCGCAGTCTCCTACTCTCTACTTGTTATTAGGAAGACGCTAATACAAAAATTCATGTTTGTTCCCTATGTCACCTCGTTCTACAACCACGGGACTATATGGAGTAGTGGATATTCTTACACCGACACTACACGGTTAGTTTTTTTTATAGGATAAGGGTGACAAACGAGCACACAGTCCACTTGATGGTAAGTGGTTGCTGTGACCCATAGACATCTACATCTATCCTCGTTTGCGAATCAAAATGGAGATGCGTTGTCAGCCGTGAGGACTAAGATGGAATGCCTCTATTTCAGTAAAAAGGGTCTCCGGTTCTCTACACTCACCATACGAAACACAGCAGAATTAAGCTGCTATTTAGTTGGTTTTGTTTTCCTTACTATGTAAATAATAAGTTTTATTTTTAACAGCACATTATCCAACAAGTCTTAGATATAGCATAGAGTAAAAAGTGGCCAGCTGACACTGCGCGATACTCTTCACACATAAGCACACGGACAACAATAATCATTATATTAGCCGGTAATCAAATGACTGTTATTGAGGCTCACCGGCTCGAAACGGTATTATAACCGGCGACTCATTTTTATGGCGCATTTTCGAAGAAAACCGCTTGGGTGGGCCTCCAAAATTCACTAATTCGGTATATTCCTCTATTCAACCTATACACATTGTGATAAAAGCGATAGTCGCTTGTATTGAATGCAATTCGTAAATTTGTATCGGTGTTTGGAGTAAGATAGCTCGTTTGGAACCGTCAGCGTTTTATTGGTAGGATAAAAGGTTTTTTTCCTACCAGTAGTTTGTTATGAGAAATTTTATAGAGCCGTATGTTTGTTTGTATGGCCAGTTTGTTCCCTCGTGTCGTAGAATGTACGCGCCATCGGACTGACAATTTCCATTCTAGTATTCCTTGCTGCTATTATACGGTTATTGTCGATTGTATGATATCATTATCATATAAGAACATGCAAATACATTAAGATAATGATAATTAACGTCTATTTTTGCAATTAATTACTTATTATCACAATACCTTGATAGTTTTGTGTACAACGATTTGTGTTTAAAAAAACGTGTGTGTGTACCTACTTATGTACGCACGTAGGAAGTTATACTTCTTTAGCGTAAGAAAACAAAAATAACCAAAAATAACTACCTTAAATATAGTTATCAGTTCCCACGAAAACTTGAGAGACAGTTACCCAATGAAGTTGTCGCTTTGAGGTGTCAGTGTGCGCGCATCGTAACAACTTCATGGTGTCGTTTTTAGCTGTCGGTGTGCGTGCGCATCGTAAAAAAATCACTCTCATATTTTTTCCCAAACGCCCCAAAATAAGTATAACTTCAAAAAAAATATTAGAGTCTGAGTAGGTTTTATTCTCGTCAGTAACATTTCATTAGTCATGGTCTTACTTAATATACACATTAACGTCTACAAGCAAATGTCAGACACGTGTAAGACTACGTGGTAGAGCCATGGTGCAGCTATATTAGTAGTATAGTTGTAGTACGAATGGGTCGGCTCGACCGGGGAAGGACCACGCTCTCACAGAATACCAGCGTAAAATAGCAGCTTAACACTGCTGTGTTTCGTATGGTGAGTGTAGAGAACCGGACACCCTTTTTACTGGTAAAGAGGCATTCCATCTTAGTCCTCACGGGTGACAACGCATCTGCATTTTGATTCTTTATTGAAGATAGATGTAGATGTCTATGGGTCACAGCAACCACTTACTATCAGGTGGACTGTGTGCTCGTTTGTCACCCTATCCTATAAAAAAAAAAAAAACTTTTCCATCGTGTCGTTAGTGGTGGTATAAGAATATCCACTATCCCATATCGTCCCGTGGGTGTCGTAAGGAGCGACAGAGGGAAACTGAAACAGGTGATGGGCAGCAGCATCTTCCTGATAACAACTCAGAATAATAAAAAAACTGCGGTTGACAACCCGCTCGCCAGGCGTGGCAACTATGGCAAAATCCCTCCTATGAGGCAACCTATGGGGGAGGCCTATGTTCAGCTGTGGACTTTTATAGGCTATAATGGTGAGGGACTTTTCCATCTCTCAATAAATAAATTTTCCTAAACTGGTGTTCACAACAGTAATCTAATAACTCTAATAACTACTTATGACAGCCATGCTGCTGCTGTATTATAGCTGCAGTTGGAGTAGACCTAAGTTTAACAGTGAACTTTCGATGGCTGTAATGAATGGATAGACAAATAAGTTTGATGGATTGGGAAGGGATTCGTAACACGAAGTGCGTGGTCCCTTCCCGTTCGATCCGCGTTATAGTAGCAGCATAGCGCTATTGATTCTCGGTTTGCAAAGGAAGTCCTACCCAACATCATCCCGTGGTTGTCGCAAGAACGAAGAGAAGAACAGAGGAACACTGAAACAGGAGGTAATTTTGAATATTATGAACTGTTACGTAGGTATTATGTTCTTGTGTTGTTCGAAAATGAAATTTGAATACGTCAAATATGTTCATTTGTTTTTATACATTTTTGATCCTTATAAGCATCCATCTAAAAAAGAACTCAAAATAATAATAAAAAATTACGGTTGGGGACTCGCTCACCAAGCGTGACTTCTATGGCAAATATACCCTCTATGAGGTAAAGTATTGAGAAGGGCTATGTTCAGTAGTGGCTTTGATAGTCTGTGATAATAATGATGATGATGATGACAATGATACTCCCCACTAAGACTTTAGGTTTAAAATCATATTGTAAAATAACTATTACCACTCGTTCATTTCTCTTTTCTTTTAAAACGTTACCCCCACACTAGGATTTTCTCCTGTATCGTGGAGACAGTTTACAAAAATAAATTTCACAAGAACAAACATCGCAGACCCGGAACAATTGTTTGTAGGCCTGAGAAATATTTGTTCCGTGCGGAGTTCGAACGCGCGGCCCTCAACGCCGCAACTTAATACTAAGCCACTGCGATACTTTTTTATGGGAATATAAAAAATGAGGGGTCTAGTTCTGTTTTATGCAATTTCATTTTATTTACTAAATATCATACAATCACAAGTGTTTCCTCTACAAAGTCAAAACTATTCCTACGTTAAAACTAGTCATACTTATAATAAATCTAGAAATATCTTCCCCGCATGGCATGCTTCGTTTCACCCGCGCGCAATCCTCTCGAGACCTAGGGGACCTAAAAGGGGACCTATACTTCTAAGTGAATTGCAAGAACAACCTATTTATAAATACCGTCTATAGACCTATAGAGATATTATGAGGAGGCATTAATGTTTAGGATTTCTATTATAAATCAAATTCGTTGAATAAGCAATGTTTCAATGTTTATGTTTTAGTTTTCAATAAAATTCAAATAACATAGGTACGAACTTATAGCCCACCTGATGGTAAGTGGCTTTTGTAGCTCAAGGACATCCGCAACCAACTCCAAATTAAAGAAGCCTACAGATGCGTTGGAACCGTGGTAGGTCAGAGAGCTAAGCGCTCAACCCGGTACACGAGCAACCCGGGCTCGATTCCCGCCGGCACCAATGAAATTGTTAATTGCAATTTTAAGTGCTGATTTACCACGTGCTCGGCGCTGAAGGAAAACATCATGAGGAATAAGAAAAAAATATTTCGAAGACATGTGAAGTTCGCCAACACATTTCCTTGCCCTAAAACCATCTCAGAAATGAAAGGAGGCCTGTGCCCAGCAGTGGGACGTATATAGGCTGTAACTTTACTTTACTTTTTACAGATGCGTTGTCACCTATGAGGAATGAAATGAAATGCCTCACAGTGTGTAGATAATTATACCGGCTCTCTACACCCTTCAGACCGGAATACAGCAAAGCACGCATTGCTTTTTGCAGCAGATATAGGTAAGAGGTTGCACCTTGAAATATATAATGATGATATCTACTTAACCCAAAATGAGTTTACCTTTAGCTATTTTTAAATATAATCGAATGTAGGAATAGACGAGTAGTAACATAATAGAACTTTGTGTAATGAAAATATTATCCCATATAACGGGATCTGTAAGTCAAAATAATTCAATTTCTATATAATAGTAATCGTTTTAATGTAATATTTTGAAACATAGGTGCATATCATATCATGTTATAAATTTTTCGTCATGAAGTAAATCAGCGCCATCTGTTGCAGAGCAGCTCGGAACTAAAAAGCATTTTTTTATTACAAATATATACAGAATACTAAATGTATAGTGCATCGTTGTTTGATAGTAAAAATTGTTTTGTTACGAAAATAATTTTAAAATTGTTATATTTATTTCACTGCAATGAATAAATAAATAATCTTGTTTTATTTTTTATTAAAACTTAAAAGTTTTATAAATAAATAAAGCAAGAAATTTTCTTATATAATATAAAGATGTAGATAACAGTTTATACCTTAATCTTGAAACTCCAACCAAAACCAAGCATTGAGCAGTTTTTTTCTTTTATATTCGTTTCTTTCTACAACACTGCCAACTTCATCTAGACTGGAACGCCAAAAAAAGTCTGAAAAAAATTCATCCGTCTCTAAAAAGGCTTTCGGCGCGATTCAAGCCCGTCGAACGACGCCGACTTACTTTCAAATTAGACGTCTAAAACTGCGGCTAAAAAACGATCTATTCGATACAAATATTGCACACGACGGCGGCGGTACACTGGTTAAAGAAAAAAAAATGGACTCACATTTTATTTTTCTCTGAAAGGAGCCAGCGCGCGCATTGTAACTTCGATGCGCCTGCGCATAAAACGAACAAAATTCACGTACGCAAGCGCTGAGTGAGAGGGACAATCTCATAAACCACAATCAATATGAGTGACAGAGATGGCTAAATTATGGGCGTTCCCAAATTAAATCCCGTACCCAATTAAAGCTCAGTGGGCTTCTAAAGGGGCGGGACTAATACAATCCAAGCTAATAGGGATCAACTTGAAATGATCTATAGATCGCAGCGACGCGGCGCTCACTGTATTGTTATCGTTAATATCGTGGATTATTTATTTTATATTTACGTTTGATAGCTGAATAAATGTCGATGTGAGGATTTTATGAATTTAAGATTTGGGCCTCTGTTTGGTCCCAATATTTTAAATTATTGTTTTTAGTCCAACTATTTTACCTGCGGTTTCTACCTGCCACCTATAACCAGCTTTAAAATAATTTTAAAAGGTTTAAATCTCAGAATTTGTAATGAGGAGCTAATGATAAATGAATCCATAATTATGATTTTGCAATTAATTACTTTTTTAAAACTGAAGTGACAAACAAACTAACAGTCCACTTGATGGTAAGTGGCTACAGCAGACAATCCACATCCGCAACCAACTCCAAATTAAAGAAGTCTACAGATAGATACGTTGTCACCGTTGAGAACTGTTTAGAAATGCCCCACAGCCTGTAATTGTAGGTACTGGCTCTATAGGTACCCTTCACACCGGAACACAGCGATGGAAGCGCTACTGTTTGGCGACAGAAATAGGTAAGGAGGTGCTATGACCTACCCAAACAGATTCCCAGGCAAGAAAGGAGTCCTACTTTAGAATACAAGAAATCCTGCGCACAGTTGGGTTGCTTTAAAGTATCTCTATCAACAAGAACTCAAAAGTCTATTTGTAAGGTTTTTTTAGGAATTAGATACAATGTGGTTTATTCGAATTATTGTCACGTTAATGCACTGCCACGATTCTTTTTAAATTTCAAGGGTCCTAACTAATGACTGACTGGCAGCTTTGATTGGCATATCGTTAAAAAACATCCATTTGTTAAAGGTACGAGGCATAGCGGTAGATCTATAATTTAATAGGCAAGTACTTCAATAGAACCGCGCCCGTATTGTGTGGAGTTACGCGAACGACGCATTCGCTCCCGCTTCCTGCCCTTAATTATCTGAAACTCTATACTATATTTTGTGCCACGTTTGTAGTTTTGTAAGCAGATATAACCGTCTAGAATTTAATATTCATAAGATATATTTTAAGTAGATATATCAATGATCACCAATTAGAATAGAATAGAATAATTTTTATTCAATATATACCTAGATGACAAGAATACTTATTGAAAGTCATTTAAGCTTTACCACTGGTTGGGTAAAAACCTCTGTCCTGGGAATTTAAATTAAATATCTATGGATGAAATTAATATAAATTACAAATTTTTGTTGTTTTCTTTATATTATAGTATAAATCTTTTAAGAAACAGTGTACTTATCTAGGAAATGTTAAATACCACTTTCAAAAAAAAAAACCCGTTTTATCAAAAAATGGATCAGTGTACGCGGCGCTTGAATACATTTTATGTTCATATCGCATTTTTCCAGTTTTAACCTTTTCAGGCTACAGCATAAAGATCTGTGGCGATAATACTTCAGAGGGTTGCTTTGCAACTAAATTACAATTTACTTGCGTTTCATATTAATAATGAAGTTGAATGGGTTGCCGGCATAGGTAGGTACCTACTAACTTGTGTCGTGTATTAATTGATTTAAAAAATAAATAAACGTACCTACCTAATAGTAAATACTCTCTGGTCACTGGTACTGAGGCTTCCCATTCGCAGCCTGGAATCAGGGTTTAGCCCTTTTGAGTGAAATTTTTGTTATCAAACGTTAGAGCTATTTTTAGTCAGTTTAAGCGGAACAGTTTACTTCGGTATATGTTATGTTCTGTGATCCATGTCTGACTGTCAAGTGTAATTAGAATATAGTATTAAAATTAAAAAGACGGCTATCCAGATAGACGTGCGGTAATAAATTCTAATTTTTGACCTAATCCTGAAATGTAGTTTTGGGTCTTCTAGACCCAAGCTCAGTTTTTAAACGCGTGTGCGAATATATAAATAATGACGAAAATATAATTATAACTAGAGAACAAATAATATTAATAGGAATGAAAATAATCTGAAAGCGAATAGTTAAAAGAAAATTTAGCGTAAGTGTGTCATGGTCACTTTTATTCCTCTTAATTCTCAATCGTCTCGCACAAAATTCAAAGACCATTTTTATCAGATTCAGCTTTTTTAAAAGGTTTTAATAACAGTTTCCTTTTTGTGATTCTTCAAAGAAAAAAAGTTTTTTTTGGCATTGGATTTATTTATTTTAAACCATTTTTTTTTAATGGTTTTGTTTAGATGAATAACGACAAGAACAACGAACAACATCACAAGTGCAAATTAAATATAAAAATCTATATAAATAAGCTAATTTAGTTAAGTATTACGTTTGGTATATTGTTTAAAAGGAGTTAGTAAATTTTTGCTTACTTTCGCTTTAATCACTAATTGAAATTACATGGGTCCGTTGGACCCATGACCATTGAGGCACTATAATTTTCGCAATAACAGTTAAGAGTTATGGAGTTAGTTTTAGGGGGTTAAATTAGAAATTGAAAAGGTTGCAGGCGGGTCTGATGACACGGAACACTGCATAAGGTGCATTTGATTGGTTTTTATTATTATACTGGATGTTTGTTAGGAGGTATTTTTAATCTAATATATAAAAATTAAGATTTGTTTGTTGGTATTTTATGCGCTGCCATATCGTTCATCAGATTGCGGTAAAACTTTGTCAACTTAGGTATTGCTTGCACTTGCGTGAAGGTAATAGGCATAGTACAATTAATTTACAGTGGGTGGCGCGCATGTCATACCGACAAATATATTATCATTCCCAATTAAACAATATAATTCTTCCAAATTTTAAACGATATTGCCACAATAATGTCTTGTACCAGCTAGTTACCTATAATAATGAGGTATTTATACATAGACGACAATCAAACATCACTCGACACTTCCTACAGCTATTTTTTTCGTCTGGCAACAATGATTTTCAAATTCGATTTCAACATCTGCCGACACTCAATAGTCTCGCATTGTCACCGTTCTTTTTTCAAATTTCCCCATTTTTATCGTAGGGTGATTACAGTTTAATGACGGCGTATGGGAATAGGAAATTTATTCAATTTTGAACATTATTGCTAAGAACAAGGTAAGTCTTCTATTTATTGGATGGCAAGTATATGTTTGTTTTTTGTTAGTTGGATTATTCGTATTTTACGGCTTCGTCGGGTGTGGGGCGGCGTTTGTAATCCAGTGTTGAATTTCGGAGGTTCGCGTCGATGTAGAGTGGGCAATTTTTAAATGTATCATGTATCAGCTTGTTTGAATTGGTGAGGATTATTTTGTTCAGTCTTTTTCTGCGGCTTAACATGTCGACACATTATTTTTGACACTCCACTTTACATCCTTATTTTATCAAGACGTACCCGATTCGCTAAAATTCGATCCAGATCTTTATCACGACTTTACCTTACAAATATCTCATGTCCGTTGATGGTATACATATTATGGTAGTCGATGAATGCAGGTGGCTCAGGACCGCGTTTTGTGGCATTCTTTGGTTGTAATGATAATGATAATTAACCACTTCAAGTCAGCTTAAAATGCTTATGTTGAAGTAGATACCTACTTCACCACAGTCAAATGGCGGATTCCAACCCACGATGATAATATTAGAGTGACATATCAGCTAATTATCCAGTTATTTGCGACCAATCTCAGACTAAGAACGCCCCAGATGCTTTGCCAAACCTGAGTGCTTACATGCAATGCTTCACTGCCTGTAATAATGAACGCAGAACGCAGTATCAAGAGAAAGAAAGTGGTAACAACCCAAACGGCCTCCTAGGTAGAAAGGCTCTTGAAACTGTATTATGGTTGCAGTACAAATTCGGTTTGACCGGGGAAGGATCACGCCCTCACAGAATACCAGCGTAAAATAGCAACTTAATGCTGCTCTTGTTAGTGTTAACGAGACTATCTTTGTACTCAGGGTTGACAACAAATTTACATTTTGTTTCTTATTTGGTATAAATATAGGTGTCTATGGGTCTCAGCCCCCACTTACCATCAGGTGGACTGTATGTTCGTTTGTCACCTTTATCTTGTATCCATCCATCCATTACAGCCTATAAAAGTCCACTGCTGAACATAGGCCTCCCTCATAGATTGCCTCATGGCTGGATTTTGCCATAGTTGCCACGCTTGGCAAGCGGTTTGGCAACCGCAATTTTTATTATTTTGAGCTGTTATCAGAAAGAGGCTGCTGCTCATCTCCTGTTTCATTTTCCCTTGTCGCCTCTTACTCGGGACGATATGGGATGGTGAATATTCTTACACCGCCACTACACGGTTAAAACTATTTTGGGATTTATTAAATTTATCTTGTATATAAAAAACTATTTAAGGATAAGTATAAAAAGTTTTTGAATGAGTTTAAAGATACTTAGAGCAAATAATTAATGCGTCTGTAAATTAAAAATGCGGTACACCTTGACGGGAAGCCGAGCTCTTTACACCACTTGTCCTTAATTAATTCTCGTTAAACAGGCTTAATTACAGATGGCAATGAGTGTCATCAAGCTGCCATAGACAATTGGCAGCAGGAACGTTTTATTACCGGTTGATATGTTTGTGGTATTCAGTCCTTAGACATGTCAACATGTGACAGAAACGATAGGTTTTCCGACTAGAGACGCGTTTATTTCTGTCGAAGCTACTGACGTCGATCTTAAGTAGACGACATAAAAAAAAATTATGTGTGTTTTATTTAAGTATATTATATTCAATTTGAATTTTTCTATGTGAATGTTACCTAACTGAATAGGAAAGGTATGAAATCCTGGTGCAATTTTTTTACATTTTTCATTTTTAATTAATGTATTAAATATTCTTAAAACCGTGCTATATTAAAAATAGTCGTATTTATACGTATGTAGTATTCACATATATATATAACTCACACATATATATATATATATATATATGATCCTATATATATAGGATATATGTGTTTATTAGAATATAGATAAATATATTTATATTATGAATATGTGTTAATAAATGTAAATATATATGTATTTACTTACAATATTTAATCATAATCTATTTTGTTACATATCTACAATGTGTGTTTATTTTAGTTTCTCTTCTTTTTCTTATTTTTTTTTCCTTTTAATTTCTACGCCTACGACAAACTCTCATCACTCTATGGGTTGACTGGTAGAGAATTTCTTTAGGCATTAAGTCCGCCCTTTGTATCCTTTTTTTCTAAGGGAATGCTATAAAGATTTCAAAATAAAAATAAAATAGTGGCGGTGCAGAAATTATCAACTTTATCATCCCGTGGTTTTCGTAACAGTCGAAAGAGGGAAAAAAAACAGGAGATGGATAGCAACATCTTCCTATTAATAGGAAGATGTCTGGCCATCTCCTGTTGTCCAAAATACTATGGGAAAATCCTCCCTATGAAGCAATCTATGGGGGAACCTACCTAAACCTATGTTCAGATGTGGGCTTTTATAGGCTCTAATGGATGGATTACCTACGTCTTGTTTAGTATTGAAGATGATAAAAACTGATTGAATGCAAAAGCGTCAAAGATGTGTGATGTCAGGTACTGTGATTGTCAATCAACCTACCAATTTCTTCCTACAATACTAGCCCGTGCCTAGGAATAGACTTTTGACGGACTTACTGAAGAAGATAAAATGACGTATTATTTCTAGTTTTTGTGACCCTTTGTGCCTGAACTCCTCCCAAACGGCTGGACCGATTTTGGTAAAAAACTGTAAGTGTGTGTTAGAGTTGATCTCTGGATGGTTTAGATTCACAATTGCATCCGGTAGGTGGCGTTGTTGTCGAGATCCGTGAATCATCCGTGCGAAGCCAGGGTGGATCGCTAGTACATTATATATATATTTTACTCAGCGAAAATCTAAAGATGATAAAAGTGAAAACATATGTATACCTACGTCACACTGCTCAGAACTGGCCTTCTCTCATTCATGAGTGAGCTGGAGCAATTAGACCGTCATTCTACTCCAGTATGTGATTACGAATTTTACAGATCCTTAAAATATTATATTTCTCAATCATGCAGGCTTCTTTATGCTTCACACAATGTTTTACTTCACCACTGCTCACGGTCTAAATTGTAATTTGAAATTTCAATTGAGAATTTCATTGGTGCCGGCGGGAATAGAACCTGGGTGGCTTGCCGACTGTATTTACGGCGCGCTTAGCCCCCAAGCTACCACAGTCGTCATTATTTCTTTATTTCAATAAGTTGGTGTTTTAATTTTTTTTTATCAACAATTATTCAACATACCGTCTTATATTATCATTAATAATTACCACAAGTGCCTAAGTAAGTCACCCATTAAAACACTAAGGTGTCTTAACGATCCTACTCTAAAGGCCCTGATCGATAGACGAGCCAAAAGCTTGCGGTAAAGATTACGGCGATTTTTCTCACAGCTCGTCTTTCTGAATACACAGGCGAACTAAACATTATTTTCTTAGAGTAGGTATGTAGAGCCGTGGTAGCTCAGATGGTTAGCGCTCGTTGTAAGTTTCACAGTACGCGAGCAACCCGGGTTCGATCCCCGACGGCACCAATGAAATTGTTAATTGCAATTTTAAGTGCTGATTTACCACGTGCTCGGCGGTGAAGGAAAACATCGTGAGGAAACCTGCATATCTGAGAAATAAAATAAAAAATTTCGAAAACATGTGAAGTTCGCCAACACGCATTGGGGCAGCGCGGCGGACATTTTCTTGCCCTAAAACCCTCTCAGAGATGAGAGGAGGCCTGTGCCCAGCAAGTGGGACGTATATAGGCTGTAACTTTAACTTTACTTTTAGGTATGTTGAAGCAACGTGCCAAATTTCATAACACTCTGACAAGCCGTGAGCTCGGCTCGTCGGCTCACAAAACTTCGGTTTTGGTATGACCCACTATTATTGTAGGGGAAAAAATATTTCGAAGACATGTGAAGTTCGCCAGCACGCATTGGGGCGGCGCGGCGGACTTATCCTTGCCCTAAAACCCTCTCAGAAATCAGAGGAGGCCTGTGGCCAGCAGTAGGACGTATATAGGCTGTAACTAACTGTAATGGTAACAGTAAAGCTCGCCGTCAATCAGGGCCTTAAAAGCGTATAATTATTTAATCGGTTAAGGTAATATGATTAATGAAAGATAGGCGTGACCACAGGTTTTTAATAATGTGCATAGCACGAAGAAGTAAAAAATATTTAGTAAGAATTAAAACTTTTATAGGGTCTGTGAACTAGTGTATCAAGCAGGTTTATGCAATCACAAATTGCAGGAACGGATAAATAAAAACCGAGGCCGTACGTGGTTATTGGTAATAATCAATTGGAACATCATCGCGTGTTGAAGACCATAAACCTTGTTAACCGGAGGCCGTCGAAAAAACTGCAACGCGAGGGGCGTTGCCTGCATTTACAACAGGCAATTAGGTATTCTAAACAGATCTAACGTTACGTCACATTTTGCTGTTATACAAACTCTTTCTACTAGCATTTCCTTAGTAATTGTATATCGTATGGTGGTCAATTGTGTTTGTTGACCGTTTATAGATTAATAATCAGAGCGGCGATGAGCAGCAGCGTCAAAGGTTCGAGACGTCTGGTGCTGCTGTCGGCATAATATACAGGGTTATTTTTCAAAGGGTAGCCAAATTTTAAACTTAAGTTCAAATATATAAATAATGATATATACTGTTATTGCGGTTTTTAAAAATACGAGTAAATAAGGCTTCTAATTTTATTTAAGATTATCCCAAATTTAATGTGATTTATGGGCATCAACGTTTTTGCCTACCGATCGACTCTTACGAATGTATGCGTATGCGTAAAATCAGTTAAAATAATGCATTACCACGCATTTTGAATTTAAAAGATAAAAAGGACAGAATGTTTGAGATTTTTTTTAATTAATTTTTCTTCACCATTTGCCTATATTACTTATTCTGAACATTCTCTGTAAATTTGGCCGGTTATTACAAAATAACCCTGTATATTGCGGTGTCTCTGTCGTCGAGTTAAATGTAAAGTTTATTAATATCTAAGCTTAATATTTACACTGTACTTGTACAGTGTAAACAGTACGGAGTGATTTCGAAGTGAAGCTCATCGCGCCTCCTACCAGAAAGAGCAGAACAACGTGTACAGTGTATTACATTACAAAATCTGTCTTAATAATTATTTAGAAAATAGTGATAAAAGGTTAAGGTACAATAAATCCTAACATTTATTGTACATTGTAGTTTTAGGTTAATTATATGTTAAAGTTAAAAAGTTAAAGTTACAGCCTATAGGTATACGTCCCATTGCTGGGTACAGGCCTCCTCTCACTTCTGAGAGGATTTTAGGGCAAGGAAATGTCCGCCGCGCTGCCCCACTGCGCGTTGGCGGACTTCACATATCTTAGAAATATATTTTTTTCTTATTTCTCAGACATGCAGGTTTCCTCACGATTTCCTTCACCGCCGAGTACCTGGTAAATCAGCACTTAAAATTGCAATTAAAAATTTCATTGGTGCCGGCGGGGATCGAACCCGGGTTGCTCGCGTACTGTGGATTTTACAGCCAGCGCTAACCATCCGAGCTACCTCGGCTCTTCAAGTATACTGATTAAATTATATGAATGGAAGACATCCATACCTTGGGTACAGCCTATAGTAGTCCACAACTGAACATAGACCTTCTCAGAATAGTCGATATTCTAACACCGCCACTACACACTTATGGAAGACATATTAGGACCTATATTTTATTACGAGTGTTTAAAAGACCACACTTAAAACTGACAGGCATTATAATTGTTCTTTATTAATCTTTCCTCAATGGACTTGAATGTAATAGCATTCTATTCTAAAATGCTCTACCATACGTGGTAGAGCCACGCTGCAGCTATTTTATGGTTGTAGCACGAATAGGTCGGTTCGACCGAGGTGGGACCACGCTCTCACAGAATATCACCGTAAAATAGCTGCTTAATGCTGCTGTGTTTCATATCGTGAGTGTAGAAAACCGGAGACTCTTTCTACTGGAAACGAGGCATTTCATCTTAGTCCTCAGGGGTGGCAACGCATCTGCATTTTGATTCTTAATTTAGGATAGATGTAGATGTCTATGGGCCACAGCATCCACTTACCATCAGGTGTACTGTGCCCGTTTGTCACCCTTATCCTATAAAAAAGATTGACCTAGGCAGCTGGGATGTTGAGTACAGAGTCGATTCTCATGTACTGCCATCGCCAGTCTGTAAGTGTTGGTTGGTTTCGGCATTTTGGAATAAACATAGATTGGACCTTTATATTTCGGTGTACCGGTATACACTTGCACATTAGTTGGATAAAAGCTTATTATATGCAATAGGAGCTATAAGTATATATATCTAGCAAAAGGTACACGAGCAATCTGGGTTCGATATTCGCCGGCACCAAACAAAGGCCTCCGTTAATAAAAGCCACGATACCAGATTCTCAGCCAAATGCCTCCATAGACTTTGTATAAGTCTTATCAGATCATTACTCCATCCTAGTTAGGGATCTGATCCATACGTACTTATTACGCACTACTTGACGGCTCCGTGGCGCAGTGGCTTAGCAATGAGTTACAGCGCTAAGGGCAGCGGATTCGAATTTCGCACGTAACAAGTATTTGCATGGACTGCAAATAATTATTCCGTTCCGTTTTAGTTATGTTCGTCCTTGTGAAATTCATGTTTATAAACATCCCCCGCTATATAGGGGAAAATCTTAGTGTCGAAGTTACGTTTTTACAAAAAAAATATTAATAAGTAATCAAATATTTTTTAAATTTTAACCAGTACCTGACTCTCTCGCCTTTGGCGCTGCACCACCTCGCCGATCCGGCATAAAAGATATAGTTATAACTTTTACCGCGAGATAATTATTTTACATCTAACATAAACGAGATAGTTATAACGCCATCTATCGGAAGCCATGTGATCTTTCTGACATTTGCCATAGTCATCTCTTTTAACACTTACGAGAAGAAATGGGACAATGTATTACTTCGCCTTGACGTGGCCTAACTTCCATCACTGATATCAACAGTATCACTATTATGTGTTTGGATATGTTACAATGTTTAATCGATTCCAATATTTCTTCTAAGAGGCGGTTTTTATTACCAAATACCTGTTATTTTACGTGTCACATAAAAAACACTCACCCCGGGAATCGTTCGAAAAACAAATTCTCATCGCCGAAAAAGATATGCGTACCAACCGCAACTGTCAAAAATATACAAAATCGATTAGCTAACACGAAACAGTTCGCTAGACTTTCCCCGTCTTTACAAATCGTCGGAAACTTTTAAAAAACACAACCCGAACAATGGGGAAGGAAGTTGGGACCGCAAGACTCCGAAATTGCTCCGGCACATCCCTAATTATACGATTTTACTATAATTTTGTGGCGAGCGTCGTTGCCCGAGGTGGGTCATTTGGAATCACCACCTCCATTGTAACAGCAAGGAACTACAAATCAAACAATATTAACAGCCTACTTATGCCTTTTGTGCGACACGATGAGGGCTGTTAAAAACGGTCTCTTTTCGGAGCTGGAATCGAATTAAAAAGTCGTAAATTATCATGGAAATGGTCGATAACGGTGTGGTGACTGTTTGACAGAATATGTTTGACTTACGATGAAAAATGAGTCGAAAACTTTTTATGAAAACCGCAATCTTTTATATTTATTGTAAAGTCTTAACATGATTACGACAAAACCAAAGTGAGGCTTGTATATTGTATTATTATAACCGAAGCCATTGTTGAGTAAGGAACCTTTTGGCGGCAAAGCTGCACAGATAAAACATTTTTTTATTCTTTCATTTCAACATTACAGCCTTTTAAAAGTCCACCGCTGATTTGTTCAGAGGCATTGTTCAAAGGCCGGGACAAACTTGTGTCTGAAGTCGAGTCTTTGCTGAACAAAGTCTCGGATTGGGAGTGACTAAATCTAGTCCAGTTCAATCCCTAGAAGACACAAGTTTGCGCGTTTACCTCTAAAAAGAACCCCTTTGTCGTATCTTCTTTCAAAGCACTCCACTTGTTGCTTCAGCCAGTATTAGAAACCTCGGTGTCGACATATCGAGTGATGTGCAGTTTCGTGGTCATTTGGCCTCTAAGAAGCTTGGCGTGCTCAGCAGAGCGGGACAGTATTTCATGCCGGTACACCGTTTGCAACTTAACAAGGCGCAGGTTCGGCCCCACATGGTATACTGTTCCCATCTCTGGACAAGGGCTTCCCAATGCCAGCTCCTTCCACTTGACCGCATCCAGCGCAGAGCGGCTCGAATCGTCGACGACCGAGTTCTTTCCCATCGGCTTGACTCACTGCCACTGTGTAGAGATGTTGCATCTCTTTGCGTATTTTATCGCATCTACTACGGGGAGTGCTCTGAGGAATTGTTCGGACTAATTCCAGCCGCTCAATTTCACCATCGCACATCGCGACAAAACTCGCGATACCATTCATACCACCTGGATGATTGGCGGTCCACCACTGTGCGATTTAGAAGAAGTTTTCTTCCTCGCACAACTTCCTTGTGGAATCGATTACCACCAGCGATTTTTCCGGACCGATACGACTTAGGGAGCTTCAAGAAAAGAGCCTACTCCTAAAAAGCCGGCAACGCATCTGCAATTCCCCTGGTGTTGCGGTTGTTAATAATAAATAATAAAAAACATTTTGACTTGTTATCAGTAACATGCTGCTGCCTACCTTGTGTTTCATTTCCCTCTGTTGTCTTTTACGACGGGATGGATCCTTCTACGCTGCTATAGGGCGCTTACAAATTATAAAAGTTCTCTTATTTCTGAGAGGGTAAAGGAAAAATTTGTTTATCGTACTGCTACAGCACGTGCCGTAAACTTCACGTGTTCTCGAAACATTTTATTTCTCATACAGGTAAGTTTTCTCACGTTGTTTTCCTTGCACATCTAGCACGTGATAAATCAGCACTTAAAATTGTAATTAACAAATTTAATTAATATCTTTAAACCTTGAGCTACTACGGCGGCAAACTGACAGGAAGAAATTAAAACAAAATTCTCGTGCGTTGGCTCCTCTGAGGACTAAGATGGAATTCCGTGTTACCAGTAAAAAGATTCTTCGGTTCTTTACAATCACCATATGAAACACAGCAGCAGCATTAAGCTGCTAATTTACGCTGGTATCCTGTGAGAGCGTGGTTCATCTTCGGTATAACCGAGTCGTTCGTGCTTCAACCATAATATAGCTGCAGCGTGGCTCTACAATGTGTAAAAGATGATTCCATTCTGATAGTACCTTCCAAATTTAAACACGTTGCATAAAACGGTTAGGGCGGACAGCTAGGCAGTAAGTAAGTGTTTTCTATGTCCTGCACTTATTAAATATAATGAAACGTATATTTAATTGTTGCAAAGATATCCGCACATACGTTTAACTTTATTGTAAGCGCCGAGCCGAAAACATGGACCCAAAAAAAAGAATTTTCAAACGAAATATTTTATCATGTCGGCGGATGGGATTGCGGAGAGTGGGGCAGTGGAGAGGGCTCGGTGCTGAGTTAGTCGATCGTCAATTAATATTAAGTTGGAATCTGTGGGATTCCGCGCCGCTGTCCGAATTTTATAGCGGCGGGCGCCACCCAAGCCGCGGAACAGGGTCCTGTATGGAGTGCCTTTAAAAGATTCTAACTATAATTGTTTGTTTCTCAACAATTTATTAAGTCCATTATTTCAGTGCGGTTGCAAAATGGTTATTTTTAATTTTTTTTGATTATTTTGATATTTATCATCATAATCATCATTGTGACAGCCTATCAAAGTGTACTGATGGACATAGTTAGTTGTAGTAGTTGCCTTATAAGGGCGACTTATAATCTATTTCATATACATATATTGATTAACGTAGCTTTTTTAATCTCGGCTAGACCAGGCACAGCTACAGGCAAACACACGTTACACTACCGTTTTCCCACATCAATTTTGAAGAAAAAGGATAATGCGGGGATAACTTTTTATCTTAATTTTGTTCAGCGTTGCTTTCAAATAATTATAATTAAAAATACGGTAGATGCTTGCTCACATTACGGTCCTAAATAAGGAAATCTTGTGCAATCAGGGCGACTCCTCCGGTTATCTGTTCGCACCGCGGCGCCTAGGCCGCAGCGAGCGGCGCGTTATGCCGGCCATGCTCCATTATTTATACGCGAGTCTCTCACCAACATAACAACGTACAACACACAAACATAACATAAAACATAGCCAACATAAAGTACGTGCAGCAAACGCACGCCGCTCCGTGTGGCCGCGACGTTGATTGGACGCTGTCGCGTCGCCACTTCGCGTTCATTATACTAATAATGTTCAATAAACACAGCTGAATGGTAATGGTAACTTTTATACGCGTCACACAAATATTTAGGTATAAATTGTCGTTTGGCATCCAAAACGCGATATAAAGTTTAGCCAAAAATGTCTTTTTGATTTCATTGAAAGTAAGTAGTAAGTGGGTAATCAAATGTGCGACCCAATGAATAAAATATATTTTAAAATATTTGCCCCCAAAAACCTAACTTTTAAGAAACATAACTGCATTAGTGTTCAACTATTTGTTAATGTATTTTCACATTAGCAGTTTTGGATGACGAACGACGCCATGATGTGTATCTATAATGATTTGTATCATTATGATCATGATCATTGTTACAGTCTATCAAAATCCACTGCTGACCATAGGCCTCCCCATAAATTGCTTCATATTGTGTGGGTTGGCAACCGCAGCTTTTTATTTTCTAGTTGTTATTAGGAAGTATACGTGGTAGAGCCATGCTGCAGCTATATTAGTAGTATAGTTGTAGCACGAATGGGTCGGCTCGACCGGGGAAGGACCACGCTCTCACAGAATACCAGCGTAAAATAGCAGCTTAATGCTGCTGTGTTTCGTATGGTGAGTGTAGAGAACCGGAGGGAAAAGAGGCATTCCATCTTAGTCCTCACGGGTGACAACGCATCTGCATTTTGATTCTTTATCGAGGATAGATGTAGATGTCTATGGGTCACAGCAACCACTTACCATCACGTGGACTGTGTGCTCGTTTGTCACCCTATCCTATAAAAAAGGAAGATGCTATTGCTCATCTCTTTGTTTCCCTCTTCGCTTTTTACGTCACCCACTAAACGATATGGGTTAGTGGATATTCTTACACCGCCAATACACGGTCCATATTACATATTTGTAGGTATACCTAGATTTTACAATATGAAATTTATATTTTTGATTAAGTAAACGAATACTATATATACTTTATTGCGGTAGATGGCGTTTAAATACAAACAATATTCACACCGCTGGACGTGTCGCATTCGCTGATGCGTATGCCTGAATAGACTGCAAAGGGTGACGATTATGTTATACACGCTCCCAACATGGGAGAGTCCTTCATCCATCAGCGACAAACTAAATATTGGACTCTCTCATGCCGCCATCAGCAGATTGCTGATCATGAATGATAATAAAAAAGTGAATATATGAGTGAAAGAATTAGTATAGAAGAAATCATATAGTTATTAGATTAGTCCTATAAATAATACAAGTGCAACAAAACGGAAAACTCATGCTTTTATGCCGCATTATTATTAATTTCGCGCCAAAATTGAGGAACATGTGTCATTGTTAAATATTCTCACAGATTATAATTAATTTTGTTGCCACAAACTGACAATCAGTGAGGCAGAAACATGGGGTAAAACAATGATACTAATTTTAGTAAGAACAGACGTCTATTGTAGCAAACTATAATGGCATTTAAATTAATTTATATAACGCCATTATTGTGTGTTGCTTGTCATTTTTTCATGTTTTAGGTAAAGATTTCTTTAAAAATTATTTAATGAATGAACTAAGCCAAACCGAAATATTAGAAAAGCTAAAGATAGTAGCGAGGTCTAGGTAGATTTTACTACTTGCAATTTAAAAAGATGGTTAAGTGTTAGTTAGTGAGTTTTGCATGTAGTCGAAATATTTTGCTCCTCAATTTGCATGGTACATTATGATATATTTCTCGGAGAACGTGGTAAAATAGCACTTAACAATTCTATTGCAATTAACAATTCCATTGGTGCCAGCGGGATCGATCTCGGTTTGCTAAGCTACCTGTGAAATTTACATCAAGCAGGTAAAAATAAAAGTAACGCCAACCACCAAGTGAAAATCACAAGTGCTAATTTTAATACTAGGTAAACCTTGAGGACATAGTATGATTTGTAATATTTTAACCTATTTTGCCTATGGTTTCCAGTCACTTTAAGAGTAAGAAGTGTTTTTATAAACGTAACAAATTTTTACAAAGTTTTCTTACTTTTCGAGTTAAGAAATCCTGTTCGCGACTTTATTTGTGTTGGCTTTCTTTTTATGGAGCGTAGAACTTGTGGAGTAGGTTGAGCAAAAAAATCAGTTTTAAAGTCTAACATTATACTTATTATTACAAATTTCATGTCTAAAGCTTACCTAAATGTTTATTAAGTTATATTCATTTAAACACGGAAATCTTAATTACTAATTGGTACCTATTGATCTTGCTGTCGTAAAAGAATCCATTACCCCATTTATTCTCGTTGGTGTTGTAAGTGTGCGTCTTTTGAAAATGCCAGAAAGACCTCGTGGCATTTATTTTGGATAAAGAAGAAAAGATGTGTAGTACTGCGATAGATTTGTTTGTCAAGCGTGGCGAATAATGCAAATCCTCACTTTAAAGGGAAATTCCCATACCAATTGAGGAATTTTATGGTATGAATAATTATGATAATAATTGTTTTTATTGTCAGGGTTGAAAATTTAATAGAAATGTTAGCAGCCTCGTGACTCCAAGCACTGAGCGTCTTATTCGTATTCTTTATAGTTGCTGGTTTATACTACATCTGAGAGACTATAAGAGCCAAGGTGCCTCTCAACTTACTCTGTAATATAAGTGTACCTACACTGTATTCAATTATTATCTATGTAGCTAAATTCGAAAAGAACACATCCAAACCATATTAAAGATAACGGAAATTGTTACGAGATCAATTACAAACTGAAATCGACACGATATTACAAAAGTAATCGATCGAGATTGAAAACTTGTTAACGTAAGTGATAGGCTCAAAGCCGACTAACAAAAACAAAAATATACACTTTAAAAAGGAAACAGAATCAGTAGGATGAAAGCGATGGAGCCCATGTCATGTCATAATCATGTTTTATAACCACCAAACAACATTGAAACACGAGAACAGATTAGAAATAGACATTAGATACTTAGAAGAGAGGTTGGATTAAAAAATTAAAGATGGTTGCTCCGTGCTCAATGGCGCGTGAATGTGACAGATCTGTGCCAGTAAAAAAGAAATTGAACGGATAAAAAAAACAAGAAAACGTCAAACTTGTGACATGATATTTGAAGCATTGGCCGCGAATTATTATATTTTTTATATTAGAAATAGATTTCAATTGTAGTATAAGACTAATATATGCAGATAAAACTCCTTTTAAATTCGCCGCTTTTTAATTGCTACAAGGCAGTAATGAGGGCTAATAATCTTTCGCTCACCAGATGTCGCTTGTTGACATTAAGGTGAAATTTTTTGTTACACAATATCATTTAATTAAGAAATTAGTTTTAAATAAAATTTTATCACTTTCTCGAGTATTATATTAATACACAAAACAATGCCTTAGTGGTTTGCTCTATAAGTTTTTAGACATTTTTAACTCTTTTTTTAGTTTTTCTACGTTTATGAAGTTTGTGGTTTGGTTTACCTAAGAGCCGTGGTAGCTCAGATGGTTAGCGCTCGCTGTAAGTTTCACAGTACGCGAGCAACCCGGGTTCGATTCCCGCCGGCACCAATGAAATTGTTAATAGCAATTTTAAGTGCTGATTTACCACGTGCTCGGCGGTGAAGGATAACATCGTGAGGAAACCTGCATGTTTGAGAAATCAAAAAAAATATTTCGAAGACATGTGAAGTTTGCCAACACGCATTGGGGCAGCGCGGCGGACATTTTCTTGCCCTAAAACCCTCTCAGGAATGAGAGGAGGCCTGTGCCCAGCAGTGGGACGTATATAGGCTGTAACTTTACTTTACTTTTACCTATTTATTTTTAATCGAGTTTTGGCGGGAACTTGACCGACGGCGGATTGCTGCTCCTGTATTATTGTTTAAATTATCATTTTGAAATGAATTTTTAACAAAAAAAAAATAAGTAATAGTATAAAAAGAAACATTAACCTTTACATTTTTTGAATAAATTAACTTCCCCGCTATGAAATTTTTAAGTGACGCCGCGCCACTCTGGTGGCAGAAAAAGTCGTGGATGCTATATTTATATATAAAATTTAGGTAAGTGAATCGCGTAAATTACTTTTACCGAGAAGACAATACTAGTAGTCAATAGGTCAATAGAGAAATAACTCTAAGTCGTCATAGCAACAACAATTTAATGTATTTAATCGATTGTATGTACGATACTCAATGAACAAGATTAATGAAAGCGTATTCCTATCCCAACGTAAATCGACTTCCACCAATAGCATCGTTTCATAGATATACAAAGAACATTGAATAGGTGTTAAATTTAACACCATTACTTTTTACTGTAAAACCAACCATATTTTAATAATATTCAGCCCGTTTTACTTTGACAAGTAATTTCTCAACACAAACAATGGAAGTCAGATAAGGCGCTTGATACTGAATCTTATGTCAGTTGAATAAAGTTCATTCGTCTATTCGCCGAACATTGAACCACTCGGGTATAGGCGTCAATTTTCACACCTACCAATGTGCAACATCTTTTAAACTTTAGTGCAATATAATAGAGTTGAAAGTAATAAAAAAAAATCTTAGTGTTTGGTCCTTTCGTTATAAGCCTTGTAAAAGGTGTCAATTTCTCGCCTTTGGTGTGAAGGGTCGACTACAGGGATCCTGATTGGTGAGAGCCATTTCATCCCTCACAATATGGTTAAGATATGACGATGCATATTAACACTACTGTGATATAGCTAAGTTTTCAATCTGTTTTCAGACTTTATCTAGTTATTATAATTACTTTTACTAATTTTTAATGTCAACCACCTGAAAATATTATAATTATAAATTAAATGCTTATAGGTTAATAATTTTTTCATACTCTACAATAGAGTTGCCTGAGATTATAACTGTTTGTAAGTATTTAATGTTTTTATTACCTACTATTTTTATTATTATAGATAATTTTATTACGATGAGTAATAAATTATTCATTCTAATGACGACGAAATCAAAACAAATTTTATGAAATACCTATACATTTCATTTAATCCGTCTACTAATAGATCTTGGTGTTATACTAAATTGATTTAAAGGCGTCTCAAAATGCAGAGTTAGAGGTTTACTTTAAATAGCACTTCCTAGAAGCCATAAGAGCGATTAATCTGAGCCGTATCGTCCGTCCATCGTGCACGAGCCGGCACGTCACGCGCGGCGGCCACGTTGAGACGCGCTGTTTTACCACGCTCGAAATAGGCTCGCCGACATTTCAGTCAGTTAATATGTTGACTAAAATGTTTTTTTTTACAACGGGCTTGTTTTCTTAGACGTTGACTCAGGACAATTCTTTTTTCATAAAAAAATATATGTACCTATTTTCAGCCAGTACATGTCAATTGTTTTTATTCAAGTAAGTAAATAAATTATTTTATTTTTTCTAAGATTTATTTAAGAATTGTTTCATCTCAGTGATAAGCACTAGACTTAAATGTTGTACCTATGCTCGCAACCGAAGTTCAATCCCAGATGGCATCACTAAAAATGTTAATTGAAATTTTATGTACTGATGACATGCTCGGCGACGAAGCAATAGGTAGGTACATCGTAAGGAAATTTGCATGTTTGAGAGATAAAATTTCTATTTCAAGAACATGTTGTATATTCCGGCAACATGCACTGGAGTAGAGCGACGGATTAATTGCACCATGTTCCATGCTCCACTCTAAGAAATGAGAAAGGGCTATGCCCAGCTGTGATATATATAGTTTGCAACTTTATAGCTCTTAAAGGCACTTTAAAGTCTGCGTGTTGTAGTTGATCCGCAATTTGACGTCGGGCAGAACTTAGTAAAATCTCGACAAGTTCTAACTTATAAAAATATCTACTGTCGTCATCACTATTTAAGTCTATAACTTTTTAATTAAAAGGAACGACATAATCGCTTCATTAAAAACTTGAATAGATTCGAAAAGACGTCTCGAACTTCATACTAAACGCAATATGGTCTCTTACTAATTGATTTTAAATGTGGAAGAATAATCGAGTTTAATTAGGTGCTGTCATCATAAGTAACTCTAGATGTTTTATTTGTAGGTACCTTCTTGAAAATTAGGTACTGCATGGGTGCAGCAATTATTTTATTTCTTTTTTTAAACTCCGACCTACTAGAAATTATTTCTTTATCATGAAAGTATTTAAAAAATACAGAGGTATATAAAACTTGGACTATACCCAGATCCGTAATAATTGTCATACAAATAGCTATTCTGCACGGGATTACAACCCGTTTCCTACAGCGTCGCGGCCAAACGCTTATTCGTTTATTAACATATTATGTACTTATACATTATATAATGTCGTCTATGTAGTTACTATAATGCATGTCGGAGCTACCTTTGCCTATTCGTTTCATTACTATCCATCTCCTCTTGCGACACCCAAAGAACGATATTATGTGGTAGTGAAACTACATGGCTCTAAAAACTAATTATTAGTTTTTATTTTGTTATTAACCGTTACCGTTACAGCCTACAAAGTACACTGCTGATCATAGGCTTTCCCATAGATTGCCTCATAGGTGGGATATTAGCCAGAGTTGCCACGCTTGGGAAGCGGGTTGGCAACCGCTTTTTAGTCGTTACCTCCAGATTTGTTTCCAGCTGTCACCTCTTACGACATCCAGGGGATGTTATGGGGTAAAGTATATTCTTACACCGCCACTATACGGTAATATCACAGTTTAATACGGTGTTTAAACTGTGGTAATATTTACGGTTTGTCATTAAACTTTTAGCTAAATCAGTTAATTTAATTGAAGCTTTAGTAAAATATTTGTTTTCCTAGTGAGTGACTCTTGTAATCATTATTAATACGTTTAATTTTTTTTTAAATATTATATTCTAATTGCGAGGGCATCATGAACCGCTATTCAGCTTAGCAAAGCAAGCTGAAACAGCCCACTTTTCGCCTCCATTCTGAACGAGTCTAAGCGTGACGAGAGGTGCTTTATTGCATAGGCTCGCACTAAAGTAGCTAACAGGTGCGTAACGTATTTAGTTATTAACCCCTTTACTTTTTAATAGGACCGTGTTGTGCAGAAATTATCCAACACACAAACTGGTCAAAACTATCATTCATAGGCTCTGTTTTCAGTTTATTTCCCATTACGAAATACTTTTATTTTTTTTATAAAATAAGGGCTACAAACGAGCCACAGTCGATCTGACAGTAAGCGAATGCTGTGACCCATAGACATACACATTTATCCTCAATTAAAAATCAAAATGCAGATGTGTTGTCACCATAGAGTACTAAGATGGAATGCCTCGTTTCCACCATACAAAACACAGCGGAATTGAGCTGCTATTCTACGCTGGTATTCTGTGAGAGCGTGGTCCATCCCAGGTTGAGCCGACCCATTCGTGCTACAACCATATTTTAGCTGCAGCATGGCTGCAGCTAAAGTATGGTTGTAGACTTCTGAAAAATAACAAATAATCCCAAAATCTACAATCAAGATGCTTTAAAATGATATAACATAGTATAATAGGACTTCTGCCATAGGAAAATATATCTTTCATATCTGAATAACTTTATGTTTTTCTGGGTTGGTTCATTTCTGCACAACACTGTCCAATATATCAAAAAAAAATAAGGTTCCTTTGCCTGAAAGGAACCCTTATAATTTCGTTCTGTGCCTGTTCCTAATATATCTTGATCGCTTATATTTCGGATCAGATAAATAATAGGATAATAAACGATATGCGTTCCTTCCTCAGTCCATACACTGCGTGCCGTGAACTGTTGGACATGGGCCTCCCATGGTGTTTTAAAGTAATTATAAGGTTCCTTTTTACATTCAGTTAAGCTTAGTTTTTGAAATATGTGGTTGAGCCACGCTGCAGCTATAATGTTATGGCTGCAGCACGGACGGGTCGCCTCGACCGTGGAGGCACCACAAACCCAGAATGCCCGCGCTACATAGCAGTATAATGCTGTTGTATTTCGTATGGTGAGTGCAGAGAACCCAGGACCATATTTAAAGTAACGAGGCATATCTTAGTCCTCAGGGGTCATAACGCATCTTCATTTTGATTCCAAATCGAGGATACTTATATGTAAGTGTCTATGGGTCACAGCATCCACTTACCATCAGGTGGACTGTGTGCTCGTTTGTCAACCTTATTCTATAAAAAAAAAACAATATCTTATGTACATTTCTATCCGATCAAAATAACTTTTACAGAATAATTTCATTTATATCAAAAGGTGCGTAGGTACATAGAGTAGGTGCGACTGTGACTTATAGCTAAATAAGAAAATTATTAAACTAACTAGCTGTTACCCGCGACTTCGCCCGCGTGGAATTTATTACGATTGGATTTTATGGGTTTTAATTTTTTTGCGCGGAACCCTAATTATTTTTCTAAAACAAAAGTAGCTTAACTTACTCCTTATAATATTAGCTATCTTCCAGTGAAAGTCCCGTCAAAATTAGTCTAGCCGTTTCGGAGATTAACCAGAACAAACAGACAAACAGACAAAAATTTTAAAAATTGTATTCTTGTTATAAGTACCGTATATACTTTCATATGCATTTAGTAAAAAGCTGTTATTTTGACATTACAAACAGACACTTCAATTTTATTTATTTGTATAGATATAGATATACCTATCGGAGAATTTTTATTTGTTGGTAGTTATATCGGAGCGTTTATTTGTTTCTGTATTGGTATAGAACAAACAATGTAATGTTTGAAGTTGTGATTCCAGTATTATTTTAAATAAAAAAAAACATAAAATGTTTAAGCTCTAAGTACTGAAGTCATCTCAACACTCCTTCTGTAAACTAGCAGTGATTTCAACACAATCTGTATGTAATAGGTGTATAAATAAATAAATTTTGTCAACTGAATTATTTTCTTTAAAATCGACGTTATTTTCTTTGGCTTAAAGTTCCAAATAAGTGCAAGTATTTCGTGACAGCCGTGAATGTCAATATTAGCACAACAAAGAAAAGAAGCAAACTAAACGATTTGCTTCGTTATACGCAAGAAAATATTGTGATATAAAACCAACTTTATTGCGTAAAAATTAAGGTCTTAATTAGGTTCGAAATGAGGTGACAATGTTTGTTGTTTGATGTACTCGTACTTACATATTTAATGGCAAGTCGTACTAGTTGAATTCAAAGATGCGTGAATTTGATATATAGAAATGTGTTTTTTCTTTAGCCATCATGTTTATTTCTGTTTTCAAATACAACTAAAAAAAGTTATTCAAACTTAATTGATGAACTTTAGTGATTATAGACATTAGCCTTTTGCTTTGACTCTGTCGTAGTATCAGCTGAGTAGCACGTCCTGGGTTCAATCCCAGCTGCACATTGTCTATGCACAAAATTATATAAAACGAATACAGTAGAAAATCATGCTTTGGGGGTTAGCGTTTGAAAAAAAGCTAATGAGCAAAACGTCCCTAAATCTCCATCAAAACATATGACCGGCAACGCACTTGCAATTTACCCAGTATTATAGTAGTTCATGGACGGCGGTAGATACCTACTTAACATCAGGTGAGCCTTATGCTCGTTTGCCTCCTATCCTGTAATAAAACTAAATGTCAGTACCTAATCAATATTGTAGAGTCGTATTTTAAAATAAGTTTTTAGTGTTTATTAGTCGACTTTTTTTTTAAAGTTTTTTCATTGTTCATTCAGCTATTTTGAATAAATCATCTCAATATTATAATTATCTTGAAAAAATAAAAATTTTTCTTCGTCAATCTGCAGCTAAATATAGCCCTGCCTCATAGATTGCCTGCTAGGAGATTGGTAAACCCTGTATAAGGTACGTGAGGGTAATATGGTCACCTTAAGCTTTGCCGTCCTATAAAACCTAAACTAGGAGGAAGACAAAGACAAAAATACATAGTCGTATACTATAACTAATATATTAAGAAAAAAATGCCAAACAAGCTTTGGCAATAATCAGCAGAACTTTGAAAAATTATCTTAAAAAAAACTAACTACACTACTCAATACTAAAATCGACTAAAATATTTGCCATAATGTCAACTGTCATAATGGCGTCGCTAAAGCAGCGCCCGTTTGACCTATTATTATTTGATTGACTGATGAAGAGCTATCGTATCGCAAAGCCATCTATGCAAACAAGGCTGTAGTTTTTGAGTTATAAGAAAGTGACCATATTAACCGGATGACCATATTACTCTCACGTACTATATTATTATTATTGCTTGTCAGGAAGACGCTGACGCCCATCATCTATTTCAGTTTCCGTCTGTCGCCTCTTACGACCTACGGGATGATATGGCGTAATAGATTATCTATTTGATAACAGTATGGTTTAGTATTATTTAGTACCCAGTATCCAAGTGTATACGTAGTTATTTAATAATAATGATTAATAATAAACTAAGTTTCCTGTAAAATAAAGTAATAAGGATTTAGAATATCTTTTATAATATTTTCTTCTTTCCTTTCACTACAATCTAACTAAATAACTTGACTGAAAACAGAGACAGCAATGAAAGCACAGTCGATTTATCAGCGGTCATCCCAAAGCCACAGCGTTACCGCAGAACGGGAGCTCACAAGCGTAATATGCACGTGGCCAAATTTCTAAAATTCCCGCGTCTTGCAGATCCCACCCGTAAGTCACGCCGATAGTCCTGGATAAAGGGCCAGCGGCACAAAGGAAAACGACGATCGCCCCCTTCGCCCCCACCTGCCGTCCCCCGGTGGGGTGTGGAGGGCCCCCCGGGGGATCAATTTCAGCGGGCGCGCCTTCTCGGCTCGCGTGGCGAAGTAATCGCCTTAGACCGGACCTTAGTGTCGTTATGTGGCTAGTTTTGTGCTTGATGTTTAGGATTAAACGTGTAGATACGTGTATATTATGCGACTATAAAACCATTTTCTGTTATGTATATATTATGTTCGTATAGAATTTATAGTTTTTATTTATAATTAGATCAGAAGTATTTTATATTGAAAACTGTTCATGATTAGTTATATAATGTATGTTATCAGTTTGATTAAATTGATAGGTAGCTTTATTAGCTTGGGTAGTTGTGTTCAAAAACTTGATTGACTTTCTATTTTAAGAAAATAACATAACATTTTAAAATATATTATAAATAACATGAAATTATGACGTCATTTGCTAGTATTATTCATTTGCATATTTCCCATAAAATTTATATAAAAATTCTTCGCACACTGCATGAAATAGTATTTCAATTGATTTAAGCCTACTAGCCTAATCATCATCATCATTACTTCGCATCATATAAGCATAGGTTTTCCCTTAAGACGTCGACAAAACATGGTTTTGAGCATGTCCTATCAGGTCGACCACTATACACTCTGCTTACCGGCTTTAGATTGCTCCTAGAGAACATTTCTATTGGAAATACTTAATATATTTCTTAATAACGTACCTAAAAAACTTATTTTTCTAATTTATGTGTAAATTATTTTATAGAAGTCAGGATGACAAACTTGTACACAGCTAAGATGGAACTCGATACAACTAAACTTCGTAATCCATCATTAACATAATCATTCTTACAACACTTCAAGATTGTTCCAAGGCTGTATTTAGATAAGTACAAGGAACCATATGATTTCAATGAAAATTTGCAATTATTATTTAAAATAATACAATACATTCCCGGTATTGCAAAAGTCTCGCGTGTGAAATCTAATAAAAAATCGCCCAAGTGCATGCTATGCATAATTAATGTTCTGAGCCACCAGTCTTGATTGTACATAATAATTGAGGACAGCAAGCATTAAAGCCTTTCCCGAAAACTGGTTAAAAATAAAGCCATTGGAGTATTTCTATATGTTGCCTTCGTTTTCGCAAATACTTATATGTAAAAGTACACTTTGAACTTAAATGCATAGATATTATATTATTATTATTACCTTATTATCTATATTTGATGTTAATTTAGACTTTTGTAATCGAAATATTTTAAGATAGTGTGGGACTAAAATTGAATTAATTCGGTAATAAAGTCCTGAAAAAAAAACAACAAATTTTGAATTTTAAAATTGTGTTTTAAGAGATTTTGACATAAATTATAAGCGACAATGTCAAAGGAAAATGACGCAAAAAAAATGATTAAAAAATATTTCTATTGTTTCGACCATTTTTGTTTATATTTTTGTATCCTGACCTGTTGTGTAGAGGTCCAATCCGAAGACGATCATTCGTGCATATCAGTCGTAGCTTGCATGACGAAAAATTTAATGAATTGTTAATCAACCTCTAGCAAGTAGTTTGCATATTATTCGCCTCCATCAATACAATTAAACGATCATGCATACATGAGAGCACGTGGAGCATGTCATGCCGCATTATCGTCTAGGGCCCACCTAAGCCTGGTGATTAAGTAATAAACCATTTCTAATTCAGAACGTCTTAATGGACAAAGTATAATATTGCTCACCGCAAGGCTCTTTTGTGGAAGATCTAACTTTGAATTGATATTTAATAACATGTGCTTCAATTTAAATAGGGTTCGGTAGTGCAGTAGCATTTGGTTGCGGTCGCTCGAATAGCAGATTTGAATCATGAGTAGGGTTACCAACTTTCGAAAGGACCAACCCTGGAGAATATTATGAAATCGAGTATGGGGGGAGGGGGGGCGTGGTTGGAAGAAAATCTCAATTACTTTGCTTTAAATTTTACATGAAAATCGAAGTTTGTTAGTGTACATCTAACTGTGCTTTTACTAAAGAAATACTCATTCGGTTTCTTCTCTTGCTCCATGTTTGTTCCATCATACTGAATACGCGCTCGCAAGAAGCATTAGAGACAGGAATGGAAAGAACAAATGTGACCATTTGTTTCAATTCAGGACAGGGATTTCTGTCTTTCGATTTCTTTCGACCCAACATAAATCCACTCGATTTTTTTCAAGGAGCTGTGGTTGAATCTCACGCAAAAGTCCAACCTCATCATACAGTTTGTCACTATCTAAATCAATATTTAATAGTTCCTGGAGTCTAGAAATGCCTTTCCATGTGATTGGTTCTTTTAGAGATAAACATTTCATTGCTTTTTATTCCGGACCTTCACCGAACCGGACATACACCGCTGAATCGACAACGTCGACGGCGATACGAACAGATTTACACCGGCAGTGGCGCGCGATATAGTGTATGACCGCAAAGCGAGTGAGTAGCGACACGTGCGAGCGAAGGATACATATAATTTTTAGAAAAACCGGAGAAATTATTGCACCCCGGGAGGTCGGGAGATCAACCATTATTACCGGAGACTCCCGGGCAATCCGGGAGGGTTGGGAACCCTAATCATGAGCAAACAAGCAAATTCTTGTGCAATTTATGTAAAACACCTCCACGGTACAGTTATTTCTAGTTTATCAAAGAGAATAAGGAATACGATTTACTAATTAAAAGGAAGAAAAGGGCTCTCCCGTTTTAGGCAGGCTTAGCGTTAATTTTACGCTTGCCGGTCGGATAGAAAATCGCAGTACCAGACGTACCTATAGTACCTTTACCGCCGATCCCCGGTCTGAATATTTAACGCCTGGCGTAAACGAAATTACCGTCGCTTATGCCGCTATATATTGGCTCCAAGATCTTTCTGGCATATTCCATAGTTGTCTACGACTCCCAAGGGACGAAATTGTGTGATGGATTCTCTTAAGACACCATACGGTAAAGTGATAGTTAAGGCGTAACGATTAGGGATAGTTTATCATTTAGCGATAGTTCAGGTGAAGTATGTGGTCATTTTAAACTTCTATATACAAAATGAAATATAATTGTTATCATTTTTTAGATATATTTCATCTTTCTTAATGTTCGAAGAAAGCCAGGAGCTCCTAAATTAAAAAAATACATTCTTGAGATACATATATTATTCTAAGACAAAATATTTCTATTGATCGAGAAAAACCACCGACAATGCACACTGGAACAACAATTTTCCCAATAAAAAAAGCATCAAGAGGCCAGTTTCAAGTTTTGCGAAACGTCCAGCCGGCTAAGCTTCGCGTACAATGGGCGAACGTTCGCAGTAATTCAGTACCGACACGTTCATACGTTCGAGTACAGTCGCCTGCACAAGCCGCAAACGTGCGGAGGAATTCGTGGGAGGGTGGTCCCCCCTCCCCCCCGACCGTGCGACGTCCTGTCACTGACAAATGGCCCGAAGGAGAGCTCGACCCCGGCACCCTCTCCAGGCTCGCCGTGTAGTTGCTGTTTTCTAAGATAATGCTAGCATAGCTGCTATTGTTCTCTGTACATTTCATATTGTATAATAATTTATTTTATTTCGTAAAACTTAAAATCGTGTTGCTAATTGTTACGGAAAATAAACGTAAGAATTTAGTGTTTAAAATTATTGGATCATACATTTATAAATACATAAACTCTCACGATGTCACCCGTAGGATAGGGGTAGGCAGAGACTGCGGACTTCCCTTTGACACGTTTCTCTCGCTTTTATATCCATGTATTTATTTGTATTTATCCCTATATTTATACAACCGATTTTTTTTTAAACTATTATAAGCTCTTAATTTGGCCCATCTATATAAATAAAATGATAGAGGTTTACAGTTGTGCGCGCGTCACGGAAAAACTACTGGTTATATTTCAATTAGGTTTTTTAATTTTAATTTCTTAGACACTTGGCCCTTATCTAAAAAAAAATATTGCAATATCTTCATTTAATATAAAGTTATTAAAATTTTAAGATACAACGATTATTATAAGAACAACATGCTCAGTGAACATTACATGCAACGAATAACATTGTTTACAAAGAAATTTTGTAAGCAAGGTATATTTTTGCTTGCGATCTTTTTGATGATTTTTCCTTCGCACATACGAAAACTTTGTTAATATATCAAGCAACGCGGACGAAGTCGCGGGTATCAACTAGTCTTGAATATATCGCCAATTTGTTCGTTTAACTTCAGCTGCAGCTTGGTTTAAGCAATCGCAGTATCTGATGACTTATCTCATGTATACTGGTGCCCATTATCAGTCTAGATATTTTAGAGTTGGCATTTTTTGGAATGAAATAAAAAAACCGCAATTTTCCTGGTTATTTTCGTCAGTCAACCTTTATGTCATCAATTGAATTGCATATCCATATATTATACTTGATATTATATACAAGAAGCTTCTATTACAACAAAGTTAAATATGTTTTTCTTTATAATTGTAAAGCACTAGGTATAAATATTTGTTTTATCTTTAATGTATTTTAGTAGCTGCAGTGTGCGAGGAGCCGTATCCAGGAGGGTGCTATAATTTCATAGGACGGGCGTCGGGCGTCGCTTATCTCGGGCGCTGGTTGCAGGCGCCGCGAGCATCGCCTCAGCCTCCCTCCCTCCAGCCCCGCACCCTACCCCGCTGCTCCCGATCTTCGCTTTTGTGCCCGAATGTACTTCGGATATTGAAAATTTTCGATATCCACATACACGAGATTTGGTGTTCTAAAAATTTTTGTCTAGAAGAAAATCACTATCTGCATTCATGTTAATTGGCAACAATTGTTGGAGTTAGAATCAAGACTAATGTTCTACAAAACTTTTGTGCCTTATTTAAAGGGTGAAACTTAAAAAAGCATTTGTTTGAATACAACCATAATAATTTTCAATCATATTGAAAACGTATTTTTTCAACGACTACCAACAGCCTTTTAAAATCCACTGTTGGAACTATGCCCTTTAAATTGCATACTCAAGCTGAAAGGCTGGAAGAGAATTTCACAGTACGTGAGTAACCCGGGCTCAATACCGCCTGCACCCATGAAATTGTTGATTGCCATTTGAAGATCTGTGGCGTCTCGAGTGGCCACGCACGTGCACGACAGTGAAGGAAAACATTGTGAGGAAACCTGCATGTCTAACGAGTAAAAATATTTCGATGACATGTGAAGTCTGCCTGCACCCACTGGAGCAGCGCAGCAGATTGACTGCTTCGTAACCTTGTATAATAAATCATCATCGCCCTACACTTCGCTTACCGGTACGAGACGGTATCTAATCCGTACCTACTTATTGAAATATTTTTTACACGTGATAGAGCCATGCTGCAGCTATATTAATTGTATAGTTGTGGCACGAATGGGTCGGCTCGACCGGGGAGGGACCACGCTCTCACAGAATACCAGCGTAGAATGGCAGCTTAATGCTGCTGTGTTTCGTATGGTGAGTGAAGAGAACCGGATACCCTTTTTACTGTAAAAGAGGCATTCCATCTTAGTCCTCACGGCTGACAACGCATCTGCATTACGATTTATTATGGAAGTAGCAATAACAAACCAACACACTTTTAGTGTTAGTAAATGGATACTGTGGCCAGTAGGCACCTACATCTATATTTGATTAAGACTTAAAATGCAGATGCGTTGTCACCCCTGAGATCAAAAATTGGACACCTCTCATCCAGTAAAAAGGATCTCCGATTCTCTTCACTCCATACGGAACACAGCAGTTTTATACTGTTATCTCACGATAGTATTGTGTGGGCGTGGTCCGACCCCGATCGAGCCAACCATGCGAAGCGAACGACGAGCCATGATACGTGGCAGTGTTGCTGTACCACCTATGATGTATCATCATCAACATCGGCCTGCGGCAGTCCATTGTGAACATAGACCTCTCCTAACTTATAGACTCTAATCAACAGACACAAATTTATTTGATTATTCTAAGATCCGTTGGTGAACATAGGCCTCCATCAGGGATTGCCTCATAGGGGGATTATTTACTATTGATGCCACGCTAAATATAAGGGTGACAAACGAGCACACAGTCCATCTGATGGTAAGTGGATATCGTTGCCCATAGACATCTACATTTATCCTCAATTAAGAATCAAAATACAGATGCGTTGCTTTCTCTCTCCGCCACTACAACGCCTAATTAAGATATAAGATTGCCTAATCTATAAATACTAAATCAGATACAGACTTAGACACTTTTTGTTTTTTTTAAACTTATTTTTTTTATATAGAATAAGGGTGACAAACGAGCACACAGTCCACCTAATGGTAAGTGGTTGCTGTGGCCCATAGACATCTACATTTATCCTCAATTAAGAATCAAAATGCAGATACGTTGTCACCCCTGAGGACTGAGATGGAATGCGTCGTTTCCAGTAAAAAGGGTCTCCGGTTCTCTACACTCACCATACGAAACACAGCGGCATTAAGCTGCTATTTTACGCTAGTATTCTGTGAGAGTGTGGTCCTACCCCGGTCGAGCCGACCTATTCGTGCTACAACCATAATATAGCTGCAGCGTGGCTCTACCACGTAAAAGTATTTTGTGGACGACAGTACACCCGCGCTGCGCGTGACACTGAGTAATGTGACATTTTACGTGCACAAAATGCGATATCAACCGCTGAATTTCTTTTTCTTACGTTACGAGTTAAATAATACTTTTTCACATTTAGAGCTATTCGTGTTATTAAAACATGAATGACATGTATAAACATTTCAATTTTCAACCGCTTATACCGATTTTTTATATCGAATATTTAATATAATATTTATTTTATACCGAAGAGCCGTGGTAGCTCAGATGGTTAGCGCTCGCTGTAAGTTACACAGTACGCGAGCAACCCGGGTTCGATCCCCGCCGGCACCAATGAAATTATTAATTGCAATTTTAAGTGCTGATTTACCACGTGCTCGGCGGTGAAGGAAAACATCGTGAGGAAACCTGCATGTCTGGGAAATCAAAAAAAAATATTTCGAAGACATGTGAAGTTCGCCAACACGCATTGGGGCAGCGCGGCGGACATTACCTTGCCCTAAAACCCTCTCAGAAATGAGGGGAGGCCTGTGCTCAGCAGTGGGACGTATATAGGCTGTAACTTTTATACCGATTTTTTATATGTAAAGATGTATTAGGGAGGTGTATCACTATAATACTCGATTATAAAAATTCAATGCCCCAAGAAACATGGTAGCCCAGGCTCTAAGTGCTTGTCGTAAGTTTTTGATATCATGCACTATATCTTTTATCACATGCGTGGTGACTAAAGCAAACATTGTAAGTAAAACCTGCAAATTCGAGAAATTAATAATAATAATATCAAGAACATTAAAACTGCTAATACGCATTTGGAAACGCCATGCACTGAAACCTTCTCAGAAATGAGAGAAGGACTGTGCTCGGTAGCGGGACGTATATAGACTGTTATTTTACTCTTAGGACCTTTTATGACTTACATTTATTCATCATCATTCATTACAGTCCATCAAAAGTCCACTGCTGAATATATGCCTCCATATAGATTGCCTCATAGGTGGTTATTTGCCATAGTTGCTACGCTTGGCAGGCGGGTTGGTAACCGTGGTTATTTTATTATTTTGAGTTGCTATCAGAAAGATTCTGCTGCCCTTCTCCTGTTTCATTTCCCTCTATCACCTCTTACGACACCCGCGGGATGATGTAGATCAGTGTATTCTCGTTTATGATGGCTTTCGAAGGATGGAAAATATGATACATTTGAACACAAATTAATGTGATTTACAAATTCCTCTCCCCCCATGTGACCATAGGTGCTGTAAAGCGCTCGAAACGTCGGGAATATAACATAAGTTAATATAAGCGATAAAATCCGTAAAACTAGTTTTATTTAAATGTGTAGTGTTCGCGTAAATATAAGAAATAATTTACAAATTGTGTTAGTATACCGTTACAGTCTATTAAAGTCCACTGCTGAACATAGGCCACCATAGATTGCCTCATAGGGGGATATTCGCCATAGTTGCCACGCTTGTTTTTGTTCGTTTAAGACGCTGCTGCTCATCTCTGTTTCTCTCTGTCGCCTCTTACGGCACCCACGGGATGATATGGGGTTGTGGATATTCTCACACCGCCACTTGCCGCCGCCGCCGTGATTTAGAAATTGTATTAGTGTATTTAATAAAAATCTTGTTATATTTCATAACAATATTTTAACAGTATTACAACAGTATATTATTAGATCTTAAGAAAAAGGTTTTTAGTAATAGATTTAAATGATTTCGTTATTAGACAAATAGTTAGTACTCGTAGATCCAAAGTAGCCATTTGCACTAAAACAACTTATAGTAAAGCATCAAAATTTTGATATAAAAGGGCGCGTACATTGAACATCCGTGCGCCCTTCATAATACCTACGTCACCAGCCTTGACAAGGATTCAGTAAGGCAAACATTTTTGTATTGGACGTTGGCCATAAATCTCGCTCTAAATGTATAACAGTAAAGGCCCTAGGACCAGAAAAGGCACGTTGCTGTCGCCTCAATAAGCTGACCACCCTCGCGAACGATGCCGAAGCGACGCTCAACAAAGTCGGCTAATAATTTCCACATGTCACAGATTATAAAACAGACACGAATGTATTTCAAACTTTAAGTAAATAAAAACAATTTAGTGGCCCTCCTTCAAGAGGATGATACATTCCTGTGTTTTATTTATTACGAGCAATTTAGAATAACAAAGATAAGATAATATTCAATTTTATTTTCTAGGTAATAGAGCTCATTTTTGCCTAGGTGTCCGTCTGTGTTGGTATCACCCTCCTAAACGAAACACTATATATTTTGTTTGACAAGTGGTAAAATTAAAAATTTTGTACAACCGACTTCAATTTAAATTATTAAGGATAACTCAAAAACTACTGATCAGACCTTAATCAAATTCAGGACATCTTAGTCTTCAGGGATGGCAACACATTTTGATTCTTAATTGAGAATGGATGTAGATATCTATGGGCCACAGCATCCACTTACCATCAGGTGGACTGTGTGTACGATTGTCACCCTTATTCTATAAAAAAAAAAACGTATCTAAGCGCTTTAGCCGACATTAAAATTTACGTGACATAGTGGTCTGAGTACTAAACTACTACGCCGTTTGCACGCGAGTCCTGGATTCAAACCGTACAGCCAATTGAATAAAACTAATTTTACGGATTTTATCGCGTTTAATTTTACTAATTTTGATTCCCGACGTTTCGGGTGCTTTACAGCAACCCATGGTCACGGGGGGGGGGACTGAGGTGTTTGACGTCCCAATGTCATAGTTAGGCCGGCTACCTTCAGTTTTTTGAATATTAATTTTTGGTCCGATCTACGCAGAATGAGCTTACAGTATCTTGAAGTCTTGCAGTGGTAAAGGCAGTTGCAAAGGGAAGGGAAAGGCATAGACAAAAAAGAAAAGACAAAAAGGGTGAGGTGCCGACATGCGGCTGTGCTAATTCATACCATTTTTACATTATAATATTTATACTGATAATTACAGCGCACCCGATAACTTTTGTTTATTTGTCTACTCTTCTGTTTGTTGTAACTAGTCGTAATATTATTTTTGTTCTACCATACATATATCTACGAAATTGTACGACATCAAAATATATGAAAACATTATTCATTGTATTTCAATCAACAAATAGAAAGCATAAAACCAACGTGAAGATAAAAAAAAACTACAGGCGAGTACTTAAATACAATAGTTATTTGAAATTCACAAAGAAAAGTGCTGATGCCAACTATTATTTATTGTGCAGATGCAGAAAACGTTAGTTAATTTAGAATTATCTTTCAAACCGTTTTCCAATTAGACAACTGTGGTGAAATACAACAGAACCGAATGGACATAATATTGAAATTATCTACCCTTAGCTTGCTGGCTCTCTCTGCAGAATATTTTCATTGCACGCACACACGCGCGTACCTTTACGTGCATGTGTCGTGTCTTCGAGTGGGGGAGGGGGATCTCTGCTGACCCGTGGCGCCGCCTTCAGATTGTTACGGCCAAAGAAACACTCCGATCAGACAGAAAAATCTATCGAGAGAATTCGTAAGATATTAGTTTTGTAAATTTCGATTTAACGGGAAAATATCGTAAAACTAAAAGGTCCTTATTTATTTTACATAATTAGCTAGACTTGATATTGAAACAGTGAATATTTTTTACATATTATGTCCTTAAAACTATTTAATAAAAGGTAAAAAATATTATGCACTTTAAGTCGACATGATAATGTGCTCGAAAATAAAAGTATATTCAATACAAACTACATTTTTTTTATTTTGATTATAACTTTTCTTTTATTGGTAATTTAAATCTAACTAAATCTTAAATCAAAACTAATTTAAATCTTGATAGCATAAATACATAACAAAATATTATTTTTTTATAAAATATGGGTAATAAACGAGTACACATGCAGTACACAGTCCACATAGGTAAGTGGATGCTGTGGCCCATAAACATCTACGTTTATCCTGGATTTAGAAGAAAGGCTAAGATGGGATGCCTCATTTCCAATAAAAAGGGTCTCCGGCACAGGGTCGCACCACGGTTAAGCTTGTATTCTGTGAGAATGTATTCGATCCATTCATGTTAAAATCATAATAATGCTGCAGCGTGGCTCTACCACGTATAAAATAATAAACTTATGCTAGCGTCGCCACCCCCGTGCGGTTGTGTTAGCTGACCACGCTCACCGTCCCCGTACGGTGAGTGCCCTCCCGCCTTAGCTAGCGCCGCCACCCCCATGCGGTTGTGTTAGCTGACCACGCTCACCGTCCCCGTACGGTGAGTGCCCTCCCGCCTCAGCTAGCGCCGCCGCCCTCGTGCGGTTGTGTTAGCGGTCCACGCTCACCGTCCCCGTACGGTGAGCGCCCTCCCACCCCAGCTAGCGCCGCCACCCCCGTGCGGTTGTGCTAGCTGATGAGCTCACCGTCCCCGTACGATGAGTACCTTCCCGTCCCCGCCATCGCCGCCGCCCCCGTGCGGGGGTGTTAGGTGCCGCGCTCACCACCCCGTACGGTGAGTGCCTTCCCTTCCCGCCTCCGCGGGCGCCGCCGCCCCCGTGTGGTTGCGTTAGCAGACCGTGCTCGTCGTCCCCGTACGGTGAGTGCATTCTTGCTCATGCGACTCCCACAGCTTTACTCCAGCAACGCCGCCCTTTGCGGCTGTGTTGGTTGACCCGCGCTTCCGTCCCCGGACGGTTGTGCCCCACGCCCCCCTTTCCTAAGGGGGGTCGTCTCCGATGCGGCGAAGAGGCCATACAGGCCAGAGCCAGTCCCACAGGTGGTATTTAGTGGGTAAGCACTTCTTGAAATTGAGTCCCATAACCACGCAGCCGGCTGCGTGGTATGTGTGGTACGGTGGTAGAGCCACGCAGCAGCTTTTGCTGTTGCACGTATGGGCCTGCTCGAGCCGGGTTGGTACCACGACCTCACAGAATACCGGCGTGAAGTGGAAGCTCTGCTTTTGCGTTTCGTCTGGTGAGTGCAGGTGACCGGAGGCCCACCCCCATCAACATGGTAGCGGAATTAAATCTTAGACTACCCCAGGAGGGTACCAGCACCCTGGAGAACTCGCTGAGCATCCACGACCATGCTACTCCACCCTGAGCGTGGGTGCTCAGGCTGCCCCGCGTATTCTGGGGCAAAATTCCACTCAAAACAATAACTGCTCGGGGCAAACTGAGCAACAAGACGACCCTGCCTCGCTATCCGTGGATTTCTGCAACATCAGGGACTTCACTCGAACCCAAACGCCGTCCACTACCATCTCGAGACGGCGAAGCCGGCCTTGCTCTTTCTGACCGAGACGCAGGTGTCCTCTCCGGCTGATACTTTGTATCTCTCCTACCCGGGGTACAAATTGGAACACTCCTTTGTGCCTCGGGCTGGAGTTTGCGTATACGTCAGAGAGGACATCTGTTCTCGACGCCTCGGCAGTCTTGAAGGTTCGGACCTGTCCATCCTTTGGCTACGCGTAGATAGCGACGACCATCCGCGCGTCTACGGGTGCCTCTATAGGTCCCATAGCGGTAATGCCGAAACAGACCGACTCATCGACCACGTCCAAATGGCTACAGATTCCTTGCTACAACAGGTCCCATCCGCAGAGATCGTGGTCCTTGGCGATTTTAACGCCCACCACGCCGAATGGCTCGGTTCACGTTTAACCGATCATGCGGGAAGATCTGTTTATGACTTTGCCTTGGCATATGGTCTGACACAGCTGGTTACTTCGCCTACGCGGATTCCAGATGTGAAGGATCATACACCTTCCTGTTGGACCTTCTGCTGACCTCCATCCGGACGGATATCAGGTTTCCGTCGATGCCCTCTCGGCTCTTTGGAACATTGTCTGATCCGGAGTGGTGCCACCACGCCCTCGCGGTTGCGTTTTGCAGGTTGCCGCCGTGTTTGGCATTACAGGTCGGCGGATTGGGACGGAATGCGGTCTTTCTTTGCATCCCACCCATGGGGGCGGGTTTGCTTCTCGCCGGATGATCCCAGCGCTGTTGCTGACTCGGTCACTGACGTGGTGCTACAGGAATGGAACTATTTATTCCATCATCTGTGGTACCCATCGGAGGCAGATCGCAGCCTTGGTTTGGTCGCTCCTGTAAGACTGCATTACGCAGGCAGGAGTGCTATCAGGCCTGGGCTGAGGCTTCGGCGGCTCGGGATGTAAACACCAGCATGCTTAAAAGAAGTATAACTTCGCCTCCAGGTCCTTCAAAGTGTTATTGCCAAGGCAAAGTCTGAGCACATAGGCAGAATTGGCGAGAAACTAGTTCGCCTTCCTTCGGGAATCCGTGCATTCTGGTCTCGCCAAGGCTGTCCAAGGGAATTTCTGTAAGCCATCACTACCATCTCTGCACAGGAGGACGACTCACTGGCCCACGCCGCAAAAGAAAAAGCCGACCTTTAGGCTCACTTTTGCGTCCAACTCGACTCTTGATGACGGGGAACACACCGCCGACCATCCCGCGGTGTGAGTGCTCCATGCCGGATGTGCGGTTCTCACAGCGCTCGGTTCGCAAAGCACTCCTCTCCTGGACATTCACAAGTCGAGTGGGCCTGACGGAATCCCCAATTGTGCTGAGGACGTGCCCGGAGTTGGCACCGGTTCTAACGCGTCTTTTCCGGTACTCCTACCCCAGGCGTAGTCCCGAAATCATGGAAGACAGCTTTTGTCCAACCGATCCTAAAAAGGCGACCGCTCAGACCCGTCCAACTACAGGCCTATCGCCATCACCCCCTTGTTCTCCAAAATAATGGAGTCCATTATAAACTGCCAGCTCATGCGGTACCTTGAGGATCACCAGCTGATTAGTGACCGCCAATACGGTTTTCGTCGGGGTCGGTCAGCTGGTGATCTTCTGGTCTACCTGACTCATAGATGGGCGGAGGCAGTAGAGTCCAAGGGGGAGGCATTGGCCGTTAGTTTGACATTGCGAAGGCTTTCGATCGGGTTTGGCACAAAGCGCTTCTTTCGAAGCTCCCTTCCTATGGGCTTCCGAGAAATTGTGCAATTGATCACCAGCTTTGCAGATCGAGCATCAAGGTCGTTGTAGACGGTGCATGCTCCGACTACAAGCCGATTAACGCTGGTGTTCCACAAGGCTGCGTGCTATCACCAACGCTGTTTCTTCTTCATATCAATGATATGTTGCAAACCGGTAGCATTCATTGCTATGCGGATGATAGCACTGGTGATGGTCTATACGCCGGCCGTGCGAATATTTCTCGGGAAAACGTCGCCGAGTACCGGAACAAACTTGTGTCTGAAGTCGAGTCTTTGCTGAACAAAGTCTCGGATTGGGGCGACTAAATCTAGTCCAGTTTAATCCTCAGAAGACACAAGTTTGCGCGTTTACCGCTAAAAGAACCCTTTGTCGTATCTCCTCAGTTTCAAGCACTCCCTTGTTGCCGCAGCCAGTATCGGAATCCTCGGCGTCGACATATCGAGTGGCGTGCAGTTTCGCGGTCACTTGGAAAGAAGGCCAAATTGGCCTCTAAAAGCTTGGCGTGCTCAGCAGAGCGTGACAGTATTTCATGCCGGCACAACGCCTGCAACTTTACAAGGCGCAGGTTCGGCCTCACATGGAATACTGTTCCCATCTCTGGGCTGGGGCTCCCCAGTGCCAGCTCCTTCCACTTGACCGCATCCAGCGCAGAGCGGCTCGAATCTTCGACGACCGAGTCCTTTCCGATTGGCTCGATTCATTGGCGCTGCGAAGAGATGTTGCATCTTTGCACTTTCTTTCGCATTTACCACGGGGAGTGCTCTGAGGAATTGTTCGGATTAATCCCAGCCGCCAAATTTCACGAACGCACATCGCGGCAGAACTCCCGATACCATCCACACCATCTGGATGATTGGCGGTCCACCACTGTGCGATTTAGAAGATGTTTTTTTCCTCGCACAACTTCCTTGTGGAATAGTTTACCATCAGCGATTTTTCCGGACCGATACGACTTAGGGACCTTCAAAAGAGCCTACTCCTTTTAAAAGGCCGGCAACGCATCTGCAATTCCTCTGGTTCCCTGGTGTTGCAGTTGTTCATGGGCGGCGGTAGTCACTACCATCAGGTGAGCCGCATGCTCGTTTGCCCCTCTCCTATAAAAAAATGCTATGAGCATTCACCACCTCCTCCACCGCTTCCGGACGGTAGTCCTAGCTTTGGGCACGAAAAAAATAGTATTTATAAAATTATAAAAAAGTTATTTTTTTATTAGATATCTAATAATTTAAGCCGCTCCATTACATCGCTGTTTCCGTACAGACACATTCAAAAGGATCGCGAGTTTCTTGCGTCCCGCGCCACTTTCATTTCATATTTTATTTTATATTTTTATTTATCCGATGGCGTATTTTTATAACGCAGACTAGAGCGGATTTTATGGAGGTACCCATTTGCCGCTCGGCTTTGCATCAGCGCTTTGTGATTGTATGAACCATGTAACTACTAGCTTTACACGAATGTTTTTAGATTAGCGTGTCCATTTTAGTGATTTTTTATAAAATAAGGGTGACAAACGAGCACACAGTGGACTGTGTATTCACTAACCATCAGGTGGACCTTATGGTTAGTGAATACTACGGCCCATAGACATCTATATTTATCATCGATTAAGAATCAAAATGCAGATGCGTTGTCACCCCTGAGGACTAAGACGGAATGTTTCATATCCAGTAAAAAGGATTTCCGGTAGACATGTACATGACATGTCATTCATTCATTTGACCAATCATTCACGCACGTCTTACGAACCGGGTCATTCGGGTTGGGATCATTTCGAGTTTCAGTACTCTGTGATCTGTGAGACCCGCTGATAATGTTAAATGAACGAATCATTCACGATTGACACATATCTAGTTTCACCATACAAAACAGCAGCATTAAGCTGCTATTTTACGCTGGTATTCTGTGAGAGCGTGGTTATTCCACGGTGGAGCCGACCCTTTCGCGCTAGAGCCTTAATATAGCTGCAGCGTGGCTCTACCACGTAAAAATTGTGGTCTCGTCCTGATTTTATCGATGTTTGTTTTTGACATGCACTACTAAGATATGAAGAACTAAACTGAACTTTATGAAAACAATGAAGTATTATACAAATTTAAGTTTTTATGAAAAGGGACCTCTCCCGTTGTAAGAAGTAATTGCCTTAGTCATCACACTCGGCAGGCAATTTGGCGATAGCGGTATTAGCCGTGTCGCACCTTTGAAATTGTTACCCATTTCTGTTCTGTGTATTTAACGATTGACATAAACGAGATGGTTATATAGCCTCCTCTCATTTCTAAGAGGGTTTTGGGGTAATTATTAATTATATAATTAATTATTAATTATATAGTAGTTATTAATTTGAAGTAATTTGGAGTAATTAAAGCGACAGTAACCTAATGGCAAGATGCGGATCGCGATGACTCAAAAGGTTGTGGGTTCGAATCCGCCATTCGATGACTGTCGTGAACCACAAACATTTTAATCTTACCAGGAGTGGTTAAAGGGAATATTAGTAATGTTAATAACATCGCTAGTATTTAAAAAAAATATGTGTAATCAGCACGTGTTGGTGAACTTCCCAATATCCTCGGAATATTTTAGCAAATTATATGAAAATATATCTAGATATATAAGACATATTTTACAAGGGACAAATGGTTAATTTTTTTTTAAGTTTATAGACTTGCCATCGTACAAAAACTGCTGGCATGTTCGCAATAAACAGAATGTAGCCACAAATTCGTGCGCGTATCTAATAACCGTAAAAAGTAACTACCAAAGAACAGAAATCAATTCATGCTTTCCGATATCTACTTACGTTAATGAAAATAAACAATAAATACATAGCGTTCTACATTATTATTCTATATATATGTACTAAAATGTTACATCTGTTCTATAAAAATAAATAAAATTGAAGTGTCTGTATGTAATGTGAAAATAGAGCCCTGTTGTAGCTATATTGTGGTTGCAGCACAAATGGGTCGGCTCGACCGGGTAGGACTACGCTCTCACAGAATACCAGCGTAAAATAACAGCTTAACGCTGCTGTGTTTCGTATGGTGAGTGTAGAGAACCGGAGACCCTTTTTACTGGAAACGAGGCATTCCATCTTAGTCATCGGGGTGACAACGCATCTGCATTTTGATTTTAATTGAGGATAAATGTAGATGTCTATGGGCCACAGCATCCACTTACCATCAGGTGGACTGTGTGCTCGTTTGTCACCCTTATTCAATAAAATAGTAGCTGTTTGCTGATGTTTTCTGTGATATTAAATAGACAAATGAGCTAAATAGTCTATACGATTTTAATGGTTATTTCAAACAAAGAAGGCCAATGATGCATTATCACCTCTGAGGGTTAAGATGAAATGCCTCGCAGCCAGTTATCACACCCAACAGCAGAAGGTTTATGCCTGTTGGAAGAAACAAGTGTATTTAGTGCCAACCTAGATAGACTTCTAGGCGGAAAACTAGCGTTACAATCTTGAATTAAAATGAATTTTAAATAGTTGGCCAATACAACGGCAACTCACTTGTTTTTAATATAGACTAGCGATGTCTCGACAACAGCGCCACCAACTGGGTCCAAATTTGAATGTGTATCATCTAGGGATCCATTCAAACACACAAAAATCATCAAAATTTGTCCAGACGTTTTTGAGTTTTAGCGAGACTAACGGACAGCAATTGATTTTTATATAAAAAGATGAATTTGTGCGTTTGAGTTTGAGCAACATATAATATTTCTTCACCTTTAAAAATACCTGATATAATATTTCCCCTCTGAATCAAAACTCGGATACGATGCAAATTTGAAGTCGGCAAACTACAAATATTCAAGTAATATCTACATTTGTATAAATCTACCTTAAGGAATAATCCATTAGAAACTTTTCCAACTTAAAAAGGTAAAACTGTTAGTGAAGGGCAAAGAGAAAATCCACCGGAAAACACCGAAAGTGCCAAAATGTTAACTCGGTAAGAAGGAAACGGGTAATTAAGAGGGTCGGCACTCCCAAATAACAGCTTTAACTGTTTCAAATAATGTTTGAGGGAGGGATACTTGAAAAGTTCTTCGGCCCCTGGCTATTGAAATATTAGCGGAGGGAAGTTAGGAAATTCTCTGAAGTGGAAAGTAAAAAGTGAAGTTTTTGACATTGAAACGTCGGAGGGAATTCTATCGTAGCCGTTGTGAAATCCTAGGAACATTTTCTTTTTGCTTCTAGTGATGAAATTGGTTATTAATTTGTAAAAGTAAAAAAAGAGTTTATGACGCCTTTATTCTAAATCTGCGATCGAAAGTTTACAAGATAATATTTCGATAATTTCAATTTATTTTTATTTGTCTTAAATAGTTTATTATCAGTTATTTGATATTTTATTATAATTAATTAAGAATATTTGTTAAAAATATCAAATGATCTGAGGCTATGTATTTTACATACGATATTACTCAAAAGTTGTCAAGAAATCAAGAAACAAAATCACTTATAATTGTAATTAACAATGACAGTAGTTCAGTAGTGCTGTGCTGGCGGGATCGAACTCGGTTCGTTTGCGTAGCAACCACGGCACTTAATTTATTTTTATGAAAATAAAAGTAGTATATCATCCCGTGGGTGTCGTAAGAAGCTACAGATAAAAACAAATCACGAGATGAACAATAGCGTCTTCCTAATAACGACAAAATAAAACTGCGGTTGCCAACCCGCTCGCCAAGCGTGGCAACTATGACAAATATGATGAGGCAATCTATGGGGGAGGCTTATGTTCAGCAGTGGACTTTAATAGGCTGTAATGGTAACGGTAAAAGTAGTAGGTAATAAAAATAAATACAGTAGTGTGTAAAGGTGAGTAGCTTCGGTAGCGATGTGGAGGTCATCAGTTTTCCCTATTCTTTCTTATTCGTACAGTAAACTAGAACAATCAGTTAAGTAAATATGGCACAAGATTTTTATATGAACCAAAAATATTACCTACACTTCTATATAAATTTGACTAAGAAACTTTATATAAAATATATTATATTTAACTGAGAATGAGCAAATTATAGGTATTCAACTATAATTTATTACTTTTCTATTATAATTCATTGTTTCTAGTATTCTATTTTCGATTATTGGTTTTAACACATAGTGATTATAGTCTTAGACACATCATTTTTTTTAATAGAATAAGGATGACAAACGATTACACAGTCTACCTGATTGTAAGTGGATGCTGTGGCCCATAGACATCTACATCTAACCTCGATTAAAAATCAATATGCAGATACATTGTCACCACTGAGTACTTAGATGGAATGCCTCGTTTCCATTAAAAAAGGTCTCAGGTTCTCACCAATCACTCATCATCCCCATTCGTGCTACAAACATAATATAGCTGCAACATGGCTCTATTACGTACAAGTCAAGTTCTGTAGTCATTAATTAAAGATAAATGACTTCAGAATTACATTTTATAATTATGAATTACTGAACTATAGCTTCACAAGATAGATTTTTTTATAGGATAAGGGTGACAAACGAGCATCTGATGGTAAGTGGTTGCTGTGGCCCATAGACGTCTACATCTATCCTCGATTACGAATCAAAATGCAGATGCGTTTTCACCCGTGAGGACTAAGATGGAATGCCTCGTTTCCAGTAAAAAGGATCTCCGGGTCTCTACACTCACCATACGAAGCACAGCAGCGTTAAGCTGCTATTGATGCTATTGGTATATGGTATTAAATACGTAGGCCACTTAGAAAGTTTGCGAGAGCAACATCAGGGGACTTCACTCGAACCTTAACGCCGTCCACTACCATCTACAGACGGCAAAGCCGGCCTTGCTCTTTTTGACCGAGACGCAGGTGTCCTCTCCGGCTGATACTACAGGTACGAACCTGTCCTACCGGGATACAAATTAGAACACTTCTTTGTGCCCGGGCTGGAGTTTGCGTATACGTCAGAGTGCGTATCTGTTCTCGACGCCTCGGCAGTCTTGAAGGTACGGACCTGTCCATCCTTTGGCTGCACGTAGACAGCGACGACCATCCCCGCGTCTACGGGTGCCTGTATAAGTCCCATAGCGGTAATGCTGACAACTCATCGACAACGTCCAAATGGCTACAGATTTCTTGCTACAACAGATCCCATCCGTAGAGATCGTGATATTGGCGATTTTAACGCCCACCACCGAATGGCTCGGTTCTCGTTTAACCGATCATGCGGGGAGATCTGTTTATGACTTTGCCTTGGCATATGGTCTGACACAACTGGTTACTTCGCCTACACGGATTCCAGATGGAGGACCATACACCTTCCTGTTGGACCTTCTGATGACCTCTCATCCGGACGGATATTAAGTTTCCGTCGATGCCCTCTCGGCTCTTCGGACCATTGTCTGATCCGGAGTGTGGTAGGCCACTCATGCTCCCCTCGCGGTTGCGTTCTGCAGGTTTCCGCCGTGTTTGGCATTACAGGTCGGCGGATTAGGACGGAATGCGGTCTTTCTTTGCATCCTACCCATGGGGTGGGTTTGCTTATCGCCGGATGATCCCAGCGCTGTTGCTGACTCTGTCACTGATGTGGTGCTACAGGAATAGAACCATTTATTCCATCATCTGTGGTACCCATCGGAGGCAGATCTCAGCCTTGGTTTGGTCGCTCCTGTAAGACTGCACTGCGCAGCAAGCAGGAGTGTTATCAGGCCTGAGCTGAGGCTTCGGCGGCTGGGATGTAAACACCAGCATGCTTAAAAGAAGTATAACTTCGCCTCCAGGTCCTTCAAAGAGTTATTGCCCAGGCAAAGTCAGAGCACATAGGCAGAATTGGCGAGAAACTAGTTCGCCTTCCTTCGGGAACCCGTGCATTCTGGTCTCGCCATGGCTGTCCAAGGAATTTCTGTAAGCCATCACTACCATCTCTGCACAGGAGGATGACTCACTGGCCCACGCCGCAAAAGAGAAAGCCGACCTTTTAGGCTCCCTTTTGTGTCCAACTCGACTCTTGATGACGGGGAACACACCGTCAACCATCCTGTAGTGTGAGTGTCTATGCCTGATGTGCGATTCACACAGTGCTCAGTACGCAAAGCACTCCTCTCCCTGGACATACACAAGTCGAGTGGGCCTGACGGAATCCCGCCAATTGTGCTGAGGACGTGTGCTCCAGAGTTGGCACCGGTTCTAACGCGTCTTTTCCGGTACTCCTACTCCCTAGGCGTTGTCCCGAATTCATGCACCCGATCCCTAAAAAGGTAACCGCTCTGATCCGTCCAACTACAGGCCTATCGCCATCACCTCCTTGTTCTCGAAAATAATGGAGTCCATTATTAACTGCCAGCTCATGCGGTACCTTGAGGAGCACCAGCTGATTAGTGACTGCCAGTACGGTTTCCGTCGGGGTCGCTCAGCTGGTAATCTCTTGTTTACCTAACACACACGAATCCAACGGGGAGGCATTGGCCGTTAGTTTAGACATAGCGGAGGCGTTCGATTGGGTGTGGCACAAAGCACTTCTTTCGAAGCTTCCTTCCTATGGGCTTCCTGAGAAAGTTTCATGAGTTGGAACCAATTTTTAAACACTTTTGCTAGTGCGTCTCAGACACCTTTAATATGGTTTTCTCGAACGCTGCTAGCATATTTTCAGCCGATAAAAATTGTATTCCTATCAGCACATTTTTATTTTAAAGAATAAAAAGAAGTCACACAGACCGCTGATTTCAAGCGCTGTATGGCTGGATGGCTAAGCAAAAGCTCAACCGGTGGCTGTCCAGGAAGACCCTCGTTTTAAGCGCTGAGTGCACAGGCGCGTTGTCATGATGAAGCAGTAACTCTTCGGTCACTTCTAGCTCACAGCAGTAAAAATTTTGGCAAGCATTTGGCAGTATATTATTTGGCATTAACGTTATTTTGATTTCGTAAAGGAATTGACACCAGATACTCCGTCAAGCTGGAAAAACTAGCGATCTAAATCATTCCTGCGCTCTTCGATTGATTCACGTAGGTAGGCGTTGATTCAATTTGATATAGCCAAACGGTCAACTGGCGCTCCCTTCTGGATCGTATTGATAAGTCTAACATTCATTACCTGAAACAATGTCGAGCATTAGTGTAGTTGTGCGACACCGAACGAGAAAAATGTGTCTCTTCAACCGCGATTTGTTCGTGTAAAATCTCACCACCCGAGCTACCCGACTCAATCTAGTATTATAATGTGCTGAATCTTTTGTGCGCGAGTAACTATTGACTGACCTATTATCTTGCATTAAATGTTTCACTTTCTACATAGAAGTCTTTGGGTTAGCATGTTTCCTTCCGTTACAGCCGTCAAAGGGCGACTACTTTCTTCTTCATCGCTCAATGTTAGTTGACCAGCTCCAAATTGCTCATACCAGCAGTATACGGTTCAAATTTACCGATAGAAACGATTTATCCAGTTTCAAGCGATATTTTTAATCATAAAAAAATAGTATGCGAAAATGTTCCAGACGCAGATCCAATTTTCAATAAAAACTATACTACCTTTTATCAATTTAGCTCTTAAAAAAGGTAGAAGCAAGAAAACATTTTTTCTAGAATTCTTATTAAGGTCAGACTACCAAAAAAAGTTGAATCTACAAAATAAAAACCGTACCAGCTTATAAAGGTTATGTATTGGTATAGTTTTTAATTGGATTAAATTGAATTGAAGAGCATCCTCGTTCCTGCCGCATTTTATTCCAAAATTTAAATTCAAAGTCCGCCGTCCACACTAACAGTCCGTATTTTCCCGCGTTATCCTTAACTACCGCCAGTTAGGCGGAATTGCTTTATCTCTTCACCTTCGTTCGCGGCTTCACGCCCTCCCCCTCCCACCCACCACCCTTATCACTTTATCCACTTTAACCCCACTCGAGCGCGTTAATAAATCGCTTTCATTCAGACCGTTTCAACTTTACTTGTGAAATGTAATACAATTATATTTTATATCATCAATATTTTTAAATCTGTTCAAATTACGTTTTCAGTTAAATGCAATTAATTATGTGATTTTTACAACTTACTGGAAAATTATGAGTAAGCTCAAATCAGCGACCTGTGGAGAGAGCTATGCTCGAAGCTCTCGTGATAAAATCCATAAAGAGGATATCAACAGAAGAACTAGAGTAACTGTCATAGCCTCGGAGGATCAGTAGACTAAAGCCGCTCCATTGATCATTGAGCTCGAAGAACTGACAACCGAAAACGTTCTCGAGTGGATTGGTGCTAGTTTGTCTCTTCCTCTTACCCTTAAAAAAGGTTTCGCCACAGACTTCATTCCCAGTCATGCATATTTTTACGATGTTTACCATCACCAAGTACGTGAATATAAGCGCTTTAAATTTCACACACATTTCATTGACGTTATCATCCATAATGCCAACGTTACATCGATATGCTTATTTCGCCATGTTTAAGATGCTTATTGTTTGTGTATTTTACGACTAAGAGTAATGCTAAACGAAAATTTATAGTAACGAAAAATGAGAGAAAGTAAACAAGTAATAAGGTATAGAGGAATACAGATTTTAAATTATACTCATGGATAAATTGATCATTGATATCTATATAAGATTCTCAAACATCGTAATATTGAGACATGAAAGCTCTCACGATAGGCTTTTGAAGCTTGTTGCGTCCGCATTCAAGAATAAGGCCTTGCTATTATCAAATGCAGGAGTAGTGATGTCAGAGATTTTGAGAAATACTTATATCTAAGTTGTGGAAGTGGTATATTTTAGGTTTAAGTACTATAATAACAAATATTTATTTAATCTGTGATACGGTATTACACCTACCATAATCATGAGCAATTGAAATAATAACTTTGACTATGAATCGAAAGTTGTTATGTACAATTTATTTGTTAGTCATAACCCAATGTAACCTTTTGTGGTGAGAAAACAAAAGTTCTGGTTCACTTTGTCTCTACCAAAAAATATTAATAGTCTCATCAAGTTCTATAGTCATTAATTAAAGATAAATTACTTCAGAATTACATTTTATAATTATGAATTACTGAACTATAGCTTCACAAGATAGATTTTTTTATAGGATAAGGGTGACAAACGAGCATCTGATGGTAAGTGGTTGCTGTGGCCCATAGACGTCTACATCTATCCTCGATTACGAATCAAAATGCAGATGCGTTTTCACCCGTGAGGACTAAGATGGAATGCCTCGTTTCCAGTAAAAAGGATCTCCGGGTCTCTACACTCACCATACGAAGCACAGCAGCGTTAAGCTGCTATTGATGCTATTGGTATATGGTATTAAATACGTAGGCCACTTAGAAAGTTTGCGAGAGCAACATCAGGGGACTTCACTCGAACCTTAACGCCGTCCACTACCATCTACAGACGGCAAAGCCGGCCTTGCTCTTTTTGACCGAGACGCAGGTGTCCTCTCCGGCTGATACTTCGTACCTGTCCTACCCGGGATACAAATTAGAACACTTCTTTGTACCCCGGGCTGGAGTTTGCGTATACGTCAGAGAGGATATCTGTTCTCGACGCCTCGGCAGTCTTGAAGGTACGGACCTGTCCATCCTTTGGCTGCACGTAGACAGCGACGACCATCCCCGCGTCTACGGGTGCCTGTATAGGTCCCATAGCGGTAATGCTGACACAGATCAACTCATCGACCACGTCCAAATGGCTACAGATTTCTTGCTACAACAGATCCCATCCGTAGAGATCGTGATACTTGGCGATTTTAACGCCCACCACCGAATGGATCGGTTCACGTTTAACCGATCATACGGGGAGATCTGTTGTCTGTGGGAGATCTGTTGTATGTTGTTTATGACTTTGCCTTGGCATATGGTCTGACACAACTGGTTACTTCGCCTACTCGGATTCCAGATGTCGAGGACCATACACCTTCCCTGTTGGACCTTCTGCTGACCTCTCATCCGGACGGATATTAGGTTTCCGTCGATGCCCCTCTTGGCTCTTCGGACCATTGTCTGATTCGGAGTGTGGTGCCACTCACGCTCCCCTGGCGGTTGCGTTCTGCAGGTTTCCGCCGTGTTTGGCATTACAGGTCGGCGGATTGGGACGGAATGCGGTCTTTCTTTGCATCCTACCCATGGGGGTGGGTTTGCTTCTCGCCGGATGATCCCAGCGCTTTTGCTGACTCTGTCACTGATGTGGTGCTACAGGAATAGAACTATTTATTCCATCATCTGTGGTACCCATCGGAGGCAGATCTCAGCCTTGGTTTGGTCGCTCCTGTAAGACTGCACTACGCAGTAAGCAGGAGTGTTATCAGGCCTGAGCTGAGGCTTCGGCAGCTCGGGATGTAAACACCAACATGCTTAAAAAGAAATATAACTTCGCCTCCAGGTCTTTCAAAAGAGTTATTGCCAAGACAAAGAGTACATAGGCAGAATTGGCAAGAAACTAGTTCGCCTTCCTTCGGGACCTTTGCAGAGACCAGAATGCACGGATGCATTCTGGTCTCTGCAAAGGCTGTCCAAGGAATTTCTGTAAGCCATCACTACCATCTCTGCACAGGAGAATGACCCACTGGCCCACGCCGCAAAGAAAGCCGACCTTTTAGGCTCCCTTTTTGTGTCCAACTCGACTCTTGATGACGCCCCCCGTCACACCGTCGACCATCCCGTAGTGTGAGTGCTCTATGCCTGATGTGCGATTCACAAAGTGTTCAGTACGCAAAGCACTCCTCTCCCTGGACATACACAAGTCGAGTGGGCCTGACGAAATCCCGCCAATTGTGCTGAGAACGTGTGCTCCAGAGTTGGCAACGGTTCTAACGCGTCTTTTCCAGTACTCCTACTACCTAGGCGTTGTCCCGAATTCAGCTTTCTTGACAGCTTTCGTGCACCCGATCCCTAAAAAAGGTAACCGCTCTAATCCGTCCAACTACAGGCTTATCGCCATCACCTCCTTGTTCTCGAAAATAATGGAGTCCATTATTAACTGCCAGCTCATGCGGTACCTTGAGGAGCACCAGCTGATTAGTGACTGCCAGTACGGTTTCCGTCGGGGTCGCTCAGCTGGTGATCTTCTTGTTTACCTAACACATAGATGGGCGCAGGCGATTGAATCCAAGGGGAGGCCGATGGTTTGGACATAGCGAAGGCCTTCGATTGAGTCTGGCACAAAGCACTTCTTTCGAAGCTTCCTTCCTATGGGCTTCCCGAGAAATTGTGCAATTGGATCACCAGTTTTCTGGCTTATCAGAGCATCAAGGTCATAGTAGACGGTGCATGCTCGATTACAAGCCTATTAACGCTGGTGTTCCACAAGGTTGCGTGCTATCACCAACGCTGTTTCTTCTGCATATCAATGATATGTTGCAAACAGGTAACATTCATTGCTATGCGGTGATGCTCTATACACCGGCCGTGCCAATATTTCTCGGAAAACGTCGCCGAGTACCGAAACAAATTGTGTCTGAAGTCGAGTCTTTGCTGAACAAAGTCTCGGATTGAGAACGACTAAATCTAGTCCAGTTCATTCCTCAGAAAACACAAGTTTGCGCGTTTACCGCCAAAAGAACCCTTTGTCGTATCTCCTCAGTTTCAAGGCACTCCTTGTTGCCTCAGCCAGTATCGGAATCCTCGGCGTCGACATATCGAGTGACGTGCAGTTTCGTGGTCACCTGGAAGAGAAGGCCAAATTGGCCTCTAAAAGCTTGGCGTGCTCAGCAGAGCAGGACAGTATTTTATGCCGGCACACCGCTTGCAACTTTACAAGGCGCAGGTTTGGCCTCACATTGAATACTGTTCCCATCTCTGGGCAGGGGCCCCAGTGCCAGCTCCTTCCACTTGACCGCATCCAGCGCAGAGCGGTTCGAATCGTTGACGACCATTCCAGCCGCTCAATTTCACCATCGCACATTGCGACAAAACTCGCGATACCATCCATACCATCTGGATGATTGGCGGTCCACCTCTGTGCGATTTAGAAGATGTTTTCTTCCTGGCACAACTTCCTTATAGAATCGATTACCACCAGCGATTTTTCCGGACCGGTACGACTTAGGGACCTTCAAGAAAAGAGCCTACTCCATTTTAAAAGCCGGCAACGCATCTGCAATTCCCTGGTGTTGCAGTTGTTCATGGGCGGCGGTAGTCACTACCATCAGGTGAGCCGCATGCTCGTTTGCTCTCCACCAGCATGCACACAATGTTTCATGAGTTGGAACCAATTTTTAAACACTTTTGCTAGTGCATCTCAGACCTTTAATATAGTTTTCTCGAACGCTGCTAGCATATCTTCAGCCGATAAAATTGTATTCCTATCAGCATATTTTTATTTTAAAGAACAAAAGAAGTCACACAGACCGCTGATTTCAAGCGCTGTATGACTGGATGGCTAAGCAAAAGCTTAACCGGTGGCTGTCCAGGAAGACCCTCGTTATGAGCGCTGAGTGCATGGGCAAGCAGTAACTCTTCGGTCACTCGTAGCTCACAGCAGTAAACATTTTGGCAAGCATTTGGCAGTATATTATTTGGCATTAACGTTATTTTGATTTCGTAGAGGAATTGACACCAGATACCCCGTCAAGCTGGAAAAACTAGCGATCAAAATCATTCCTGCGCTCTTCGATTGATTCACGTAGGTAGGCGTTGATTCAATTTGAAACAGCCAAACCGTCAACTGGCGCTCCCTTCTGGATCGTATTGATAAGTCTAAGATTCATTACCTGAAACAATGTCGAGCATCAGTGTGGTTGTGCGACACCGCACGAGAAAAATGTGTCTTTTCAACCGCGATTTGTTCGTGTAAAATCTCACCACCCGAGCTACCCGACTCAATCTACTATTATAATGTGCTGAATCTTTTGCGCGCGAGTAACTATTGACTCACCTATTATCTTGCATTAAATGTTTCACTTTCTACATAGAAGTCTTTGGTTAGCATGTTTCCTTCCGTTACAGCCGTCAAAGGGCGACTAATTTCTTCATCGCTCAATGTTAGTTGACCAGCTCCAAATTGCTCATACCAGCGGTACACGGTTCAAATTTACCGATATAAACGATTTATCCAGTTTCAAGCGATATTTTTAATCATAAAAAAATAGTATGCGAAAATGTCCCAAACGCAGATCCAATTTTCAATAAAAACTATACCACCTTTTATCAATTTAGCTCTTAAAAAAGGTGGAAGCAAGAACACATTTTTTCTAGAATTCATATTAAGGTTAGACACTAAAAAAAGTTGAATCTACAAAATATAACCGTACCAGCTTATAAAGGTTATGTATTGGTATAGTTTTTAATTGGATTAAATTGAATTGAAGAGCATCCTCGTTCCTGCCGCATTTTATTCCAAAATTTGGAAATTCAAAGTCCGCCGTCCACACTAACAGTCCGTATTTTCCCGCGTTATCCTTAACTACCGCCAGTTAGGCGGAATTGCTTTATCTCTTCACCTTCGTTCGCGGCTTCACGCCCTCCCCCTCCCACCCACCACCCTTATCACTTTATCCACTTTAACCCCACTCGAGCGCGTTAATAAATCGCTTTCATTCAGACCGTTTCAACTTTACTTGTAAAATGTAATACAATTATATTTTATATCATCAATATTTTCAAATCTGTTCAAATTACGTTGTCAGTTAAATGCAATTAATTATGTGATTTTTTTTTTACAACTTACCGGAATATTATGAGTAAGCTCAAATTCAGCGACCTGTGGAGAGAGCTATGCTCGAAGTTTCTCTCCGTGATAAAATCCATAAAGAGGATATCAACAGAAGAACTAGAGTAACTGTCACAGCCCGGAGGATCAGTAGGCTAAAGTGGCAATGGCCGCTCCATTGATCATTGAGCTCGAAGAACTGACAACCGAAAACGTTCTCGAGTGGATTGGGTGCTAGTTTGTCTCCCTTCCTCTTACCCTTAAAAAAAAGGTTTTGCCACAGACTTCATTCCCCAGTCATGCATATTTCCTTACGATGTTTACAATCACCAAGTACGTGGAATATAAGCGTTTTAAATTTCACTACACAATTTCCATAATGCCAACGTTACATCGATATGCTTATTTCGGCATGTTTAAGATGCTTATTGTTTGTGGTATTTTACGACTAAGAGTAATGCTAAACCAAAATTGTTATAGTAACGAAAAAAATGGGAGAAAGTAAACAAGTAATAAGATATAGAGGGAATAAAGATTTTAAATTATACTCATGGATAAATTGATCATTGATATCTATAAAAAGATTGTCAAACATCGTAATATTGAGACGAGAAAGCTCTCACGATAGGCTCTGAAGCTTTCGTTGCGTCCGCATTCAAGAATAAGGCCTTGCTATTATCAAATGCAGGAGTAGTGATGTCAAGAGATTTTGAGATATACTTATATTCGTTGTAAGTGGTATATTTAGGATTTTAAGTAACAAGTACTATAATAACAAATATTTATTTAACCTGTGATACGGGTATTACACCTACCAGAACCATGAGCAAATTGGAAATAACAACTTTGACTATGAATCGAAAGTTGTTATGTACAATTTATTTGTTAGTCATAACTCCAAATGTAACTTTTTGTAGTGAGAAAACAAAAGTTCTGGTTCACTTTGTCTCTACCAAAAAAAAATATTAATAGTCTTATCAACTTTATATCATTCAAAGATTACTCGAGCGACCGAAACAGATGAAAATCTAATTGCATTTTAGTTCTGTTTAATTGTGTGTACTTTAATTCTAAACGTTGGGTGTTGGCTGTAATAGTTTCTTCGTCATACAAAAAAATTAAAACAATTTTCTCCTTAAACTTATTCCGTGTTATCTTTTTTTCCATAGAATAAGGGTGATAAGCGAGCATACAGCCCACCTGATGGTAAGTGGCCCATAGACATCTAAGTCTATCCTTGATTAAGAATTAAAATGCAGATGCGTTGTCACCCCTGAGAATTAAGATGGAATGCCTTGTATGCACACTCACCATAAAAAACACAGCAGCATTGAGCTGCTATTTTACGCTTATATACTGTGAGAGCATGGTGGTCCTTCTTTGGTCGAGCCGAACCAAATGTGCTACAAGCATAATATAACTGCAACATGGCTCTATCGCATATATACCTCTCATTTGACTACATTATCAACGACATATTCTCATGAATTTGCTAGAGTACGTTACTGCAATGATAAGAAAGTGAAGAAGTTTTATTTAATTAGAATTACCTTAAAATTTACGTTTAGAAATGATAATCCTTGAAGAGGGAAAAATATTTAGGGAGTAAAATCTTCTATCATGTAAAAATCTAAAGATCTGAATCTAAAAAGTAAGTACATTTTATTGATTCAAAATTCACAAATGATTTCAGACCTCTCTTAAGTTTGTAAAGTTTTAAAAGTTGGTCGCTGTCCTTTGATTTAACTATCTTATAGTGCATATAGATTTACTACCTTAGGCATTTTATTACGTGCTAGAGTGAGAGAGTGGTCGTGGCACGAATCGGTTGGCTCCGAACCAACAACAAGCACAGAATACAAGCGTAAAATAACTGCTTATTGCTGCTGTGTTTCGTATGGTGAGTGTAGACAACCGGAGACCCTTTTTACTGGAAACGAGGCATTCCATTTTAGTCCTCAGGGGCGACATTTCGATTCTTAATCAAGGATAAATGTAGATGTCTTATTGATATTATGATATTATAATGCTACAAGTGTCCACGCAAACACTGAGGCCACGGCAAAGCTAATTCGTTTCACGACTATTCCTAACCATGCCCGATGTTATATTCTTGCTACCTAAGAGGCTAGGGTGTAGTAGAATGTACTGTTAAAGACATAGGTAATGAAATCTGACCTGAAAGTCAACAAGTTATGATTTTGCACAATTGTTGACACCAGCTGAGTTTTGAAACGTTAGTGCCCATTTACCGCAAGGCAAATGGTTGTCAAAAAAATCTTAGGAAGTATCTCAAGCCACTACGACAACACGAGATTTAATTTAATTTAATTTAATTTAATTAGTAATGCTAAATTTTAAAAACTGTACTTTTATTAAGATATGTATAATAACAAACATTAATTAAAAGTTTAGCAAGCAACAACATATAAACATCAATTCATATCATATTTTGTATAACACATTACTTTATTTACTTATGAAATAATATATAATAATATATTAATAAAGCAAGGAATATAATCGGTCCCCGATTCTTAAATAAAATGTATTTAAAATTTCCTTATTAATTTTTGTATATTAAAAATAAAAATAAACATAGTAGCATCCTTTTTCCAGACGTATGGCGTCCATTTTCCGAACAATTTCCCTTGGCCTCCTTCAGTTCAAGAGAGCGTGTTAAAGACAGGCCCTTTTACTCGCAGCTCTCTTTCTGTGACGTCATTTTCGACATATGCAGGGAACGGTTGGTGGTTGGTACTATGGAGTAATTTTAAACCGTTATCGAATTATCTGATGTTCGTATTTTTTTTCCGCATTACTTTTATCGTGCATTACTTAAATTCAACAATGCTATGCCAATCTCAATTCTCTATGTACTATCGCACATGGAAGCTAAGATATGCCATTTTTTATAGAATAATGATGACAAACGAGACTACAGTCCACCTGATAGAAAGTTGATACTGTGGCCCATAGACTACCGTTACCACCTATTAAAGTCTACTGCTGAACAGCCTTCCTCTTAGACTGCCTCATAGGGGAGATATTTGCCATAGTTGTCACGCTTGGCAAGCGGGTTGGCAACCGCAGTTTTTTATTTTTTATTTTTAGTCGTTATTAGGCTGCTGCCCATCCCCTGATTTGTTTTCCTCCGTTGCCTCTTACGACACCTACAGGATGATATGGGGTAGTGGATATTCTTACACCGCCACTACACGGTCCGGTCCATAGACTATTACAATCTAATTTTAATAAATAATAAGAGAAGCCATCAATCCAATTTTATCCGATAGTCCGGATAGTGTCGTAAAAACCATATAAGGAATACGTTATAAAAATAAGGAGGAATTCCATCTTAGTCCTTATGGGTTAGAACGCATGGTCAAAGTCAAAATATTTTTATTAAAAACTAGCGATCCGCCCCGGCTTCACTCGGATGATTTCTGTATCTCGGCGACAGCTCCACCTACTGGGTCCAAATGTAAATCTAAACCATCTAGAGACCCATTCAAACACACACAAAAAATTTCATCAATATCGGTCGAGCCGTTTTTAAATTTTAGCGAGACTACCGGACAGCAATTATTATTATTATTATCTTTGAAAAAACGATTAATAAATTGATTATTATATATAGAATACTAGCGTACCGCCCCGGCTTCGCACGGGTGATTTTTGGATCTTGACAAAAGCGCCACCTACCGGGTCCGGTTGTGTGGGCTAAAGCATTCACCTACCATTAGGTAGACTGTGTGCATGCTTGACAACCTAACTTCAAAAAAAAGAGCTATGAATATGTTCAGATGGAATAAATTCCTAGAACTACATCCGCAAAGTCTTACTAACACTAGTTAGTTTAATGATATAGAACAGAATTCTACAATAAAGTAACTTTTTAATCTATACGTTATGCCTTTTTTTGCATAATTTGTCCGTGCAATAACTACACGCTAAATATGAATGAGGTTTTCTTTAGAGTTCTGCAATAAAGGTCGATGATGCAATAAAACTTGATTTGTTATCAATGTATATACAAGTTACATCAACAGCAGTCAAGAACGAATTATAGACACGTCGACATAGAGTTCTATAAGTATTACTTGAGTAGGGTTGATTACCAACGAAATAATGTGTAACTAAATACAAAATCATAACAAATGTAACAACATAGATATATTCCAATAAATCAGTAGGCTGTCGTGGTAATGGGTTTGCCATATAGAAGAAAGGTTCTCCACAGGAATCCTCGTACTAGAAAGAAAAGTGTTGGGCGATCCCCAACTAGAGGGAGTGACGACCTGATGAAACATACAAGTAGTTGATGGATGCAGGTGTCCTATTTTCAACCGTCTGCAGCAAAAATAGTTGGCTTAAGCGGGTAAGGACAACGGTCAAAACAGAATACCAGCGTATAATAGCGACATTGTGATTCATATTGTTAATGAAGAAAATCGGAGACATTTTTCTACTGGTAACAAGGCATTTCATCAAAATCCTCAGGTACAACAATGCGTCTGTATTTTGATACTTATTTGTAGATAGATGTGACCACAGCATCCAATTATCATCAGGTGAAATGTGTGCTCTTTATCATCCACAGGTCAAATATAAAAAATTACACTCACGGGACAAAATGTCTACTCACAAGGATTGAGTGACGTATTTTCTTACGCTTACCACTATTTGGTGTACCTAATAACAAATAATTAAATTATAGTTGTTTAGTCGCGGTATTAACCGGGTAGGGGCGGCGTAAGTATACTACCCCATATCTTCCCGTGGAATGGAAACAGGTGATGGGCAGCAGGATCTTCCTGATAGCAACTCAAAATAATAAAAAACTGCGGTTGGCAACCCGCTTGCCAAGCGTGCCAACTATGGCAAAATCCCCCCTATGAGACTATCTATGGGGGAGGCCTATGTTTAACAGTGGACTTTTATGCGCTGTAATGGTAAAATTATAGTTGCGGAATTCTAAAACTATTATAATTTTATAATAGACGATTCTATCATTATTATATTCACGAGGGAAAAATTAAGCAGCTCTAAGTTCCGCTCATTACTTGACATTCTAAGCGATACCTTGTTTATTGACTCATTATGTGTAAAGTAGGTCTAGAAATAATTAAATTATGCCGTATTGCAACTAGACAAGTCAATGACGATAATTACACCAACTTAAATTACAAAACCCATGATAATAATTCCACATAGATGCAACACTGTAAGCAGATGTTTGCTTAATTTAAAGATTACGTTAAATATTCGAGGCAATGAAGGTTTAATTTTATATAATTGTGGTAAAAAAACTTTATATGCAATATGTAGAGCCGTGTGTAAAATCTTGAATATATTCGAATAAAAACTGATATATACTATATGCAATACGAAGGTTAATACGTGGTAGAGCCATGCTGCAGCTATATTACTGGTATAGTTGTAGAACGTGGTCCTTTCCCGGTCGAGCCGACCACCGGGGAAGGACCACGCTCTCACAGAATACCAGCGTAAAATAGCAGCTTAACGCTGCTGTGTTTCGTGTGGTGAGTGTAGAGAACCAGACACCCTTTTTACTGGAAACGAGGCATTCCATCTTAGTCCTCACGGGTGAAAACGAATCTGCATTTTGATTCGTAATCGAGGATAAATGTAGATGTCTATGGGCCACAGCAACTACTTACCATCAGGTGGACTGCGTGCTCGTTTTTCATCCTTATCCTATAAAAAATACGAAGGACAATGATAAAGACAAAAACTGGAAGGTTCTATATTGAACGCTTATATTTTTTTTTTGTTTATGTTATGTATTTTCAACATTATGTGTATATTTTGTTCACCATTTTTCAGAAACGGCTGAGCAGATTTTTTATTAAATAGTAATTTATACTTTAGGGGTAGTCACATATAAAATTTTAATAAAAAATTTCACCCATATGGGTGCAAAATAGGGAATGAAATTTTCAATGTAACTATGTAGACGATTTTACTACCTTGAGATATTATATATATTCTGTATAAATATTGCTAAGTCTACTCAAAGAGCTAAAAAATAAACTTTAAAAAGTAAGAACCGACTTCAAAAAATAACAAGTGTTAAAATTAAAAATTCTGTACAACCCACTTCAATATAAATAAAATGAGAACATCATCAATATAATCGAAGTCAATTAAATACGCATTATTAAGGATAACTCGAAAACTACTAGCGAGATCTTGATTAAATTTGAAGAATTTCAATTCACATGAGTAGCACCATCTTTCAAATAAAAAAAGAATCGGTTCACCTAGAAAAAAATTCTGAGGTAACACATATAAAAAAACAGTCGAATTGAGAACCTACTCCTTTATTTGAAGTTGGTTGAAAAGGAACAAAATTCTTTTCACATTCGGGGCCTTAATTCTTCAATACAATCGTCCGTGTTACAAAAGTAGTTTATAATTATTATAGTTACTTACTTATCTGATGTACTATGTTATTTGAATGATTTTTCTAACATTATTCGTATATCCATACAGAATCATATGGACTCATTACTCTTCTAGCCATGGTAATCCATAGCTAAAAAATTAAAAAAAATATCCTATTATCATAAAATTTTTAGGTTATTTGGCTACTTATTGATGCTTAAAAATATCAAACTGATGGATAACCAGTGTAGACCGGATAAACCGACACAGTTCGAAGGATTACTAAGCCGTTTAGTTAGTACAACAGACTGATGGGGAAGAAAGGTTCTCGAGTGGCGGTCTCGTAAAGGGAACTTTACAAGTACAGTAGAGCCACCCTCACTTTATGAAGTGAGGAACTTATGAGCGGGAAGTCTATGGGTGTTGGTTTAAAACCTTGACCGTATTTGGACGCGCCTTGCGTTTACAGTGAACTTATGATAGGTTACAATGAATTGCATGTTTGATAAACGTGATTTTTTACGTGTTAAAGCTACTCTGCATCTGTATTATTACGGCAGCACGTATGGGTCGTCTCGACCTGGAACAGGCCACATCCGCACTGAATGCAAGCATAAAATAACAACATAATGCTGCTGCGTTGCATATGGTGAGTAAAGAGAACCGGAGAACGTTTTTACGGGTAAAGCGGCATACCACAGGCCTACAAAGAGAGATGGACGCTGCGTATATTTCAAGTGTCGTAAAAATCAAGCCAAAGGTTAAAAAAATGGTCAGCATATTGCAAGAATAGGTACTCACATACATATATGCACCTGAAATATTTGCAACCAACAACATGGCGTTAAGTGCGTATGCGTCCAGCACTGTATCACCCAAAGGTAGACTGATAGAGAACGCCTCAGGCATTAAGGCCCGTATTAATAAACGTTACTCAACGACGAACTCAAGTGCGTAATCATTTGATACACCCTCATTACGAAATCAGCATCTCAAGATCGTTGCTAATTAATAAACACATAAAAACAGTATCTCAATACGCTGTACTTAGGAATACTGTTCTGTGACTTGCACTCAAGTATACACACTTGAGAGTCGAGTTCCGTTTATTAATCAGTGTGGCACTCAGCTGATATCGTAAACTAAACCACATCTTGAGATATGTTTATTAATAAGATCATAACTCAAGATTGTACTCAAGTGCGTGTACTTGAGCTGAGTAACGTTTATTAATACGGGCCTAAGTCCGCCTTCATACCATATGTGTATATAAAGGTTTAAATAAATAATTAAATAAAACTTTAATAGGTTAATAAATAAAGAAAGAAGAGAAGAAAAGATGTATGAGTGAGCACGTGTCATGAAGTTCAGCGTGCTTTCGGCATCAGTTGAAATGTGGGCAGCCCTCCGTTTATCTTTCTTTGTTGGTCAGTGAGGTATACGGTATACCGTCTTAGTCCACGGAAGTTACAACGCATCTGGAAGTATTTTGATAATCAATCGCGAATAGACGAAGACATAAATGGACTAAAGCATCCAGTTACCATTATTTAGATTTTGTTGTCGTCTTGTATGTGAAAAACACAAACGAGAAGCTACCTTAAGTGTTTGTCAAGATATGTGTGTATTGTCAAAAGGAACTTGATTATAAAAAAAATGTAGACTGTGCTTCAATTTTTTCATTAAATCCGTCTCGCAAAACTAGTTTCCTTACAAATGACAAATTAATCTCTCGAAAGTTGTTTAGTTTTTTTTTTGGAATCGTTTCGGTGGCAACGAGCCGTAGCGAATTAGAGTGACATTTCGGTAGTCGGTAAAGGTGCGTCCATCATAAGAGCAGGCAATGAAATTTGGTAAAATTCTTTTCCAGTTTCCTAAATTTACTTTCGGTAACTTCTGACTTAGGATTTTTTCACCTAGCTTACACTATGTGAAGAAGGGTTGCATTATAATTTACTGAAATAAGGGTAACAAACGAGCAAACAGTTCACAATTTTGCATAAAACTTTTGCATAATATATCGCTAATTTAAATCCACTATAGAATGAACGAACTAATTCTTCCCAATCAATCTGTAATAGTAAACTTAAGCAAGAAAAATACAGGTAGTATTAATTAGTCTAATATTATATAAAAATTTATATTTGTTTATTTGTATTTTATGCGCTGCCATACCGTTCATTAGATTGCGCTAAAACTTTGTCAATTTGTTACATACACGTGCGCGAAGGTTATAGGTATAGTAACATTAACTTACAGTAGGTGGCGCGCGTATTGTACCGACAAATTTATTTGAAAGTTATATATCATTCAACTTCAATGAATTATCGTTCCTAATTAAACTATACAACTCTTCCAAATTTAAAACAATATTTCCACAGTTATTTCTTCTGAGGCAGCAACGCGATAGGTACCAGCTAGTAAAACATAAAATATCTCCAGACATTAACATTTGCAACAATAGAGGATACTAATGAATTGCCTGTATTTAAAGAAAGCCACGGTCTATTGTTGACCATTTTATAATGATACGAGTAGCATGGTTAACAACGATTTCTGTAACTAAAAGAAAACCTCATCAGTAGTTGTGGCTTTACTAATTCGGTTACAAGTAAGCATATCATTTTAGAGGAAAATTTTCGTCTAAATGGAAGTCTGCAAAAAATCTATAAAAGTACGTAGTATACGCCTGACAGATGATTTCACAATCGCCCCACAATTGCTTTAAAGATTTTCGATAATAGATGAGGTAAAATAATTTATTTTGTTTTAAATATGAAAACTACTTTGACATCTGCAGAAAAGAACATCAATAGTTTCTACGGCTGCTGTAATTTAAAGACAATTTATACGCGTAATTCAAGAAGAAACTCAAACGCATCCAAGTGTATCATGGATCTTGTGTTTGCTCAATCGCAAACCGTTCAGTACCGCTGATTAAACAATCAGTATGGGAGAGTTTAGTGCACATTGCAATCCGAACAAATGTCTAAAAGTTTCGTTTTTGCAGGGATTACTACAATCCAATCCCATAAGAAAAGGTCCGACGTATCAATGACAATACGTTGCGTTCCTTCCGCACGGTTTCGCTAATCCAATCAGGGTTTCTGTGACAATTTCCGAAAGGAGCATATTTACCATTTCCAGTGGCGTACAGAGGATTAAAATTAGACGGTTGTTACACATTTAAGATACCGAATAAAATGTCCAGGCATGAACGACATAATATGTATTATTACAAAAAATAATTTATAATTATTAGTCTCAAGTTTAATCTAGAATTTGTTTCACATAAGAAGCCCCAGGCAAATATGCCCACTAAAATTTAAAGTATGGTATTTGACAAATTTCGCAACGACTGTGGCATCGCGTCTAAAGGACTTCTTTGTGACAAGAATACCATAGTTTAAACCCGAGGCTATAGATAAACAACGTTTTCTACCGACTTCAAAAAGGAGGAGGTACTCAATTCGATTGTATGTTTTTTTTAATGTGTGTTACCTCATAACTTTTTTCTCGGTGAACCAATTTTGATGATTCTTTTTTTATTTGAAAGCTGGTGCTTCTCATGTAGTCCCATATAAATTTGATCAAGGTTTTACCAATAGTTTTTAAGTTATTCTTAATAATTTATATTGAAGTCGGTTGTACAAAATTTTTAATTTTAAATTATGTGGTAAACCAGATTCCACTAAGGTAAAAAGAAATAAAAATACATCAAATCAGACAGGTAAACAAGTGAAGTAGTTATTATTAGTTAATGAATTTGTAACATTTTGTGTGTATGTTTTAGTATATAAAAGTATGCAGTAATGCTTAAATATAGATGTGAATTAGAAAATCAAATTTTCGACTTAGTTTTTAGATCCTTATGTAGAGTGTTAGTACGTTAGTACGACTTAATATTTCTTAGATGCCTTATTTAAAAAAAATATGACATTATTTTATTTTATCAAGATCTTACTAGTAGTTTTTGAGTTATCCTTAATAATGCGTATTTAATTGACTTCGATTACATTGATGATGTTCTCATTTTATTTATATTGAAGTCGGTTGTAGACAATTTTTAATTTTAGATTATGTAATAAGGCGTAACAAGTTCGCTTTAAAAAAAGTTTACTAAGTCAGGTTAATAAATTGATATGGCTATTTAGTAGCTGACTCACGATTAAATTAATTTAAGAAAAGGTAACTTGGCATTAAATTAAAGTTTATTACTATAACCGTGTAATGGCGGTGTAAGAATATACTCAATTATAGTTGTAGCACGAATGGGTCGGCTCGACCAAAGTAGGATCACGCTCTCACAGAAAATAGCAGCTTAATGCTGCTATGTTTCGTATGGTGAGTGTAGAGTAGCGGAGACCCTTTTTACTGGAAACGAAGCATTCCATCTCAGTCCTCAGCGGTTAAGACGCTGATTCTTAATTGAGGATAAATTTAAATGTCCATGGGCCACAGTAATAACTTTAAAAAAAAATCGTCTCATGTGTGTCGTAAGAGACGACAGAGGGTAACTGAAACAGGAGATGCTCAGCAGCATCTTCCTGATAACAACTGAAAATAATAATAAAACTGCGGTTGCCAATCTGCCCGCCAAGTGTGGCAACTACAGCAAAATCTCCCTTATGAAGCAATCTATGAGGGAGGCCTATGTTCAGCAGTGGAATCTTATAGACTGTAATGGATGGATTATTACTAACATTATTTTAGTTTTCAAGTATCGCTAAACTAGCTAGGTATGAAAGAAATAATTATTAAATTCTTTACCATTATTAAACCTCTAAACTTCTTTTTCGACTATAACAATCGACTACTAGCAACACTCACAGATGGAATTACACAAAAAAAACTATTACATAGATATTCGATGATAAAAAAGAAAGCAGGAGCATTCCGAATAATTAATTAAAAGGCAAAGACATCTAGCACGGATTGACATCAGTCCCGGTAGGCCGTCAGCGGCTAGTCCGCGGCGAATTGAATCGTGGTTCGTTTAAAAAAAAGTAGATTTGGAACGTTGGCGCCAACGCGCCCGCGAGCCTCTTTATTTGAATGTCTGCTGGCATTCCTACATTTTACTTTTTTTAATGTTCCACTATAGTTCGAAGACATGGATTTGAACATAGAATGAAATTTCAATTCTTGCTCTCTTTTTATTTTTACTTGTTTATTTATTTAATGAAGATCGCCAACGAAGTTTACAATAATGTTTAATTTATAATACTTACTTAAATAATTGTAACTGTAATAACAGGTAACAACAGCATAAACCAAATACACGATAAAAATAACAAAAATAAAGATAAAACTGGGTTAAGCCTGGGTTGAAGGCAGAGTTCAATATTTATTTTTGAATTAGGAGAGAAATCATGAAATATGTTGAGGCTATCAGTTTTATTTGCGAATTTATTTAATAGACAGGCCAGTCGATGTACAGGCGAGTGTTTTAATAAATAACTGGACTCATGGAAGACTGCTTTAGTGCGCCCAATCCCTAAAAAGGCGACTACAGGCCACCTCTTTCTCCAAAATAATGAAATCGGATACCTAGAGGATCACCACCTGGTGATCCTTTAGTTTACCTAACACATATGTGCGAAAGCAGCAGAGCCCAGGGTGTAGTTAGTTTGGACGTAGCGAAGGCCTTCAATCGGGTTTGGCAAAAAGCGCTTCTTTCGAAGCTTCCTTCCTATGGGCTTCCCGAGAAATTGTACAATTGGATCATCAGTTTTCTTGCAGATCTAAGCATCAAGGTCGTTGTAGACGGTAATCACTCCGACTACAAGCCTATTAATGCCGGTGTTCCATAAGGCTGCGTGTCTTTAAGCACATTTCTTAAACGTAAACGTAGGCAAGTAAGGTTCACAAAAAAATGGGAGGGGGGGGATCAAACATCATTAATATAATTTATAAATATATTGAAGGAGACGCAAGTGTGATCCTTGAAGTACTCCAGAGAAATCAATAAAAGAATGAGATCTATGCCCATCAATTAGCACTTAGGGAGGTATTGTACTAAGTTAAGTAAACGCCCTTCAACCTTCAAGTAATTTACCTCCTCAAACTTCGAGTTTTTAATTAATATAAAATGTTCCACTTTATCTGAAGCCTTAGGAAAATCTGTGTATCGACTATTGAACTTTCCTTACATAAAATTATACATTAGTTATTTACTAAATTATTAAAAATATTCGTTTTCGTTGATGTCCTTGATATAAAACCGTGCTAATTGACAAAAGTATTGGTTGATATTTTTTTAATACATTTTTACCACTTTTAATAAGTCTGATAATCCTAGCCTCTTTCCACACATCGAGAAACTTTATTATTAATTTAAAAGTTACTATTAGGTTAACTATTTAATATATAAAAATAATATAATATATAAAACCCAGCAACATAAAAGCGAACAAACTACTTTTTATGAGGCAATTATTATAATTATTTGGTAATAATATTATATAAAAATAATAATATGTATATTATTATATTGTGTGTATTGTTTCAAATATGTCATAGTAACAGAATGTTCGTTATACCTTTTTGTAATTGTTTTTTATATAATATTTTTATTCAACATAACAGCAATAAATTTTAATAATACTTATCTGAAATTTAACAATATTTCAGAAAAAAATTCTGCCTAGAACCACCAAGAAACCCAACGTTTCTTTTTTGAAGTAATATTTTGCAATGAAATACATAGGTTGTATAAATTAGTCAATAAAAAGTCAATAAAGTAATTACCAGTTGCAAAATTTAACAACGCCCAGAAACTATTAAATTTATTGTAAAAACACGACTAGAACATGCAATTATTGTAGACAAATAAATTTATACCGATATCTAGACAATTAAATTATATTATTTAATATTATGTATTATGTCTCTTTCTAATTTTACCACGTACTGTGTGATATTTCGTTATATTATTTCTATACTGTCCCTTGCATGTCGTACATAGGGTGGTATCGATCTCATGTCCTCTGATAGATGATGGTAAAGTCATCTCGTTATAGCCCGAGTTCGATAAACCTGTAAGAGCCTTATAGGCTAACAGCACTAACATCACAGAAACTAGACTAGATGTAAAATAGGCAAACAAAATTTGTGCGATACGTGACGTCCGGTACCGCGTTCTCCCATCTGCCTGCCAAGCGTAGCGAGTATGGCAAATCTCTCTACAATGGAAGATACCATTTACCGTTAGTAGTGTTCACAAGATGACGAATAAGAAAAGCATATACTTTATTTGTTACTTGCGAATATTGTCTTTTTATTGAAGTTCCATTGCGTATATACATGTAAAATGAACTTGTCCACACACATTTAAAAATATCAGTTTCATTCATAACTCGACCGCTGCGCCACCTATCGGAATCAGATTATATGATTATATTTTTTGGCGCTAAACCAACATAATATATTGTGAAATTGAGTTATTTTAGTCCATAAATATAGGATTTGTCAATAACTTGACTAACTCCACAACTATCGGATCCTAACATAACTATGAACTATTTTCTTGACAAAACAAATAATATATTGTGTGAATCGGACCTCTATTGATAAAGTCGTTCAGAAGTTACACGATTACTAACAGACACGAACCATTATGAATGTACTATTTTTTTTATTAAAATCGTTTAATTAGAGATATGCTTACTATAATATAAGTAAAATCAAAAAAATCTATACGATTTGAGATATTAACAAACTATAATAAACAAAACAAACCTAAACACAGTCCTACTCCCGTCGTGTAGTCGTGCCAAGAACGCTGGCTGCGTTTCCTCGCTGAATGGCTATATTTAGTCTTTGAGCGAGAAAAGAACCAGCCCTCTTATCGCCAGCAACGACAACCAGTCGCGGATTGAGTTCCTTTAGGAACATCACCGCACGTGTACCCTAAGGATCGACAGTCTCTACAGCAAATGGCACAAATATGTAGTCATCTCTCAGAGACTGAGATATTTAAAAAAAAAAAGTTGTATAACGATGTAATGATTATATCATCATCATCATCATCATCACAGCCCTTCACAAGTCCACTGCTGAACATAGGCCACCCCAAGGAATGCCACAAAGCACGGTCCTAAGCCACCTGCATCCATCGACTTCCTGCATATCTTACCAGGTCGTCACTCCATCTAGTGGGGACGCTCTCCACTTCGTCCGCCGGTACGAGGCTGCCACTGAGAACCTTGATTATAATAAAATTTTAATATAGAAATTTATTTGCTTAGGGGTTAAGCGCTGGCTATAATTCAAGCAACCCGAAATCGATCCCTGTCAGCATTAATTAAATTTTTAGCGCTGCTTTACAACGTGCTCGTCGGTAAAGGAAAACATCGTGAGGAAACCCGGCTGTCTCAGAAATTCTCCAATTTCTCAGACAACCATGTTTCCTCATGAAGTCGGCTGACACACATGGTGCGGCGGAATAACTGTTCGCAATAATGAGACTGTAGAGTAGCAATTTTTTTAGCTTTCATGGAAATAGTTGAAATTTTTGCTTGTTTCCTGCATTTTTCTACCATTTTAACGTAAATTAGTATATGTAGATACTTAAAATTTTATGCATATCGATAAATCTGTTTGAGTATTACTTACGTCAGATTTCGTGTGCTTCTACACATAGCTATGACTTCGTATTTTATCGTAGTACAGGTCGGTATGTGAGGTGGGCGCAGCGGGGAGCGCCATGCAGGAAGACCACCCGCTTTTGCTACGACGTAGGCCTGTATTTCGAATCGGAAAAGCATATTTTTAAAATTGTAGTTATGTATCTCTTACGAAAACATGGTCCTAGTCTTCAGTATCGATTTGTAAAATTTTGAGTATTAAATCAGAAATTTAAATATTTCTGTAGCGGGTTAACACATTAACGTAACACCGACATTATTAATGACAATATTTTCGCAAACAGAATAAATGTAAGTAAATGTGGAAAAATAATAGGATCTAATAGTTTTATTACATAAAGTGCACTCAACTACAACATTTCATTAAGTATTAAAAAAATATAATGACTAACGGACATTTCCTTGCCCTAAAACCCTCTCAGAAATTAGAGGAGGCCTGTGCCCAGCTGTGGGACGTATATAAGCTGTAACTTTAACTTTTTTTATAATGACTAAAATGAAAGTTTCCTCTACGTCTCCGTAAAAAAGACTATAAAACAAAATACAGTCAACGGTTTCGTTCCCATCTCTATAGCGCCCGAACTCTTGATCTGATTTAAGCCGTAAAGGTAATTAACAAAAATTATCGACGCGGGAGACGTCTGCACAACTTGTTTTTATCCTTTAATCAAATTAACAACAAAACCTGAGATCAAAACTCTTACATTATTTGAAATTTGTGATTTAAAAATAAAATGTTTTTATTAATTCATTGCACTTTACGATATTATACTTCAACACTTATAAAAATAAGCATGGAATTTCAGCAGAAAGTTCAGCAGTGGGATTCACCTTTTTAAAAGGAGGGTGCTTTTTAAAAGGTGAATTCCACTGCTGAACATGGAAGTTTCCTGTTGTAGAAAGGATTTTTACCTTAATCGTCACGCTTGGCAGGTGGATTGAATGTTGACACCCTTGACGCTGCTGCCCGTGGCTAGTCTGAGTATTTAAGTCAGGTGTAAAAGAGATGGTTATATCGAATATCTATGGGCAGTCTGAATTTTTTTTGGATTTTCCATAGTAGCATTTTACTACACGTATTGGACGAATGTGATCGATTCTCTCAATGCAGCCACATTTCAAAACTGAATCTACCTAATATTAAGAAAAATATCTCTCATGCTAATTGACTGAAGAAGCTGTGACCACCGACTGATGACGAAAAAATCTCCATACACCCTAAACCCAAGATTTAGGCCCGTATTAATAAACGTTACTCAGCTCAAGTAAACGCACTTGAGTACGATCTTGAGGTTATGATCTTATTAATAAACATATTTCAAGATGTGGTTTAGGTTTACGATATCAGCTGAGTGACGCGCTGATTAATAAACGAAACTTGACTCTCAAGTGTGTATACTTGAGTGCAAGTCACAGAACAGTATTCCTAAGTACAGCGTTTTGAGATACTGTTTTTATGTGTTTATTAATTAGCAACGATCTTGAGATGCTGATTTCGTAATGAGGGCGTATCAAATGATTACGCACTTGAGTTCGTCGTTGAGTAACGTTTATTAATACGGGCCTTAGTATTGATAATGCAATTAGTATCAGTTCCGCGCTCACAAATCCACCAGCCTATCGTAGCAAATATGAGTAAAAGTAAAGTAATGTAAACTTACAGCCTATATACTTCACCCTGCTGGGTACTACAGCTCATTACTGGGAGGGTTATAGAGCGATTAAGCCACTGTGCTGCTCCGTGTCTGTTGGCGAACTTCACATGTTCTTAAAATATTTTCTCATTCAGATATGCAGGTTTTCTTACGATGTTCCCTTTACCTACTTGGTAAATCAGCACGTAAAATTGCATTCACATTTTATTAGTGCCAGCGGGGTTTGAACCTAGGTAGCTCGCGTACCGTGCAATTTACAGCGAGCGCTTAGCCATTGATCTATCACGGCTCAAAAATAGCGGGTAAAACCATTGTAAAACTTCCAAATATTACGTCTAGCGGTGTTTTTAAATATTTTGATGAATATAGGGTAATATAAGGGTAGATGGTTTCATAACTTAGAACCCTTAGAAGCTCTGGATCCAGTAGCCCGCTTTAGTTCACAATAAACAATTAGTACACTAATTTTTTTTAAGTGGTAGAGCCAGGCTACAGCTATTTTATGATTGTAGCACGAATGGGTCGGCTCGACCGAGGTAGGACCACGCTCTCATAGAATACCAGCGTAAAATAGCAGCTTAATACTGCTCTGTTTCGTATGGTGAGTGTAGAGAATCGGAGACCATTTTTACTAGAAACGAAGCACTCTATCTTAGTCCTCAGGGGTGACAATGCATCTGCGTTTTAATTCTTCATCATCATCATTACAGCCCTTCACAAGTCCACTGCTGAAAATAGGCCTCCCCCAAGGAATGCCACAAAGCACGGTCCTGAGCCACCTGCATCCATCGACTTCCTGCATGTCTTACCAGGTCGTCATTCCATCTAGTGGGGGGACGACCTACACTTCGTCCGCCGGTACGAGGCCGCCACTCGAGAACCTTTTTTCCCCATCGGTTGTCAGTTCTTCGAGCTATATGGCCGGCCCATTGCCACTTCAGCTTACTAATCCGTTGGGCTATGTCGGTCACTCTGGTTCTACTGCGGATATCCTCATTTCTAATTTTATCACGCAGTGAGACTCCGAGCATAGCCCTCTCCATAGCTCGCTGAGCGACCCTGAGCTTCCTCATCCGGCCAGCCTTGGCAGCTGGCCGGATTTTAATTCTTAATCGAGGATAAATGTATATATCTATGGGCCACAGCATCCGCTTACCATCAGGTGGACTGTGTGCTCGTTTGTCACCCTTATTCTATAAAAAAACGTAAGTCTATTTGTATATGGTAGAGGTACGATGTAGCTGAATTATGGCTGCAACAAATGAGTCGGCTCGATCAGGGAAGCACCACGCTCGGTTTCCTATTGTAAGTATAGAGTACAACAGGATCTTCTTACTTACTCAAAGACTTCTAGTATACATAGAAGTCTTTATACTTACTAGTAATAATTTAAAATTAAAAATTTTGTACAACCGACTTCAATATAAATTATTAAGAATAACTCAAAACGATTGGTCAGACCTTGATCAAATTTATACGGGACCACATGAGAAGCACCAGCTTTCAAATAAAATAAGAATCATCGAAATCGGTTCACCTAGAAAAAAGTTATGAGGTAACACACATAAAAAAAGAACATACAGTCGAATTGAATACCTTCTCCTTTTTGAAGTCGGTAGAAAAGAAAGCATGACGAGGCAATTCATCTTAGTCCTTAGAGATGACAAAACATCTGCATTTTAATTTTTGATCCTTGATATAAAGATATACCTACGTTCTAATTGGCTTGCCATGCTTAGAAAACGGATTGGCATCTGCATTTGTTTTCCATTGTTACTAAGAAGATGCTGCTGTCCATCTCCTGTTTAAGCTTTCCTCTGAACCTTTTACGCCACCCACGGGATGATATAATAGTGAATTATCTTACACCGCCACTACACACTCTTGTCACTCTTATTTGTATAAAAAATCCTCATTTCTATCCATAACGCCGGAACCATTAAAGTTAATTCCAATTAACATGCTGGTTACAACGTGCTCGGTGGTGGAAAAAATACCGTGAGAAAAACTGGATGTCAAACAAATAAATTGCAGGACACGAGAAGTCCGCCAACATGTTCTGGATAAGCGTGGCTGACTTTTTACGCCCCATTACTCATTTTATAAGGAAAAGAGGCCTGTGACCAACAGTAAAACATTACAATAAATGGTACAGAATATTACTTTGTCTTTCTTTCTCTTCTTCTCATGCGTCTTCGTGCTCAAGCATACTAAATTTTATCGAACCATCCTAAATCTCGACCCATGTGTGTTGTAAAAGTCAATTAATAGAAACTTTTAAAGCTATCTAGCGATTTCCGACAGCTAATAGAATTTAGAAGGATCATCTCGACAAATAGTTGAAACTTTCTAAATATTCTCAATGATAGACAAAGAGGCATTTCTTGAAGCAAATATCTATTTATATCATACATTAAAAAAAGGCTCCAATTACTAATAATTTTTATAACTTTAATAATCATCTTGTCCTTTATCCTATAAAAAGAACTTCCAGTTTTTTATCACGTAATGCGCCCTATTGCCTACACCTTGGAATGGGTTTTATTCAATTAAAATGTTTTACACGTGAGGAATATATGAATAATATGCATAAATTCTGTAACTGTAATTAATTATTCTGAACTTTTAAATAATATATACAGTTATAATGATTGCGTCTAAGTTTTACTTTTACATCAGGAAACATGTATTCTCATCTATGGTACCCAGGTGTCAGCACATTGCCATAAACGTTGAAAAATTATAACCGCTATCAGCTCCCAAATAACGTGATTAAATGTATAAAAAGAGCCTTAAATAAATAACAAAATTAGAACACAAAATTGCTTTTGTATAGTATATTATTTTAACTTATTAAACAAAATAACGAATTTATTAGACTTCGTTTCTAATAGATTCAAATATAGTTAAAAAATCTAAGATAATGTTTAGATTTAAAAAACGAAATATTTTATTATAAAATTCCCCAAAGGAATTATGCAATAAAGTATGGTTATTCCAATGTGTCACTTTGTTCTGTTAAGCGATAACTAATTCTATTGTTTTTGTTTACGAGGTGGTATTATTTTCAGAATATGTGTTCGTCTTCGTTCGGAACTAGTAACGTCTATACAAATAAATAAAATTGAAGTGTCTGTTTGTAATATCAAAATTACAGCTTTTAACTAAATGCATATGAAAGTGTATACGGTACTTATAACAAAAGCACCATTTCTAAAATTTTTGTCTGTCTGTCTGTCTGTTTGTTCCGGCTAATCTCCGAAACGGCTAGACCGATTTTGACGGGACTTTCACTGGCAGATAGCTAATGTTATAAGGAGTAACTTAGGCTACTTTTATTTTTGAAAAAGAATTAGGGTTCCGCGCAAAAAAATTAAGACTCATAAAATCCAATCGTAATAAATTCCACGCGGGCGAAGTCGCGGGGAACAGCTAGTCTTACCTATTCTTGCCGCAAGTTACAGTATGCTTAAGTCACCGATGGTTATGGTTTCAGTGATAAAATTAAATATTACAGAATTACAGGCTGTAACGCATCTTTATCCTCAAAGATCTGTGATCACCGCATCTGTGGTCTCATTTATTTGAAGCTGTTTGCAGTTTCCATAGAGTGCAGTATAGCAATTATAGGAACTTTTGAGTTTGGGTGATAATTCATCAGTGTGTTTGCGTACCCTATAATATCTGTTGTGCATTTGATAGCTTCAGATTATTTGAAAGCTGCGATAGGGTCGATAATTGGTTAAAAGCTCATCGTAAAACGAATATTTCACTCTATTTCCTGGGTGTTAAAAAGCAACTATGAGAAATGCTAGAAAAATATTATGGCTTTCGATAGATAGAGGGCATTTGACGGCTCCGTGGCGCAGTGGCTTAGCAATGAGTTAGTGCGCTGAGGGCCGCAGGTTCGAATCCCGCACGGAACAAGTATTTGTATGACCTGCAAGTAATTGTTCCGGGTCTGGATGTTTTTCCTTGTTCAATTTATGCTTGTAAACTGCCTCCACGATAGAGGAGAAAATCCTAGTGTGGGGTGATGTCTATTAAAAATAGAGGGCATTTGCGCTAGACGTAAAATTCCCAAACCGATGACGGGCAGCAGTGACAATGGCCAGCCAGAGTGACGATTAAGGCAAATCCCACTTTTTTTATAGAATAAAGGTGACAAACGGGCATACAGTCCACCTGATGGTAAATTGATGCTATGGCCCATAGACATCTACATTTATCCTCGATTAAGAATCAAAATGCAGATGCGTCGTCCCCTTGAGGACTGAGACGGAATGCCTCGTTTCCAGTAAAAAGGGCCTCCGGTTCTCTACACTCACCATACGAAACACAGCAGCATTAAGCCGCTATTTTACGCTGGTATTCTGTGAGAGCGTAGTCCTACCCCGGTGGAGCCGATCCATTCTACAACCATAATATAGCTGTAGCGTGGTTCTACCACGTAATACTTACAACGGGAGAGGCCAATGTCCAGCAGTAGACTTTCATATTGCATTATAATGCGCGTTTTTGCCTGTTACAGGCGCCTTACATTTAGAGTTAACTGTATTTCAATTGCTGCTTAATATCCACATTATTAATTGACCTGCATAATCTGTAACACGGCACGTGGTGTCCCACGGTCGGCGGCGTGACTTTGTCGGCGCATCAAACGTCACGCGCCGCCGCCGACGCATGCGCCCGCGCCATACAGCATCGAGCGATTTACTGACTCCAAATGCGTACCGGGAATTTTCGGATCGATGGCGACAACGGATGCTGCAAATTATTCTCTGAATTTTATATCTTTTAATTATCATTTTATGTAATTATTTTTGCATACATCGTTGCAAGTTTTTATGACGTAAATTAAAAATAAATAAGGCAACAAATTCATGATAAATAAATTTAATGAATTGATTTTATGATTAGAATTATCTGGTTACAAGAAAAGTTACAAAAATTACACATAATATGCTTACTAGTATTACAAGACGGAGGAAGACTACATACCCTACTTCACAACTAGTTACTTGTACAGTAATTGACACGTTTCTATTAACTTTTCCATACATACACTTACGCCTGTCACCCAGAGGGGTAGGAAGTGACTACGGACGTCCATTTAGCACGATCCTGACACACCTCTCTCGCTTTTTTCACATCCTTAAATCCACACACACATAGTCGTCATTTAAGGGTACTCTTAATTTGGCCCATCTTCAATATATTGCCAATTTGGTCGATAAAATTACGTCTGAGACATCCCTTTCCAACAATGCCACTCACTTTTCTGTTATATTTTCGCTTCTCTCTTTACATTTTTTATAAAACTGAAGTGACAAACAAACTTACATTTGATGACTGGCTACTGCAGTCTATGGACACATGCAGCAAACTCCAAACAAAGAAGGTGCTGTCCTCTGAGGACTAAGATGGAATGCCTCATGCCCTGATATTTGGTGGCAGAAATAGGTAAGAGGTAGGTACTTTCCCAGACGAACTTCTAGGGAGAAAGGGACTCTTACCATCAATGGCGGTATAACAAACAATCTAACGAATTAGCTAATTATACCCATATGTAAGAAATGAGCTACATAAAGTAACCAATAATAACCAGCGTGGCCGTTGGTTGATGGTTGGATCAAACAAATTTATTCACAACAGGATTTTTAGAAGTCAATAAACTTCTTCAATACGACAACTTTGTCAATGATCCACGAATTTTTCTGCCACCAGGGCGGCGCCACTAGAAAGTGAAGTATAATATTTGACAGATTTCATAGCGGTGAAGTTCATTTGTTCGGAAAATTTAAAGGTTATTGTTTTTTTCTGTACTATTAGCTATATTTTATATTAATAAGATTAAAAATAAATAAACCAAACCACAGATATTCATATTTTTTTTAATATTCATACATACATAAACACTCACGCCTGTCACCCAGATGGGTATGCAGAGACTATGGACTTCCATTTGGCACGATCCTGACACACCTCTCTCGCCTCCTCCATATCCATATACCTACGCATACACGCTCGTCGGTTAAGGGTACTCTTAATTTGGCCCATTCTCAATATATCGCCAATTTGGTCGATAAATTTTCGCCTAAGGCGTCCTTTCCCGACTCTGCCGTTCACCTCTGCCACATAAATTTGTTTTGTCACTCTTTCCTCATTCATTCTTTATACATGACCAAACCACCGAAGTATTTCTTTCTTAATCCTGGTCACAACATCATCTTGCAAACCACACTCTTCTCTTATCACACAATTTCTCACTCTGTCATTCAGATTCATCCCTAACATACTCCTTAATGACCGCATTTCTACAGCATTTATTCTATTCTCGTGCTTCTTCTGCCACACCCAACTTTCGCTACCATACATTAAAGTAGGGACTAACACAGCATTATGAATTGCCATACGTGCCTTTTTTGACACATTCTGACATTTCATAACAGAGTATAGAGCCCCATTTACTTTATTTCCAGCGTTCACTCGTCGTTCTATATCCTTATCATATCTACCATCCCTGCTAAATACACATCCCAAATACACAAACTCATCTACTTGCACGACCAATTCCCCTTCTATTCTTATTTCACATATCGTTTTACTTTCTTCTTTTTCAAAAACCATAACTTTCGTCTTACTTGCGTTCACTTTCATTCCCCTTTCTTTTAATGAACTGTTCATTAATGTAACCATCATTTGCAACTCGGCCGCCGACGACGCGAGTATGACTTGATCATCGGCGTACAAAAGGCATTTGACGGTTAACTCACCCATTCTTAACCCGCATTCCTCAACTTTCAAATTTTCCAAACAACTATCCATAAATAGGTTTCCACGGGGAAGCCACACAGCCCTGTCTGACCCCTTTATGGATGCCAAGCCAGTCCGAGTAGGCCCCGTTGATCCTGACACAAGCACTGGAGTCCCTATACAGAGACTTCAATGCCTGTATCAACCCAGCGCTCAACCCAAATTAGTTCAGTGTTTGCCATAACACATCCCTGTCCACTCTGTCATAAGCCTTTTCCAAGTCCACGAACGCACAAAAAAACTTTTGGTTTTTGGCCAAAAACTTCTCCGCGATCATGCGCATGGAAAAACCTGATCTGTACATTACATTCCCTTTCTAAATCCCGATTGCACATCCCAAATTTTTCCATCTGTATCTTTCATAACTCTTTCAATTAGTACCTTAGCATACAGTTTTCCCATTATGCTAAGAAGGCTGATACCACGGTAGTTTTTACAGTCCTGCTGCGATCCTTTTCCTTTATATAGTAGGACTATCACGGCTTTGCACCAGTCTCCCGGTACCCGCTTAAATTCCCAACACAAATTAAACAAGGTGTACAGCAGGTCTGCCACCACTCCCTCTCCAGCCCTTAGCATTTCGAGTGATACTCTATTATATCCGGCTGCCTTACCTGCTTTCATACTTTTCAATGCTTTAATTATTTCATATATACTTATCTCTCTATCTCTTTACTCTTCTTTCGGAATTTCTATTTCATTTAATTCAAACGTCTCATCACTCATAAACACGCTTTCAAAGTATTCCTTCCATCTCCTTAAACTCGACACTTAGTCATTCAGAATACAGCCATTCTGGTCTAATATTCATAGAAAATTAAAAAAAAAGTTAAAAATGTGCAAAAATTAAAGAGCAAACAACTGACGCATTGTTTTGTGTATTAATATAATACTCTAGAAACGGATAAACTTTTATTTAAAACCAAATTCTCAATTAAATTACATTGTGTAACAAAAAACTTTACCTTAGTGTCAACTAGCGACATCTGGTGAGCAGAAAATTATTAGCCCTCATTGTTTTAGTAGAAAGTGTGGTATAGTTTGTTTCTGTAAAAAAGGAGTATCCAGTCCACATGTTGGTAAGCGGATGATGTGGCATAGATCTATACTCGATTAAGAATCATATGCAGATGCGTCGTCAACCTTGAGGACTATAATAGTATGCCTCAAATGTTTGCTAGTTCTCGTCATCCACCATAAAACAAAGCAACATTATGCTGCTATTATTGGTGGTCATATACGCGGTAAGAGCCACGCTCGACCGGGGAAGGACCACACTCTCACAGAATACCAGCGTAGAATAGCAGCTTCATGCTGCTGTGATTCGTATAGTGAGTGTTGAGAACCGGAGACCCTTTTTACTGGATAGGAGGCATTCCATCTTAGTCCTCAGGGGTGACAACGCATTTGCATTTGGATTCTTAATCCAGGTTAGATGTAGATGTCTATGGACCACAGTCTCCACTTACTATCAGGTGGACTGTGTGCTCGCTTGTCACCCTTATACTATAAAAAAAAACTTCGGTCACATCAATTAATTCGGACTGCAGTCATACTTGGTTAACAACAAATTCTGTATTTTTATAAAATAAATTAATACTTAAATGATCCAGGTGGTAGGACTCCTTTTTGTCTAGGAGTTCATCTGGGTACCACCTCTGTATCTGCCGCTAAATAGTAGTGCTGAGTTCCGATCTGAAGGGTATAGAGAGCCAGTATGATTACAGATTGAGACGTAATCCATCTTAGTCCTCAGAGGTGACAACGCATTTCTGTAGCATTCTTTGTCTGCAGTAGCCGCTTACCATCACTCACCTCACTCACTCATTAACTCCTGTGGTGCAGTGACCTCGAAGTATTTCTTCGCTTTAGATACGAGTACACGCCACTTTTCCCTGTTTTGCGAAAGCTCTCGCCAGTTGTTATCATCTTAAAGCGCGTGCAGTTCAGCTTCCACCCGGTCGCTTCAGCGATATTTGGGTTGGCAGACCAACGTCCACTTAGTTACTAAACGTGATCTCTTTATACTTCGATCCTCTTCCATCTGTTCTACATGACCGAGCAACCAGAGACGACTTCTCCAATGATCTTTGGCGCGGTCAGGAACTTTTCACTTCAGTTTTATTTAAAAAAACGAGAGAGAAAAAATAGAGTCTTCAATCGCTTTTATTTTAAGACAATCGCTCAACATATATAACTTACACCACAAAGCTCCCACAGTTGCAGGAACACCGACAGGGCAAGGAATATGAATTTTGTATCGTGCATCGTGATATTTGTACCGAGTGCGTGAGCGTTAGTTTTAATCGACTCTGACTCAGCCTCCTGATACCCCGCTACTACGAGTATTGTGGGAAAAAATCTAATTATATCCCAATTAATTGTAGTTTATTGGCCGTTAAAGTATTGGATGCTATTAAATAAATATATTTAAACGATAATAAGCTAATTTTTATATTAGGCGTGCATGGAGTTCTAAGATTATTGTTATCAAGTCTAAGACGCAATCCTCAATTTTTTAAAACAAATATTTTTAAATAAAATCAGTTTTTTTTTTTTTGTCTTTTCTTTAAAACGTTAAAACGTTAATCCTCTCTAGGAATTTTTCCCGTATCATGAAGGCGTTTTCATACGAAAATTTTATCTGGACAAACATCCGAATAACATTCACACAAATAAATGTTCCGTGAGTGATTCGGAACCACGCACGGCCCGCTTTGTCGAAGCCAAATGTTTATTGCGCTTGCCTCTGCGCTACTAAGCAAAATTGGTGAATATCCTAATTTGATGATACTTCATAGTGTGGATTTTTGCAAAGTAACGTCTAATGTATTTTCATCAGCGTATTTATTTGACCATTACTCCATTCCGTCCCAAAAATGCCAGAAAAATCTTATCGCTTCCAATAAGTGACAGTATAACCTTTTCATATATTATGCTTGATGTAAAATATTCAGACTAGCGAAGAGGCGTTAAAAGTGCGAAGAAGGTGCAATCCACCCATCTAGTGTAGAAATTATGACAAATCCTTTCAATAATGGGTAGGCCTATGTTCAAAAGTTTACTGCTCGTGTAAGGAAAATAGAAGACCTGTTTTTATATATTAAATATTTCTTTAGTACGAAATTAAATAAATGACACGAACAAGTATCAAATTTAAATTTCGAATCGACTCAAACGATGCCATACGGTGTGATAAAAGTTTTATATTAAATTAACTTTGACAGCTGACATATGTCTGAACAAATTAGTAAATTGTTTGTAATATTTTAATAAATATAAAAAACGATCTTGGACGATGTGTTCTTGGAAAAGGTTTTGAATATAGACAAGTTCTCAAATTGACTAGGGACAATGCTAGAAAGTACTAAGTCGACTCTTAGTTATCCTTTTAATTAAGTATATTAGTAAAGCGTAAGGAAACAAAATAAATATTTATGTTTTAAAGAGATTTAAGTGTGATGTCATCATTTAGGTAGAGTGCCTTCAAGGGTACGGATAAGAATAGTTTTTTTTCTTTTAAGATTTAACGAATCGTGAAACGTGTACCACGTAAGACGCCGAGGGGCTCACAGTATTTACTTCAGCTTCGTTCCACGTGAATTTTTTATCGCCTCAGGTCATTACCGAAGGAACACACTAGGCAAGAAACTTGGGTTCTTCAGAAACAATAGCCAGTTGACGGCCCCACTACACTGCGTACTTGCTCGCTTTTCAGAGAGCTCAAAGAAAACAAGCGAAATTGGATGCAGTGACTGCATAGTTCTGAATTCACTGTCTGACATTTTACACTCGTTAAAATCGTTTGCTTGCTTCGTACACGTGCTGTGCTCTAACAAGGCGCCCATGTGAATACCCAAATGTTCATCAAATATTTGCATTGTTGGATTAAGCAGTAACAAGTGCAAAACTTTTTTTCAAATTGCACTTAGATGCTCCATAAGCTTTGTTAATCCGTGTTTCATTAAATTATGCTCATTTGACCGATTTTGGCCAGCATGGTTAACTATAGAGGACATATTCTTAGTAGTATTATTTAGTACTAGCGACCCGCCCCGGCTTCGCTTGGGTGGGATCTATTAATGTGGCGTTATATAGATTTAAAATAATCATTAAAGACCATTTGTTTTATCAAATTTTCTTCTAACCTTAAAATCCTACCCAGATTACCACCAACACATATGCAGGAAGTCGATAGATACAGGTGGCGCAGACCTGTATCTATCGAATTCCTGCATATGTCTTACCAGGTCGTCATTAGGTACTTCTTACCAGTTCGTTACTCCATCTAGAAGGGCCGCCTTATACTTGTCGATGAACAAAAACGGTACATCTTAAAAGTTAATAAAATTAATTTGCGACATTATTCTTATGGTGTAAACGAAATTATGCTTGCAATATTAACAACCAATATCGGTAAAAGCTATTTTACAAAAAGGCGTAATGCACATTGGCGGGCGACCGCGTACAATTAGCCAGTAGCGCATGCCTCTATCTCGATCGCGACGCCATCGTATCGACGCAGGACAGCGAACGCACACGCAGCGTAACATACTTTGTTACATAGATTTTATTCGCTACGATATTAGCCCGATAATGGACGCTATAATTTGCCGTGTGTTAACGACGTAAGAGAATCCAGCACCTCGTTTTCCCCGGTGTATGTGATAAGAGGCGATTTTGGGAAATGCAGGAAAGATCCGCTAGTTTCCAATAGATGGCGGTGTAACTATCTCGTTCACGCCAGCTACTTTACCCTGATATTGATACCTGGAAAAGAACAGCTTCAAAAGCACGAGAATCTGTTATTGCGATCGCCAATCCGCCTGTCGAAAGTAACGGTTAAAGTCAATCCTCCCTAAAACTGGAGGAGAAAATGTTCAGCCGTGGATATTTACGGGCAGATGATGATGAGGAAAACGAATAAGTATAATAAAATGACAAGAAACTATGGAATAGAATAGAACAAAATACAATAATTTTTGTTCAATATATATTACAAGTAATGATTTCTTATGTTTACGCAAATAATACACAAGTTACGAGTACATACGCGATAAAATCCGTATGTAACTTGTGTATTGCATGTAATGCATTTAAATATGTAACTTGTGTATTGCATGTAATGCATTTAAATAAAACTAGTTTTAGTTTTATTTAAATGCATTACAAGTAATTCTTATTGATAGTCATTTGGCACACCTCTAACGCGAAGCGGAGAGGTTGGGGCAATAGTAAAGACTGTCAACTTGACAAGTTCATGCTACCCACACTCATTAAATCTGGCTGATCATTTTTACTTTTACCGCTGGCTTGATAAATCTCTTTCTTGGGTTGAAGAATCAGCAATAAACCCAGCTGGACTTTAATCAATACAAAAATTATACAATAAAAACACAGGTGTACATATAAAACATATTTATCAAACAGCTTGGAAGCGATCACCTCAGTCTCAGGTATTATTATCTACGATGTATTCATTTATATTATAATAACCCTTTTTGTACAGTGCTTGTTTAATAAAAAAATTAAGCTTGGTAGATAGATAGATCTTGTATATTTTCTGGGACTTTGTTGAAAAAGCGTAGACATTGCCCCATGAATGAATTACTGACTCTTGTAAAGTCGAGTAACCGGTATCACTAGCTTGTGGTTACACAATGTATATATGCATATTATAAGAAACTATTCCATTTCTGATGTTAGAAATTATTCTCAAAAGTATTTAAATAAAAGAACACTACTCGGTAACAAACCCTGCTTACTATCAGGACCCCAATGACATGATAACACCAAAGTATGCAAACCAACATCATCACTACCCATCTCAATGTAACACAGGGTAGCCTCTCAGCAACACGACCTTCCTTGCCTACACTAGTAGAATACCCCAACGGGAATAGTAACGACAGTAGGAGTCTTAGAATTACAGACTGATCTTCTTAGTGGCCTGCACGATATTTTATACTGCTAAAACAAGTGGGAGATTAACATTCTACCTTCATTTGTACGTATTTCCTTTTATTTTTTTACCCTCTTTCCCTACATGGCCTCTCCTGATAGGAGACCGTCCTCGGGCTCCCTTTAGCTTAAAATATCAGTCTCCATCAACGGCATGGGGGATGCAGGCACCGCGTCGATCACAGGCGACGCGCTTGACAATGGCTCTACGTTAGTACAACTTAACACAAGCGGTAAAATAAAAAATAAAAAAAATCGTACAACAGACTTCAATATAAAAAAAAAATTAAATTAAAAGTCAATTAAATACGCATTAATAAGAATAACTCGAAAACTATGACCAGTACTTGATCAAATTTATATGAGACCACATGAAAAGCACCAGCTTTCAAACAAAAAAAGAACCATCAAAATCGGCTCACCTAGAAAAAAGTTCTGAGGTAACACATAAAAAAAACACAGTTGAATTGAGTACCTCTTCCTTTTTTGAAGTCGGGTAAAAAATAATGGATCAAGTCATAGGCACTACGTTCGTATAACTTAACGAAATAATAACCGATTAAATCATAGGCACTACGTTAATATAACTTAAACTAGACGCGACAGAGGCACGACGTTAGCTTGTCCGCGTTGTACTTTTGAGAAAGAGGCACAACGTTAGCGTATCTCAATATTACTCTTTCAGAAAGGAAGCACTACATTAGCTATTTCTGACACATGTGTAATTACTTACCCTCAAAGTAAGCATGAGGCAAGCACACACCTCGTGTGGAGGTTAAAGTAACGTTACTGGCTCAATGTAACTTTCCCGTCTCGGCCCTTTCTGACCATGAAAGATAAACTTTTGTTTTTAAATGTTTACCAATTTTTATTCAACAGCACACAATGTGTGAGCTCTTGAATACATGGCATACAGACTAAGCTTTTACAGAATTGAAAACATCGTCTAAATCAGATTTTAGTATAGGTACAACGCTTCTTACAAGAGTTTAACGCACGTCACATATAACACAATCTTCTCTAAGGAACACTGTGCACACGGCACAGATCATACTATACACTGGAGACACAGGGCACCCAGCTAAACGAGCTCCAGCAAGCGGTTACGCTGCGTTCGCGCCAGCGAGCTGTTTTACCGCACCAGTGCCAGCGAGCAGCTGCGCTCTAATCGCGCCAGCAAGCCGCAGCGCCGCACCAGCGCCAGCGAGCTGTCCAGATTTCAACACTGTAGGTATAGGCACCAAGTTTACATACCTTCCAGTGGCTCCCAGTGACTGTTGACATAGACAAAGCACAAAGTTAGCGTTGACTACTACACCTAAAACCTTTTAAATATTGGATTTTACTCTTAAGTAGTTTAATATAAAATTTAGAGTACACCACGGTAAAAGCAAAAGACATGGAAACAACTACGTCAGATGCACAAGCGTGCACTTAAGTAAATCCAACACAGGTCTCGCAAAATAGGTATCCAAAGTAATTTAAGATTGAAATAGATATAAAACGTATCAGGCGCATGAAACAAATAAATAATCTGCTTTGCAAAATTAAAAATTAAAAGAAATGAAAATAAATGTATTGCGAACCATAGAATTCGGGGCTTCCAAAGTTCACCACACATTCTCTTAAGAAACTGCAACTGTGTGACATGGCACTCACAAACCATTGCACACATTGCAAAAACGGCAATTATGTGGAGAGACTGATCCCACCACATATTCCAAAGGGAAGGATCCTTTTTCAAATATATATACACAATGTATATAAACATTTTTTATTAATACTACTTTTGTGTTTATTAGCATACATTAAATTTTCGAAATATACTGATAGATTTCCCTGTAATAATACAGGGAAATCTACCGAATGGTTGAACCATATGCTGCAGCAGTTTTATGGCTGCGGAAGGAATCGGTCGGTAGTGGATGCTGTGGCCCATAGACATCTATTTCATATATGGAATGCCTAAAAAGAGTTTTTACTGGAAACGGTTTCCGGTTATTTACATACACCATACAAAATAAGGAGCATTAAGTTACTATTTTACCCTGGTAGAGAGAGCAGAAAAGGACCAAATTAAAGACTTGCCATTTCATTAAACAATTAATATACTACATTGTTAATACACGAACATATAAGTTTATTTTTAAATAAAAAAAGGCCTCAGCACTAGCACATACATAATAAACTTGTTTCGGCGGCAATCAAACCCGCGACCCAAAGCGCCGCGACAAAAAACTTACCCACTGCGTTACCGAGGCGTCAATGTATGAACGGAATCAGTTTGTTTTCAATGTCACAAAACTGTTTACGAACATTAAAACAGCTGCTAAAGTAAATGATTTATACTAAAGTATAATTTTACAGAAAATTTACTATAGCAAAAGTAATGTCAAAAACAGATTTGTTTGCTATGATAGTGGCGTAGTAAAATTCGATAGGTAGTTAGTTTTCTTTTGTCTCCATTATTAGCGCAATAGTTGCTTACGTAACTAAACCTAAATTAAAATATTTTTAGAAACAATTTTAGCAGAATATTTAATAGTTTTCGGTAAAAAAAAACAGGGTTCCAATATTTCGATGTTATATTTAAGAAACAGTCAGTAAAGGCTGGATTCAGTGGAAACCAATAAGGAGTTATTTTGTCACTGTCTGGTAAAAAAGTGGGTCCCTAAATCCGACATACATTCTAGCATTGATTAGGTTCTTTATCATGCATCCAAATTCTTAAAACGGAAAAATGACAAAAATTCCATGCTTTGAAAAAAAATTACGTTCTAACCGACTCGGCACCACGCTAGTGATGTCCGGTGGTTCAGAGATGAATAAATACATAAATAAGAAGAGTCAAGGTATAAATAAATAAATACAAATGGAGGCTACTGGCGCCACGCTCGCCGCCGCGCGCGCTCTTCTTGTTGCTTCGTGCGTGGACAAAAGTTACAGTAGAGGGGCTTACTTGATAAATATATTTTACATTTGTTTAAAATTTCATTAGTAACCATGTTCTGTAAACTTTTAAATTTATAATCCTTGAAAATTTCTGATAATGTTTTGACTCCTCGGAGAAGTATTTTTAGTAAAAAGTACGAGTTGCATTTATCACATACACGGCCGTCACAGAGTTGTATCTTACATTCGATCGTCAGAACCCTATAAATATATTTCCTTGTAGAAAATCTTGACTCCTTTTTTTGCCGTCAGTGTCTAGCGAAGCAATGAAGTCCGGAAGCGTCCAGCAAACTTTAGTACGCGTTACTTTTACTCCGTGTGCATATTATATAGTTTTATTTATTTCATTTTTACGGACAAATAAGTACGCTGTGGTCCTTGGTTTCATACAGAATATTTAAAATCTTATAAAATTTAAATAAATTAAATTTATCGTAACTACGACTACAAATAAAATTCTGTCAGATATTCAAATTAAAATTTCAAAAACTTAACTTTGTTTGATCTATTCTTAACAGCTATTCCTCAGTTTTCTCTGTCATTTATAGGCTTATCGGATTTATAAACGCAATATTGTATTTGTATAAAAACAATGGCCTTATTATTGCTTGTGAGTCGTGTAGACGGGACTGCTTTGCTTTATTTTGCCGACTCTTCGCCACACTGGCCAAAAAGTCCATTTCGGCTTACATGCAGGCTTCTTATTGTTCATATTCAACTTTGTTGCCAAACACTGGTCATTTTTTGGGCAGTATTGTTACTGATGTCATAAAATACTCATATACTATGCGTGCAGGATAAGTAAAATAATGGGTTTACTCTCTTCTCTTTCTAAACGTCAATTTTTATGAAACCACCCTGACCTGCTACATTAAGGTTAATATTTTATTTATTTTAAGGGAAATACAACAAAATATGGTTGGAACATAAAATTGGTCACAATTTAAATAAAAACTAGTTGGCAAGGCACCTTGTTCTGCTATTTCTGACAGCGGTGGCGCAATGAGTTTTACTCAAAATTCACTGCGGACTTTTTACAATGTAAATACCAAGTTTTAACTTGACCACAGTGCTATCAGAATATATGTCCAGATTTTGAGTTTTTTTGGCACTAAACCAACATAGGTATATATTTTTTACATACTTACATAATAAATTGTCGGGAATATGAACATGGCTATGAACTATTGTCCTGACAAAACAAATATATTGTGTGGATATATTCTCAATCTAACCGAACAGTAACCGTGTTGTGGCGGTGTAAAAATATCCACTACCCCGTGTTCCATGGTTGTCGTAAGAGGAGATAGAGTGAAACTAAGCGAGGAGAAGGGCAGCAGCATCTTCCTCATAACAGCTGAAAAAATAGCAAACGCGGTTGCCAACCCGCTTGCGAAGCGTGGCAATTATGGCAAATATTTAAAGCATTGTATAGAGGAGGCCTATGTTCAGCATTTCATAAATAAAAATATTATCACTAGTATTCTGTAAAAAAAAACGTTAGCTAAGATTTTTAAAACATTCAAACGTGATCCGGTCTTAGCCGGCCATTTTCTATCAATACTTAATCGCCCCAACATTCTGGGTTTTCTTTATAACACACCACTTAACCCTACCGCGACAACCCTTCATCTATAATTCTACAATCCCTGCGGGCGTTAATGTCACGCCTTCAATACATATTTAAAACTACTTACAGTAAACCTTAAAATGAACACTATGAATGTTATGTTTTAAGTTCATTTTTATAAATCAAAATGTTGGTATAAAATGGGGTAATACTACACACTCGTTAAAAAATAAGTCTTCAGGTGCAAACGACTGTGCTTTACTTTACATATCCGAATAGCTTAATAGTATTAACATAAAGTTGCTTTTTGAATGTTTCGGGTATATTAAAGATGTTGCTAAATCGTAGGTGACAATCATGACGCCATGTTGGTTCAGTGGGGAGGTGGGGGAAACTATGGGGTGTCTAATAAGAGGTTTATACTATTTTAATTGGCCCCGGACGACGAAAACTTTCCGTCCGAGAAATCGATAGCGTTTGGTTTATCAAAGAAACTTGTTTGGTAGATTTGGATCCATTATGTCGATGAATAATAAGTTCAATAAAGATCATAATTTTGACTATTACATTACTCTTGTACAAATCTATTTCGTAGTATTGAAGATTGAGGTTGCAATAATCACTACGCTTGACAAGCGAATTGGTGTTCGCAGTACCGGACGTTGACGTTGACTTGGACCTTGCTTCCTGTCACCAGTCTAGATATTTTACAACTACTCTATATTAACCCATTCGCTGTCCCGTGTACTACATATAGAATAGAATAGAATAATTTTTATTTAATATAGATTATAGTAATCATTTTCTACTTTACCAGTTTATATTAATATAAATTAAAATCTTCCGCAGCGTCTGTAGATATGTACCTATGTTCAGACTAGTATCAGAAATAATTGTGGGGATTTTTATTCAGTTTTCACTAATAAACACACTGATTCACAAGGAAGGTTAAGTATATAATTTTTAATATTTAGCTAATGTTATGAAGATATTTATCGATAAAGTCAAAAAAAATTGATCCTCCGAGATAAAGTATGAGACTAATGTATGCCGCGTGAATTGATAAAGTTAAATGAAAATAATATATAGTGTAATTGTCCGCTCTTTAATCTCAGTCTTCAGTTTATGTGAGCAGTTTGTTTAAGAAAGTAAAAATCCTTGAAAAATTAACTAAAATTATTATTTTATTTTAAAATAATATTTACTAACCAGTTGAACTAGAAGTTTAGTTTTTACAAATTAGTGTTCTCCGTACGCAAAAAATATCCTACACGATAGAGATAGAACTCAATGAACCTACGAGTACATTGCTAGTGGTGGCATGTTAATATCAGTGAGGTGAGGACCGCGTCCATTATGAAGTATGTTAGTGCTGAATCTGAATGACAGGGTGAATAGTGTGATAAGAGAAATGTGTGGTTTGCAAGATGACCAGGATTAAGAAAGGATGCTTCGGTGGTTTGGTCATGTGGAAAGAATGAACGAGGAAAGAGCGACAAAGCAAATTTATTTTGCAGAAGTGAAATCTAGAGTCTGAAAGGGACGCCCTAGGCGAAATTTTATTGACCAAGTGGGCCAGAGCACGGATGTAAAGGAGGCGAGAGAGGTGCGTCAAGATCGTGCCAGATGGAAGTACATAAATAATAGGCATCTGGTAGGCTCTGCCTACCTCTCTGGATAACAGGCGTGAGTATTTATGTTATATTATATTATTACGATTGTTACATAATTACACAAATACTACACATTGAATAAAACTAAGTTTACAGATTTTATCGCGTTTAATTTGAGTAATATTACTTATTTTCGTCGAGAATTAAAAATGAGTAAATTAAATTAAATTAAACGCGTAAGTCCGTAAAATTAGTTTTATTCGAAATATTAATATTAATTTTTAATTAAATTAAAGTTATTAATTAAAGTTTTTTTGGAGTTTATTCGAGTTTACTCCTTAAGAATCGTTTCATAATGCACGGTATGAAAAAGAGATGGGTAGTAAAATCAAGCGTTAGTAAAAAGTGAAGCCGTTATGGTTTTCCTTTGCACAACATACTCGCGCATCTTAAAGCACGAAATAAATAATATATATGGGTTCATTTACTTCCTTTGCCTATTGTATATATTTTAATACAATCGTTTTTCAAGAGTAAACTCCAGTTATGCGTCGGAGCTGACACGCACAATTTTTTTTAAATATTAAAGTGTGTATGTAAATTTCAATTCTGTAATTTTTACATATGAAATTCTGTTTTATCGATCGTACCAATTTTTCGAAGAATCTTTTAATATTACTCGTCTAAATTATGATTCGTGTTTAAAGACATACTTGTCATGACCGCGATATAACAGACCGATCTATAAGTCACAAGATCTTCAAGAAACTGAGTCAACTCTTACGACATCTTATAACTAGATGATGGATCATCTTTATCTCTAGTAGAACGAGCCTAGGACAACAACCTAAAGGGGCCTCAAAATGTTAAAACGCATGCCAGTTAAAACAACAGTTCTCTTACATTGTGTGAAACTAACCATAACAACCATTTGTCATAAAAGTGCATTTCGCTAATAAAAAAAAATACCATTTCTGATTATATTTTTTTTCCATAATGTACGATTAATTTTAAACCAATATTCATTTTGTGTGGAAAAAAAAAACAACGCAAAAGCATTTTCTAAACGATTGTAACTTTACAATAGGAGCAAAGATTTCATATTGACACAAGCCTCAAGACGCTTTCGAGTGCTAATTTCGAGCTCTCAAGCGAGGCAGGCACTTAGTGAGCAATCGACCGCCCTTCAGAACAGCTATATTAGGCTGCGTTAGACTTGAGTCTACCTCCAGCTCCGGTTGAGTGAGCCGTCCCCATAACACCTTTGGGTGTCCAGTGGAAACCCCTACTATGATTTATTAAAACAAAACATGACCTATTATTTATGTACTATTTATTACCACGCAAAGTTTTAGTGTAGTCCACTTTTGATAAAGACTATCAATACTTTTCTGTATGATTTTCTTAATGAAGCTATCCGCAGTATAACCAGAGTAACCACTGGCTTCTAGGCTATATTTTATTCAAAAACTAAAAGTTTTTTTTTGTAAAACTAAAAATTATCTTATAGATCCTATCCAGGCGTAGCCCGGGTGGGACTGAATATAAAATTCATTCATTCATTTAAAGTTTGTTATTTTCAAAGTCTATTCCATATTCTATCGATTGTCGAGGGCCAAGAAATATTTATAATTTTGGCAACGACATATGTATCATTGATCATTATTTCGGCAGCCATGAAAAGCAATCAGGTCCAACATTTACGTGGCCGTCACATGATGAGCTAATTCTTTGTAGAACCAACGAACAACGAGCCAACGATTTACCTGATAGTTAGTGGTTGCCGCAGTCTATAGACACTGGCATCCAACTTCCACAAAAGAAAGACTAAGGTGCGTTGATTCCCCTGAATTAATTTATAGATTACTGCCTATCAAAGACAACTGCTGAACCTCTCTTGAAGATTGCCTCATTTGTCAAAGTTGGCCACACTTGGCAGACTAGTTGGTAACAGCAATTCTTCTGTTATTATTAAGCTATTATCAGAAAGATGCTGCAGCCCATCTCCTGTTTCAATTCACAGTTCAAAATTCAAAGTTTCTTCTGTCACCTCTTACGATACCCACGCAACGATTTGAGTCGCAAATTCTATTACGCCGCCATTATGTACAAAAACGACGAGGAAAACCCATCAGTTCTTAAAAAAATTGAAATATCTGTGGTTAAAATTAATTTCACTTACATAAGTTTTCCAGAACCTGATATAATAAGGGAAGAAACTACTAAATGCTTATATGAATTACAATTAAAATTAAAATGGTCCCATATTTATCATTTCTGATTTAAACCTCAGATAGTTTCGTGTTTTAAAAGTAGGGTACTGGCTTGGAAAGGGTCAGTAAGGGGTGGGGTGATGGTGTGAGTGTCGAGTGGACAGGGCGGGGGCGAGAGCTCCGGACACTAGAGGGTGAACGGCGAGCACCGGCATCGGCTTTTGACAGTCCGCATTGCTGTAGTGTGGAAAACTTTGGAATTCTGACTTCTAGTCCCATTTGGAATGTTCCTAAAGCAATTTAAACAAAGTGCCAATAGTATTGTGGGGAATTATTTAATCCCTTTCAAATATATACTCGCTTAGAAGTAAGAGGAAGGCCTTTGCCTGTTAATTTAATTTGTTTTCGAATACAATTATAAGTATAAAGGTATTTATTATTTGTTATAAATTTATTTCATTATGTTATCTTTCTCGCCAGTTTAATTTGATGGCCAAGTGTAGCAACTGTAGCAAAAACACTCAGTGGCAACAGTTGTAAGAAGATAAAGCTTTAGATTGTGCGTTATTCATATAAAATAATTGAATTGAAATAAAACATACAACGATATCATTTATCTTTTTAAATAATATGTCTAATAACTAAGACTTTCAATTTCGCTTATTCTAAAAGTTTTCTAAGAGTATTTTGATCATACAAGATCAATGCATTTTCTTTAATTGGAATCACCAAGCCTCGAGAAATGTCAAATAATCTTTGAGAATTCTTCACATTTAACCATCATAATATATCAAATACCTTAACAAAATAGTTTAAGTTGTACATATTTTGGTTTTTAACGTTATACCAGCAGTTGTTTCATTCACGTTTAGCAGTAGAATTTTGATATACTGTATATCAAAATTCCACTGCTAAACATAAACCTCCCCTATAGATTAACTCATAGGATATTGCCATAGTTGGTAAATGCAGTTTTTTATAATTTTTAGTTGTTATCAGAAAGATCACGGTGCCCATCTCCTGTTTCAGTTTACCCCCTATCGCCTCTTACGACACCCACGGAATGACATGAGGTCGCTTCTCTTGCGCCGCCACTATACGATACCATGACACTAAGCGTCTGTTTAGTGACCATACTTATTTAGCGTAAGCAAACCCATTTCGCGTGGGTTTAAGAATTCATTGTATTTAAATTGTTTTTTTTAGAATATAATGTAGCATTTTTTGATTAAATACAGCCTGTGAAGCAATCCATCTTGGTCTTGCTGGGTGACAATCGACCCTAAGCCTTTGTAAAGGAATGGCTGCTAGTAACTGTGCTGTAATGTAATTTATATTTAATATTTATTTAAAACATTTATATATATAAAACATTTATTTACAAATCATAAAAAGACATTTCTTTATAATAAAAAACTATTTTTTTTTTCCTATTCGTATTAATATATACCTTTTGTAACGTTAATAGAACAATGTCTTTCAAATTCAATTGTTTAAATCATTAGAGTGTAACTAGTTATAAAGTGTCGCAAAAAGGCAACCAAGACCAGGCAATATAAAAAGTTATCCAACGAGTTTATCTTATTAGTTGCCACCAATGAAATTTGCTTGAAGCCAACAATGTGACTCGCCGTAACGTGGCGGCTTAAAAGAATCCGCACCCATTTAACATGCCACAAGTATGTCTTGTCGTACTTATATGATTAAATAACGCCGAAGAAAATGTTACCGATAATTATTATTATTGTTTTACCTTGCGTTATTATAATAAACCTTTAACTGTAAGAATTTCTATAAAAAAATATGTCATTAATCGTTAATCATTACAGCCTATCAAAAGTTCACCGTCGAACACAGGCCTCTCCCAATGGTTGCCTCATTCATCTCCACCCTCATTGATTTTCCATATTTTCTACGTTTATATTTTCAGTTGTTATCAGGAAGATGCTGCTGCCCATCTTCTGTTTCAGTTTTCCTTTGTCGCCTCTTACGATACCCAAATATAGTAAATTATCTAACGCCAAAAAATTACGTAGATACAAACATTTCTACTTCATTAAAAATATAAAAACAACCTATGGTTAAGTAGCTGGAAAAGGGTTCTCCGGTTATCGCTACTCACCGTATGAGATACAGAAGCATTATGCTGGTATTAAAGTTGGTAACTTAGCGGTAAGCCTCCGCAGAGTCTACTTCATCTGATGTTGTCGGTGATATGTCTTTCCTAGTGTAGTGGTGTTGGGGGTAGTGGTGCTGTTTTTACCAATTTTAACATAATGGATTTCCGCAAAGTATCGCCTGATTCTATTTATTATGCTGGTAATTCGGCCGGTATTTACGCTGGTATTTTGTGAACGTGTCCTCCAGTCGAGCCAACCATCCATGATACGCATTAAAACAGCTGCAATGTAGTTAAATTATTATTGGGAAATTTCAACCCATAGGCTGTTTATCATTACGGCCTACTAAAAGTCGATTACTGAACATATGTCTCCTCCATAGACTGACTAAAAGTAAAGAAAAGTTACAGCCTATACACGTCCCGCTGCTGGGCACAGGCCTCCACTCACTTCTGAAAAAATAAATAGACTGACTAATGGGGGAATATTTGCCATAGGTGTCACACTTGGCAGTCGGGTTGGCAGCCGGAGTCCTTAATTGAATTGTTAGGAAGATGCTGCTGCTGCCCGTCTCCTGTTTCTCCTGTGTCCAATATTATGAGATAGTGACTTCTCTTATGCTATCAGTACACGGACACGTGGAGAAGTGAAGTGAAGAAGAATTGTAAATGTATTTATATTACGTAAAAAAAGACTAACATGTATGCGAGAGAGGTGTGATCATGCCAAATGTCTCCCATTTGGCACTATCACACCACGGATTCTCTCTGCTTACCCCTTTGGGTGACAGGCGGGAGAGTATATAAATGTATTTTGAATAAAACTATTTTTACAGATTGAATAAAACTACTTTCACGGATTCTATCACGTTTAATTAACTTATTTTTATTAAATTCCCGATGTTTCGGGTGCTTTACAGCACCCATGGTCATCATGTTCATTCTGCGTATATCAGCCAAAATTAATAATTAAAAAAGCTGAAGGTACTCCGGGTTAACTTTGACATCGGGACGTCAATCACCTCAGTCCCCCGTGACCATGGGTGCTGTAAAGCACCCGAAACGTCGGGAATTTAATAAAAATAAGTTAATTAAACGCGATAGAATCCATAAAAGTAGTTTTATTCAATGTGTAGTGTTCGCGTAAATATAAGAAATCACTATTTTTACAGATTTTATCCCGTTTAATTTTACTTATTTTTAATTCCCGACATTGAATGTCTGAATGTATATACTTTTAATTTCTTCGACAAAACATATTTTAGTTATAGGACTCCTTTTATATCTACGAGTCACGAGTCTACTGCTGAACATAGGCCTCCCCCAAGGAATGCCACAAGGCACGGTCCTGAGCCACTTACATCCATCGACTTCACCATCTAGTGGGGAGCCACCCTACACTTCGTCTACCGGTACGAGGCTGCCACTCGAGAACCTTTCTTCCCCATCGGTTATCGGTTCTTCGAGCTATATGGCCGGCCCATTGCCACTTCAGCTTACTATTCCGTTGAGCTATGTCGGTTATTCTGGTCTTACTGTGGATATGCTCATTTCTAAGCCTATCACGCAGAGAAACCCTGAGCATAGCTCTCTCCATAGCTCGCTGAGTGACCTTGAGCTTCCTCACACGGTATTCTGTCCAAGTAGCACTATGTTACTACCTTATTTCTGCCGCCAAGCAGCAGCAGTACAGACAGTACTGCTATGTACCAGTCTGAAAGGTAAAGAGAGCCAGTACAATTGCAGGCATTCTATCCTCGTCCCCTTCCTTGAAGTTAACAACACATCTTACATCTTAGTTTGAAATGGATGCAGGTGGGCTGCGGTAGCCACTTACCATATCACAGACTATGAGTTTTTTTTTATAAAATTGAAGTGACGAACGAACTTACAATCAAGCTGATGGTAAGTGGATACTGAAGCCCATGCACACGTGTAATCAACTTCAAAGAAACAAGGCTACAGATGCGTTGTAACCTCTGAAGACTAAGATGGAATGCCCCACAGCCTGTTATTGTACTGGTTCTCTATAAGGTTCAGACCGGAACAAAGCAGTGCACGCACTACTGCTTGGTGGCAGTAATAGGGGCTCCTAGGCAGAAAAGGAAACTTAGTAAAATTTTGTTTATCATTCCAGTTGGAAGAAAAAAAAACAATCTTGGCGATTGTAGGAATTTTAATTATTGTATCCCGAATATTAATTAATATTTGGAATTCAACCTAATTGAAATACTTTAATCCTAAGACGTTAAATAAATCATCGTATGGATAAATAAAATAGATTTATGTGCCTATGATTTTGTTAATTCTTGAATAAAAACTTTTCACTGCTATAAAAAACCTCTACCTACCTGTCCGACCAGTTTGAACTAAAAAGCAGGAACTAATTGTTTTTAAAGGATGAAATCAATAAGGTTTTTGTTTCATCTTATGATAATTTTTTATAAAATTGTATGAATACACGCATACATACACGAATACATTTTATGAATAGATGTACGCAATTAAAAATGCTGGAGTGAAGAAAAGAAGATTTAGTCGATGCGAACAAAATTATTGCATTTTTGTTTTAACATTATAGTTTTCTCTTTTTCAAAGCAAGCATTAGGAATTTTCTCTCCATGTTTTTATCATTGAATGAGTTACAGTTTCAAAGTAACCTTAAGGTCCCAAAACACTAGACGAATCAATACGTCGTACTTGATAAATATATATCGAATGTTTCAGACATCCTTAGAGACTCGTGCCAGTTTCAGTAACACACGTTCGTACTCTTTTAAAAGAAAACATTAAAAGAGCAACGATAAAGTATACACTCAGAACCTAATTCCAGAAAAAATCGCAAAATCCAAAACAGAATATTCTAAATAATATTTATGACAAAAACTTAATTTTACTGCAAATTGTGTTTATTCAAGTTAATACAAATAAGTGAATTTTAAATATTATGTATTAATAAAATATCCGTATCATAATCAGCATCATTACAGCCCTTCACATGTCCAATGGTGAAAATAGGCATCCCCCAAGGAAGCTACAAAATATGGTCCTAAGCCACCTACATCCATCGACATCCTACATCCCTTACCAGGTCGTTTCTCTATCTTGTGGGTGGCCGCCCTATACTTCTCTAATGGGTACAAGGCTGCTACTCTAGAACCTTTCTGGCTCATCGGTTGTCGGTTCTTTGAGCTAGGTATAGACTGGTCCATCACCACTTCAGCTTGCACTACGCTTAAATTTATAATACATTAAAATTAAATTATATTTTTTGACTTTTTTGAGGTTAAAGGCTGCTTGGCCAGCACACAAAAAATAAATGATAAAGCAGTCTTAGTTCAGGGGATAATGAACGCATTGAATGGAACTATTTTTACGGATTTTATTGCGTCATCATCATTAAAGCCAGTCCACTGCTGAATATGAGAATGCTAGCACATTCCACAACCATCTACGTCTATAGACTTATTCACTCCATATAGTGCGGGCCCGCCCTTCACTTCCTTTCCGGTACGGTGCTGCCACTAGACATCTATTCTTCCCCATCGGTTGATATACGAAAAAATAAAGTAGCCTATAAGTTCAGCTGGGCTCTAATTTCTGAGAGGATTTTGGAGCAAGGGCCCCGTGTGTAATGCGCGTTGTTGGATTTTAGACGTATTTGAAATACTTTTTCATTATTTCTAGTGTAGTCAAGATATTTGAATGTGTAACTACAGCAAAATACTCGTTTACATAATTCCAACTTCGACCAAGAAGTCAACCAAACTCGGCTGGGAAGCGCTTGGCCCAATTTGCTTTGCCTTCCCTGCCAAGCGCAGATTAAAGTTTAAAGTTACTCAACGTGCTCTAGAGGACTATGCTCGTGATTTCTCGAATTGCTTAGCATTGATTTGCTGTGTGTGAAAAAGTATTTGTATGGCCTACAAATAATTGTTCGGTATGGATGTATTTGCTTGTGCAATTTATTTATTCAACCTACCTCCAACATACTGCTTATAATACTTTATAAAATTGAAACTACGAGATAACTGAAGAATAATAACTTTAATCACGAAATGGAAGTCTCGTGCGCTGGTGGTGCAAATGATAGAAAAATGTACCAAGTTCCAACGTGATAGAGCCACGCTGCAGCTATATTATGGTTGTAGCTCGAATGGGTCGGCTCGACCGGGGTAGGACCACGCTCTCACAAAATACCAGCGTAAAATAGCAGCTTAATGATGCTGTGTATCGTATGATGAGTGTACAGAACCGGAGACCCTTTTACTGGAAACGAGGCATTCCATCTTAGTCCTCTGGGGTGACAACGCATCAGCATTTTGATTCTTAATTGAGGATAAATGTCTATGGGCCACAGCATTCACTTACTATCAGGTGGACTGTGTGCTCGTTTGTCAACCTGTTCCATAAAAAAAATGTACCTAAGTACTTAAATTACGATAGAAGCAGCGTTTTGAATACGCCGCCAATTCGCACAGACGTCGGATACCGCTTGACCTTTTAATTACCGCTGTCAACTAGTAATTGACCGGATCGCTTCCTACTTATCGGACCACCCGCGATCGGCCTCCGCATCCTTTTTCGTGTTAATTGCAGTGGCTTGGATCCGCCCGGCTAGAGTAATGAACGCCTTACAAAATAAGACGTGGTAACCAAGAGAGCTGAATGTATCCTCAATTGTTGCCACACAGTCCCACAAAAATGTTGTCCAATATGTTTTAATGATTTTTTATATTTACGTTAACACTACACATTTAAATAAAACTAGTTTTACGGATTTCCGTAAAAGGAAAAGGAAAATCCGTAAAACTAGTTGTATCAATATGTTTTTTTTTATAAAACTGAATTGACAAACGAATTTACAGTTCACCTTATGGTAAGTGGCTACTGCAGCCCAAGGACACCTGCAGCCAATTTAAAAGCAGGAATAAGCAGGAATAAGATGGAATGCCTCACAGCCTGTAATTATAGTGGCTTTCTACCCTTCAGACCTAAACACAGCAGTGCAAGCATTGCTACTCGTATTAGGAGGCATAAGGCTTGGGTAAAAATATCGATATATCGAAATATCGTGGGTAATAAATATCGATATATATCGTCGAATTTAATAATCGCGAAATATCTATATTCTATATTTATTTTAGAGTATCGAATTCGTAATAATTTCGATGTATTTTAAAATGTTGAATTTTTTTTCGTTGTCCAACTGTCAGTAATATAATTTTGGGCCTTATCCTAGTACATAACGCAAAACGATATATCGATATTTATCACGCTATATAGATACTGTTTAAAAATATCGATACGACATCGATACAAAAAATTCACTTGCCCATCCCTAAATCGAACTTCTAGGCAAAAAGAAGTCCTAAAAAGTATTAGGTGTGCCGTCATCAACTCGCTGGCGAACAGCGTGTTAAGTACAAGCAATATGTCGCTTTAGTATAGTTACCGTTACCGTTACCGTTCCATCCTATTAAAGTCCACTGCTATACATAAGCCTCCCTCATAGATTGCCTCATAGGGGGGATATTTGCCATAGTTGACACGCTTGGCAAGCGAATTTGCAACCGCAGTTTTTTATTTGTAGTCGTTATTGGGAAAACGCTGCTGCCCATCTCCTAATTTGTTTCCCTTTGTCGCCTCTTACGATATCCACGGGATGATATAGGGTAGTGAATATTTTAACACCGCCACTACAAGGTTAGTATAGTTAGCGAGAGAAAAAGTCATAAGAGAATTCTGAAGGCCCCTGATCCTGAAACCAGAGATAGGCTAGATACAGTGTTTACCAAACCGTATGCCAAGCGTGGCAAGTATGACAAATATTATTTGCCCTTTACTAGGCAATCTATCGAGCGAGACTATGTTTCTCAGTGGGCTTAATTAGACATAATGATCACGATGATAGTAAGCGAGAAGTAATAACAACGCTAACGCGTGCCAGATGTATGGAAGTTGGTTTATTCGAAACTGTAATGGTTGAAATCGATTTCGTAAAAATTCTTGCTAAGAGAAGGCTTCTCAATTCAAACTTTTAATTATTTCTTATAAGAGTATTAGGATTTTTTAAAGAAGTTATTTATTGCTGAAGAAAGTGTGTTTGTGATGAGACCAATATTTTATTATAAAGATTCTTTCACACCACTATAATCTCAATAACAGGAACTTTTCATCGGAGCAGGAAACAATATATAAGTTAACAACATCGATTATCTGATTGCAGCCAACATTGTCGTCAATGTAACTTGACCACCACGTGATTTAATGTTAACAAGATACAAATTTTAATGAGAACCTCATTGAATCTTTAGTTCTTTACAATTAAAATGATGCAACATGAACTAATCGTTACATGAAATTACTTGAAATTCAGACCACAATACATTTAGTTTTCATTACCGTACTGGCTAAAATACCTTAATCTCTTTCACTTCATCATCAGCCCGTGAAAGTTTGTGTGGTATATTTGCCTTAATCACGCTAGGCAGGTGGACAGCATTTACCAGGTGTTTCGCATTTTCGACGCTGCACTCCGTCGTTGGCCTAGATATGACATATTTTAATCCAGTTGGGTGGATCAAATGAGTGTTTGAACATGAGACAGGACAAGATTCAGGAGTCCGTCTGGGTAGGTACCGCTCTCTTACCTATTTCTGTTTCCAAATGGCACCTGCACAGCTGTGTTCCGATCTGAAGGTGATTTAACTACAGGCTGTGTGGTATTGCATCTGGATCCTCAGAAGTAACATCACATCGGTAGTCTCCTTTTTTTGAAGTAAGCTGCTGGTGTTCATGGGCTGCAGTAACCACTTACCAACAGATGGACTCTTAGTTCATTTTTTTATAGGATAACGGTGACAAGCGAGCACACAGTCCACCTCATGGTAAGTGGTTGCTGTGGCCCATAGATATCTACATCTATCCTCGTTTGCGAATCAAAATGCAGATGCGTTGTCAGCCGTGAAGATTAATATGGAATGCCTCTTTTCCAGTAAAAAGGGTCTCCGGTTCTCTACTCTCACCATACGAAACACAGCAGCATTAAGGTGCTATTTTACGTTGATATTCTGTGAGAGCGTGGTCCTTCCCCGGTGGAGCCGACCCATTCGTGCTACAACTATACATTTAATATAGCTGCAGCTCATTTGTCAATTTAGTTTTAAAAAAGACAAAATTAAATCACCTTTGATTTATGACCTTTTGATTACCATTTAACGGAAGATCTCTAATCTTTCTGATAAGTTCCATAGTTGACTCTTACAAAGTCACGGTACTCCACCACATGTCAGCGATTAGTTTTCAGATAAGGTTCGTTCATTAAGCTTCTTTAGTACAACCTTTTAAAATGTTCCTGTTTGTTTAAAAAAAAATTCTCTTAATTTCCTTCCATCCACACAAATTTGTTGTTCGATTTTGAATTCGATTTAACAAATAGCTATGTATTTATCTTTTAGTGGCCTATGTAATGTGGTATTTTAATCTTATTAATTAACTGTGGTCTTTTGAAGTCCACGAGGCTTTTTATTGAATAAGAACCATCCCAAATTCCTCAAACCTGTCGCTAATTGATTCTGTATAAAATTTTAAAGACTTATCCTAATTCGTATTCTTAAGCTCTTTTTATTTTTCTTCCTGTTAAAGATTGCATCTTTATACACATTTTTAGAATGATAATTTGCTTAAAACTGGCCAACTGCTGTATCAAGAATATGTATGTAGAAGAATATAAAATAATTAATGACCCAAAAACTAATAGAGATTAAGTAAGTATAAAAGTTGTAATTCAAACCCAACATTTGTGTCTATGCATATAAAAACCAAAGAGGCTGCCATTCGAGAATCTTTCTTCCACATTGGGAAGAAAGATTCTCAATTGGCAGGTTCCTACCGGTGAGTTAAGTATAAGACGGCCCCCACTATATGGAGTGACAACCTGGTCAGAGATACAGGAAGACAATGGATGCAGGTGCGCAGGACCGTGCTTTGTGGCATTTCTTTGCGGAGGCCTATGTTGAGTAGTGGACCTGTAATTGGATGTAACGATGATTATGATGATGATGGTGAAGAGACAGAAACACTTTTCACGAGTTACGCGTTCGTCTGAGAAAATAATTTGTTTACGAAAACTATTCAAAATTGTTAATGGATGTTTCGACACATTTTTTGGGTGTACAATTACTATTGATGTTCACTGTTTCATAATTTATTCCATGTTATAATATTTCCCAATTGTGTAGAAAGTGTTTATTGTGCAGGTGCTTATGGATTGACGTAATCATACTATAATCAGGGTTAATAAAGGAAACATCTGTCAGCGCCAATATCAGAAGCCGCGTTGTAGCCTTTAAGGTACACTGGTCCTTTTATAACGCATCGCGGTAAAGAGCAACTTTCCTCACTCACCATAATCAGTAACCTGCATGAAAGTAAGACAGTAATACCCATACATGTAAGAGGGAAAGAGACAAAAAGATCTGTGTCCACTCACGCAGAAGTAGACGAAGATAGACTTAACAAGGCGTCGATCAGTGCGAAAGGGAGGCGCGACAATCTGGGTGGCCCACCCCCCACAGTTGGTCGATGACCATAAAAATGAGTATAAAATTGAAACATCAATATAATAAGCAATCAACGAGGCCCAGTCCGGGCCTAATTATACAGGGCGAGCTTACGTTATAAATTACCTTGTACCAAAGATACAGATTGTTCAAAAATCGAATTGCTTGCTTGCCGGTTTAACTCGATTTCCTAATATAAAATATATTATTATATTTTTGATTAGGCTTAATCCTCATTTCTAAATAAATCCCGATATGTAATTTTATGGAAATTACATTTGCAGGTGCAAATTATATATAGATATGTTGAAATGACAGAAAATTTTCACAAAAATTTAGTCAATTTACTTACGTTTATTGACAGTTTATTCTAAATAATATACTGTATTATTGTGATATCCAAATTAAAATTATTTATAATTTAAATTAAGGATAGATCTAAATGTATAATATCAAATATGTTCTAAATTACAATGCTTTCAGCTACAACCATTTCTCAAAATTTATTATTTAAAAACAATAATGGAAGCCACCCAAATGGTAACTTTACTCGTGACAGCCTAGATTATTTTATAGAAAAGGAATATTATTTACGTATAATCTGTGAACATGCTTTAACTGGCCGTTGAGACTGGCTGTCATAACTGGATAAAGTGTATGATTAAATTTCGGCTCCTCGGGGCAGTAGGTGCCGTGATATTCAGTTTGTTGGTTTTTCGACCTTTGTTTTTTTTTGTCCGCCCAAATTCAGATGATGTGTGGATTTCGCTTTCCTTATTAGGATATGGACAAGATCATAAATTTTTATAAATTCTAGCTTCGTATTGGTTTGCATAGCTAAATGTGTTAATTAATTTTATTAATATTGTAACATATTTTTAAAGTTATTTTTATAATTCAAATAAAAAAAAATTAGAAGAATAATAATTTTACACTCAACTCGCGATACATCCCCCGTTTTTTAATTCGCTTATCGATTTTTTGCAGACTGATGATGAAAAACAGCATTTTTAGCGCTATAGCGCCAGTATTAGTATTGTAGTCTTGTAGTGACCATTGTAGTGAGAGCAGGAAAATGTTTCTAGAAATTCTTTAAAGAGGATTTAAAATACTGAAAAAGGAAAAATAAGAACATGTTAAATATATTTTATTTCATTCTTATATCCATAATTATAATCTTAAGTATTACCTCTCTTTAGATCAGATTAATGATTCTGACTGAGAGCAATACTTTATAAATTTTGTCTGCACACTGGCTTATCCATAATATTCTACCTAAAAAGGTGAGGCCACAAATTTGGCAGTCGCCATGACTCGTCCAATTCCCATAATTTACGGGGCACCGTTGGTGATAATTACGCATTTAGATCTCCACCTAACGTACCAGGAGATCATAAGTCCGTGGGTGGCGTGATCGAGAGTCATCGATACAGCCGCAATGTCGATTGCTATCAAATTGCCCGCTCGTGACTTAGCCACGGTTTGAATAATGTCTCTCTTTATGTAACTTGGGATTGGTGTCCGACGCGCCGGCAATAGTTGGCTGGCTATCAGTCTCGTGACGAGGTAATTCACGTTTGAAATATTGCGTTCCACTTCTCTTCTCATTACATTTTGTCAAATTGAGATAATGGAACTGTAATTAGGATTTGTTTTTAAAAATATTTTTTGAGAAATTAAGTGTATTAATACTGTCAAAGCAATTAATCAAAACCATCTAATAGTTCATTTACAATTGGTGCGTCTGCTAGTGATCGTGTAACTTCTGGACGACTAGACCGACTGAAGTCATATTCACACAATTACTTCACAAAAATAAACACAAACAAACACAAACTGATTTCTGAATTCTCATTCTCTCTTTTTACAAGTGGTAGAGCCACGCTGCAGCTAAATTACGGTTGTAGTAGGAATAGGTCGGCTCGACCGGGCGCATTCGAATTCCAGCGTAAAATAGCAGCTCAATGCTGTTGTTTTTTGATACTTAATTGAAGATAAATGAAGATGTCTATAGACTACACTTATCATCAGTTGGATTGTGTGGTCATTTTGTAACACTTATTCTATATAAAAAAGCAGCCCGGAGGTAGGAAGTTGGCGCTGTTTCACCCCCGTACGTTGTACTGCGCCTGATTCCTCTTCGGGCGTGTCGGGTTGCCGTCCCATCGGACTATGATAGTGAAGGAATAAAAATTGCACCTGCGTTTACGCACACGCTAGAGAACTGTAATGCTGTCCTGTCCATTATGGTTAGCCTTTAGTATATGAGGCGCTGTAGTCAAGTTATTTACAAATCTATATTTGTGGAACAAAGTGACTCATGTTCATACGTATTATACGTAAGCTTAGTGCTGAAAAAGAAAATCACATAATCTGAACCCGATAGGTAGCACTATAGTCGAGTTATTAGTAAAAAGTTCAAAGTGAATTCGAAGTGAACACATCGCGCCACCTAGTGGAAAGGACAGAACAATGTTTGTCAGGCCAGCTAGTATATTATAAAATCTATACAAATAAATAAAATTGAAGTGTCTGTTTGTAATGTCAAAATAACAGCATTTACTAAATGCATATGAAAGTACGTATATGTATATACAATACTAAACAAAAACAATTTTAAAAGGACATTGCTCTGCTTATACATTGTTCGCCCTGTAACCAAGAGCATCGGAAAATTATGTGATGTATTTTCGATAATTAGTAAATTCCTATATGATCTTATTTTTATAGCGGACTAGCTGCAGAATGGATATATTTCAAAAAAAGTATCAGATTTTGAGGTTATAATAGAACCACGAACATTATGGTTTTTCATAGCTCCGAGTGATTTTTAAGAAACTGAAAAACAATATACAAAACATTTAGCTATTTTTAGTTCCTACCTAGATAATTGGGTATGTAGTTTTTGTTCTAAAGCCTGATTTATATGTAAGTGCAACATATAAATGCCATAGAATATAGTCGCGTCTACTATCTAGTGCATTGAAGCATTTGCGTCTGGACGGCGCTGTTAAAACGGATGACTATGAAACCAGCCTTACCAGTTAGGTAGTAAGCCTACATTATATTAAACCTACATTAACTTATTATTTTTGAATTAGAAATAAAACACGGATTTAATTTCATGTTTATTGTTCATCTTCTAAATACATCACGAGAATCGGAATATGCAGACAAAGTAGAAATGTAATTACAAAAAGAGGTGCAGTCTGTTATTGTACACAGTGACGAATCTATTCATCTTCCAAGAACATAGAACCAACAGCAGAGCCACAATTTACACAAAATACACTTTCCATTGCGAATGCGTAAGTCCGTTTATGAGTGCCAGGTTATCGTTTGAGCGGTACAATCGGACTATGATAGTGAAGGAATAAAAATTGCACCTGCGTTTACGCACACGCTAGAGAACTGTAATGCTGTCCTGTCCATTATGGTTAGCCTTTAGTATATGAGGCGCTGTAGTCAAGTTATTTACAAATCTATATTTGTGGAACAGAGTGACTCATGTTCATACGTATTATACGTAAGCTTAGTGAAAAAGAAAATCACAAAATCTGGACCCGATAGGCAGCACTATAGTCGAGTTATTAGTAAAAAGTTCAAAGTGAATTCGAAGTGAAAACATCGCGCCACCTAGTGGAAAGGTCAGAACAATGTTTGTCAGGCCAGCTAGTATAATTATAAAATCTATACAAATAAATAAAATTGAAGTGTCTGTTTGTAATGTCAAAATAATAGCTTTTACTAAATGCATATGAAATTACGTATATGTATATACAATACTAAACAAAAAAACAATTTTTAAAATTTCTGCCTTTCTGTCTGTCTCTTTGTTTCAGCCAATCTCCGAAACGGCTGGACCTATTTTGACTGGCAGATAGCTGATGTTATAAGAAGTAACTTAAGCTGCTTTTATTTTTGAAAAAGAATTAATCTTATTATCTATTTGCTATTATAATCTAAAAATCCTTATTCATTATTATCATTAGAACCCTGTTCACAAGTCCACAGGTGAACATGGACCTGCCATAAGCATAATTACTAAACGTTTACTAAACACAGTCGTCGTTTAGTAAACGTTTAGTAACTGCGCTACCGAGCCATCAGTAATTCTGGCTCTTCAATCCCTTCAGAACGCTACTTGGCAGCAGAGATGTGTAGGAAATCTGGTGCCCATACAGATAAACCCTTAGGCAGAAAAGAAGTTTTACCTCCTAGAAGAAAAGGAGACCAATTCAGGAAATTTCCTTAAAGATTAGCCTGTGGTGTAGGTACTATGAGAAAGCAATATAACTGGAATATTAAATGATATCATCACTCAACGTGGACTCCACATAAGGAGTAGAAAAATAATATCTATTTAGTTCAGTAATATCACATTATATTATAGAAGAAAACACCATTCATGTATCTCTACCTGGAACCTCGTAACACAAACTACCCCCTACCTATGTACCTACGTCACAATTACTGTATACAAGTCTCCTCCAAATCAATAAAGAGAGAGTTATTAAGTCGCATGAGTGAGTTTAATTTCTTGCATTGTCCCAACATTACAAGCCTATACTCACCATAACGGGACGCAGAACTTTGTTGTATGTGGATTCGATATTTTCAAATTGATTTTCCGCTAGAAGTCAGCTATCAGTCACTCATCATCTCATCATTACAGCCCTTCACATGTCCACTGCTGAACATAGGTCTCTCCCAAGGAATTCCATAAAGAACGGTCCTGAGCCATATGCAACCATTGACTTCCTGCATGTCTTACCGGGTCATTACACCATCTAGTATGCCTTAGTATGCATCTAATATGCCAATCTTGCTCCACTTTTTCAAAAATGGCATCGACTTTATTCGTATGTGGGGACTGAAAACGCTTGAACCAACTTTGTGTTACTCTTACTGACACTGCATTAGGTTCATAAACGTCACAATTTTTTTTCGCGGCTTGAGTCGCATTTTCCCTTTTTTGTAATAAAACTTCAGAATGTATTGATTTTCTTCGTTAGATTCACTCATTTTCGCGGACAGAAAAACAATTGAAAAATGGAGGGAAAGTGTTTTTTTAACTTTTTATTTTTATTTTTCTTAATGTCCTATATGTATGGATATTAAAACCAGCTAGATACAAACAGTACAACCAAAGAGATTATTCTTCAATTTTATACAAACAAAATACGAAGAAACTTTTTCCCCGAACTATTATTTATGTGAATAACGTACATTATGCAATGAGAATTCGTTTACATTTTCAGACTAAATTTTGATTCATTCTCTACAGCTCTTCTCAGCTATCTTCAGATAGGACTCCCTCAAGATTACACAAAATATGCTTGCATTCCTTACTAGGTCATCGTTCCATCCAGTGGGGTCTCTCAAGGTCATTTCTTCCTTATCGGTTATAGTTATCGGGGACCTCGATCTTTCTCATATGGTCACAAATGAAGCCCATGACTCAAATCCATGTCATCACTGGAAAAACACACTATTGTACTCACACAAGTTTTGTACGTGACGAGAAGATGCCGTAATTTCCCGAACGCTGACCGAGTTGGATCCGTTAATTGACCTCTTAGTCAAAATTGTTCTTACCCAGTCGGACAAGATGGCCTTTACCTTTCCTTTAATATGCGAAAGTTCAAATACCACAAACAGATATGTCTATTTTTCTACTTGTATAATGTAAAAAAGATATTCATTTCAAAATTTCGTTATCGTTTAACTTTTAGTAGGTACAAAAATTAGTGATCGAAGACAAAGAAACTGACGTTTTCGTACTTAAATGGCAAACTCAAAAAGAAACGAAAAACTTTCTATAGGAAAAGTCTCTATGGTTACGTTGTAAATTGTTACTAGTTGCTAAAAATTATATAATTTAAGCTTATAAATAATAAATGCAACTCCAACAGTCTTATTCTAACGTTGCTCGCGGTGGCGCAGCATTCGACACATTATCACCTGCGCAATAAGAACTTGTGTGAAGTCGCTAGAGTACCTATTTTATAAACATAAAAGCGCACATAACTCGTAAATATTTTTGGTGCCTCAAAGAAGAATTTTCATCTTATTTTGTCATTATTTAATGCGAAAAAATGTGGTCTGGTCTTTCGTAATGTCCGAATAATCATCTCAAATATATTTTTTTACCAGTGACAGGAAGTGGTTTCTTGTTATGGTACTGTAAGAAATTATTCCACTTCTGATGTTAGAAATTATTCTCAATTTTTTTAAATAAAAAAACAATTACATGATAACACCAAAGTATGCAAACCAACAGCATCACTACCCATCTCAATGTAACACAGGGCAGCCTCTCAGCAACACGATCATCCTTGCCCACACTAGTAGAATACCCCAACGGGCATAGTAACGACAGTGAGACTCGTAGAATTACAGATTTTGATGGAGAGGCCTTTGAGGTTTGAGGTGGGTCTCCTGGAGGAGGAGGAGGTCGGCTTCGCGATCTCGAAGAAATAGCTTAAGCTCGGGTAGGTTATTTCGCAAAACCGATCTCTCTTAGTCGCACTCGCGATTCTTTACACTGCTAAAACAAGTGGGAGATTACCGTTCTACCTTCATTTGTTCGTATTTCCTTTTATTTTTTTACCCTCATTCCCAACAGTACAATAATAAATAGGATACATTAGTAAATCTCGTTATAACACAGCTATTAATTGAACCAAAAAAAGTTAAAAAACGTGATATTTTAGCAGTTTCAGTCAAAAATGATGCTTAACTAAATTAAGTCTAAATAATTATTGTTTTGCCTCTAAGTCATTGTATCAAATAGACGAGTCATTTTAGCAATTTCTAAGCAGGAGTGTTTGCAATCGCAGTACCAGTCGTCTTAAACTGTTTCACGCTTGGTCCTTTTGATATGGCTGTCGCCCCCGCCTATTGATTACTTCATGTGTTTAGGTAATTTTAATAGAAATAAGACTGACAAATTAGTACATAAGAAATATCAGGAGAAGATGGTATGTGGAAGTGCGTGGCTGATGGACATCTACATCTATTCTTGATCTAAAATGAAAATACAAGTGCGTTGCCGACCCTGAGTATGAAGATGGAATAAGAGTAAAAAGGCATTCCATCTCCATATTTTTGTCTTTTGTATCCATAGTTTTGGTGCATTCCATTTTAATCCACAAGGTACAAGGCATCTGTAGCCTTCTTTGTTTGAAGTTGGCTGCATATGTCCATATCCTGCAAGTTCGTTTGTACCACTAAAGTTTAAAATAATGGTTCTCAAGTTCTCATCAAACACCAGACAAAACAGCAGCATAATGCAACATTTACGCTTGCATTCTGTGCGATAATGGTCCTCTCCCGGTCGAATAGATCTATTCGTGCTGCAGCCATAATACGATGCAGCGTCGCCCTAAAAAGTACATTTAGTTAAGATATTTTCCTTTTGAATTTCACGATACCTACTATGTGAAACAGCACCAGACAATTGATAGGTTATTTGTCATTACAATTTATTAAAGCTCGTCAGTTCCCAGTTGAACACTTTCTTCCCTGTTGAAAAAAGGCCTATATCGAAAAGGTACGTATCTAACGTGTTCCGTCGTTTCCTACATATCACACGATGTTTACATGCCACAATGTTTAGAAAAGAGTCTTGATAATACTTCCCGAGCAATATGGCCAGGTCATTACTATTACAGCTTACTGAACCTTTTATCTATTTCGGTTTATAAAAATCTTATGCATAAATTAAAAAGGTCTCCTCATCACTTTTAGAATTAACTATAGTACGATATTTGTTACCCTCGTTACATTTCTTGAATATTCCAACATATATATTTATAAACAGCTATTACACGCCCACTTCGCCAGACGTAAATTAAACTTAAGTCATAAAAAGTATCAAAAGTATGATTGGTTTTTTATGCCAAATATAATCCTACCGTTCTTCTGTTAAGTACAGGAATAACATCCGAACAGACATAATTCACTAATGATATAAAAAAACTAACTTTCAACTTTTAAAAAACATTATAACATTATATTTTGGCATTCTCAAAAACACACCTTTCATACAGGGTTATTTTTCAAAGAGTAGCCAAATTTTAAACTTAAGTTCAAATATATAAATAATGCTTCTACTTTCATTTGAAATTATCCCAAATTGAATGTGATTTATGGGCAACAACGTTTTTGCCTATCGATCGATCCTTACGAATGTGTGTGTGTGCAGTAAAATCAGTTAAAATAATACAATACCACGAATTTTGAATTTAAAAGATAAAAATGACAGAATGTTTGAGATTTGTTCTAATTAATTTTTCTTCACCATTTGCCTATATTAGTTATTCTGAACCTTCTCTGCAAATTTGGCCGGCCCCGTATAATGATAATCCAGAACACAATTTTAAAACAAATGTCACCTCCACAGCACTTTGTCCAATTTAAAACAAGCTCAAACTTCGTGACTTCAATCCTACCTCATTATTGAGTTTGGTACACGTTTAAGTAATATAAATAATTCTCGAGACCGAACAAATTGACGTATAATCGTATCGTTACACTGATTAGGAGTAAATATAGATATTATACGCTAAAGGAGCGCCATGGGTGGTGGCATCCACACGCTCATTGATGAGACTGATGACGTGACACCGTTTCGTCACTAGGATTCTGATCATTAGTGATGGGAACGCGAGACTCAAAATGGCAATTAAGTTTTATGTTTAAAGCAAACTAGTACGTTATAAGGATAGCAAAAAAAAAATTAGGTATAGTAACTAAGATTTGGTACAAAACTTTCTTAGCTAATTAACACCATACAATCATCATACATCGCAGGAATTGCTTAACTTAATTCCTCCCTCTCCCTTCCACCATCGAACAACCATACGCTCGGCCAGTCTCCAGTCTCCACCCTTTCCTTGTTGACTTACAACGCATTCGAACAAAACGGTTTGCTACATCGTTCGTCATGCGTACAGCAAATGAGTGGAATAAGTTACCAGCATCTGTCTTTCTATCCGATTACAATGTGGGTGTCTTCAAGGTAAGAGTGAATAGGCTTTTATTAATTTAGTGCGCTTCACCATCTTCGGCTACATCACCACTTACCATCAGATGGGATTGTAGCTAAGCGCTGGCTTAGAATAGTAAAAATAGTAGAATTATGTGAAGCAACGATTTGTTGGTCAGAGTACTTGACTTAACGGGTACTAAGTTTTAACCAAACCTGATATCAAATTCTTCTTCTGCTTATTTTTCATCAACCTCGACACTCTACTAAACTATACTGTTGGGCATGGTACTCTCTATGACATTACTATATATCATGCGTCATTTATATGTGCCTCTCCCTTTATTTCTCCTTTTTATCAACCCCTAAAAGACCATGGCTAAACAAGGGAGGATTTGCCTTAATCATTACGCTTTGAAGAAGGATTGACTTTGGCAGTGCCAGAGGTCTTGCCATTTTTGACGCTGCTGCCTGCTGCCCGCAGATTTTTTGCATTTCCCAAAGTTATTTATTCCCAAGATATTACTTACCCTTAGACAAACGAGCACACAGTCCACCTAATGATAAGTGGATGCTGTGGCCCATAGACATCTACATTTATACTCAATTAAGATTCAAAATGCAGAAACAGAAACAGAAACAGAAACAGAAACTTTTTATTCAATATAGATTATAAATAATACTTATTGAAAGTCACTCTTTGTCTAATTACCACTGGTTCGAAAAAAACCTCTGTCCTGGGAAGAACCAGCAAGAAACCCAGCAGGACTTTTTTTAAATAACAGCTTACAATCATGTATATTACACAATTAACCACACAAAACAAATTAGAAACAGCCTGGCAGCGAACACCTCATTCCCAGGGTTATTATCATCCATAAATTCCTTAACATTATAATAACCCTTTTATACAAACTATGTTTAATAAAGTTTTGAATTTTGAGCAGGTCGAATTTTGTATATTTTCTGGGATTTTGTTGTAAGCGTATACATCGCCCCAAGAATGAATTACTGACTCGGTGGAGTCGAGTAACTGGTACTACTAGCTTGCGTTATTACTCCTGAGGACTGAGATGTAAGTCTTCGGTTCTCTACACTCATTATACGAAACGCAGCAGAATTAAGCTGCTATTATAGCTATTAAAACGAAAAATTGATTTAGATAAATTACAACATATACTCACCGAAAACTGGCTTGTTGAAGAATTTCTCTGGAGTTACAGATTTGTCGCTTGCTGGCGTGGAAATGTACTCAGCAACTCCCTTCACTTCGTTCAACTCAGGATGTTGATCAACGAAATTCTGAGCTTGCATTTCACAAATGCGATCTGGAGCAAATTTAATATCGTTAATAGTGTAAGCAGAAAGAAGGTGGTAGGTACAGGTTTCACCACTCATACCAGCCCTTCAAAGTCCACTGCTGATAAGAGGTCTCCCCTAGAAGGGGCCTTATAAGGGGGATATTTGCTATAGTTTTTTTTATAGGATAAAGGTGACAAACGAGCACACAGTCCACCTGATGGTAAGTGGTTGCTGTGGCCCATAGACAACTTCATCTTATCTCGAAAACAAATCAAAATGCAGATGCGTTGTCACCGTGAGGACTAAGATGGGATGCCTCGTTTCCAGTAAAACGGGTCTCCGGTTCTCTACACTCACCATACGAAACACAGCAGCGTTAAGCTGCTATTTGACGCTGGTATTCTGTGAGAGCGTGGTCCTTCCCCGGTCGAGCCAACCCATTCGTGCTACAACTATACCAGTAATATAGCTGCAGCATGGCTCTACCACGTACGTTGTTACGCTTGGCAATCGCAATTTTTATTTTCTAGTTGTTATTAGGAAGAAGCTGCTGCCCATCTCCTGATAGGTTTCCCTCTGTCGCCTCTTACGACACCCACGGGTCGATATGGGGTAGTGGATGTTCTTATACCGTCACTACATGGGTTTCACCATATTACATACCAAACATATTACGTTCTGATTAGCAGATGAAGCAGAGCATGTGAGAGTGCCGAAAACCAACCAAGTGGCTTAATTGTCAATTTGTGGCCAAAAAGACCTGAATGCTAGGACCCAGCGTGAAAGCTGCGGCCGCCGTAGACAAAAATAATTGTTGAAAAACACAAAGTATCGGTTTTCGAGTTTGGTTGCATTTTGGTTTGCCTCCTCTAACTGGAGGCCGTGTAGAAAGGCTCGCCGGTGTTTCAATATGGCTTATAAAAAGGAATAGAGTAATTTTTGCCTTACACTAAATTAGAGAAATGTGGTATGCTGAAATAAATTGTGAGATTCCAGTGTGTGTTTCTTTAAGAATGACTGAAATCCTTTCAGTTTTAAGTTTTAAAAATAAAAATAAAATATGTCGAGAGTAGAGCACTCCCACTCGCTTGCGCGTTGTGAGGCTTCCATCCTAAATCGGTTCTTAGCTAAAAGAACTGAGAACCGATTGAGAGAAGTCTTCGAAGCGAAGTGTAAATTGGTGCCACTAGACGGAGTGACGACCTGGTAAGACATTCGGGTGCAGGTGGCTCCAGATCGTGTTGTGTTCTTATAATTGGGGGAGGCTTATGTTCCACAGTGGACTTCTGAGGGGATGCACGATAACGATTATTATTATAATCTAATGCGTTTACACGCAGATTATTGATTGTCTTAGTCCTAGAATTATAGGAAATAACATACATATATGTAAAACTTAGAATTATAAGAATAAAAACCATCATTAACAGAATTTTAAATTCATTTTTTATAGAATAAGGGTGACAAACGAGCACACAGTCCACCTGATGGTAAATGGATGTTGCGGCCCATAGACATCTAACAATCCTCGATTAAGAATCAAATGCAGATGCGTTGTCACCCCTGGGACTAAGATGGAATGCCTCGTATCCAGTAAAAAGGGTCTCCGGTTCTCTACACTCACCATACGAAACACATCAACATTAAGCTGCCACTTTACGCTGGTATTCTGTGAGAGCGTGGTCCTACCCCGGTCGAGCCGACCCATTCATGCTACAACCACAATATAGCTGCAGCGTAGCTCTACCACGTAAAAAATTAAAATCTATATGCGCCTCTCCTTTTTTTCTCTTTTTTATCAAGCCGTAAAAGTCCATGGCTGTACATGAGCTTCTTGGACTTCTTCCCTTAATCGTTACACTTTGAAGGAGGATTGACATTGGCAGTGCCAGACGTCTTACATTTTTGACGCTGCTGCCTGATTTTTTGCATTGCCAAAGTAATTTTTTCCTAAGATCTTACTCATGGGTAATTATAACTTTCCGTGTGGTGGTGGAGTTAGAACATCTATTATACCATATCATCCTTATGGGTGTCTTTAGAGTGCGGCATCTCATAAGTCTCGTAATTGTCACTTTTGGCAGATTGAGTGACGATTAAAATATTGGACGTAAAGTTGCAAAACTTCTAGTACTGCAATCTGCCTGATAAATATTTCAACAATACGAGAGTTCCTTGTCCAACAGGACTGTTATGGGCTGATGAAAGGAGGAATTGCTCTTTATCACAGCGACATGCATTTCTTGAAAGTTTTCTCATAATCACTACGCTGTTTCGAATTCGGTAGGACCTATGAACTGTTAATGCTGCGCCCTATCACATGTCTATATATCATATGCCTATGCCATATGTGTTATTTTCAGCATTTCTGATTAGTTTTTTTTAATAGAATTTAAATATTATTAAAATTATTAAATCTTTCTATACATAATCGACGTTGCGTTTGTAAGTGATTGTGTAACTTTTGAATGACTTGACGGATTGAAGTCATATTCATGCAATATATATTTGTTTTATAATCTATGAACCATTCCATTATCCGACAGATGGCTCTGTAGTAAATTTATTAACAAAATCTATATTTTTGAGACAAAATGGCTTAAATTGCAATATATATTATTGGTTGTGATAAAAAATCACAAATTTGGACCTGTTGCGACCCGAAAAAATCCCATAATTCGAGTTATTAATAAATTTTATATTCAAGTAAAACTCATCTCACTTCAAACCGAAAAGGGCAGAACAAAGTCAGCCTGGCTATATGCATAAACATATTATGGAATATTTGACAGTAATCTTTCATAAAATATTTATGATACTACACATTTATAATGCCTTTTATTCTTAAAGTAAAAGATAAAGCAATTTAAAGCTTTCCTTGCTACCTTGGGAAAGCTCACAGGCGCTATGATACATATAAGCACGCAATAGCATAAGGGCAGAGGCCAGAGCCAAACACTATATTAGAGAGGCTATGATGACGTTGGCGGCTGGGGTGGCCCGCTTTGTTTGCCCGCCACGCACCGTGACCGGACCATTAGTTATCTCGGCCACCGATAGCAGATAAATTATATGTGATACGTAAAACATTTTGTACAGCGTTTATATTTTTATGTGTATGAGCGCCTCACTCTTATAACGTTCTATATTATAATATAATAATAACGGATGACAGTACTGTACTCAATTTTATTTATTTACTTTATTTATTTAATCTTAATTGTTAACATATATATATATATATATATACATACCAAGATATACATATAATATACAAAACTTTACATATAGTACATATAATACATACATAAACACTCACGCCTGTCACCCAGAGGGTAGGCAGAGAATACGGACTTCCATTTGGCACGATCCTGGCACACCTCTCTCGCCTCCTTTACATCCATATATCTACGCATACACACTCGTCGGTTAATGGTACTCCTAATCTGGTCCATTTTCAATATATCACCAATTTGGTCGATAAACCTTCATCTAGGAGTCCCTTACCGACTCTGCCGTTCACTTCTGCAGCATAAATTTGCTTTGTCACTCTTTCTTCGTTCATTCTTTCTACACGACCAAACCACCGAAGCATTCCTTTCTAAATCCTGGTCACAACGTCATCTTGCAAACCACACTTTTCTTTTATCACACTATTTCTCACCCTGTCATTCAGATTCAGCCCTAGCATACTCTTTAATGACCGCATTTCTACAGCATTTATTCTACTCTTATGCTTCTTCTGCCAGACCCAACTTTCACTAACATATATTAAAGTAGGGACTAACACAGCATTATGAATTGCCAAACGTGCCTTTTTTGACACATTCTGACTCTTCACAATAGCGTGTAGAGCCCCATTCACTCTATTTCCTGCGTTCACTCGTCGTTCTATATCCTTATCATATCTACCATCTCTGCTAAATAAACATCCCAAATATACAAACTCATCCACTTGCTCAATCATCTCCCCTTCTATTGTTATTTCACATAACGTTTTACTTTCTTCTCTTTCAAAAACCATCACTTTCGTCTTACTTGCGTTCACTTTCATACCCCTTTCTTTTAATGACCAGTTCATTAAAGTAACCATCATTTGCAAGTCGGCCGCCGACGATACAAATATGACTTGATCATCGGCGTACAAAAGGCATTTGACAGTTAACTCACCCATTCTCAACCCACATTCTTCAACTTTAAAAGTTTGCAAACAACTGTCCATAAATAGGTTAAACAGCCACGGGGAAGCTACACAGCCCTGTCTGACACCTTTTTAGATGCCAAACCAGTCCGAGTAGACCCCGTTGATCCTGACACAAGCACTAGAGTCCCTATAAAGAGACCTTAATGCCTGTATCAAACCAGCGCTCAAACCAAATGAGTTCAGTGTTTGCCGTAACACATTCCTGTCCACTCTGTCATAAGCCTTTTCCAAGTCCATGAACGCACAAAAACCTTTCTGGTTTTTGGCCAAAAACTTCTCCGCAATCATGCGCATGGAAAAGACTTGATCCGTACACCCCATTCCCTTTCTAAATCCAGCTTGCACATCCCAAATTTTTCCATCAGTTTCTTCCATAACTCTTTCAATTAACACCTTAGCATACAGTTTACGCATAATGCTAAGCAAGCTAATGCCACGGTAGTTTTAACAGTCCTGCTGTGACCCTTTACCCTTATATATTGGGACTATAACGGCTTTGCACCAGTCTTCCGGTACCCGCTTCAGTTCCCAACATAAATTAAACAAGGCCTTACAACATAAATTACAGCAGGCCTGCCACCACTCCCTCTCCAGCCCTTAGCATTTCGAGTGATACTATCATATCCGGCTGCTTTACCTGCTTTCATGCTTTTCATTGCTTTCATTATTTCATCTACACTTATCTCCCTACCTCTCTCCACTTCTTTCGGAATTTCTTTTTCACTTAATTCAGACGACTCTTCACTCATAAACACGCTTTCAAAGTATTCCTTAAATCTCTTTAAATTCAAAACTTCATCATTCAGCATACAGCCATTCTCGTCTCGTATAGCATTGATTCTAGGCTGTTTTGAATTTCCCCTAGCAGTTCTTACGAGTTTCCAGAACATTTTAATATTTGCCTGGAAGTTATCAGATATCCTTCTATCATTCTTATCCGTTCTTTCTTGCTTTTTCCTTTCAACAACTTCTTTTACTCTCTTATTTATAAGTCTAAAGTCTGCCTTTTTTCTTTCAATCTCATCATTCATACCGCCAGAATTACCAGCTTTGGTTGCCAGTAAATCTAGCCATGCTCTCTTCTTTGCTTCAACTTCCATCCGTACCTCATCATCCCACCACAACGTATTATTTTTCCTTTCATTCGTTCTCTTACTCTCTTACTACACCACATACTTCGGTGGCTGCATCCACCAAAACTTTCTTAACATTATTCCATACAGTCTTCAGGTCTAAATAATTCATACATATTTCATTCAAACCACTTATATTCTCCCTCAGTCTACATTTATACTTCTCTTTCACACTTTCATCTTGTAACCTCTCTATTCTTATACGCTTTAACGCAGTGGTAGACACAGATGTCCGATGCCGCCAACGCTTGAATAGACCATTAATTCGGCATAAGACCAAGTAATGATCCGTCCCTACGTTGGACCCCCGGTAAACCCTTGTATCTACCACTGCGCTCCTCATTCTTTCATCCACAATTATGAAATCTATCATGCTTCTATCATCACCTCTTTCCCATGTTTACATGTGAATCCTCTTATGGCGAAATAAAGTGTTCGTCACAAAAAATTCTTTTCCACGCATACGGTGAGGAGGTCTTCACCATTCTCATTTATACTTTCATCGCCAAACGTTCCTAATATCCTTTCATAACCAGACCTCTTCACTACAACCTTCCATTAAAATCTCCTAACATAATAATATTTTCATTTACCTTACATTTCATCAACACCATCCTTACCATGTCCCAAAACTGCTCTCGGATATGAGTGGGCTTGGACATATCTGGGGCGTACACCCTAGCACAAACAACTTTTTAAGCCCACTTTCATTCGTATCCATAGCAGCCTTGGGCTTACACATTCATACTCTTTCACATTGAGCCATTCTTTCTGAAAGGATGACACCGACTCCTGGCATGCCCGCTCGGTCTCGTCTACATCAGACCAGTAAGCGGTATACATGCCGTGTGCAGTGGCATCCTTTCCTTTCATTCGTCTCATTTACACATAACACATCTATTCCTCTATCATTCATCATTTCGCATATTTCATCCATCTTATCATTCATTGCTCCACATACATTCAGCGTAGCCAGACGGGCCTCCGCAATCCACTTTTCGCCCCTCCGGGAGACAACGTGACGGGTGGCGAACCTCGTCGCCGGTTTTCCTCCCGGAGATTCTTCGCACCCCTGCCCCATTAAAGGGGCGCCGGGAACTCGGGGCCATTTCTTTGATTTCTTGGCTCATGGTGCGAACTAAGGGGTGGTAGATTTTACGCCGCTACCATACAGCGAGGAGCCGAGTCTATCCTTTCGGCTTTGTCGCTCGTTTAGCACTACCCGGGGGACACGTGTAGGGTGGGCCTAGGGTTAGGTGGTCAAAGCCTACGGACGCGAGCGACCCATCCCCCAAATAATATATTTACATACATACATATAGTGTATGTAAGTATATGAACAAAATATGTATCATACATAGATATAATATATACGTTACATATGATAATAAAATACATAAGTATATTGAAATTGCAAATAATAAAACATCTAAATGTATCAAAATATATCATCATCATCCTTAACCTCCAACAACGCTTCGTTTCAAAAAAGTCATGTACCAACTTTTTAAAACAGTCCTTACAAGGAGTTTCAGAGTAGTGTTGCCTGAATAGTAAAGGAATTGTTGGTGAATCCAGTGAAATGGTGGAATGGTGGATCTTATGATTAGATGAAGAGCGAAGAACCTTATCATGAGTTGAATAGAGATACTGGAATTTGTCCTTGAGATTTGTTGGAGAAGTTGGATTATTGAAAATTGAGAAAAGAAGCCATTTCAGGCGTTCACGATAATGAGAGATGTGATCATGTTTTCGGAGACCAAATATATATCTAATACAGTTATTGAAAAGACGCTCTAGTTTGTTAAGAAGATTTTGGTTCAAATCTGGGTAGCACATATCTGCATAATCAATAATGGGCATTATAAGTGTTTGCGAAAGTGTTAGCTTAGTCTTGATTGGAAGAAAGTTCTTCAGACGATAGAGGGATCGTAAGGTGGCAAAGCCTTTGCGGCTAATTTCGGTGACATGCTTACACCAGTTCATTGTTTTATCCATATACAGGCCAAGATTTGTTACAGAGGAGAGAACGGTATCAGTATCTCTGTACTGTAATAGACAGCAGGTAGGCTTGCCACATCAATTATGGACAACATTCTCGAGCTACCTACGATTATAGCTTCACATTTCGTTGCATTAACTGATATTCTAAAATGCCTAGACCATTCTTTTACAGCTTCCAAGTTCAGATTTAACATTTCTTCTAATGGTGTCATGGAGCTCTTCAATAGATGAGTGCAAGTAAATTTGGATGTCGTCAGCATACAGATGGTACGAATAGTTAAGAATAGGTGTGATCAAGTTTATAAAAACTGAGAAAATAAATGGAGAAAGTATACCGCCTTGCGGCACGCCGGAATCAAGACTAGCCCACTTGGAACTCTTCTGTCCCAAATGGACGGACTGCTGACGCCCGCGAAGATATGAAGAGAACCAATTCAAGACTGAGGGTGCAAATTTTAAATAAAACAGGATAAGGCGTGGGAATAGGGCGTATGAAAGCCTTTTTCCAGAGATTTGGGTACTGACCTGAGTCCAGCGAAAAATTAATAATGTGAGTAAGTCCAGGTAGTACATACTCCAGTATATTGACTATCATAGTTCTACTGATTTCATCACAACCCACAGCCTTAGATTTAATTGCTAGAACAATTTTTTTAATGTCATCCTGGTGTACTGGAGAAAATTGAAAAGAAGGAATTTGAGGAGATTGGATAAAAGCTAAATAGGCTATCGTTTGAGATCGTACGAGTAGTAGTGTCCATAATAGGAGCAGAAGCAAGGTGGAGATTAATGTCATCACAAGACAGGGAAAAGGCGCACTCCAGAGTAGGTTCCATCTCACCCACGCCAATTGACCTAAGAAACTTCCAGACATTAGCTGGTGAAGAATTAATTATATTATTTTGCATATAACGGCGTTTGGCGTTACGCACCATCTGATTGCAGCTTTCTTAAAACATGTCCAATTCTCTTCCGTACAGTCTCTTTTGAAACACTGAAAAGCCCTGTTCCGCCTTGTCATCGCCATCCGAACTCCCTCAGTCATCCAAGGAGAAGGTTGATGTTTAAGTCTAACTTTACGTACAGGAGCATGGGTATTATATATACAAATTATTTTATTATTAAAGATGGATAACATATCATCGACAGTCTTTGGTAATTTTAATTGATCAAAATTTAAATTAGATTTTGTAGGTTAATTTAAATTTTGTAAGTTTTTAAAAGAAATAATTAAAATAAATCAATATTCTATATTTAATTATTATTGCCTCGTCCTTTATTTAGTCTAGGGGTTAAAGTGAAAAATCTAATAATTCTAAAATATCTAATATCTGAACCAAAATATCATATTCTTCTAAAGTGTGTTTTGGGGGACGAGTCTGCTCGCGTCCGTAGGAAATACTTGAAATCTGACTCTCTACACGTGTCCCCCGGTAGTGCTAAACGAGCAGCACCAATTCCTGTGATAGGTTTCGACCGCTGGCTTTTCGGATACCACCCACCAATGCAAAGTCTTGTCGCCAAATGACGTTGTCGTGTTCCGGCATGATGCTTGGTGAAGCCATATGGAGAATGGGTCTGAACAGTAGCGTTGTGTATGTAAGCCGGGTACGAAACGTCAGTTGTTGCTGTGTCGGGTGCTTGGTCGTGGAGGGTAGCGGGATCCAAAGCACGGTGGCCGACCGCAGGTAGTTAGGGGTCCAATTAGTGAATTAGGTACTCATGAAAGGCTGCCCCGCCAACTAGCGAAAAATCCCAGAGTAGCTCCATCGTGCCGGTTAGCGACCGGGCGGGAGGACCCGATGGCGATCTCTGGGCAGGTTCGGGCGTCCCCGCAGTTTCCAGATTTCCATCAAGTTCCCATGGGCGCAGTAACTCTGGTAGTATCGTTTGCTTTCTAATGCAATGCCTCGTTCAACTGCCATTCTCCATCCTTATTCACTCTTAACTCTTAATATATATCTTAAAAAGAAGAGTATGGCTAAATAGCGGTTGCACGTCCTCTCATTAAAAATGCACCTCACTAATATTCGAGGATTGCACTCTAATCTCAGCGCAGTCCATCACCATCTTGAGACTGAGAAACCGCACATACTTTTCTTGACGGAGACCCAAATTGGATGTCCATTGAATGCGGCGTACCTTGACTATCCTGAATTCTCCCTGGAGCACAAATTCTATCTACGTGCCGGAGTCTGTGTATACGTCCGCAATTAAAACTGCTTCCAGCGTCTCCGTCACCTTGAAGACCCTCCTTTTTCGACAATCTGGGTGATGGTAGATATAGGTATTGATAAAATCCTTTATACTAATACCTATATCTTAATTTTTTAATCGCTGTGTGATTGATAGATACAGGCGTATCTATCGATCACACAGCGGTGACCAGGAGACAACATGATTATTTGATCACCTTAGTGAGGCTGCTGATGTGGCCCAAAATCGATATCCTGCTGCACAGCTGGTCTTTCTGGGGGACTTTAACGCCGATCACCAAGATTGGCTGTTCCCATACCAGAAGACTGACAATGCTGGAAGAGAAGCGTGGAATTTCGCCTTGACGCTAGGTCTTTCTCAGCTAGTAAAGGAAGCGACTAGGGTACCCGATGTAGTATCACACAGCCAATTGCTTGGACCTTCTGCTGACTACCGATCCAGACAGGTATGAAGTACAGGTTACCTCCCCTTTGGGTACATCTGACCACTGTCTGGTGAAATCTGTATCGTCATATTCTCCACCTGATTACGAGTCCCATGGTGTTTGACGAATATGGCGGTATAAGTTAGCTGATTGGGATGAGATGCGACACTTTTTTGCATCCTAAACTTGGCGCGAGGTCTTTTTCTTTTCTGAGGATCCGTCGATCTGCTCGGATGCAATAACAGATGTGTTGCGTCAAGCTATGGAGTATTGACGCAAAACTCTCTGCCAGATCATCCGGCACTAGAGCTTTTTGGTCTCTCGTCAAAGCGGTCGAGACACACTTCTGTCGGCCTACACTGCCTCCGCTGGTAAAACCGGATGGCACACTGGCGCATACGGCTAAAGAGAAAGCGGACATGTTCGAGTATCTCTTTGCCTACAATTCACGTCTGGACAGTGGTTCCACCTAAATTACCTCACTACGGGACCTCTATGTCAGAGGTTCGTATCACAAATAAGGAGATTCAGAAAACCTTGCGATGTCTACACGTGAATAAAGCTAGTGGACCAGATGGTATACCAGCTATAGTTCTAAAGGCTTGTGCACCTGAGTTTTTTCCTGTGCTGACACGCTTGTTCCGCCTCTCATTTAGGACTGGAGTAGTGCCAAAATCCTGGATACTGGCCAATGTGCAGCCTGTTCCAAAAAAAGCAGCCGTGCCGACCTTGCCAATTATCGGCCAATCTCAATTTCCTCTATATTTTGCAAGATTATGGACCGTATATTGAACACCCGCTTAATGGTATACCTAGGACATAATGACCTCCTTAGTGACCGGCAATACGGGTTTCGCCGAAATTGGTCAGCTGGGGACCTTCTAGAACAGTGGGGAAGCACTTGCTGTTTCCCTTGATGTCTCGAAGGCCTTTGACAGAGTTTGGCACGCTAGCCTTTTGGGTAAGCTTCCAGCGTACGGCTTATTCCCTGGTCTGATTGACTGGGTAAAGGACTTTTTGAGTGAACGGTCTCTCCGGGTCGTCGTTGATGGCTGCTCATCTGATCCTGTGGTGACTAACGCCGGTGTTCCTCAGGTGTCCGTTCTCTCCGCAACTATCTTCCTGCTGCATATTAATGATATGCTTATGCCCGATATCTATAGTTATGCAGACGATAGCACAGTTGTGGAGAGATACCAAGCAAGTCCTCGAGCCAATCGGAATCAAATCCAGTCAAAAGGAGAAACTATGGTAGAGCGTGTGAATCTCACACTACAGGCAGTCTCCGAATAGGGTGATGCCAATCTTGCGAAATTCAACGCCTCCAAAACACAAGCGTGTCTCTTCACTGAAAGGAGCCAACTGACCTTGACTCCTTCTTTCCGAAATGTATCACTGGAATACACCGACCACCTTCAGTTTTTGGGGGTTGAGATATCCTCAAATCTGAACTTCGGGCGGTTCATTGAGTCCAAGGCCAAAGCAGCTGTAAGGAAGCTAGGAGTCCTTGTAAAGGCGCAGCGATACTTCACGCCGGGACAGCTGTTTACTTTATATAAAGCGCAAGACCGGTCGTGCATGGAGTATTGCTGCCATATATGGGCTGGTGCTACAAAATGCCACATAGCAGCTTTGAGCTCAATGGAAAGGCGTGTTAAGAGGCTTATTGGTGACCGGAATTTGGTTAAAACTAATCTTACCAGCCTCGAGCACAGGCGCAAAGTAGATAGCTTTTCGGTTTTCTACAGGATGCATTTTGGAGAGTATGCGCAGAAATTGCATAATTTAATTCCTTCCTCTCCCTTCCGCCATCGAACAAATAGGCGTTCGGCCAGTCTCCATCCTTTTGTTGTTGACTTACCACGCATTCGAACCAAACGGTTTGCTACATCGTTCATCATACGTACAGCAAAGGAGTGGAATAAGTTGCCAGCATCTGTGTTTCCATTCGATTACAATGTGGGTGTCTTCAAGGCAAGAGTGAATAGGCTTTTGTTAAATCAGTGCGCTTCACCATCTTAGGCTACATCACCACTTATCATCAGGTGGGATTGTAGTTAAACGCTGGCTTAGAATAATAAAAAATAAGTGTCTCCTTTAGTTTTTGCACACTACTAGTGCTTCCCTTGTGTTATTAATATAACGGAATATAAGAAACTAAAATCTTTTTAAAGACTGTCTCTTTCATCAGTTCCCAAGTCAAGGAATACCACAAAACACGGTCCTGCGCCATCTGCATCCATCGACTTCCTACATGTCTTAACAGGTCATTACTTCATTTTGCGGGCTGCCCTGCATTCGCTTACCGGTATGAGGCTGCCACTCGAGAATCTGTCTTCCCCATCCTTTGTCGGTTCTAAGAGCTACATTAGAGAAAATATTTTTACTATGATGTCCTCCTGAATCTATCACCTACGCAGATATTATATTGCGACGAGCGTACGTACAGACAGAGGCATAAGACCTACATGGCATAAGATCAGGTTATAGCAGATAACCGTGTCATTTACAATACACGGCTTGATAGCCAAATATTCAAATACATATGGAAATCGATAGCGCAGTAGCGAAGCGATTGACTTTGGCGTTGTGGGCCGCGGTGGTCGATTCCCACATGGTACAAGTATTTTGCATTACATATATTTTATCAAGGTTTTTTTCGGTATCTATATGCAATTTATAAAATATGTAAAATGCCTCCTGTGAGTAAAGTTTTTTTTAATATAAAACCAGACCAGATACCACCAATTTTGTTTTGCACAAATTCTATAGGTATTGTATTATGATGTTGTATGTTACGTCAATTTCTATACCAGGGCATTAATGTATATTCTGACCATACTTCACAATCACCGCTTATTTTCACTTACATTAGTTTAGTGAAGGATGGCATCAATGAAATATGTGCCGTCCTCGCGTGATGTCTCCATCCCTTTGACATTGTTAGGAATGAATTCTACCTAAGTTCCTCCCTCTCTCCCACTTAGGCGATTGGATTTTTTATAAAAATAAAATTGCTGCACGCTTGCCAGTCTCTTTGATGTCGAAAAAAAATCAAAAATCTGGTTACTAACGCTGCGATTTATAATAAGATTTCGGATTATCGAAATTAATTGGTCTCATAGCTTGAGATAATAAATTATAAATTCATTATGAAATTAAATATAATATTATTATTCTGAAGGTGAACTTTAAAATATAGTTTTCGCCGTGTATTATTTTAAAAATTACGTCAGATGTTGAACATTATCTACCGACTTCAAAAAGGTAGTCCACTACTACTTCACGATAACCTTTGTCCGCACAATGCACAACACAACGGACTCACTTAAAATTACAGGAGCTTCGATGGAAACACTTCGTTTATAGATGCACAGTACGCGCTAGAATTTGATCCTATCGATTACCCCTTTTTCTACCGACTTCAAAAAGGATGAGGTACTCAATTCGACTGTATGTTTTTATATGTGTGTTATCTCGTAACTTTTTTCTGGGTGAACCGATTTCGATGATTCTTTTTTTATTTGAAAGCTGGTGCTTGTCATGTGTTCCCTTATAAATTTGATCAAGGTTTGACTAATAGTTTTTGAGTTATTCTTAATAGTTTATATTGAAATCGGTTGTACAAAATTTTTAATTTTTAATTATTTCAAGAAAATGTATCCAGTGACCTACCTAATCACTGATATCGAAAGAACGATGACATCTTTGTTCCTGAACTGAACGAATTTTAAAATGATGGTTCTTTGACGTCAAAGATCAAAGCAAAGATAAGTAACTTAAAAGATTCTTCGTAAGTATTAACAACTGACACAAGTTGTTTTCTATAAAATGTAACAGCATAATATATCACAACGTATTTCATTTACTCCTCATACTATCGTAGCATTTAAATGATCTTGATATATCGTGGATAAATTGTGACGGGAATTACAATTTAAAGAGAATTCGTTATAACTCGTCTAAATATTTATTGTACCCCGTGATACCCGCCGCTAGTAAAAAGGGTGGCAGGACACGTGCCGTACTGTGTAGGGAACATTAATTCCAATTTCTTTAAACCCCTCTAAACCCCAACCAAGTATAAAAGTAAAGAATGATTCAAGGCTTGGAACAAAATTTAATCGGTCTAATTAAATTGGTCTAGCCACAACAAAAGATTTGATTTAATTCGTTTAGAATTTATCACTCTGTGGTTGTTTGTCTGTGGATCAAATTTGATTTCGGATATTATGAAGTGGTCTTTTATGATCTCGGCCGTCCAATAAAGTTTATGATGTCTGTAATAGTCATAAATTTAAATAATCTCTGTGGTGTTGATGTTGTTACTAAAATAACTTGCAAAAACCATTTCAAATCTTTGATTTCCAACCGTTGTATCAGATTATAAATTTTAACAGCGGTTTTTAGTTGATTAAGTTAAAAATTTGCGATCTTATCATTTTGGTTTATATGCTTTAATTGACTCAATTTAAATAAATAAAATTATACGTGGTTGAGCCATGCTTCAGCTATATTGTGGTTGCGTAGCATAGCATTTGCTGTTTAGCTGTTTCGTATGGTAAGTATAAAGAAGCGATTTCATATTAGTTTTCAGGGGTGACACGCATCTGCATTATGTAATTCTTATTCGAGGACAGATGTAGATGTAGATATACATGGGAAAGAGGTGATGATAGAAGCATGATAGATTTCATAATTGTGGATGAAAGAATGCGGAGCGCAGTGGTAGATACAAGAGTTTACCGGGGGTCCAACGTAGGGACGGATCATTACTTGGTCTTATGCCGAATTAATGGTCTATTCAGGCGTTGGCGGCATCGGACATCTGTGTCTACCACTGCGTTACAGCGTATAAGAACAGAGAGGTTACAAGATGAAGGTGTGAAAGAAGTATAAATGTAGACTGAGAGGAAATATAAGTGGTTTGAATGAAATATGTATGAATGATTTAGACCTGAAGACTGTATGGAATAATGTTAAGAAAGTTTTGGTGGATGCAGCCACCGAAGTATGTGGTGTAAGTAAGAGAACGAATGAAAGGAAAAATAATACGTTGTGGTGGGATGATGAGATTCGGATGGAAGTTGAAGCAAAGAAGAGAGGATGGCTAGATTTACTGGCAACCAAAGCTGGTAATTCTGGCGGTATGAATGATGAGATTGAAAAAAAAAGGCAGACTTTAGACTTTATAAATAAGAGAGTAAAAGAAGTTGTTGAAAGGAAAAGCAAGAAAGAACGGATAAGAATGATAGAAGGATATCTGATAACTTCCAGGCAAATATTAAAATGTTCTGAAACTCGTAAGAACTGCTAGGGAAATTCAAAACAGCCTAGAATCAATGCTATACGAGACGAGAATGGCTGTATGCTGAATGATGAAGTTTCAATTTAAAGAGATGGAAGGAATACTTTGAAAGCGTGTTTATGGTGAAGGGTCGTCTGAATTAAGTGAAAAGAAATTCCGAAAGAGTGGGGAGAGGTAGGAGATAAGTGTAGATGAAATAATGAAAGCAATGAAAAGCATGAAAGCAGGTAAGGCAGCCGGATATGATGAGTATCACTCGAAATGCTAAGGGCTGGAGAGAGTGGTGGCAGGCCTGCTGTACACCTTGTTTAATTTATGTTGGGAACTGAAGCGGGTACCGGAAGACTGGTGCAAAGCCGTTATAGTCCCAATATATAAAGGAAAAGGGTCACAGCAGGACTGTAAAAACTACCGTGGCATTAGCTTGCTTAGCATTGTGGGTAAACTGTATGCTAAGGTGTTAATTGAAAGAGTTATGGAAGAAACTGATGGAAAAATTTGGGATGTGCAAGCTGGATTTAGAAAGAGGATCAAGTATTTTCCATGCGCATGATTGCGGAGAAGTTTTTGGCCAAAAACCAGAAAGTTTTTTGTGCGTTCGTGGACTTGGAAAAGGCTTATGATAGAGTGGACAGAAATGTGTTATGGCAAACACTTAACTCATTTGGTTTGAGCGCTGGTTTGATACAGGCATTGAAGTCTCTTTATAGGGACTCTAGTGCTTGTGTCAGGATCAACAGGTCTACTCGGACTGGTTTGGCATTCAAAAAGGTGTCAGACAGGGCTGTGTAGCTTCCCCGTGGCTGTTTAACCTATTTATGGACAGTTGTTTGCAAACTTTGAAAGTTGAAGAATGTGGGTTGAGAATGGGTGAGTTAACCGTCAAATGCCTTTTGTACGCCGATGATCAAGTCATATTTGCATCGTCGGCGGCCAAGTTGCAAATGATGGTTACTTTAATGAACCGGTCATTAAAAGAAAGAGGTATGAAAGTGAACGCAAGTAAGACGAAAGTGATGGTTTTGAAGAGAAGAAAGTAAAACGTTATGTGAAATAAGAATAGAAGGAGTTGATTGAGCAAGTGGATGAGTTTGTATATTTGGGATGTTTATTTGCAGGGATGGTAGATATGATAGGATATAGAACGACAGTGAACGCAGGAAATAGAGTGAATGGGGCTCTACAAGCTGTTGAAGAGTCAGAATGTGTCAAAAAGGCACGTTTGGCAATTCACAATGCTGTGTTAGTTCCTACTTTAATGTATGGTAGTGAAAGTTGGGTCTGGCAGAAGAAGCATGAGAGTAGAATAAATGCTGTAAAATGCGGTCATTAAGGGTATGCTAGGATTGAATCTGAATGACAGGGTGAAAATAGTATGATAAGAGAAAAGTGTGGTTTGCAAGATGACGTTGTGACCAGGATTAAGAAAGGAATGCTGGTGGTTTGGTCATGTAGAAAGAATGAACGAAGAAGGTGACAAAGCAAATTTATGCTGCAGAAGTGAACGGCAGAGTCGGAAAGGGACGCCCTAGACGAGGTTTATCGACCAAATTGGCGATATATTGAAAATGGGCCAGATTAGGAGTACCCTTAACCGACGAGCGTGTATGCGTAGATATATGGATGTAAAGGAGGCGAGAGAGGTTTGCCAGGATCGTGCCAAGTGGAAGTCCGTAGTCTCCTACTACCCCTCTGGGTGACAGGCGTGAGTGTTTATGTATTATGTATGTGTATGTAGATGTCTATGGGTCACAACATCCACTTACCATCAGGTGTATTCGTTTATCACCCTTATTTTATAAAAACAAGCTTCAAGCTTTTTATTAAGGTCGTCAAATCAGTTATTTAATAAAGTTGTTTACAGCTAAGCATCCGTGTTATTGATATGGATATTGTTGCAGTCAAAGAGTACCTAGATATGATCACTACGTATTAACTGCAGCTTCGGCGGTTTCAAAATTGTCACTTTAAAAACTTTCGGAGGCCAATATAATTCTTACATTTGCGATTACCGTCATCATCAGGTGATAAATGATTTACTTTTTGCTCATAAAAGTTATATAAAAGTTAATCACACAACACGACACGACATCTTTAGAAACTTTTGTATCGTTTTATAATTTACCAAAATAAATTAATAGTGCAATCAACCATATAATGGGGGAGTCTTCTCAGAGCTGCAAATAAATTAAAATAATTAATAAACAAGTGGTAAAATTAAACATAACAACCGACTTCAATATAAATTATTAAGAATAACTTAAAAACTACTGGTTAGACCTTGATCAAATTAATATGGAATGACATGAGAAGCGCCAGCTTTCAAATAAAAAGAATCGTCAAAATCGGTTCACTTGGAAGAAAGTTATGAGATAACACACAAAAAAAACATACAGTCGAATTCAGTACCTCCTCCTTTTTGAAGTCGGTTAATAAATGCAGACTTAGACGCGTAAAGGAGTACCTATTTGCTTTTAGGTTTCACTCAACATAAAGGGGATTGATTTTGTTCCGTCTTTATAATTGCCATGCTCGTCAGTTTTAATACGAAACAGCCTTTACAGTGACGTCTTTAAAACAAAACTATTTGCAAAATCTGTACATTTTATTTTAACTTGTGAAAACAAATAAGTAAGCTACATTAAACTATAAAAACATGCAAAGTAAAAACTATTAAGGGGCGCTTTTATCCACCCCGGATAAAGGGAAATAGGGGAGATGATACAAATTATTATATTCCATAATATCATCACGACCATTACTAGTCGTCAGCGGCGCGTGACCAAAAATTATTAGACGCGAATTTTGGGTGTTTTTTCTACACATTCGAATCGCTTAACATTCTGGGATAAAATGAGCGTTCCGGAAGTTGTAAAGTAGTGATTTGTAACGCACGCGCCGCGGCGCCTGACGGTACTTCCGCAGGCCGTCATAATGACGTATAGACGCTAGAGATTCAGCCAAAATTTCTTGCGTATCTTTAGCCTATTCTCCACGCTCCCCTCTTTAGCACACCCTCTCGGTTTTATTGTCGATATCGGGCAAGCTTTTACTTTTATGCTCTGTTTGGTTAAATTTCTCTATCCATTTAATTACACTCGGAGCCCGTAATGTGTAGCGCATATGACGTCAATCTGCTTTAATGGCGCGCCTACGCGTTTACTACTTCTTTAAATGATTGCCACTTTAAATTGTAACAGGTTTATTCGGTCATCCAAATTTAATTTATCAATATCACACCATATATTTCATAATGTTATGTTCTCTTTTAGTGGCCTTTTTATTTATTTTTTTATTTTTCATAATCATATAGAGTACTTACATTAAATGTTAGTATCAATAAAATTATATTTTATGGATATCTGTAATAATTTGAAGCTGAGCGCCGAGTCAGATGAAGCAGTAAACCAAAACTGGATAAATCCGGTTTACTGGTCAAAAAGTCAGTTTTACCACGACCTGTAAAACTGACTTCTAAACGGGATCACAGCAGTGAGTGTAATACTGCTTGACGACGGAAATAACTTAGAAGTATTAAAATAATTTCTTAATAAAAATTACTTTTGTCCCTTTAAAGACGGCGCTTCGACTCAATCGCTAAAAAATTATCTGTCTTGAATTTTTTTACAGAATTAATAAATCGGAAATAGGTAAAAGAGCAGTAGTGACTCAGTCAAACTATTACACCAGTAATAAATAGTTAGGGCGATGAAATATTTTTGCGCTAAATTTTTCGTAAGTCAAGGAGTAACTTCGCCCTCACAAAATACCAGCGTGGAACATCAACACAATGCTGCTTGCTATATTTCATGTGGAGAATGCAGCGAACCTGAGTACCTTTTCACTGGTAAGGAAGTATTCCTATTAGTCTTCCTGACACCCTTGCTTCTATTAAAAATGCTTAAATGCCAGTATGGACATAACACTGAATCTAACATTTTTTGAAGAAATTGAAACAAAGGCCCCATAATTTCTATTCTATTCTATTCTATTCTGATGTGAAATCCTGGATAATTCAACCATAACTTAAATAGTACATTTTGTACCGTAGATATATCAATCGCTTAAAGCTTTGCCTCCTATCTTTAGCCTTTTATACACAAATAACGTTCGTTTTGCATTCGTACAACTTCGAACGTTGATTCGATATCTCATGAGACGAATTTATCTTTCGGGCGGTCCGTCTGTTTGTCAGATTTATGGCGGCCACTGATACACGGATGGACATGGCGGTTCCATGCGCGTCGCTCACCAACGCGCACTATGGCTGATACTCGATTTTATTGCTACGAGTATGTACAAAACTAGCAGTTTTGTTAGAATTTGAAAAATATTTTTAAGTTTTTTATAGATTTTTTTATAGATTAGGAGTGGCAAACGGGCACACAGTCCACCTAAAGTGGATGCCGTGGCCCATAGATATCTACATTTATCCTCGGTTAAGAATCAAAATGCAGATGCGTTGTCACCCCTGAGGACTAAGATGGAATGCCTCGTTTCCAGTAAAAAGGGTCTCCGGTTCTCTACACTCACCGTACGAAACACAGCAGCCTTAAGCTGGTATTCTGTGAGAGCGGGGTCCTTCCCCGGTCCAGCTGACCCAATCGTGCTACAACTAATATAGCTGCAGCGTGGCTCTAAACGTATTTTTTAAATGTTATATACACTTGGATTTTTTTCTACATCGTAGACGCGTATTACATACACAAATTGCACACGACACAGCACACGGTCGGACCCAGAACAATTAGTATTACAACACTTGTTCCGTGCGAAATTGAATCCCGCGGCTTTGCAATGCCGCAGCTAAACTTCTAGCCATTGCGCTACCGAGCCCTTGAGTACAATTAAATATAACGACAACCATATCATTATCATTACTACAGCCCTTAAAAGTCCACTGCTGAACATAGACTTTCCCAAGGAATGCCACAAAGCACAGTCCTGAGCCCCCTCCATCGACTTCCTGCATGTCTTACCAGGTCGTCAATTCATCTAGTGGGGGGCTGCCCTACACTTCGCCTACCGGTAAGAGACTGCCACTCGAGAACCTTTCTTCTCCATCGGTTGTCGGTTCTTCGAGCTATATTACCAGCGCATTGCCATTTCAGCTTGCTAATCCGTTGGGCTATGTCGGTTACTCTGGTTCTTCTGCGGATATTCATTTTTAAGTCTATCAAGCAGAGAAGCCCCGAGCATAGCCCTCTCCATAGGTCGCTGAGTGACCTTGAGTTTCTTCATATGGCCAGCAGTGAAGGACCACGTCTCAGATCTATAAGTCATCACTGGCAACTGGTAACACGCACTGGTTGTACAATCTTGTTTTCAAGTTTTGAGGTATACCTGTTGAGAAGATGTGACAATTACAAAAGTTAAAATTAAACTCGATAAAATCCGTAAAATTAGTTTCATTCTACATGGGGAAATACTTACTAAACCAAGAGGAAGTGAAATGCTTACAAATAAAGGAACTCCTGCAATTCTATGACAGTGTAGAATTTACAGGTGAACTATAGCTTTTGCAGCGATCACAAATAGATCATATTGATCGCAATTCATTTATATTTTCTTTATTGTTAAAAGCTTACCGTAGTAGTAATACCACAGTAGGATTTTCTCCTGTATCGTAAAGGCGATTTATATACATAAATTGCAAAGGGACACAAACCCAGACCCGGAACAATTATTGTAAAACAAATACATCAAACACTCGGTCCGTGCGTGAGTCGAATCCGCTACCAAGCCAAGCCGTCAAATAAGGGTCTAAAAAAATTACTGGTCCTGTAAAACCTAAAATAGCTGCTCGCACAGCTTAAAAAAACAGCCTACTATAAAAAATGAATTAAACGCACCACCTCAACCATGATAGTTGTTATCACGTCTATAGAAGAGGGTCTTCTACTTGTTTCGTACAAAATAATCTGACATAATGTCGCTATACCTATACCTACAGAGTTTCCACAATCAGAAGTCAGAATAGGATCGAGTAAAACTCTGTAATTAGCTAAAAGAATATTATAGTTTCATTATCGGTCTGGTAATCTCACCAGGTTTCAATCTACAATATAATAAAGTGCAAGCTTGGCGAGACCACTTAGTAAAATGCTAGCGGAATGTATAATTGGTGACTGGGGCCTGTCTGTGCCGTAATTGGAAGCGCAGATTGATGGGCGACGGGAAGGAGCCGCGAAGGAATCTTTGAATCGAAAAGTGGTAATGAGGCTGGTTAAGGAGACAAATCCTTGATTGTTAATAACGGTCCCAAAGGAATTGACGTTTAAATCGCCGTATAAATAAAGTTACCGCAGCGTTGTTTGCTTTTTAATTACCAAGTGACAGAAATATTCCCAAACCAATTTTTTTCTGTATCATTTTATTACGGCCATTACCGTTTCACAAAGGGATCTCAGCCCAATCTTCGGTTACATCTATCCAATCAAATGGATCACTACAACGTGTGGTTATGGTGTTTCCAATCGCCAGTCTTGCCTTTTTTGTCTTTAGAATTTAGAGTTACGCATTTTCGAAAAAATATATTGGCGATTATCGGATATATAGCCTCGTTCGTTAGTAAGCAGATGCGTCGCTTGAAATTGGCTCATACATCTTATTATAATAATATTATTTTCTTATTTTTATATACATTTATACAATAAACGTTACGAAATGACATTTTCCTTACGAGGCAATTATGTACGAATATATTGCTGGCCGTTTGAGGAAGCCTAAGGTCGCTTAGCCAGCTCAGTCAGATAGTCACCATGACTATCCATTATACAACAATGTAAGCTGCAATTATTATGTGTGCGTATGTATGTATGTATATGTGTATATGCATACATTTATAAAAATATATAAAAATTATATTGTTTTTACATTTTTAAATTACTGATTAATGTTATATTTATATGTTGATTAATGTTGGTTCATGTGTTAATATTTCAGTTTGTATATTTGTATTAAGCTATTTTTTGCATGTTAGGAAATAAGAGAGCATTTTTTTTCTGCCGACATACTGCAGAGCAGTTTGGCAGACTGTAAAATATAACAGTGTAAATTTCTATTATATTAAATAAAATAAAATAAAATACTCGGAGTTTCCCTGCGTGATAGAATCCGTAACGATAATATCTGCATCGATGGGCAAGAAAAGTTCTTAAGTGGTGGCCTTGCGCCAGAAAGCAAAATATATATATACCCCAATATACAAGGTGTCTCAAAAGAAAGTTCACATTAAATCTTTTTAAAAGAAAAGTCTTAGCTTTATTGAAAAAATGTTTATTTTATATTGAAGTACACTGTTTGGGAATTTATTTTTTAAAAATAACATTGTCCAAATGTAAACCGTTGCGCTCTCGGCATTCATTTAGTCGGGCACTAAAATTGCCTATGACAGCTCGGCAGGTAGTCTCCGTGATGGCTGCCATTTCATGACGGATATTTTCTTTTAATTGTGCCAGGAAGTCGGTTTATTAGCGTAAACTTTTGATTTGACATAACCCCACAGGAAAAAATCCATAGGCGTTAAATCGGGACTCCGTGGAGGCCAATTTATGTCACCTCGCCAGGAGATTAATTTGTTCGGAAAAATTTCTCGAACTCGAGGCAGAGATCTGTTGGACGTGTGTGAAGTTGCTCCATCCTGCTGGAACCATGTTCTTTGGTTGTAACCAGGAAAGTTTTGCAGTTGGGGTACGAAAAACTCGTCTAACATCTCCACATAACGCTCTGAATTCACTGTGGTGTGCGTCCTTCCATCTTCAAAAAGTAAGGGCCGATAATTCCTCGCGCCGACATCGCTGCCCATACGGTGACTTTGGGTGAATGTAGCGGTTTCTGATGTTTTGTTTTGGGTTGGTTGCACTCAGTAACGACAATTTGCTTGTTTACATGCCCATTCAGGTGAAAATGGGCTTCATCGGCTCAAGATGTTGGTGAACGTTGGAAGCGCTCAATCATCTGATTTACAAAGGCAAGCCTCTGACCAGCATCTTGAGGCTTCAGTTCTTACTAACTGAATTTTGTACAGGTGCAGCTTTAAATCTTTGTGTAAAATGCGGCATAATGAAGATCTGCACATTTAAAGCAACAGCACGCTTCCGAATCGAGAGGTTTGGATCATCTCGAATAGACTGAGTAACACTGTCCACGTTTTCGGCTGTTCTTGATGTTCTTGGTCGCCCAGATTTTGGTTTCTCCAGAGTTGACCCAGTCTCTTCAAACTTCTCAACCCATTTTGCAATGAGACGAGTGCTAGGCGCATCATTTAAGTGACGAATATGTCGAATACTGCAGAATTTTCTACGCGCTACAGTCGCTGAATTACCGTTTTGTAAAACTCACGTACGCACAACGCACGGTCCGCACCAGAGAAACGCTCCATAGCGACTAAATTCCCAAGAGCCAGACTACTGACTGACATACCCCGCGCCCCTCAGAATAGTTGCTTTCGCGTAATAAGATAAGCAAATGTGAACTTACTTTTGAGACACCTTGTATATGTATGTATTTTATAGATAGATAGATAGATAGCCCCCCGCTCCTCCAAAAGGCTTAGGAGCGTGTTTTGTGAAATTCTTTGGTAATGCCTATGTTCAGCAGTGGACTTGTAAAAAAACTCGGGAGTAAGTGTTATCGCAAGTACTCCGCGAGTCGCTCACGTCTTACACCTATAGGTTCCGGAGAGTACTTCTACTGCCGTCTTTGTGGGTGCAGCTGGGGTACTGTGGACTGAGGTTAAATCAAAATGCACGAAATAGAATACAAATGGCAAGGCAGTGGCCAGCGGTTCGACTGCTTAACTGTTCGGCGGAAATCTTCCGACTATTGGTTATTGACCACGGTTGTTGAATACGATTGGTCAACTACGGTTGTTCTATATCGGTTGTTCACTATCGGTTGGTGACTATATTTTTCAGACGATTTCTGCAGTTGACTATTTCTTTAAATTGTTCGGTAGTAACTTACTACGTGCTATCTGCTTTTATTTTCACTGTTTATCTAGCTGCTATTATCAGCTACTATGTTACTAGCTACTATTCACTATGTTCTATATTCAGCTACTTCTTGGTTCTGCTACTAGTCACTTCAGCTACTACAATATTACTGGGCCCCGAAGCCATAAGGTAGACTCGAGCGTTACTTTAAAGTGAGCCGCTTGCCATTGTCCGTTTTACCTCTTTATAACATAACATTTTGTCTATACAATTGTCTTAAATTACAATTTATTTTATACACGATTACTTCCTACACTAATTTACTATACATTGTTAAATCGGTAATTCAGTTGTCTATTAGCACACCATAAAGGTTTCTTAATATATTAACAATGTAAAAAGTTATTAACCAAAATATCCCAAATTTTCACAATATTTGGGTACATTAATTCTTTAATTTTACTATAAATAGGAAATAAGTTTCGTTACGCTAAATATTCTTTTATTTCCTTAATCTATAAACCTTAATCTAATTCAATACCATGTTTACAATTCTTCTAGAGCATAAAAATTATTTCCATCATTTTCGGGACTAAATATTACGCAGTTAATTAATAATTTCTAGAATGTTCTATACGTGTCGCGCTCTGATTGGTCGACTTTTTGTTTGTACAAATAAGAGTTATTTTCTTAGCTATTACCAAACGATGCTCTATACTATAATACTAAGGTTGTAAACATGTTGTAAAATTATATTATTGCACTTTTCTTATTGCACTTTTCTCACTTAGGTTTGTCACAAATACTTTTAATATTATTTTTAATCACTTTGTTTCCAAACACTTTTCACCGTCGCGAACAAAATGAATGACCGTTTTCCAATTTATATTGTGTGAAAACTTCCATCAGAAATCAAGTGATACAATCTGTTAAAGTTAAAATAATTAATACTTAAGCTTTTAATTTGTCCGCAAACACTCAGAAAACTCCACCAACAGGGTTGCTAACAAACATCGGATAACTAAACGCTACCCTCGACAAATTGACACAGTATTTGTTTGCATTGTTAGCGGTCAGGGGAATGGCAAAAATTTTGGGTCGGTAACGAACCGGTAATCCGATTCCGAGTGGTCAGTTCTCTAAAGTTTCGATCGGCAATCAACTGTGCTAACAGATCTATTTCGTGTGTAAACACGCTGCGGGCAACCCTGGCTGTACGCGTAAACAACTTGTTTGTGTGAAACTTTTGTTTGTGTGTCCATTCTATATTTGCGGGTAATAGTAGTGCTCATGCGGGAGTATCAGTTTGCTGAATCTTATAACTTTTAACTCTGGGGTTCGTTTACGATCACTAAAGCGTTATTACTTGATTAAAATTTGACAATTTGTAGTCGTTCTATATTTTTTACCTTAAATTGCATCATGTTTTATTTATTTATTTATTTAAACTTTTATACACAATAATTAAATTTTTTTTTTACAACCGACTTCAATATAAATTATTAATAATAACTCTAAAACTATTAATCAGACCTTGATCAAATTTATATGGGACCACATGAGAAGCACCAGCTTTCATATAAAAAAGAATCATCGATAGCGGTTCACCCAGAAAAAAATTATGAGGTAACACACATAAAAAAAACATACATTCGAATTGAGTAGCTCCTCCTTTTTGAAGTACGTAGAAAAAATCGTACATATGTCGGACATTGTTAAGGCATTCTCACCCAGTCAACCATTAGGCTAAGCAGAGATAGTGCAGCAAATAAATAATTTAATAATAAAAAAAAATGTTTACGAATTATGGATAAACCAGAATATTTATATAAAAGACATTCTATACATATAACATACAAATGAACTTACATATACACTTACATATAATATAAGCATATTAATATAGGAGTAACATATACATAAATATACTTATGTAAATACATATACCTAATGCACTACCTCCCATATGTTTATCTCTGCGTAGCTTAATGGTTGACTGGGAGAGAATGCTTTAAGGCATTAAGTCCGCCATATGTACGATTTTTCTTTTGTGCATTAAAGTTTATATAAATAAATAAATAAATAAAAAATATTATATATAAATCTATGCCTTGATAAATAGGGAAAATGTGACTAATAGAATCATTATTTATGATAAAACGTTAATTCACACATGCTATGCTTTTCTAAAGTGTTCACGAACTTTTTTTTTGAAAAGAAATGTTACCCTAAAGCTACATTTAGATAATTTATAAATAATAATTTAAATTTATAAATTAATAGCTCTTCGGGCTCCGCCATAACATGTGTGAAACGTAACTTGATGACCCAAAGGCGCTCTAGTGTTCTAGAGAGCATCTAGAGTTAAGCTTCGCTGGTAAAAGTAAACTACAGTTTAAAGATCATATTTACTACGTTCATTAAGAAAAACATAGCGAGGAAACCTGCATGCCTATGAAATAAAACGTATTTCGAGGTTATGTTGAGTTTGCGAATAAAATGTATGCCTTTATGTTAAACTTAGCAGTAGCACCGAGTTATGTTAAAGGTAAGAAGAAGGTATAATTTGAACTTTAAGTGAACGCTTGTAAGTCTCCTTTCCTATTTAGAAGTCTGTGCACCCAATTCTGTATCCTGGTTTGCACAGTGAGGGAGCTATAATAATAAGTAGTAATACATGCCATTTTAGACCTCAGGAGCGACGAAGCATATGGCTTACTGCGTGTGACGGTGGTTGTCCAGATCACGGACGACACTCGAGGTGAGAAGAGGGGGGTGCAGTCAGCTGGAGGCTTATTTATAGGCCGCTGGTTCATTCCGGCTCAAAGGAACATATATTTGTGGATAAGTCCCCTGATGTTGCAGAAATTCACGGATAGCGTGACAGGGGTCGCCTTGGTTTTATTGTTCTGTTGCCCCGAGCAGTTTTAGTTATGCATAGAGCATGTTAAGGGGGGGGAAATGGCCTCCGGCAATCCGGTGACTTTGTATAACTTGTATATTAATAACAAAAATAAAGACCGAAAACAATAACTTTGTAAACGTAGTCTTGTTGCTGAAGTCGTTTACACATCAGCCTAAAGTCTTAAAAGGGGCCAGGGTAAGCCAACAGCTGACCGAACCGGCTCCCGTCACGTTAAGGGTCGTTCAGTGATGTCATCATCCGGTATGCTGGTATCCATCTAAATCTTAAGTAAATCTTTGTCAACTTGTTGCTTGCACTTGCGCGAATGTTATAGGCATACTACAAATAAGGTATAGTAGGTGGCGCGCGTGTCGTGCAGGCAATTTATTTGAAAGTTACATATCATTCAATTTCAGTGAATGTATTATCATTCCTAATTAAACAATATATCTCTTCCAAATTTAAAACGATATTTCTACAATTATTTCTTCTGCGGCAGCAACGCGTCGGGCACCACCTAGTAGGTATATTATAAGAAATGCAGTGTCATGGTACTGAAACACAAACAAGTTTTTTGAACGTCTACTACCATGATATTATATTGAAACTGTATTAGCTTATTATAATAGTTACATATGTCAAAACACAGGACAGAATTAAAATAACTTATTTTACAATTTGCATAATTACTATGCTATGTAGCAATTTGAACACGTAACACAGTAGGTGAGCGGCATTCATGGCAAAGGCAAGAGTACGCGCAATAAAAAAAAAAAACTTTAAACAAAAGTTACACAGAAAAAAAAAACAAGACAAACGGTCGAAAATGGTAAAAAGTGATGTAGATAGCCGATTGTAAAATTAAGTTAAGCGAGTTCTACAGAAAAAAAAGCAAAGGAGCGTTCTTATTAACTATTCATTGGTGCGGTACACCAAAAGAGCTTATTCGCGAACGCAAAAAGCATCCCAAAAGGGAGATTGATATATCCGCCTAATTTGCCTATATTCATGGGACGAGCAATAAAATATGTCATATCATATGGCCCCATTTAATTCCGCCTGCAACCGAGCCTAAAAACAATCCATTGAGTCGACGATGTATATCCTGTCTGAATTGAAGTTGAACAAAAAGAGGGAAATTGAAGTTTTGAGATCGTTCCAATTAAACGCAAGAGAAAGGCTTAAGTGATGGGGGTCTCAAGGACTCATAAATCAGTTTAGTACATTTTAATTATGGTAATCAGGATGTCCTTTTTCTTCGTCTCTTAAGATCTTTTGTTGTGTAATTTGTGTACGAGTTCTTGATATTGTTTGAATTAAATCTATTCTGTGAAGAGCCATGAGTTTGTTCATTATGATAATGGTGATAAAACTTTTGATTGACCAGTTTATGAAAGCCCGTATCTTTCTATAATTGTTTTGAAATTAGAAGCCCTGTGTATTTTCAATTTTCTAAATGCAGATCCGCCGTTATAATTTTGTTATGTAAGAAATGTTTATAATATTTATCGTTTAATCGCCTTTTGAATCCATTGCTGGATATAAGCCTTTTTGTGAATGCGCCAACGGAGACGCATAATTTGAAATTGGAGGAGGAAGGAATTAGGAATTTAGGAAAATGATTACATACAAAACTGGACAGGCGGGTTGGTAAATGCATAAACAAACTCTTGGACTGTATGCTGCTCCCCATTCTTCTTCTTGTCGTTTATCTGCCCACAAAAGTCCAGTGCGGCCTCTCTTATTGCAGAGAGAATTTGCCCTAATCATCACGCTTGGCACTTGGATGGAGGACGCAGTATCAGACGTCTTGCAACTTTGACGCTGCTGCCCGCCACCCGTTTGGTTATTTTAGGTATTGTTTGTTTATTTAAAAAACGTAACCTCCACACTAGGATTTTCTCCTGTGTCATGGGGGCAGTTTACAAACATAAATTGCACAAGAACAAACATCCAGACCCAGAACAATTATTTGTACGCCATACAAATACTTTTTCCGAGTGGGACTCGAATCCGCGGCCCTTAGCGCTGCAACTCAATTGCTAAGACACTGCGCCACGGAGCCGTCTAAGTAAACGAAATGATTATACTGGTATCTATCGGAAGCTATAATTATATTTCGAATTAGATTTATTATAGATTTTTTCTGAAATAGAAATGAAACAAAAAGTGTTAAGTGTAAAAACCTCGAAATATATTTCGTTTCCATATAATGGAATACATTTTTCAACCGAATCCGTTGTAAATCGGCACTCAAAATCGTGAATGCTTGTTCTTTCGTTGAAATTCACAAGGAATTGATTAACATTTCTTTCACTTCGAAAATAAATATAAAACCAAACAATCCGTATCAACAACGTGCCACACGTTATTAATGTCAATAGAATTTGACGTGCCCTATTATTAACTACAAATTAGCGAGTACGGAATCTATCAGATGTGGCATTATAACACAATTAAGCATAATTTAAACCACTTTTTATTGCGATAAATTGTTCCGCTTGTAGGTTGCGCTCTCGCACGGAACTAATTTTGTTTGCTAATTGCATGCAGTAAGAGATGCTAGTATCCGTGTTATGGATTGTTAACATTTGATTCCACCATCTTTGGACTGCATGCCATTTTTTGCGTTTGACATGTGCAAATGGTGTATTTGAAATCTGTTAACTTTGTAATAGAAAATTCTTTATTTTTCAACGTAAGAAATTAAAATTGCGTTTGTCGAACGTCAACACATTTTTTATCTACTACTATTCATTCATATATCAAAAAGAGACAGCGTAAGCAAATCTACAGTTATTTTCTTTATAGTCACTTCTCAAAGGGCTAAGATACAATAACCATCCATGCATTACAGCCTATAAAAGTCCACTACTAAAAATGGCCTTCCCATAAATTGCCTCATTGTGGGTGGGGAGATTTTGCCATGGTTACCACGCTTGGCAGGCGGATTGGCAACTGCAGTTTTTTATTATTTTCAGTTTTTATCAGGAAGGTGCTGCTGCCCATCTCCCGTTTCAGTTTCGCTCTGTCGCCTCTTACGACACCCAAGGGACGATATGGGGTGGTGGATATTCTTATACCGCCACTACACGGTTACAATATACCCATAGGTAATAGAAGCATGTTCTATACTAAAATTGTACAATTTTTTTTAATATTGTATATATTTCAATGTTAAGTGAATAACATGTAGCATGCGAACACTGAGGTACAAGGTCATAAATTCAAGATGGCTTTATCTAAATAAATGTCACCCGTCAGAAGATTTTTTCAAAACAGCGCTATGCAAAGCTCCGTCGACCAGGGTATACTATAAAATAATGTATACAAGTCTAGCGTGCTACCAGATTTCATAAAATTATTACGCTCGATAAAATTATAGTTAGAAGTTGGAAATCGTTCAAATAGTGTGACTCACGAACAATATTAAACACTAATTGTATGCGCTTTGCACATGTCTCATGTTTTACGTATTTAACGTTCCGTGCAAGGGAACGTAAATCATCACTACTGTTTCAATCAACATTATATGATGAATTTCTTCGAGCTATAAGGCCGACCCACTGCCACTTCAGCCTACTGATCTGGGCTATGTCGATTACTCCTGTTCTTCTACTAGATATTATCACGAAGAGAAACTCCAAGCGTAGCCCCCTTCATAGCTCGCTAAGTGACTTTGATTTCCTTATCCGGCCAGTGGTGAAGGACCATGGTTAAGGCTCTCATGTGGCAGCTTCGTAAAGAAGCAGAAGAAGCGCAGTGTTTGGTGCCACTGCCAGTTGGAGTTATGACCTGAAGAAACATGCAGGAAGTCAATGGGTAAAAATCAGGGCCGTGCTTTGTAGCATTCTATGGCGGACGCCTATGTTCATCCGGAGTTGTAATGAACTATAATAATGATGAACGATGATGATAAGATGGGGTGTGAATTGCTTCATATCAAAAAAGGCACGCGAGCGCATAGGATTCCACTTTGCGCTTGCCTCTTATTTGCCAAGTGCCAACCTTACCTGCACGAAGTTCATAATTATATTTTACCGGCTACGTAGCACAGACTACGTTTTCGAATTTCGTACTGATCAAATATTTGTATAATCTGTAAAAATTACCGTCCATGCGTAATTTACCTATGTAGGTAAGTATGAATTAATGTCATCTAAGCTAAAGTTCGGTCACGGCGGCCAGTCTCAACGGAGACTAGCCATCTATAGGACAGGGCAGGTTTATAGTGCGCAAGTATGCGCGCAAGCACAGTTGCCTTCTCTATTCCTTCACCCTTATAGTCCGATGGTACAGCAATCTAACACGACTGGAGAAAGATTAGACGAAGGACCAATCGTTTTACGCGCTTTTGGAAGCACGAGGGTGAAACACCGCCAACTTCCTGACTTCGGGCTGCCATTAAGAATTTATTGGCAAAAGAATCCAATAACTGATTTTGGCACGGCCTAGATTTCGACTCGGCACCTCATGAACTGCAGTCGCCTTTAAGATTGCTAGACCAACGAGAGAGTAAACAGTTCGGGTGTAACGTTTGAAAAAATATTGAACTAGACTCTGGCAATGACTGAAGGAGGAAAAAATTAAACGGATGGAACTCATTTTATTAAACCTAAATTCAACAGAAATAAAGTACGAGGCTATTGTTAATACGTTCTCCACTTACCCAGCTCTATAACAAAATATATATTTCATATAAGCAAAATATATATTTCAAGACATTTGTCATTTAACTCATTCTCAAGACATCCAACAACTTACAATGCTGATGAAAAAGAATGGAAGTAAGAACATTAGTGTCTTAAAGAAAGAAAATAAAAAAGAGAGTTAACCGGATGTAATTTTTTGCTGGAAACGAAGCATTCCATCCGAGTCCTCATTGGGGACAACGCATCTGCATTTTGATCCTTAATTGAGGATAAATGTAGATGTCTATGGGCCACAGCATCCACTTCTATAAAAAAAGAGATTTTTTTTTATAAAATTGAAGTGACAAACGAACTTACAGTCCACCTGATGGTAAATGACTACTGCTGTCCGTGGACACCTGCAGCCCTTTAGACTGATGTTGGTACCTACCAACACAGACTCCTAGGCAAAAAGAAGTCCTACCCCTTAGTAAACCTTTGTCGAGTGTAAACTGATTTTGATAATTCTTTTCTAATAAAATAGGTACACAACTTAGGGGTAGTCCCATATAGATTTAGAGAAAGAATTCTACCCCTAAGGGTGGCAAAATAAGAGATGAAGTTTTAATGGAACGATTTAGACGACAAAAAGTTTGTGACATTCCTTAATCCACTCAAAAGGGTAAAAAAATTACAGACTGCAAAGAATTAAAAAAAAATCACATTCTATTCACTCAACAATTATTAAAGCCCCCACTTCAGAATATGAAATTATTTTATCATTATCAGTTCTTTGACGTCAGCTTTTACTATTTATTAAAAGTAATTTTTTTTTCACTATTTCGTCTAGTTTTCTTCGTTAACATACTATTAATCGGTGAAAGATTTTGACGTTGATATGAATTTAAATAAACCTAATCTGAATGAACTGTTTAACTATGACTAAAACACTTTTCCCACGCAGTAGGATTTTTCTTATTTAGCGGAGGCGTTGTACAATTACATATAGAACATCCTGACCCGGTACAATAATTTGTCATACAAACACTTGTTTCATGCAGGATTCGAACCGCAACTCTGCAGCGCAACCAAATGCTTAGTCACTGCCCTACCGAGGCATCAATTTTTATAACTGACTTTAATTGCCCAATACGCTATGTTTAGCTAATTGGCGATCTTAATGACATGCTCCTTTACATCTTATAATCTGTTACCGTCTGTGATACTTAGGTGATAAGAATAAATTTCTCATCGATTGTTCTGCTTCTATATCGACCCGTAAGGTTCCACTCCTAGACATGGAACTCCCCCGTTAAAGGATATATTTGCCTTAATTGCCGCGCTTGACATGTGGTTTAGCGATCGTAGCCTATCTACCATACAATTGGCACATTTGATGCTCATTATTTTAAATCTTTTGTAACAAGATGGATTTACTGCCATGTATTCGAGGCCATAACATCTTTGATTTCGCATAGTCGCTTCTTATTTCACCCAAGACAAAATGGGATAATAGATTCTACTACGCCACCAGACGACAAAATATAATTTTCATCATCATCATCATTACAGCCTATCAAAGTCCACTGCTGAACATAGGCCTCCTCATAGATTGTCTCATATATTTACTATAGTTGCCATGCTTGGCATGAGGGTTTCTGGTTGTTATTAGGAAGAAACCGCTGCCCAACTTCTGGCTTGTTTCCCTCTGGCGCCTCTAACGAAACACACGGGAAAATATGAGGTAGTTGATATTCTTAAACCGTCACTATATTATACGGTGTAAAGTATAATTTTATGTTATCACTACTATTTTATGTCCGTATTTATCAGTCAAGTATTGAAACGATTGATACCTTTGGCGTAATTGATACTAGATTTGTTATTCCTATTTTTATATCCCACCCCTGTTATATAACTGTATGATAATTTACTGAATAAACTATATTTTTTTGATTGTTCAAATTAATTTAACATTTTTCCACTCTACCGTCTTTACCCTGTAACAGTATTAAGATAATCAAATAATCAGCTCTCTATCACTAATAGCAATGTGAGAAAGTATCTTAGCGAGCAATGACTGTGCAAACGCAAATAATAGCTCAGCATCCCCATAATTTATATCTGTGCAAAGTCAAGCGGCACCCTCTAGCGCTAACTTCCGAACGGAAGCCGACAGCCGCCATTTCGGCCCGCACGCGGCAGGAAGTGCGGCGCACGCGCATCGCCGCCGTCACTTCCGCATTGCTGTCGTCATTTTGGCAGTTTAGAGAAAATATTTTGTGAAATTTTACAATCGTAAATTTATTGTATTTCGACAGTGTGGAAATAAGTTAACTCTAAATTTTATTGCTTTATTTCTGCAATAACAACTACCATGTGGCTTAGTGAACAGAGCAGTAAGGCTGGTAGATCCTGGGTTCATATTTCAGCTGGAGCCAACATTTATGCAATTATATGTTTTCTTGTGTCTGTTGAATATGAATTGTGTACAGTTCTAAGTTATATTACATCGAAGCCCACCATGTGGATAGATTGAAGACAACAATCACACATTTAGCACTGGCTTATCAAAGCTATATCCTATCAGGTTAACCATACACTCTTTTATGAGGAAAATATTTTCAACAGTAACGTAGATGTACAAGAACAATCATTTAAAAAAATCTGAATTTCATGAAACCTGCAGATAAACATCATGGTGGAACACTCCATATTAAATTATAAAAAGTTACGACACTCTGCATAATGCAAAAAAAAAAAACAGAGCCATGGTTGCTCAGAATATATTGAAAAATTAAAAACGTTTTGAAGATACGAGTATGTGAAATATGCCAACACGCATTTGGGCAGCGCGGCGAACAATTCTTTGCATCAAAACCCTCTCAAAATGAGAATAATATCACACGCTCAATTAAAAAATAACAATGTTGATTAAATAGTTACAATTAAAATTTTATTCCCTATTAAATAATAATAAAAAAATCCGAGAAATCGGTGAGTCGTAGGTACATAAAAACATACCCGTCGAATATAGAACCTTCCTTTTTTTGAATTCGGTAAATAAAACATTTTTAATATTCACACTAGCGATCCGCCCCGACTTCGCACGGGTGATTTCTGGATCTCGACAACAGCGCCACCTGCCGGGTCCAATTGTGCATTTAAACCATCCAGTGACCCACTCGAACACACACAAAAAAATTATCAAAATTGGTCCAGCCCTTTTCGAGTTTAGACTAACGAATAGCAATTGATTTTTATATTATATAGAGAAAAATGCAAGTCCTCTTTTTAGTGAATGGACAATACCCAAATAATGCTTAGAACCCACAATTAATGATTTATGCGTAGTCAATAACTTCGTATATTATTATGAAGATTGACGTCGGTAGAACGAAGCGGCTCCATCAATTCAGTCTGTCCGTCAGCCGACATAATAGTGGAAGCTGCTGTATCCGATTACTTTACAAATTGAGTTTCCTCGTTTAATCTGTTAATAGGAAAATAAAATGAAAAGAAATATGCCGAATAAATTAAATCATTTCAATCATCAACAATTTAAAAAGTAATATTTAATGGCGGGAAATATTATGTATTAAGGAACGTTTCGTTCTTCGTTACAATCCATTTTATTATAAACAAAGTGCATATTAAATTGGTTTTTATTACAAACTATCCTTTGCAACTTAAAACAACTTAAATTGAAACCACCTTTCAAATTTGTCTGTAAGTTTATTAAGAAATATTTTCATAAATATCTTTTTAATTTTCATGCACAATAGAATGGGCCGTAAGAAACACGAAACTCTTTTTTTAATAGAGAAACCTAAACTGATAAATAATTAAAATAATGTGTATGATACATTGAGCTGTGGTAGCTCAGGGGCTTAGCGCTAGCCTTTTTTTTTTACAGTACGCGAGCGACACGAGTTTGAACCACGCCGGTACCAATGAAATTGTTAATGGCACTTTAAATGCTGGTTTACCACGTGCTCGACGAAAAAGGAAAACCTTTTTTGATTTCATTGTTGATTGAGTTGTTCAATGAGCTGCTCATTGTGTTCAAAATTAAAAAATATATAAGTATATCTACCAATTTTATGAATATTTAAAAAAAACTACTGATACAGAAATGTTATTACTGTATCCACGACGACTTGAATAACATCAGCTATGAAGCTATAATTGTACAGTTGCCATTGTTTTGCTAAATACTCTGTAAGAATGACCTTTTAAATTTGTATGACTTTTTGTTTGCTAGTATGAGTTTTTTTTTCTGACATCTATTACTTTTACTAACTTGATTAGAAAATTATTGTATGGTATCATTCATTTTAATTTTACTTACTTTTTTCATGTTCACGACACAATGCATATTGTTTAAGCGAGAAATAAATCATAATAAAAAATAAATTGGATTATTTATTGTACATTAATGGAAAATATTTTGAACTCTCTCTTTCAAAATATTTTTTCACTGGAGGAGCGCAACGAAGAACTTGCTTCATGAAGCAGAAATGAAAGGAGATCTGTGCCTAGCAGTGGGACGTATATACTCGTATATATAGTAACTTTACTTTACTTTCATTATCACAGTCAATAGTCGAAGTACAGTTAAAAGAAGATACAGTTGATGTCAATGACGGAAATAATAGAAAATCTTTTTTATCGTTGCGATTCCCTCATAAATATTGATCCACGTGTAACTTCCTTATATGCCTTTACGTACAACACGCAATGAAGTTTACTTACATATTCATTAGAGTACTTATTCTTTCTTTTATTGTTTAAGTATATGTTGCTATGTAACCAAAGGCATTTTATTGTCTAAGTAGTATTACGTTGTATAATGTAACAATCAAAAGTATTAACATTCACGCTCGTCACATTTCAATGAATTAAACCAACTCGCGTATTTTTTGCATGGTGCTGAAGGAAACCTTTTTAACAATCATGTATATGCAGTCAACACATTCGAATTTGCGGTCTTCACATGACAACGTGACGCGTCTTCTACGACCTCTATTATTCTGTCACAAGTGTTGAGTCACCGTGTAGTGGCGGTGTAACAATATCCACTATCCCATATCATCTTATGGGTGTCGTAAGGAGCGGCAAAAGTAAACAACCACGAGATGGGCAGCAGCGTTTTTCTAATTACAAATAAAATAAAAACTGCGGTTGAGGTCATGCCTGCCCAGCGTACCAACATGGCAAACCTAGGAGGCAATCTATAGGGGATACCTATGTTCAGCAGTGGACTTTGGGCTGTAACGGTAAGATAATTGTGCTTAGAATTCTAACAACTTGTAACATTAGTTTATTCTTTGTTAAATAAAATTAATTTTACAGATTTTATCGCGTTTAATTTGCCTTATTTTAACTTATTTTAATTCCCGACGTTTAACGTGCTATTCAGCACCCATGGTCACGGGAAGGACTAAGGTGTGACGTCGCGATGTCATAGTTAACCCTTGCTACCTTCATGATTTTGATTATTAATTTTTGGTCCGTTCTACGCAGAAGGGCTTCAGTAATTATTTTATTCTTGTACTTTCTTTAAGCCAAGGAAAGTTTGATAAATTGATCTATAGATGGTAGACGTAAAATACTCAGATCGTTGACGAACAGCAGCGTCAAAGGCACAAGGAGCAAATGGCACTGCGATTGTTGGTTGCAATAAAGTGTAAGCATCATGATTAAGGCGAATTCTTCCTGCAACGGGAGACGTCCATGTCCAGCAGTGGACTTTAACGGGTCAAAGATGACGGAGAAAAAAGTTTATCTGCCTAAATTTCAACGCAAATTAACATTAGCGTTTCATCATAATTATAGGCCTTTTAGAACACAGGCCTCCCCAAGGAATGCCATAAAACACGGTCCTATCCATCCAATTCTTTCGTGTCTTACGTATTTAATTTATAATATTTGATTAAAAACTTGTCTGTACATTTATATTATTCTGTCCTGAGACAAAACTGTTAATAACTTATGTAAAAACTTCATGTAAATATACTCGTACCTATTTGTTTAACTACTTTTTGTACCTCGATAATTGAAGTTTCTTGCAGGAACAACAACTTAAACTTAAACTTAAGCGTAAAATATGCACAAAAACAATTATGTATTTGCTGGGACACATTGAAAACACTTTCGTTATAAGACATGCTTACAGTATCCTGAACATATTATTTTCGTTTTTATACGCACCAGTTGGAAGAATAGATCGGAGGAATTGTTTCGATAGGTATTTTGACACGTATATGGATACATTAATTGCACAGCTAATAGTAGAGCTCATTCCAGGAAAAAATATTTTTAAACAGACCGAGTAGTATCTGCTATGGACTTTGGTACGAATACTAGGAGGATATAAAAAAGAAAAAGTGTTTTTGCAGTAGTGTTTTCCTAATGGCTTTATCATTGTTCATAAACTTATACTTTTAATAATATAACTTTTTTTTTTAAATTCAAACTAGACAACAAATAAGAACCCTACTCTGCTAGTAATTTATAAAACTAGTCTGTGAAATAGACCTGACCATATTATATACTTTGTTGTAATATTATTTTAAAGTACGTATAATTGATTAATAATATCTGCATTTGCAGCTTTCCTTGGGGGACCCGCGTTCAGTACATGTACATGAACATCTGATGGCAGCGGCTGTAATGATGATGATGATGATAATGATTTCTTATATTTACGCGAATACTACACATGGGATAAAACTAATTTTACGGATTTTATGTGATAGAGCCATGCTGCAGCTATATTATGGTTGTAGCACGATTTGGGCGGCTCGACCGTTATGGGACCGCTCTCTCACAGAACACCAGCGTAAAATAGCAGCTTAATGCTGCTGTGTTTTGTATGGTGAGTGTAGAGAACCGGAGACCCTTTTTACTGGAAAAGCGGCATTCTATCTTAGTCCTCACGGCTGACAACGCATCTGCATTTAAATTCGCAAACGAAGATAGATGTAGATGTCTACGGGCCACAGCAACCACTTACCATCAGGTGGACTGTGTGCTCGTTTGTCACCCTTATTCTATAAAAAAAAAATTATCGCGTTTAATTCTAACTTTTTTAATTCCCGACGATTCGGGCACTTTCCAGCACCCATGGTCAGGGTGGGGGAGGAGTACTGAGGTGTTTGACACCCCGATGTCATAGTTAACCAAGGCTACCTTCAACTTTTAATTATTAATTTGTGGTTCGATCTACGCAGAACGAGCTTACAGTACCTAGATAGGGCAGGTAGGTACATGTTTGGATTTAACCCACGGTACAGGAGAAAATCCTAGTGTGGGGGTAACGATGTTATGATTTTATTAAATAATCCGAAGTATAGAATACATATTTTTATTCTCAAAAAAAATTAAAATAACATAGCTGATTATTGTATTATGTATATAATATTTTATTTTAATCGATTCGTAAAGTTAGTATAATTATGGTAAACCGCAATGTTCTTTTTTCATTAATGGGCTTAATTTTGAAGGCAAGACTTAACACATCACCCGCATGGCTCATGAAAAAAATCTAACTCATAACCACGAAAACCTACAAAATGGCGCCCGTCAGTTGGCGCCAATTTAAACTTGGTTCTGTATCCTATCGCGCTTTGATCTCCGTCCCGCAGGAGTGTTTGCACAGTGCCGCGTCTGTATGTTTGTCTTCGCGTTGAAAGAAACTCAGTGAATAGATGAAAACGGTGCGTCTTTCAATAGAAGATTTATATCGGCGGAGGAGACCGTCAACTATAGCGTGGCAATTTGTTGGTAGATATCGTGATAAACTGCGCTGCGCGTGGGGAGGCGTGTTTTGAGTTTAATACCATACCTACTGCTCTGTGCATTGCCTTGTAAAATTTTAAGACAAATAGACATCAAGCAAATAACGTTCTAAGAAGTCTTTTCAGATAATTTATAAGAACATCGTTTATAAATGTTCATAATCGGTTTAATTTAATATCGACTTTCTAGAATATTTGTATTTGCTTTATAGTGGGTGATTTAAGAGAGGCGTAAGAAAATCCACTAGTATTCAATATAATCCTGCGGATGTCGTTAGAGGCGACAGAGGGAAATTAAAGAAGATGGACAGTGTCTTTCTGATACAACTCGAAGTAATAAAAACTGCTGTAGCTGCCCCCTGCCAAGCGTGGCAACTATGGCAAATAGGGTAAATCTACGGGGAGGCTAATGTTCAAGAGTGGACTTTTGGATGACCCCAGAGTGTCGTAAAAGTCGACCATGGTAGTTTCCACAAACATTTTACGTCTTCCTGTATTAGAACATTATTAAACATTTCGTTTATAGTGGACTTAAATAATTTAAAATTAAAAATTTTGCACAACCGAATTCAATATAAATTATTAAGAATAACTTAAAAACTATTAGTCAGACCTTGATATATGAGACCACACGAAAAGCACCAGCTTTCAAATAAAAAAAGAATCATCGAAATCGGTTCACCCAGAAAAAAGTTATAAGGTAACACACATAAAAAAAACATACAGTCGAATTGAGTACCGTCTCCTTTTTGAAGTCGGTAGAAAAACCCGGACCGGTGTCGGGAAAAATGGTCAAATGTTAGAGACTTTGTTAATGTGTAAGTGGACCCGCGTGCAATCATGACAAATCTTCACTACTGTGGGGCAGTCCATGTCCAGCAGGGGAATGTTACGGGTTTATATAAAAGAAAGAATAAAGAAAAAGGAATCAATCAGTTTAGAATAAGGGTGACAAACGAGCACACAGTCCACCTGATGGTAAGCGGATGCTGTGGCCCATAAACATCTACATTAGTCCTCGATTGAGAATTAAAATGCAGATGCGTTGTCCCACCTGATGACTAAAATGAAATGCCCAGTTAAAAGTAAAAAGGGTCTCCGGTTCTCTACACTCACCATACGAAACACAGGAGCATTTAACTGCTATATTACGCTGGTATTCTGTGAGAGCGTGGTCCTACCCCGATAGAGCCACAACCATAATATTACTGTATCGTGGCTCTACCGCGTAAAAAATATATTATATATATAAAGTCTACTACTGGAAATGGGCCTGCGCCATAGTAAAGAGGGTTTGCTTTTATCGTCACGCTTGGCAAGCGGTTTTTCGATCACAAAACTAAAAGTCTCGCAACTTTATCACTAGCAGTCCTATTAATTACAACTAGGTGTAAGTTCTCAACTTTTTACATGTGAATGTTAAAATGAAAGTTTCTTGATTGATTATTTTGGCCCGACCCGGAACCACCTTTTTACGTGGTAGCGCCATGCTGCAGCTATATTATGGTTGTAGCACGATTTGGGCGGCTCGACCGGTATGGGACCGCTCTCTCACAGAACACCAGTGTAAAATAGCAGCTTAATGCTGCTTTGTTTCGTATGGTGAGTGTAGAGAACCGGAGACCCTTTTTACTGGAAACGAGGCACTCCATCTTAGTCCTCAGGGGTGACAACGCATCTGCATTTTGATTCTTAATCGAGGATAAACGTAGATGTCTATGGGCCACAGCATCCACTTACCATCAGGTGGACTGTGTGCTCGTTTGTCACTCTTATTCTATAAAAAAACACATAATCAGCAGTCGCGCTATAAGACCACTAGACCAACGGGGCAGTCAAATAATCATCATCATCATCATCATTACAGCCCTTCACAAGTCCACTGCTGAACATAGGTCTCCCCAAGGAATGCCACAAAGCACGGTCCTGAGCCAACTGCATGCATCGACTTCCTGCATGTCTTACCAGGTAGTCACTCCATCTAGTGGGGGAGGGCGCCTTACACTTCGCCTACCGGTACGAGGCTGCCACTCGAGAACATTTTTTCCCCATCGGACTGACCGAATGAAAGAACCGACTTTCATTCGGTCAGTCAAATAATATAATTTAAAAATGAAGCGACATAAATGCAGGCATAGTTTGTTCTAGTAGTAGAATATATATACATATGATAATCTTTTTAAATATTTGAATTATAATCATCTAAATTAGGTATTGAAAATATTTTTAACGTGGTAGAGCCATGCTGCAGATAAGTATATTATGGCTGTAGCTCTAACGGGTCGGCTCGACCGTTGACGGACCACGCGCTCACAGAATATGGCGTAAAATAGCAGCTTTATGCTGTTGTGTCTCGTATGGTGTGTGCAGAAAGAACCAGATACCCTTTTTTTATAAGATAAGGGTGACAAGCGACCACACAGTCCACCTGATGGTAAGTGGCTGCTGTGGCCCATAGACATCTACATCTATCCTCGTTTGCGAATCAAAATGCAGATGCGTTGTCAACCGTGAGGAATAAGATGGAATGCCTCGTTTCCAGTAAAAAGGGTGTCCGGTATTCTGTGAGAGCGTGGTCCTTCCCCGGTCGAGCCGACCCATTCGTGCTACAACTATACTACTAATATAGTTGCAGCATGGCTCTACCACGTATATTCCATCTTAGTCCTTAGGTGTGACAAATTACATTGTAGGGTAATTTATTACTGATAGTGTCAGCTATCCAATTATCTTAATTAAAACACTTTATACGATATGCTTCAGCATAAACTGCAATATTTATTTCAAAATGACATGAGATAATTTCAGTTTTATCTTCGTTTACTTGCGCAATGAATAGTAATAATAAAATAGGCATTAACATCATCATTTGAGCGTAAATTACGGTACATAACACGAATTACATTAAAAAAGCAATTTGAATTATATTATTGATACAACAAAAGTATAATCTCATTGCATAATATTATCGTGTATAGAGATTGCTTCAAAACGATGTCCTTTACATTTTATAGCGATGACCCTAATTAATTTTGTAATTACAGCCAACATTACAACAATTAATGACTTCTACTTAAGGAGGGAGACTATAAATCAAGCATTAAGACATTCTTGCGCATACTTAAAATGTTTTTCCAATTTTAAATCGCAATATTAACATGCAAATAATGGCATTAAACGAATTAGCTCATTTCAACTGTGTTAGTTTTTTTGAGTAGAACTCAATGATTTTTCAGAAACAGACAATAAAATAAAACTGAATACGCTCTTAGAAAATGTAGCTGTTAAAATTAACGACTTATAACTAATGTTTAGTATTGACTATAAATTGTCAATAACAACGAAAGCTACCGTTAAATGTTGTTATTCAAGACAAGAGTTGCAATAAAGCCCTTACAGTAATTATACAAATTAACATAAATTAAAAGCACAATGACAATATAGCTTCAAAAGACAATGCATAAGTGCATACGAAGACTTCAGAATGTCAAATTATTTTATTTATTTTAGGTTTTTGAAGTCGGATTTTAATTTTTTAAAAGTTATTTTTTTACACTTTTAAGGATCACAATCTCAATGTCGTGTAAATAGTTATTATTTTAAAAACTTCATCCCCTATTTTGCCACCCTTAGGGGTGGAATTTTTTCTCCAAAATATGGGATTACCCATGGAGATTATTTTTTATTAAATATGGGATTACCAATTTAATAAAAAATAATCATCAATATCGGTTCAGAATTGACGAAGAAAACGTACATATAAAAAAAAATTGTAAAAAAAACATACGGTCCAGTTGTCCGGGAAAAGACAACGCTTTTACAGGATACAAGCATAAAATTGCAGCATAATGCATCTGCTTTTCGGTGAGTGTAGAGAACCGGAAACCCTTTTTACTGGTAACGAGGCATTCAACTTTAGTCCTCAGACGTGACAACGCATCTGCATTTTGATTTATGCCACAGTGTCCACTTACCATTAGGTGTCCACTACCTTTACGTGTACCCATTTATCATCTTACTTTTTTTTAAAGTACCACAATTGTCCATTTTAGACGCTTTTGTACTTAAAATGGCGAATAAATTACTTCGAATTATTCCGGAAACCGAAATGTATTTGACTCATCGATTCGGTTAGAAAGCAAAGCAAATTCGCTTATAAAGAGTGTTAAATACGTTAAATTGGATAAAATTAATATCATTATAAACATTTTTTTACTACAAAAACAATTCCCATATTATATCAAATAAATGATCGCATAGTTATTATTATTAGTGATTGCCTTGTTGGTTTAGTCGTCTTAAACGCGGTTGCTGATCATGAGGTTCTGGGATCGAATCCCGGGTCGGGCTAAAATTAGTTATTGGGTTTTCCTTTCACGAAATTCTCAGTAGTAGCCTGGAGTCAGGAAGTTGGCAGTGTTTCATTCCCGTGCCTCGGAAAGCACGTAAAGCCCTTAGTCTGCTCCTGATTTCTCTCCGGCCTATAGACATCTATATCTCTGTGGCCCATAGACATCTACATCTATCCTCGATTAAGAATGAAAATGCAG